>CM062296.1:734770928-735416739 GCA_031216915.1 Pictodentalium vernedei | reverse complement strand
ACAACCTACAGCCTTATAATGTTGCTTATACTGCCCGGAGCCATTGTGCAGAAGTATGTGACCTTAAACACAAATAAATAAATAAATAAATAAATAAAATAAATAAATAAATAAATAAATAAATAAATAAATAAATAAATAATCAGCCCGGCCTCCCATGCTCTCTCTTAGATGTATTTGTATCCATCTGGAGTCTCTGCTGCCTTTGGCTGCAGTGTGTTGACGTAATACATAGGTGGTTTACGTCAGGTATGTACGTAACGTCAAATTTTGAATAATTAAACTTTTTTTCGGTTCATGCGTTTTCAGATAAAACGATTGGCTCACACTATTCTGTTTTTTCTTTTCATAACTCAATGAACCGAAAAAAAACACAATTAGGTCCGCCTCCAGCCACGCCCCTAAAATACCAGTCTTCGGAGTTGCAACATGGTGTCAAATCAGTAGAAGTTAGAACACTGGCACGTTCTAAATCTGAAAAAGAAAAATAAATTTATATTGTTCTAAATCTGAAAAAGAAAAATAAATTTATATTACTAATTTATCACCATGAAATTATTTATAAAATATTTAAATGACCGTGGTGGGTCAATTTTCCTTTTTCTTCACAACTGTATTTATTTGACATTTCAATTTTTACGCACACTGGGTGATCGTCTGCGTTCTTCGTTTTACCCAAATCGATTGTAAACAATGGCTGGTCACGACGAATACGGCAATTTTGACTTTGAATTCAACTAATTTCATGTCATCTGGCTTTATATCTAACTCCACTTTACAAACTGTGTTTTTCAGTTCTTGGGAAACGGCCAAAACCCAAATGCAATGTAATACTGATGGCCTACTTCCACCTACCACGGAACGTAACTTTTACGTGAAGTGAACAGTTGCAGTTGAATGAAATTTGAGGGAGGCGTGGCTTATGACGTTTTCTTTGCATTACGTAATTCATTGGCCAATAAAAAATGTAATGACATAAGTGCATTTGACTTGGAAAGTGTGTCAATTGCTACCTGCATTTCAATAACATGCGCCCTCTTTTATGCCAGAAAAATAATATGTCTACCAGCTTTAGTTTTTAAGTGTTTGTTCGCTGAAGTAGAGGACGACTAACACTATTTATTTATTATGGTCGCGAACGTTAATTATAAGGAATGCTCGTTTCTTTTGTCTATTTATTGAGTTATGAACCCCAAAAAACAAAGTCCAAACTGTGTAAATGGGCGTAGTTTGGACTTTGTTTTTTGGGGTTCATAACTCAAGAAATAGACAAAAAGAAACGATCATTCCTTAATTAAACTGTATTTTCTCGCCCAGAAGCAGACAGCAATGGCTGTCGAAAGGTTGGCTTTTAAATATTATTATTATATGGTCAGCAGTTAGATGGTTTATAGCGCATGCGTAAAACAATGGCCATCAAATAACTGGTGCGTGCTGTTTATCAGCCCATCTAAACGTCTTAAGAATTGTCCTATCTCGCTGATTTTCGGCATGCTGATAGATAGACAAATTCTCGGTCACTTGTGTGTTCAGATTCCTGGGCAGTTTAGGGGTGTCCGTAGGGGTGTTTTGAAATGGGTCACGCCCCATATCTCAGGCATAGTATGACATATGGACCTGGGACCAACACCAAAATGAATCGACACTCGAGGTAGATGCAAAATATGGATCATGGTCACCGAGGGTCACCCACGGGTCATTGACTGCATTTTAAGAATTGCTGAAATCATATTTTTTGACCCCCTAAAGCATTCCCGAAGTTCAAACAAGCATTTTATGTTAAAAAAGTGGGCGTGGCCAAATATTTTGAAAGTGGGTCACGCTCATATCTCAAGCATGGTATGATATATGGACTGAGTCGACACTCGATACAGGTTCAAAATATGGGTCAAGGTCACTTAGGTCACCCAGGGGTCATCGAGTGCATTTTTTCAGAATTGCTGGAAATCACATTTTTTGACTCCATAATGCATTCCCTTGATTGAGCTATTTGAATGCTATAAACATATATTCCTTTTCTGGTTTCTTGGAAACATTTATCTGATTCCTGGCTGAATTTCATTAACGAAAACCTATTTCTGATTTATCCTCGAAAATAAGCCTCCAAAGTATTTCCTTTACATTCATAGAGGATCGCGGTGGCTCAGTAGTTAGAGGTGCAGGCTGCAAGCCGAGAGACTCGCAGTTCAAATCCTACCTGCGACAACCGCCTTGTGTCTTTGGGCAAAACTCTTCACTCTCATTTCCAACGTGAGGGCATGGTGACATTGTGCACTAAGGCGTACTGCACTCCGATGATGCACTTGCGCTAACACTAGCTTGTGAGGAGTTGGTGTGTTGGGGAGCCTGACAGTTGCTCGGTGGTTCTCTTCGGGTACTCCGGCTTCCTCCATCTGTAAAACTGTCCGACACGAGGTGACCCTGGCTGCCGAAAGTGTCGATAAACCCCAATAAATAACTAACTAACTAAATAAATAAATAAATAAATAAATAAATAAATAAATAAATAAATAAATAAAAGGCATGCCTTGATGGTGTAGTTGGAATATTTCTGTCTTCTATGCACTGTTTGTCAACACGATAACCTGAATACAATCAATCCTATCTCAATGTTTTGGGGTAGACTGATAGACTGCCTGCCATTAGTACTCAGTAATTTTATGATTTTGAGGCATGTTGGGCCTTGGGGCTCTAGAGGCTAAAATATGTTTACAACATATACTGGTAAATGAGTTCGCTGAAGCAATAGCCATTATCTAAAACAGAAGAGAATTTCTCATAAACAAAGGTCAGAGAGAAAGTTTACATAGAATTTCTTTGTTACATAGAATAGCATTGTATATTCATTTAGTATCATGTTACAAATTTCATTCTCAAATCGTGTTGAACAGAGAACAGAGAACCTTTCTCTTTTCAAAGGATTTTTTAAATTAATTTAAAATAACTCAGGATCGGCAGGTTTTGGGATGGAGTGGTGTGTGGCTTTCTCGAAACACCTGTCACGGTTATAAAGTAATGAAATGCAATATTTGAATGGTCTGTTTTAACCCTTTTAATACTTCAGTGAAAGTACAAACACCTTTAATAAAACTCATGGCGACAGAATGTTTTTCTATTTCTTTCTGTAACATTTAATTCTATGTGGAATGGGACCTTTTTTCAAAGTGTGCCTTCCAAAGTAAGGTATTCTTAATCCTTTACCCAACTTAACGGCGAAAACCAGTCAGCGTTGTTCACAAAAAATGTCTATTCAGTTTTTAATTCCTTTTTCATTTTTGCTTGAAAAACATAGCTTATGGTCCCTCATTGGAAAGAGCTCGTTTTTTAAAGGATTATTTATTTATTTATTGGTGTTTAAGGTCACATATTTCTGCACAATGGCTACTCATGATCACAACAGTTTTACGGGTGTGGGAAGCTGGAGTACCCGGAGAGAACCACCGGGCAACAGAAAGAAACTGCCAACTTCCCCACATACTAATTCCACACAAACGGGGTTAGCATTGGTTGAAGACAGATGCACCATCGACGCGCAGTACTTCTTTGTACACAGCGACATCGTGCCCCACGTGGGCAATGGAGTAAAGTGTTTTGCCCATAGGCACAGCACGGTTGCCGCAGGTGGGATTCGAATCTAGGACCTCTCGGCTTGCAGCCTGCACCTCAACCAACTGAGCCACCACACCCCCTTTTAAAGGATTAAAATGGAGTATTTAAAGGGAGTATTTTTACCCACTCAAGATCTTATTATGTGTCCCAAAAATTTATTTTATGCAAAATCAAGAATAATGAAACCCATTCCATTCTCACAATGTTGTTCTTAACACACATGGGCATAGATGGGACCTCGGTGTTTTGCCAATGCCGGTAAGTCTTTCAATAGGCACTTGGTGGCCTTTAAGGCCTTATTTACGTCTATACTCCGACATTACTGAACTCTTTTACTCGCAATATATTTTCCAGAGGTGCCATGTACCTTAACATTTTCTAGCTAATATGAATATTTGCCATCATCTACAAATATGTCGGATCTGGAGTTGGAGGAGCCAAAATTTGTGAAGTGATTTATGCTCTTACTTCGGGCGTGGTATGACCTCTGGACATGGAACCTACACCGAATGTGTTGAAACTTGCTGGAGGTTCAAAATGTGTTCCACCTCAATGCGGTCAACAGAGGTCATTAAGAGCATATTTTTCAGACCTATTATGAATTGCATTTTATACCAACTAATGCAATTCTGAAGATTAAACATGTATCTCATCATTCAAATAAATGGCACAGTCTGTAATGTCAATGTTTGATTCCTTGATCGAATGTTTTAAATGCTGTGCACATATATGCCTTTTCTGGTTTCTAAGAAAAATTGTTCTGACTCCTGTATGAATATCTGTAAATACTGTTAACGAAAACCCATTTCTGATTGCTAAAAACTATTTTACTCCCGAAAATAAGCCTCCATAAATTCTCTTTCTATATAGTTTTTTTCCTGATATTTTATCCCTTTCAACGCAGACTTGAATTTACTGGATGCAGTAAAGTATGTTTCTCTGGTCTCAAATTGTTTTTGCTCACAACTCTCAGAAGTCATACCCTGCTATTACTGGATGATATTCGACCAACTGTTTTACCATTTTTAAAAAAATGTTACCTTACCTTTAGTTATTATGAGCATCATTCATTTGACAAACGCCAGGTCGGTTGCAAAAAATAACGCTATTTCATTCTTTAACTATCCTTTCCTTTCATTTTTTTTCTACATTAACGTTACAGAAAACTGTGCACAAACATAGCTACTAAATTTGGTTATTTTTTGGTATTGGTATCAGTACAAGGTGTGAAACTAAAAATAACTAAAAATAAAAAACAATGGGTTATTTAAGGAAAAAATCCTTTTAATGACATCTGCCAGCAGGTGCGTCGCAAACGGAATTTAAGGAGGACCCCCCCCCCCCCCCCCCCCCCCATATTTTTACCAGTCGGAACATATTATTCTGGGTTAGAGTCTTACGAGTACTAGATTTGGTGCTTGGACACAGATGGTCATACAAATGAAAGTCTGTACTCTGAAGTACCAAATTTGGACTGTTCGGGACCCAGCATGACCAACTTGGAGTACCGTTACGGTAAGTGGTAATTAAAACCCTTTGATACTTTTGTACGTCTAATGATGTACGAAATCAAACAGCGCGTTGATACTTTGTGGTCATTTTTTGTTATTATTTTTTCGATTTTTCAAAGTTTTAAACTCAATTCCTATTTTCTTCCGAATAGTGCTCAGTGACAACCGTTGAGCCAAATGTTATGGGAGCTTAAAATACTAATATTATCCTGCTGTCAAGATTTCTTAACTGGTTGAGTACTAGACGCCGCTTTCAAAAAATGAGGGTACCAGAGCAAAAGCCAACACTTTCCTTGCTTATATTTCATATTCAGTGGAACTCAAAAAATATTTTGTTTATATAAATTTGTTTTAAATCAAATTATTGGAGAGTGCCTGCGGGCACTCTCCAATAATTTGTAACAAAACAAGTTTTGAATAACAAATTCAGACCACCAATAATAATCAAGCCCTCATCCAGTTAATCACTCATGTGAAAAATAATTAAACTTTTTTTCGGTTCATGCGTTTTCAGATAAAACGATTGGCTCACACGATTCTGTTTTTTCTTTTCATAACTCAATGAACCGAAAAAAAACACAATTAGGTCCGCCCCCAGCCACGCCCCTAAAATACCAGTCTTTGGAGTTGCAACATGGTGTCAAATCAATAGAAGTTAGAACACTGGCAGTGGCACGTTCAAAATGTGAAAAAGAAAAAGAAATTTATATTACTAATTTATCACCATGAAAATATTTATAAAATATTTAAATGACCGTGGTGGGTCAATTTTTCTCTTTCTCCACAACTGTATTTATTTGACATTTCAATTTTAACGCACACTGGGTGATCGTCTGCGACTGCGTTCATCATTTTACCCAAATCGATTGTAAACAATGGCTAGTCACGACGAATACGGCAATTTTGACATTGCAAATTTGATACGGCAATGTCATCTGGCTTTATATCTAACTCCACTTTTACAAACTGTGTTTTTCAGTTCTCGGGAAATGGTCAAAACCAAAATACAATGTAATACTGATGGCCTACTTCCACCTACCACGGAACGTAACTTTTACGTGAAGTGAACAGTTGAATGAAATTTGAGGGAGGCGTAGCTTATGACGTTTTCTTTGCATTACGTAATTCATTGGTCAATAAGAAAATTAATGACATAAGTGCATTTGACTTGAAAAGTGTGTCAATTGCTACCTGCATTTCAATAATATGCGCCCTCTTTTATGCCAGAAAAATAATATGTCTACCAGTTTTAGTTTTAAGTGTTTGTTCGCTGAAGGAGAGGACGACTAACACTATTTATTTATTTGGGTCGCGAACGTTTAATTATAAGGAATGATCGTTTCTTTTTGTCTATTTCTTGAGTTATGAACCCCAAAAAACAAAGTCCAAACTGTGTAAATGGGCGTAGCCCATTTACACAGTTTGGACTTTGTTTTTTTGGGGTTCATAACTCAAGAAAAAGACAAAAAGAAACGATCATTCCTTAAATATCTTGTTAATTGTACTTTGACGTCACATTTTGAAAAAACGTTGAAGAAACTGAATCCCAAGTGACGTTTGAACGTCAGGATAATTAAAGTCTCAAAGGGTTTCTGACCATCTCGCATTTTTTAGATTGGGGACGTGCCAACCGTTACTTATTCCCAGTCCCTTATTCGACATTCGTTATCAACCAATAAAATCGATTGATAACAAATGTCGGATAAGGAACTAGGAATAAGTATCGGTTATCGCGTCTATTTTTTAGATTGTAGAATTCTAGCCAAAAAACTATTTATGAACTATTTCTAACTTTGACGGTGAATTTAATTTGGGATGGAGATGTTAACCTCTATCGTTCAAAACTCTATCAATACACTCGAATTCTTTTAACCCTTTGCCCAACGTAACGGTCAATACCGGTCAGCGCTATTCACAAAAATAGCCAAATAATTTTCATTATTGTTTTCATTTTTTGTCTCAAAAGCATAGATAATGACCCCTCTCTGGAACGAGCTCGTCGAGATCGTTCCAATGAGGGGTCATCACCTATGTTGTTGAGACAAAAAATGAAAAATTAGTTATTCAAGAATTTTGTTTGCAAGTGTCGTCTGCTTTTCATGTTAGGTAAAGGGTTAAAAGAATTTCTCGTGAACCATCAGCCCATGTAGTATTCAACTTCTTTTCGAGAACGCGATTTAAGTTCACAAAATGTTTCTTGTTTATGTTCTGATACGAAGAGATTCAATGATATATATCTACAAATAAACGTTTTTCATGGTCCTTTTTCGAAAAGCTGCGCTTGCACCAGGCCTGCAACCACGGGGGGAAACATTTTCGCCCCCCCCCCCTAGAAAAATTTCAGACACTGTCTTTCAATTTGATGATGAATGAAAAGTTTCTGCGCGCCGAAGGCGCACATGGACGATGTGGGATTGAAATCCCTTGCGACCCTGATAACTTTATTTGCTTTATAGCTTTATTTGCTTATGAATGCACGAGAGTTTTTCAATTTTCACCATTTTGGTCCATTTTATCCACAAGTGAATTAACTCAGAGTTGTCAATTTACACCTGTAATTACATTGAATAAAATCCCATGACTGAGTCTCTATTGTTATATTTGAGGTGTTTATTCCACACACAGATTATACACAGCTATGACAATACGAAACATTAACTAATTAACAGAAGAGATTATCTGTCTTCAGTAGCAGGTTGAATTTCAAGTGATGAGTGGTTACTGGTAATTGAAAGTAGGAGAAATGCTCTCGCAAACAGAGGCTTTCTTTGGGACAAAGACAGGAAATTGCTCCTTTTAATGCCAAATTTCAAATTTTTTACACGCCGGGTGGAACCATGGTCGACCCGGGGCACATGTGCTTGGCAAAGAGTAACCAAATTAGTGGAATTTAGTCACTTTGAGGAGGTGGAGGGGATGGGGATAAAATGATTCTGAATGGTCCTTCAAAAGTTAGTGGACAGAAATAAAAAATTGCAAATAATGAATCTTGTTATTTGAGCAGAAAAAATAAAACTTTTTGGGGTATGTTGAAGCAGGAATTGATCCTTCAGAACACAGGAAATTGCTCCTTTTAATGCCAAATTTTAAAATTTTTCCATGCCGGGTTGAACCATGGTCGACCCGGCACACAAAAGTTAGTGGACAGAAATAAAAAATTGCAAATAATGAATCTTGTTATTTGAGCAGAAAAAATAAAACTTTTTGGGGTATGTTGAAGCAGGAATTGATCCTTCAGAACACAGGAAATTGCTCCTTTTAAGGCCAAATTTTAAAATTTTTCCATGCCGGGTTGAACCATGGTCGACCCGGCACACATGTCCTTGGTACGGTGTATCCAAATTAGTGGCATTTAGTCACTATTGTGTGTGTGTGTGTGGGGGGGGGGGGGGGGGGGTAAAATGATTCTGGATGGTCGTTCAAAAGTTAGTGGACAGAAATAAAAAAAATCAAATAATGAATCTTGTTATTTGTGCAGAAAAATAAAACTTTTTGAGGTATGTTGAAGTAGGGATTGATCCTTCGGAAGACAGGAAATTGCTCCTTTTAATGCAAAATTTTGGGGTTTGTTGAAGTAGGAATTGATCCTTCAGAAGACAGGAAATAGCTTCTTTTAATGCCAAATTAAAAAAAATTTCCAATGCCAGGTCGAACTATGGTCGACCCGGCGCACATGTGCTTGGCACGGTGTATCCAAACTAGTGAAACTTAGTCACTATGAGGGGGAGGGGAGGGGGGATGCGTGAAATGATTCAGGATGGTAATTCAAAAGTTAGTGGGCAGAAATAAAAAAAAGCAAATAATGAATCTTGTTATTTGAGCAGAAAAAATAAAACTTTTTGGGGTATGTTGAAGTAGGAATTGATCCTTCAGAAGACAAGAAATTGCTCCTTTTAATGCAAAACTTTTAATTTTTCCCATGCCGAGTCGAACCATGGTCGACCCGATGAACATGTGCTTGGCACGGTGTGTCCAAATTAGTGGAATTTAGTCACTATGAGAGGGTGGGGGGTGGGGGGGGGTGGGGGAGGGTGAAATGATTCAGGATGGTCAATTCAAAAGTTAGTGGACAGACATAAAAAATTCAAATAATGAATCTTGTTATTTGAGCAGAAAAAATAAAACTTTCTGGGGTATGTTGAAGTAGGAATTGATCCTTCAAAAGACAGGAAATTGCTCCTTTTAATGCCAAATTTTAAAATTTTTCCATGCCGGGCCGAACCCGGCGCACATGTGCTTGGCAAGATGTACCCAAATTAGTGAACTTTAGTCCCATTTGGGGGGGGGGGGGGATAAATGATTCTGGATGGAAAAATGATGGGGTTATGTCCAGGTTGGGGAGGTGCCCCCCCTACATGGCCTTCGTCCCCCCCCCCCGACCCTGGTTGCAGGCCTGGCTTGCACAAAATTTTCTTGTTATAGATTCTCTGGCCTACACAAACATTAGGACGTAGTTGTTCGATTATTAATAAATATATACGCCACATTTTATATTAAAAAATTCCAGTAAATGCCAGTAATTTGAATTCATTATGAAGAGTGAAAATCCAACATTAATCAACCCCGTCTATAACATGATCCTGCTATTCTTCAGGAAGAGAGGAGCATTAATTGTCAAAAACGCTGGTTAGCAAAACAAGAATAAATCCGCTCGGGGAATGAAATTATAATTCGGTTGTCTTTTTCGTTAAATTGTTCCGTTGATCTTTTCAGCATTGTTGTATAAACTATATATAGTCTGGGTGGATGCTTCGACAACCCCAGCAAACTTATCGGACATTAAGGACGGACATCCAAGATATGTATGCCCAGACATGGAAAGATGATTGCGCTCTAGAAAAAAAAAAACAAGATCAGAGCATTCGAAGCTGCAGTTTTACTATTCTATCAAGAATGGCTATGCACGTGAATGCTACTTAGACAACCTCGATTTGAAATATAGAAAATGTGTCACAAAATTTAGAATAAGTACACATGAATTGGAAATCGAACGCGGTCCATACAATAAGCCCAAACCTGTCCAGCAAGAACACCGATACTGTAAACAATGTGAGCTAAACCTTGTTGAAGGCGAAATGCAATATCTCTTTGTCTGCTCTAAGCACAAAGAGATGCGTCAGGAACTTGTCAAGACAGCATGCAAACGATACGCAGCTTACACCCATCTCAGTAATCGCGATAAAGTCGTGTGGCTTTTCAGCTGTCAAGAGATTTATGTGACATGTGCCTTCGACATTTTTATCTGAGATTTTTTCCCAACAGGGACCAGGTGAAATCACTCCACTCATCTGACCATGCCGAGAAAAATCCCCCCCCTCCCGCGTGTATAAGTGCGTGGAGGCGAGGATGCAGGTGTGTGTTGGGGTGGTGTGTGTTTAAGAGTGTGTGTGTGTAGATGCGTATGTTTGTGAAGAAAGATTTATTTCTAGCATATTGCAACTTACATGTATCTCTGCAGTATGTGCCATACCCAATAATGTTGTGCTTGTGCAATAAAATTTATCTTATCTTATAATCCAGTTTATATGTTATGTCATATCAGCAAACCGCCTCACTGTGTGCGTTTTATTTTTTTTGATTCAATAAACACTCTATAAAAATATCTGATTTCGTGCTGTTAAGTTTCAGGTGAAGTAAAATTATAAATCAAGTTTAGTCCATTTCACAAAAACCAGTATTTTCTGACAGGTCTTTTCTTCACTGCAACCTCTTGTTTTCCCGTTTCAGCAAAGCAAACATTCAACGTCAGTTTAGTTGGGGGCGTGATAATCGTTACTTATTCCCAATTCCTTATTGGACATTCGTTATCAACCGATAAAACCGGTTGATAAGTAATGCCGAATAAGGAACTGGGAATAAGTAGCGGTTTTCACGTCCGAAGTTTCGTTGATCAATGATCGATTTATTTCTCGCGAATTTCCCAAGTTCCGAAGCAATAATTAGTGATGCTTAAAAGTTACCCAACCAAACTGTGTCAAGACAGTTGGTATTTTAGTTTGAAAAGCGCTAAAAATTATTTTTTTTCATTTTTTTGTCTCAAAAACATAGGTTGTGACCCCTCAGTGGAACGAGTTCGTCGAGCTTGTTCCAATGAGGGGTCATAACCTATGTTTTTGAGACAAGAAATGAAAAAAATTAGTTATTCAAGAATTTTTTTGCTAGTGTCGTCTGCTTTTCATGTTAGGTAAAGGGTTAATCCCGATTGCCCAGGTGGGGGCACGGTGGTGCTGGGTACTAAGACGTATTGCACATCGATGGTATACTTGTCTTTAGCAGCTGTTAACCCTGCTTGTATAGATTTAGTACGTTGTGAAGTCTCACAGTTCTCTTCGGGTATTCCGACTTCTTCCACTCGTAAATTGTTCGACTCGATCTGACCCTGGATGATGAAATGTCGTGAACCCTTTGAATACGAAAGGCCGCTTTTCCGACCAGGAACATGATACGTCATAACGTCATTAAATAGGATGGCTGTTCAGTAAATGTGTGGGGTAGACCAATCAATATTCGGGATGCACGTTGAAAATGTTGATTGTTCTATCCCAGATAAAGAATATGGACTCTTCTAATTGCTGCCATTGAACTTACATGGCAGATACCACCAGATGTCAAAGGGTTAAAGCCTAATAAAACAAACAGTTTGAACCTTGCTTCTTGGATTGAGTGATTTGTTTCAGATGTTGGGACTTGAGTCGAACACTCAATGTATGATGTAATGACAAGCTTTGCTCATAGGAATACGATGAGACTTCTCTTTACTATTCTCGAAAAGTGGGCGCGGTGGCTCAGTAGGTTGAGGTGCAGGCTGCCAGCCGAGAGGTCCTCTTTTCGAATCCCACCTGCGGCAACCGCGTTGTGTCCCTGGGCAAGACATTTCAACACATCCCCATTGCCCACTTGGGGGCACGACGGCGTTCTGTACTAAGACTCACTGCACGTCGATGGTGCACCTGTTTTCAACCAATGCTAACCCCACTTGTGTGAAGTTAGTATATTTGGAGCTGACAATTGCTCGCCGTTGCTCGGTGGTTCTTTCCGGACACTCCGGCTTCCTCCACCCGTAAAACTGTCATGGTCACGATTAGCCATTGTGCAGAAATATGTGGCCTTAAACACCAATAAATAAATAAATAAATAAATAAATAAATAAATAAATAAATAAATAAATAAATAAATAAATAAATAAATATTCTCGAAAAATGATGAGTGGCGAAATACATTTGAAGGAGAATACTGCTGAGTTTACCGAATATGTGTCATGCTTAGCTACCCATACTGCATCTTCCTTTACATAATTATCCTTTAACCCTTTACCCAACGCAGACGATATCAAAATTTATTATTTTAAATATCATTTTTTGAAGTTTTTCAAAAAATTTCAACAAAACCATATCATGTGACCCCTCGTTGGAACGAGCTAGACGAGCTCGTTCCAACGAGGGGTCACATGATATGGTTTTGTTGAAATTTTTTGAAAAATAATATTTTTTCAACTGCTGAATTTGCATATTACGTAGGCGGATGCGGCCGATTCGTTGGGTAAAGGGTTAATATCCCAATAGTCGGGGGCGCGGTGGCTCAGTAGGTAGAGGTGCAGAATCCCACCTGCGGCAACCGCGTTGTGTCCTTGGGCAAGACACTTCACCCCCATTGCCCATGTGGGGGCACGATAACGCCGTGTACTAAGGCGTACTGCACGTCGATGGTACGCATGTCTTCAACCAATCTAACCCTGCCTGTGCTGTAGTGCGGAGTTACGATGTTGGGGAGCTGGCAGTTGCTCGTCGTTGCTCGGTGGTTCTCTCCGGGTACTCCGGCTTCCTCCAGCCGTAAAACTGTCACGGTCATGATTAGCCATTGTGCATAAATATGTGACCTTAAACATCAATAAATAAATATCCCAATAGTCCTGCAGAAACTACAGTTAGTATTTTGACACAGCATTTATTTCAAGATTTTATGATTTTAAAATAGAGTATCCGCATCAGATGTCATGGAACAAGAACCTACTTTAATAAACAATTCTCAGCATAGCTGACACTTTTCGTCTTTGGAATTTACAGGAATGTTAGCTCCTCTTAATTTCGTAAAGCTGTCCGTAAATTTAAGATTAAGGGTATGGAGATTTTATATAAAAATTGAAATTTCGAAATGTTAACGAATATTTGTGGGCATCATTTCACAAACTTCGGGCATTTTTCTGTTGAGTAGTATGGCTTTTACAATTTTTTTTCAAAATCAGTTTGGACGTTTCACTTTATTCTTGGTTAAAACCCATTTAAAAATAAGAAAATGAGGTTTTCGTCATCCTTAGTGTTCTGCAACTTTTTATGTTAATTATATAAACCGTGTGGGCATCGTGACATGTAATACAGACACTGTTCAGACACCCAGCCTGTCCGGATTGTATCAGCCATCAAAACTCTCTGGTATCTCATCCTCCTCCCAGCATATGACCTATTGATCCCATCTAGCCGCATGATTCATAAACAAACTATTAAATATTCCTGTCTTTGAAAAGAACGTTTGTTACACTGATGCCAAACCGTGTTGATATATTTTTTTGTGGGAGTGGCAGGAAGACAGCCTTTTAGGCTATGCTATTTCCATGCTGTGTACTAGGTTATGTTCTTGTAGATTGTAATGTTATGTTGTTAATGTACTAGTATACTGCAGAATAAAGATATATACAAGTTCATTCCATCAATATAAAAGTCTTGGACCTGAGACTTGCTAATTTCTTTCCTGAGAGGAATAAAAACAAAATACTGCAAAAACAAATTGGCTTAACAAAGACCCAGAGTGGACACTTACTCTGTGTTGTTAGTAGTGATACTGATAGACATTCGTAATAAAGGATCTGTGAAGTAGTTGCTCCCAATTAGCTCGCTATAAAGCCAAGTTTCCTTTTATTACTTTTAATAAACAAAAACAACAGACAGCTCAAAGAGCTGTCTGTTGTTTTCGTTTATTAAAAGTAACAAAAGAAAACTTGGCTTTATTGTCTACTGATGTTACAACTTGCTTCTTAATAGAACCTGTCGGGGGCGCAGTGGCGTTGCGGTAACCGATTCTCGTCAGATCACCGAAGTTAAGCAACGTTGAGCCCGGTTAGTCCTTGGATGGGTGACCGTCTGGGCGATCGATTCGGACTCTCGCGTTGTGTCCTTGGGCAAGACACTTAACCCCGACTGTCCACATGGGGGCACGATGACGTCGCGTACTAAGACGTACTGCGCGTCGATGGTGCGCATGTCTTCGACCAATCTAACCCTGCCTATGCTGCAGTACGGAGTTACGACGTTGGGGAGCTGGCAGCTGCTCGTCGTTGCTCGGTGGTTCTCTCCGGGTACTCCGGCTTCCTCCACCCGTAAAACTTTCACCGACACGATATGGCATTTGCTGTTAAATAAATAAATAAATAAATAAATAAATAAATAAATAAATAAATAAATAAATAAATTGGACCTGTCTCGAGCATCCAATAATTTCGAGGGTGATAACTTATCGAAAGTTGATTTTCATGAGAATATAATCTGGGGAAGTGAATTTATAACTGCAGTCCTCTAGAGTGCTGCGTAGATCTGCTCTAGGCGAGGTACAGTACAGCCGTCATGGACAGGGGTCGTTATCCACGAATGGAGAGTGATGCCCACGCATGGATTTACCAGGTAATGAAAATCATTCTCAGCAAACTTTTAATGAATGAAGCACCTGGTACAACCCGGAGCTTCTTTAATTACAATTTTGCTGATTATTCCTGTAATTAGTGATTGAAATCTAATATTATTGCGTCGAGGAAATATTGCCCACCCGTGGAAAGTTACAAGTCCACGGCAGCCATACCGTTTGAACGAGAGAGATTTCTACCCAGACACCATGGATAGAACGGTCGATTAAAATACATACAATTGGTCAAAAATTTAACACAAGCATTGGTGAATACATCATTATTGTGAGCAACACTTTCTTTGAGACAAGTAGTATTCTAGCGTAGCAAGGCCACATTTCAATCTCTCAGACGTTTTTAACTCTCATTCGATAACATTTGGTACTGTTAAGCAACATTCGCTGTGCTTATCTGCAGCCTCGATCCCGTAGTTATTCGAGCGAAGGTAATTTGTGACAAATATTAAATTTTCTTGAGTAAGCTAACCGGATTCCATGAGGTGTGTTCTCAAAACGTCGAAAAACTAAAATTTACACCTCAGTAAGTTTGTTTTGATCCAGCTTTATCGCTTTAAGAAGCCGTAAGATTGCCACGAAGATGAATTTTAATGACATCCTAACCCAAATCGGAACATTCGGAACGTATCAGAAGCGCATTTAATTCCTGCCCAAATACAATGCAAGTAGGTAGAAAAGGAGAGTATACTATCACTTGTACATGTACGTGTACAACATACGTACACGATGCGTTCACCAACGTGGAATTCAGTGTTAATTCACACGCTTGTTCATAAAAATGTGCATGATGTTGAATCCCCCTCATGTTTTTTTGCGACTCCTAGATCGCACTTTTAACGTTCAAATACTCGTGGTGAACGCGCGTTTTTAAAAAAAGGGTGAAATTGTACATCTTCACTTCTATCTTGTACGTAATTTTTGTCAACGTTCCAATCGCAGATCAGACCATCGATCCATCGTTGGCGAACGCGAGCAAAAGCAAAAGATTTTGGGTCATCATCAAAAAACAGTTTTGGGGACTCTAGATCAGCGGTCCAGAACCCGCAATTGTTTTGGTACATTGATCTAGAACCCGCAATTGTTTTGAGGCGGTGGGTTTTTCCGATTTATGACATTATTAGGGGAATTCCCCACTATGAGAAAATTCCCAAACTCAGCTGATCGAGCGATCGGATCGCTCGATTCTCGTAAAACTCGATCTGAACGAAGAGTGTCGTCGTTGTCGGTGTGTTGGAAATTCGCGAACCCAGTCACGTCTTCCTGAAGTAAAAAACTAACACATGTTATCGTAATGAGTGAATGAGGTTTTTTGTTCAAAAAGAGTCGATTATGAATATAGTCTGTATTATAGACATTGATGTTTTCTGTTGATGGGACGGATAGAAATTGAGTTTTGAGGGGTTTTTTGTTCGAAGGGAGTTGATCTGTAATAGATATTCGTGTTTTGTCTTGATGAGAGAGATTGACTGTTAAGCGTTCGTTCGAAAAAGTCAAAAACATTTATCGGAATGTTTAAAACGCATTTTCCGCTCAATTAGGTTTTGAGTGGTAAAATTTGTAATATATTCATGATAGCAATCGCAGTCATCAAAGGATTCTCTCTTAATTCGACACTCAGTGAATTGATGTGTGAATGAAAATCTTTTGACAAATGTAAAAAACTACTGTCAAAATGCGTTAAATCAGAAACCGGTTTGTCATGTACTGTTTAAACGTATTTTTTAAACTTCAATTAACACAGTCAGTTGAGATGTGAATATTTTCAGATTATTATATTAAGACGGAAAGAGTTTTTTATTACTTAAAACATAAAAAAAATATAATTAAACATTTAATTTTGAAAATAATAAAAACAATTAAAACGAAAGATGTTTTTACAGATGGATCCTAGACGCCGAGATTTAATTTTAGACCGGTATGAACGTGCTAAGAAGGGCATTCAGTCTGCTGACAGGAGCAGACGTCTTGGTGAGATGGAACTCAAACGCGAAGCCACAAAAATATTTAAATCCGTGACGGAGGGTCAAGAGCGAAGCAGGAAGGAGATAGTCGAAGAATTGAGACCTATAAAGGAGAGTTCTTTGAGAATGGGTTCGTTACCTCCTAGTTTTGGAAATCGGTATTCCGTTCAATCTACACCGGATTACGTTTCCACGGGAATTCAAACAGAGAGCGAGTCTGATGATACGGCTTCGACTATCACCACTAGTAGCATCGAATCGTCCGATGATGATGGCGGTAAGAGAGATCAGTCGTATGGAATTTATAAGGATTCTGAGGGTAGAACGTTTGTAGGTGATACGGAAGTGGAAATGGATGATGATGAATTGATCGTGGGTTCGAATAAATATAAAGTAACTGATGGTCTGCGGAGATTGCTCCTTTACGACAAGCCTGGAGATTACACGGAACAGGATTTCGACAATTACGGCGACATTCTAGTTCAAACTCACGCCATGAAGAGAAATAACGATGCCGGGGAGACGAGACCCAAAGCCAACAGAGGTTACAAGTGGACGAAAGTGGTGAAACCCATATGGGATATGAACAAGAAGTTCATCGATTCGGTGACTGGCAAAGGGGTGAAAACCACTTTTCTTCCGAGCGATTCCGACGCTCTGTCTCAGAGATTGAGTTTGTTGATGGCGAGCAGACGGGCTGGTAACACGGGATTAGATAATCAGATAGTTGCTATATCTGACGAATTGTTAAGACAGAAGGTTTTGAATAAAAACCAGTATAAAAGGCTGATGAACGAATTGAAGGATTGATGTGTATATAATAAGTAGAGAGAAACAAACAAACAAAAATAAAACAGTAAATTCTTACACTAGAATAATAAAAGTATTTAAACGGCAAAAACGATTTACCAGTGAAAAAAACAAAAATATATCATAAAAATAAAATATGTTGGTGATAAAGAACAGGGGATACGTCAGAACGTACGTTCAAGGCGGTTCTGGCATCGTCGATTCTATAATGCGAGCGTTCACGAGCAATGCGGGTAGAAAACTCGCATCGACCGCGTTTGAGGTCGGTAAGAAGACGGCTTTGGATGCTGGTAAGAAAGCCGCTTCCGAAGCCAGTGGTAGGATAGCTTCTGTGGCTGGCAAGAGGGCAGCCGACGCGTTGATCGACAAGTTGATCAGTCCGCCGGCGAAGCGAGCTGCGTTAGAGCGAACGCCGAAAAGTTGGAAAGATTTTAAGGATGCTGTGGTGCCCATACAAGATTTAGCCAAAATGACGAGTGGATCCGGATTGAAGAGAACTCGCGACGGTGCGATATAAATAAATAATAATAACATTAAAAACAGAGTTTGAAAAACATAAAAAAAAAATTTGTGTTTGAAAAGAATCTAAAATAACAAACAAAATAAAACAAAGATGAACATTAAAGATATGTCTTGGAACGACGCCGCGACCAAGAGGTCGAATAACGAGTTCTTTCCCAAGAGCATAAGAGGCTTGATAGTGGGAAAATCGAATTGTGGAAAGACCAATCTGTTGATGATGAATCTGTTGTCCCGACCCGACTGGTTGGATTACGACAGATTGTTCGTGTTTGGCAAGAGCTTGTTTCAACCCGAATACAGATTGCTTCGAGAGTGCATGGATCGCAGATTGCCCAAGGACGTCATAGCCAGAATCTTTGACAGTAGGGAGGAATTCGACAAGAGTGGAGCTCCACTCTCGACCATTTTGGACGGTGCGGCGACGGAGCTGATGAAGAGAAATGCATCTTCGAACGTCGAGTGTCGATTTTATGAGAACGCTAGCGACGTTCCGGATCCTAGAGAACTGAAATCGGAAGATAAGAATCTCATGATTTTCGACGATCTGCTTTTGGAGAGACAGAACCGATGCGAATCGTATTACGTTAGGGGTCGACACAGCAACGTGGACTGTTTCTACCTGTCGCAGAATTATTTTCGATTGCCCAGACAGATGATAAGGGAGAACGCTAATTTTCTATGTCTCTTTCGCCAAGATCTCAAGAATCTCAATCACATCTACGGCGATCACGTTGCAAACGACATGAGCGCTGCGGAATTCAGGAGATTCTGCAAGAGGGTTTAGGATGGTGGACTTTACAATTTCGTCGTGATCGATTTGACAAGCGAATTCAATCGCGGAAAATATCGGTGCGGATTCGACAAGTTTTATGTTTCCGATGATAATAATAATAAGATAGAGCGTGAAAATAAAATTTAGAAAATAATAAATCTTCAAATAATTAGTTTTGAATAAAAAAATAAAATTAAAATATAATGTTCGAACATGGAGAATTGCTAGAACGGATAGCCGAGAATACGGCTGCGAAACAATCCATTCAAATCGTGGTGAGTGGCGATTCGACTCGATTCGCTACGAAATTCGAACCTTCCATCGAATTGAATAGAGAGAAAAGTTACGAGATGGCTTTGGTGAATCTGGAGACTTATTATTCCTTTCCCAACGTCACCGAAAACAATAACTCGTTCAAGTATTCCGACGGAACGGATTGGTTGGAGATTCGAATTCCCAAAGGGAGTTACGACATAGACGATTTGAACCATTACATTCAAACGCGAATGAAGACGGATGGAAAGGGAAGCAACAAGATCAGACTCGCTACCAATCCTAATACCTTACAGACGATGTTGGATTTGGAAGATAATTTTCGAGTGGATTTCAACACGGACGATTCTATAGGCAAGATGTTGGGATTCGTTCGAAAGATGTATCGAGGCCAAGCAGCATCTGAAAATACGGTCGACATTCTTGCAGTCAATAGCATTCTGGTGAACGTGGACGTGATTGCTGGAAGCTACGTGAATGGTAGCGCTCAACCGACGATCTATTCCTTCTTTCCAAACGTGTCGCCGGGTTATAAGATCGTGGAGCGACCTCGAAATTTAGTTTATCTACCAGTGATTTTAGACACGTTGTATAGTCTCAAAACCACGTTGACGGATCAAAATGGTGAACTGTTAGATCTTCGCGGAGAGAGAGTGATGATATGATTTCACATAAGAGAAATATAAAAGCAAAAAAAAAAAAAAAAAAATATTATATATATAGATAACAAAAATAAAATAAACGCAATATTAATTTTACAAAATTATTTTAATATAATTATTAAACAAGAAACAATTGAAGTAAATATATTTTAAAAAAAAACAGAATTATGACAGAATACGTGGTTAAAAACGTGAACATATCCGCAGGACAGAGGAAGAAACTTAAGAGAGCGTTAACAACTCGAGGCGAGGCGCTGAGATTCAAATTCACTCACGAAGATCTGACGAGAGGCGGTCAGGATTCGATCGCCTGGACCAGAAGTCAAATCAAAAGGATGGAGAAAGCGATTCGCGATGGAAGAGGGTTGACGGTGAGAATGAGTCCCGCTCAATTGAGATACAATTTGAGAATGAAAGGTGGTTTCCTACCGCTATTGGCAGGAATAGCCGCAAAAGCATTACCCTTTGCCACAAAGGCGACTCTCGGCGTGGGAGCTCTCACGGGACTCGCTAGTTCGGCAGTTGAGAAATTAATGGGTGGCAGCAGACTGTTTTTGAAGAAGGGAGGAGCCGTGTGTCGCGTCCACGTAGACGACAGCGGTAAAGGATTGTATCTAGAACCCGTTAGAGGTGGCAACTCTCTGAGAGGAAACGGTCTCTATCTGAAGAGTGTACGGAACGTTGAGCGACTCGGCAAGGGTTTGTTGCTCGGTGAGAATTCGCCATTTAAGAACATACCGATTTTGAATATGTTATTATAATATAAAATTATATAAAATATAAAATCATAGAAAGTATAAAATAATATATTTAAAATGGGTAAAAAGGTGGAGAAACAAATTTATCACCTGGATGAAAAGGTGGAGAAACAATTTGACGATAATGATGAACATCGCAAGCCAGAGAGCGAAAAAATAAAAAAATGGTTAGACGCTAATGATGGATATCTAAGGAAAGAACTAATGAAAGAGATAGATAAAGCGTGGGATAGACGGTTGAGAATGAGACGATGCTTTCCACGGTCACCACTAGCTTCTGAAGAGAATGGTAATGATGCGAGTGTTACCAAGAGATGCACAACATTCGTTCATAATTATGATTCAGATAAACAAAAATGTTGCCATAAACGTATCACATCACAAAGAAAAAGAAAAAAAGAAAAAGAAGAAGAATCGACACTGAAAACTGAGAGAAAAGGAAACGTTATTATAATATATTATGATGATAGTGAAGAAGAAGGAAAACAAAAAAAAAAAAAAAAAGTAATGAGATCTAAAGATGATCTTATTACTTTTTTTTTTTTTCATTTTTCTTCACTAAAAATCAATCACTCTATTGTTTATATTTCCAAGTCCGTTATTAGCATTTTGACATTCGTGTCTTCTCCTTTTTCGAAAACGTGTTGAATGTTTATCTTTACTCTTTTGAGTTTTTTTACATCGGTCAACTCGCTCTCACCACCCAATTTCTTCACGAGTTCGAATGAGATGTTTGGAAATATGTAATTTCCATAGGGCAACGGCAAATCGTCCTTGTCGAATTCTCTATCTTCGGCGATGACGATGTTCTGCAGATCGCTTTGGTACTCGTAAATCAAATTGAGCGCGGCTTCGTCCAATTTCAAAGGCATCTTATATTTCTCGTATTTGTGCTCTAAGCCCTTCGTCTCGACCTCGTTCAATTCGATGGGATCGTGTCGTTGTAATCTATAGATTTTATGACCGAATTTCTTATACATTTCGACTTGTTTCAATTTCAATTCGCATCTTTTAGGTGTTGTTGTCTTCATGATCGATTATTTAGTATTTAAATAATAATTTGTTTAAAAAGTTTTTTTTTTTGCTTTTTATATATAAAAAAAAAGTTGTTTTTTTAATTTTTAATTTTCTTTAATGTAAAATTTTTTAGTAAAAGTTTTTTTTTCTCTTTATATATATATAAAAAGTTAAATTTTAATTTCAATCTCTCTATTGTTTATATTTCCAAGTCCGTTATTAGCAAGTTGACATTCGTCATTTTTCCACATACGAAAATGGTGTGAATGTTTATCTTTACTCTTTTAAGTTTTTTTTCATAGGCAAATGCGCTCTCACCACCCGATTTCTTCACAAGTTCGGGTGAGAATATTGGATATATGTAATCTCCATAGGACAACAATAAATCACCCCTGTCGAATTCTCTGTCTTCGGCGACGATGATATTATTCAGCAGTTCGCTTTGGTACTCGTAAAACAAATCGAGCGCGGCTTCATCCACTTTCAAACACATTCGATATTTGTGGTAGTAGTGCTCTAAGTCCACCATCTCGACCTCATTCAATTCGATGGGATCGTGTGGTTGTAATGTATAGATATTAAAACTGGATTTCTCATACCCTTCGTCTCATTTCAATTTCAATTCGCATCTTTTAGGTGTTGTTGTCATGATCGATTATTTGGTTTTTATGAATTCTTGCAAATAATGTATATTTTAAATTTTGTATTTAAATAATAATTTGTTAAAAAAGTTTCTCTTTATTTCTCTTTATATATAAATAAAAGTTAAAAATAAAAATATTCCTACAAACTCAATTTTGAGGTAAAAACAATGATCAAGTCCAAACATCCGAATTATAGTCTAGAACGCGCAAGACTTCAAATGTTTAAAAATTGGTCTTCGCATCTCGCTCCAAAACCCGAAGATTTAGCCACCGCGGGTTTCTTTTACGTGGGTAAAGGCGACAAAGTCAAATGTTTTTGTTGTGAAATACTTTTGATGAATTGGGAACCTCACGGCGTACCTTTACTAGAACACATAAGTAATAATAAAAAAGGCGAATGCGATTATTTGAACAAGATCCTAACGTTGGGATTGATCAAAATCCAAGATGAAGAGAGGGATAGAGACAAAAACCAAAAATTATTGATGGATATGTTACAACTCGGATACACCAAGGAACAATTGTATGATGCGTTAAACATCGCGAACAAGACCCTGTCTCAATTCATAACTTTAGAACATCTCATCAAATTCATGGCGGAAGCAGACAAGTTATCGTCACTCGTCGAAAACAAGCCGAGCAAAAAAACATCCACCAAGTGTCTGGTCTGTGAAGGTGTCGCAAACGTCTTGTTTCTACCATGCGCACACCTGCATTACTGTAGAGAATGTCATTCCGAAGACAAGAAAACGTGTTCGGTTTGCGAGCGAGAAATAAAAGTGGTCTTAAATTGTTTTTGAATAAAAACACATTAAGGAAAAAAAAAATTGAATTTAAAATTTAACTTTTTTTTTTTTTCTATTATATATATATAAAAAGAGCAAAACTTTTTTAACAAATTATTTAATACAAAATTCAAAAAAAAAAATATTCTTACAAATGAAGCAAACAGATAAAACAATGGTAAATTTAAATGAGAAAACCATACCTCAGTTAAACGAGATTTGTAAACTATTACAAATTTCAGATTTCAGAAATCATAGAACTAAATAAAAAAAAATTGAAGTCATACAAGAATATTTGTGAAACGCTAGAAAGGCAAACGAAATGTCGATAGCAACGATGTCAAAAGATGCATCGGTTGTGAAAAATAAGAAGACGACTAAACAAAAAGCCATTGAAGAACATCAAGTTTCCAAAGAAAAGAAAAGAAAAACTAAAACGAAAACGAGTGATGCGCTTCAGATTCAAGACAAACGAGATATATCGAGCAAAATTCAATGAGCAATCAACGAAGAGAAAGGAGAAGAATATGTAACACGACTCGTTGCAAAACTATTCCAATCGAAACCAGTAGAATGGGAGAGTGCGATCAAAGGCATTTTTAAAACTTTCGACGTGATTCCCTCGTTGAAGAAAGTCGATTCGAAATTGTTCATGGAACGGGTGAAGAAAGAAGTATTGGATTTGTTTCGCGAACACATGAACGTGGGATTAAAAATTAAGATGATACTCCATTGCATAATGAATAAAATCGACGTGAAGTCCGGCGAGAGCATCGTGAAAAATGCATATTTCAGATCTAACGTCGGACCCATATTTCATTTTCGAAAAGATGAAAGACAAGATGTTGACATCTCTCGCGAATTATCAACATGAAGGTCGTAATTGGACGTTCGATGAGGTGTTGAAACTCGAAATTCACATAACTAAAAACGATTTGTTGAAAGGGTCTTCCTACATGAAATTACCATATTTCTTGACTAAGAAACATGCCGTGGTCAACGTGAGAAATAAAGATGATCAGTGTTTTAAATGGGCAGTCACCTCCGCTTTATACCCTGTCGAAATAAACTCCGATAGAGTTTCTCGTTATAAGAAAACTTCTAAAAATCTCGATTGGACCGGAGTGACTTTTCCAACAGAGTTAAAACATATCGAACATTTCGAGGCTCAAAATCCCACCGTAGCGGTGAACGTCCTTGGATACGACGACGAAAAACGAACGATCTATCCTCTCAGACAGACTTCGTATCACGGAAGAGAAAAGACGATTATTTTATTATTGATTTCGAATGGTGACAACCGTTATTATTGTTGGGTTAAACATCCGACCCGATTACTGTCGAAACAAAATAATAATCATAATGGAAAGATATCTTTATGTTACAATTGCATGAACATATTTAAGACCGAAAAATCATTAGCGAAACATCAGGAATATTGCAACGAAAATCAAGGTGTCGCCATCAAAATGCCAAAACCCAACACCATCGTGAAGTTTGAAAATCACAATAGAAGGTTAAAAGTACCATTCGTCGTGTTCGCCAATTTCGAATGTTTAACCGCGAAAATGAGTTCCTGTCAACCCAACGCTCTTCAAAGTTATGTCGAAAGATATCAAAAACACATACCTTCGGGCTATTGCATTTACGTGAAATGCACTTTCGACTCGCAACACGACATGGGTCCCTTCACCTACACGAAACAGTGCGAAGACGACGACGAATCGAAAATTCAAATGTTATACGACAAATTCAAAACTCCGGCGAAAATGATCATCACGCGAGAGCAGCAGGACGAAAATAACAGAGCCACCGAATGTCACATATGCAGACAATCGTTCGACGAGAATTTGGAGGAAAATAAGAAGGTCAGAGACCACGATCATTACACGGGTCTGTATCGCGGTCTGGCTCACAGCAAGTGTAATTTAAAATAAAGAGATGCCACTTTCTATCCGGTGATGTTTCACAATCTCTCAGGTTATGACAGTCATCTGTTCGTGAAAAATCTCGGCACCTCACACGAAGAATTAAATTGCATTGCGAACAGCGAAGAAAGATACATTTCCTTCATGAAATGGAAGCTCATGGAGAGGAAAAGAGTAATCGACGGAAATACGTTGAAAGAAAAAACGAAATCCATTCATAGAGGCATACGTTTCATCGACACTTTTAAATTCATGTTGACCGCTCTGGAAAAATTAGTTGATAACATGAGCAAGGATAAATTTAAAATCATGAACGAACATTTTGGAGAACGAGTAGACATCATGTTGAGGAAAGGAGTCTATCCTTACGATTACATGAACGATCTAAAGAGATTTGAAGACACCGCACTACCTTCGAAACAAGATTTTTATTTGAAATTATACAAATCCGACATTTCCAACGAGAATTAGGAACACGCCAAAAACGTGTGGAAATCATTCGATATGAAAACCATGAGAGATTATCACGATCTCTATCTGAAGACCGACGTTCTGCTCTTGGCAGACGTGTTCCAAAATTTTCGAGACGTCTGTCGTCGAAATTACGATCTGGATCCCGCTTGGTATTTCACCGCACCTGGTCTGGCGTGGGACCCTCTGTTGAAGACCACCGAAGTCCAATTGGAATTATTATCCGATGTGGACATGTTGCTCATGTTCGAAAGGGCTGTGAGAGGTGGCGTCTCGATGATCTCCCACAGACATTCTGAAGCTAACAATCCCTACATGAAAGAAGGTTTCGATTCGAAACGGTTGACTAAATACATACAGTATTGGGACGCCAATAATCTGTACGGTTGGGCTATGAGTCATCCTTTATCGATTGGAAATTTCTAATGGGTGAAGGAACCGGAAGAGATGCAAAAATGGAGAGACTATCCTTGCATTTTAGAAGTCGATTTGAACTATCCGGAAGAATTACACGGTCCACACAACGATTATCCGCTAGCTCCCGAACGAATGGAACCGAATGAAGGAGACGAGGAAAAACTCATTCCCAATTTATTTAACAAACGTAACTACGTCATCTACAGCGAGAATTTGAAACAGTACATTGATTACGGGATGAAATTAGTCGACATACATCTCATCATTTGATTCGACGTAGAGCCTTGGATGAAAAAATACATCGATCTCAACACGAATCTCAGAACTGGAGCCGAGAATGATTTCAAAAAAGATTTCTTCAAACTCATGAACAACTGCGTGTACGGCAAATCGATGGAAAACATCAGGAAGAGAACCGACGTTCGACTTGTCACGTCTGAGAAAAGAGCTAAGAAATTAGTGGTGAAACCCAATTACAAACACCGAACCATATTCGACGAAAATCTAGTGGCCGTTCACATGCAAAAGATGCACCTGAAGTTCGACAAACCGTATTATCTCGGACCGATCATCTTAGATATCAGCAAGCGATTGATGTACGAGTTTCACTACGATTACGTCAAACGGAAATTTGGCAACAAAGCCAAACTACTGTTCACCGACACGGACAGTTTAGTTTACGAGATAGAGATGAAAGACGTCTACAGAGATATATCTCCGGACATGGCTGATTGGTTCGACACGAGCAATTATCCCGTCGATCACCCGTCCAACATTCAATCGAACGACAACAAGAAGGTGTTGGGTAAATTTAAGGACGAGAGCGGCGGTAAACAGATCATAGAATTCGTGGGCTTGAGACCCAAACTGTATGCTTATCGTCTAGAAGATGATGAAGAGATCAAGAAGTGCAAAGGAGTTAAAGCGTGCATGGTGAAGAAAAACATCTCTTTCCAAGAGTATAAAGATTGTCTGTTAGGAAGTGGTCCGGTGTATAAGACTATGAAATCGATTCGAAGCAAAAATCACGACTTGTATACTGAAATAGTCAACAAGATTTCGCTGACGGCCGACGACGACAAGAGATTCGTGTTAGACGATAAAATAAGCACTTTGGCACTCGGACATTGGACTTTGGATCTAATTTTAGACGATATGAATGGGGATGATTGGATTCTAGATGCTATTGTAGATGATAAGA
This sequence comes from Pictodentalium vernedei, assembly GCA_031216915.1. Lineage (NCBI taxonomy): Eukaryota > Metazoa > Mollusca > Scaphopoda > Dentaliida > Dentaliidae > Pictodentalium > Pictodentalium vernedei. The sequence goes on along the minus strand of CM062296.1, from coordinate 735,389,711 downwards.
TTCCAGATACGATTGCAGATGATAGGATTCCAGAAAATCAAGAAGAATTAGATGAACACAAAATTATAGAAATTGATAGTGACATCGAGAAAGTTAGTTTAAAAAGAAAAAGAAAAAAATAGAAAAAAAATAACGTCATTTTTAGTGAATTATAATAAAATAAATAAAAAAAATATATACTTATTTATGAATAAGAAAATAAAGATATCCGTAGAAGGTGTCGTCTTACCCAACGAACCTCTATCCAACATCGATCTGTTGAATGCGGCAAAAGATTTGAAAATCGAAGATTTTCTAGGAGTGTTTTCCAGAGATGCCTTGCCGAAGAGAAGACCTCGACAATCGGAATGCGGAATTTTAAATCTAGACAATTCATCGGGTGAAGGCACTCGCTGGGTGGCGTGGATGAAGAATGGGAAGAAGAAAAATTATTATTTCGACACCTATGGAATCTCGCCGCCAAAAGAAATAAAGAACTATTTCAACAAATCGATGGTTCGTTACAACACGGAACAAGTGCAATCACCACATCAAGTGTTTTGCGGTCACCTGTGTCTCTACGTTCTCAAGAGATGGTCTGAAGGAGATCGATTTCAAGACATTCTCAATGATTTACATTAGAGAGAGATTTTTTTTTTTTTTATAGTACATATAAAGATAAAAAATTATTTTAAAAAATCTTTAATCAAATAAAAACGAAAAATAAAATAACATAGTTCGTTTTTAATAAACTGCATTTTGAACACATTTTTCTAAAAAAAAACAAAAAAAAATCCCACAACAACATGCCAGTCGATAAATTTGGTAGAAGTGATGACGAAAAAGTCAACCCGAGAAAGAAGAGGAAGATGTTCGAAGTTGACGATTGTTACGACGTTGCCAACTTGGACGAACGTTACGTTCGGAGATACGAACCTCGAGAAGAACCTTTGAACATGAATGATAAGAAGCTCTACAATCTTCCCGAGCCAATAGATCTCGCAGATGCTGCGACTAAAAAATACGTCGACAGGGGGAACGCCCATTTCGAACGAATCCTGCTAGATAATTACGTGGATAAAACCATGACTGATGATCTCGATTTGAAATCCAAATGTTTGGTGAACGTCGCGAATCCCATAGATCCCACCGATGCCGCGACCAAGAAATATGCAGACGACTCTCACGTGAGATTCAGGGAACACCTGAGAAATAGATACATTCTGAAAACGATGCACTCAGAATTGAACACCAATTCTAACAAGATAACGAACGTGGCCACTCCCACGAATCCCAAGGACGTGGCGACCAAACACTATGTAGATCTGGAACAGAGAAAATCTGACAGACGAGAAATGAAATCGGATCTGAATGCGGGATTCCACAAGATATTGAATCTGTTGAAGATCGACGACACGGATGCGGACTCAACCACGGTCAACAAGGGCTACGTGGATTCTGCCGTGATACAATCGCAAGAATACCTAGAATCGCAAGTGGATGATCTCTACCTGAATAAAGAATCTGGCGGAACCATGGAGGGTGGCATCAACATGAACGGTCACAATTTATTCGGTCTCGATCACGATCCCAAATTCGATTCCAGCGTGGTCAGCAGGAAGTACGTGAATGACAACTCGGTCTGGAGAAAGGGCGACATCATGGAAGGTAAACTAGACATGGGTGGACACGCGCTCACGAATCTACCGGATCCCGTGAACATGACGGATGCCTGCACCCTGATTTCGGTGGTGGAGAAAGTCAAATATGCTAGACAATTGATCACCGTGTGGGCCGAAGAGGCCGGCACCTTAGATGAAGGAAAAGCTGAGTGGTCTTTCGGAAATGGAGGTAGCAGATCGAAACACAGTCAGGTGGGATATCCCATGCCGTTGGGAGGTGAAATCCTTCGAATGAGTCTGGCTTCCTCGGATTTGAATAACAGAGTGGTCATCAATCTCATGGTGAATGGTGTGGAGAGCGATAAGAGATACAGCATCGAAAAGACTGAGAATCAACACGCGAATGTTAGCACATTCGGCACGCCTCTCAAAGTGAACGCCGGTGACAGGATTAATTTCGTCATGAAAACCAATAATCCCGAAGCCGCCACTTCTATGGTGAGTCTACTGATCGAACTAGATTCTTTGAACAAACAGTGAACGTGTGGAAAATAATGAATTAAAAAAAAAAAATAATGTGTGATTATTAAAAAAATTATTTAGTATTTAAATAATAATTTGTTTAAAAAGTTTTTTTTTTTGCTTTTTATATATAAAAAAAAAGTTGTTTTTTTAATTTTTAATTTTCTTTAATGTAAAATTTTTTAGTAAAAGTTTTTTTTTCTCTTTATATATATATAAAAAGTTAAATTTTAATTTCAATCTCTCTATTGTTTATATTTCCAAGTCCGTTATTAGCAAGTTGACATTCGTCATTTTTCCACATACGAAAATGGTGTGAATGTTTATCTTTACTCTTTTAAGTTTTTTTTCATAGGCAAATGTGCTCTCACCACCCGATTTCTTCACGAGTTTGGGTGAGATTATTGGATATATGTAATCTCCATAGGACAACAATAAATCACCCCTGTCGAATTCTCTGTCTTCGGCGACGATGATATTATTCAGCAGTTCGCTTTGGTACTCGTAAAACAAATCGAGCGCGGCTTAATCCACTTTCAAACACATTCGATATTTGTGGTAGTAGCGCTCTAAGTCCACCATCTCGACCTCATTCAATTCGATGGGATCGTGTGGTTGTAATGTATAGATATTAAAACTGGATTTCTCATACCCTTCGTCTCATTTCAATTTCAATTCGCATCTTTTAGGTGTTGTTGTCATGATCGATTATTTGGTTTTTATGAATTCTTGCAAATAATGTATATTTTAAATTTTGTATTTAAATAATAATTTGTTAAAAAAGTTTCTCTTTATTTCTCTTTATATATAAATAAAAGTTAAAAATAAAAAATATTCTTACAAACTCAATTTTGAGGTAAAAACAATGATCAAGTCCAAATATCCGAATTATAGTCTAGAACGCGCAAGACTTCAAATGTTTAAAAATTGGTCTTCGCATCTTGCTCCAAAACCCGAAGATTTAGCCACCGCGGGTTTCTTTTACGTGGGTAAAGGCGACAAAGTCAAATGTTTTTGTTGTGAAATACTTTTGATGAATTGGGAACCTCACGACAGACCTTTACTAGAACACATAAGTAATATTGAAAAAGGTGAATGCGATTATTTGAACAAGATCCTAACGTTGGGATTGATCAAAATCCAAGATGAAGAGAGGGATAGAGACAAAAACCAAAAATTATTGATGGATATGTTACAACTCGGATACACCAAGGAACAATTGTACGATGCGTTAAACATCGCGAACAAGACCCTGTCTCAATTCATAACTTTAGAACATCTCATCAAATTCATGGTGGAAGTGGACGAGTGATCGTCACTCGTCAAAAACAAGCTGAGCAAAAAAAGTCCACCAAGTGTCTGGTCTGTGAAGGTGTCGCAAACGTCTTGTTTCTACCATGCGCACACCTGCATTACTGTAGAGAATGTCATTCCAAAGATGAGAAAACGTGTTCGGTTTGTGAGCGAGAAATAAAAGTGGTCTTAAATTGTTTTTGAATAAAAACACTTTAAAGAAAAAAAAATTGAATTTAAAATTTAACTTTTTTTTTTTTCTATTATATATATATAAAAAGAGCAAAACTTTTTTAACAAATTATTTAATACAAAATTCCAAAAAAAAAAATATTTTTACAAATGAAGCAAACAGATAAAACAATGGTAAATTTAAATGAGAAAACCATACCTCAGTTAAACGAGATTTGTAAACTATTACAAATTTCAGATTTCAGAAATCATAGAACTAAATAAAAAAAAATTGAAGTCATACAAGAATACTTGCGAAATGCTAGAAAGGCAAACGAAATGTCGATAGCAACGACGTCAAAAGATGCATCGGTTGTGAAAAATAAGAAGATGACTAAACAAAAAGCCATTGAAGAACATCAAGTTTCCAAAGAAAAGAAAAGAAAAACTAAAACGAAAACGAGTGATGCGCTTCAGATTCAAGACAAACGAGATATATCGAGCGAAATTCAACGAGCAATCAACGAAGAGAAAGGAGAAGAATATGTAACATGACTCGTTGCAAAACTATTCCAATCGAAACCAGTAGAATGGGAGAGTGTGATCAAAGGCATTTTTAAAACTTTCGATGTGATTCCCTCGTTGAAGAAAGTCGATCCGAAATTGTTCATGGAACGGGTGAAGAAAGAAGTATTGGATTTGTTTCACGAACACATGAACGTGGGATTAAAAATTAAGATGATATTCCATTGCATAATGAATAAAATCGACGTGAAGTCTGGCGAGAGCATCGTGAAAAATGCATATTTCAGATCTAACATCGAACCCGTATTTCATTTTCGAAAAGATGAAAGACAAGATGTTGACATCTCTCGCGAATTATCAACATGAAGGTCGTAATTGGATGTTCGATGAGGTGTTGAAACTCGAAATTCACATAACTAAAAACGATTTGTTGAAAGGGTCTTCCTACATGAAATTACCGTATTTCTTGACTAAGAAACACGCCGTGGTCAACGTGAGAAATAAAGATGATCAGTGTTTTAAATGGGCAGTCACCTCCGCTTTATACCCTGTCGAAATAAACTCCGATAGAGTTTCTCGTTACGAGGAAACTTCTAAAAATCTCGATTGGACCGGAGTGACTTTTCCAACAGAGTTAAAACATATCGAACATTTTGAGGCTCAAAATCCCACCGTAGCGGTGAACGTCCTTGGATACGACAACGAAAAACGAACGATCTATCCTCTCAGACAGACTTCGTATCACGGAAGAGAAAAGACGATTATTTTATTATTGATTTCGAATGGTGACAATCGTCTTTATTGTTGGGTTAAACATCTGACCTGATTACTGTCGAAACAAAATAATAATCATAATGGAAAGATATCTTTATGTTACAATTGCATGAACATATTTAAGACCGAAAAATCATTAGCGAAACATCAGGAATATTGCAACGAAAATCAAGGTGTCGCCATCAAAATGCCAAAACCCAACACCATCGTGAAGTTTGAAAATCACAATAGAAGGTTAAAAGTACCATTCGTCGTGTATGCCAATTTCGAATGTTTCACCATGAAAATGAGTTCCTGTCAACCCAACGCTCTTCAAAGTTACGTCGAAAGATATCAAAAACACATACCTTCGGGCTATTGCATTTACGTGAAATGCACTTTCGACTCGCAACACGACATGGGTCCCTTCACCTACACGAAACAGTGCGAAGATGACGATGTGGCACAAAGGTTCGTGGAAGAGTTAGAATCGAAAATTCAAATGTTATACGACAAATTCAAAACTCCGGCGAAAATGATCATCACGCGAGAGCAGCAGGACGAAAATAACAGAGCCACCGAATGTCACATATGCAGACAATCGTTCGACGAGAATTTGGAGGAAAATAAGAAGGTCAGAGACCACGATCATTACACGGGTCTGTATCGCGGTCTGGCTTACAGCAAGTGTAATTTAAAATATCGAGACGCCACTTTCTATCCGGTGATGTTTCACAATCTCTCAGGTTATGACAGTCATCTGTTCGTGAAAAATCTCGGCACCTCACACGAAGAATTAAATTGCATCGCAAACAGCGAAGAAAGATACATTTCCTTCACGAAATGGAAGCTCATGGAGAGGAAAAGAGTAATCGACGGAAATACGTTGAAAGAAAAAACAAAATCCATTCATAGATGCATACGTTTCATCGACACTTTTAAATTCATGTCGACCGCTCTGGAAAAATTAGTCGATAACATGAGCAAGGATGAATTTAAAATCGAGAACGAACATTTTGGAGAACGAGTAGACGTCATGTTGAGGAAAGGAGTCTCTCCTTACGATTACATGAACGATCTAAAGAGATTTGAAGACACCACACTACCTTTGAAACAAGATTTTTATTCGAAATTATACAAATCCGACATTTCCAACGAGAATTAGGAACACGCCAAAAACGTGTGGAAATCATTCAATATGAAAACCATGAGAGATTATCACGATCTCTATCTGAAGACCGACGTTCTGCTCTTGGCAGACGTGTTCGAAAATTTTCGAGACGTCTGTCGTCGAAATTACGATCTGGATCCCGCTTGGTATTTCACCGCACCCGGTCTGGCGTGGGACCCTCTGTTGAAGACCACCGAAGTCCAATTGGAATTATTATCCGATGTGGACATGTTGCTCATGTTCGAAAGGGCTGTGAGAGGTGGCGTCTCGATGATCTCCCACAGACATTCTGAAGCTAACAATCCCTACATGAAAGAAGGTTTCGATTCGAAACGGTTGACTAAATACATACAGTATTGGGATGCCAATAATCTGTACAGTTGGGCTATGAGTCATCCTTTACCGATTGGAAATTTCGAATGGGTGAAGGAACCGGAAGAGATGCAAAAATGGAGAGACTATCCTTGCATTTTAGAAGTCGATTTGAACTATCCGGAAGAATTACACGGTCCACACAACGATTATCCGCTAGCTCCTGAACGAATGGAACCGAACGAAGGAGACGAGGAAAAACTCATTCCCAATTTATTTAACAAACGTAACTACATCATCTACAGTGAGAATTTGAAACAGTACATTGATTACGGGATGAAATTAGTCGACATACATCGCATCATTCGATTCGACGAAGAGCCTTGGATCAAAAAATACATCAATCTCAACACGAATCTCAGAACTCGAGCCGAGAACGATTTCGAAAAAGATTTCTTCAAACTCATGAACAACTGTGTGTACGGCAAATCGATGGAAAACATCAGGAAGAGAACCAATGTTCGACTCGTCACGTCTGAGAAAAGAGCTAAGAAATTAGTGGTGAAACCCAATTACAAACACCGAACCATATTCGACGAAAATCTAGTGGCCGTTCACATGCAAAAGATGCACCTGAGGTTCGACAAACCGTATTATCTCGGACCGATCATCTTAGATATCAGCAAGCGATTGATGTACGAGTTCACTACGATTACGTCAAATGGAAATTTGTCGACAAAGCCAAACTACTGTTCACCGACATGGACAGTTTAGTTTACGAGATAGAGACGAAAGACGTCTACCGAGATATATCTCCGGACATGGCTGATTGGTTCGACACGAGCAATTATCCCGTCGATCACCCGTCCAACATTCAATCGAACGACAACAAGAAGGTGTTGGGTAAATTTAAGGATGAGAGCGGCGCTAAACAGATCATCGAATTCGTGCGCTTGAGACCCAAACGGTATGCTTATCGTCTAGAAGATGATGAAGAGATCAAGAAGTGCAAAGGAGTTAAAGCGTGCGTGGTGAAGAAAAACATCTCTTTCCAAGAGTATAAAGATTGTCTGTTAGGAAGTGGTCCGGTGTATAAGACTATGAAATCGATTTGAAGCGAAAATCATGACTTGTATACTGAAATAGTCAACAAGATTTCGCTGACGGCCGGCGCCGACAAGAGATTCGTGTTAGACGATAAAATAAGCACTTTGGCACTCGGACATTGGACTTTGGATCTAATTTTAGACGATATGAATGGGGATGATTGGATTCTAGATGCGATTGTAGATGATAAGATTCCAGATACGATTGCAGATGATAGGACTCCAGAAAATCAAGAAGAATTAGATGAACACAAAATTATAGAAATCGATAGTGACATCGAGAAAGTTAGTTTAAAAAGAAAAAGAAAAAAATAGAAAAAAAAATAACGTCATTTTTAGTGAATTATAATAAAATAAATAAAAAAAAAAATATACTTATTTATGAATAAGAAAATAAAGATATCTGTAGAAGGTGTCGTCTTTCCCAACGAACCTCTATCCAACATCGATCTGTTGAATGCGGCAAAAGATTTGAAAATCGAAGATTTTCTAGGAGTGTTTTCCAGAGATGCCTTGCCGAAGAGAAGACCTCGACAATCGGAATGCGGAATTTTAAATCTAGACGATTCATCGGGTGAAGGCACTCACTGGGTGGCGTGGATGAAGAACGGGAAGAAGAAAAATTATTATTTCGACAGCTATGGAATCTCGCCGCCAAAAGAAATAAAGAACTATTTCAACAAATCGATGGTTCGTTACAACACGGAACAAGTGCAATCACCACATCAAGTTTTGCGGTCACCTGTGTCTCTACGTTCTCAAGAGATGGTCTGAAGGAGATCGATTTCAAGACATTCTCAATGATTTACATTAGAGAGAGATTTTTTTTTTTTTATAGTACATATAAAGATAAAAAATTATTTTAAAAAAATTTTAATCGAATAAAAACGAAAAATAAAATAACATAGTTCATTTTTAATAAACTGCGTTTTGAACACATTTTTCTAAAAAAAAACAAAAAAAAATCCCACAACAACATGCCAGTCGATAAATTTGGTAGAAGTGACAACGAAAAAGTCAACCCGAGAAAGAAGAGGAAGATGTTTGAAGTCGCCGATGGTTATGACGTTGCCAACTTGGACGAACGTTACGTTCGGAGATACGAACCTCGAGAAGAACCTTTGAACATGAATGATAAGAAGCTCTACAATCTTCCCGAGCCAATAGATCTCGCAGATGCTGCGACTAAAAAATACGTCGACAGGGGGAACGCCCATTTCGAACGAATCCTGCTAGATAATTACGTGGATAAAACCATGACCGACGATCTCGATTTGAAATCCAAATGTTTGGTGAACGTCGCGAATCCCATAGATCCCACCGATGCCGCGACCAAGAAATATGCAGACGACTCTCACGTGAGATTCAGGGAACACCTGAGAAATAAATACATTCTGAAAATGATGCACTCAGAATTGAACGCCAATTCTAACAAGATAACGAACGTGGCCACTCCCACGAATCCCAAGGACGTGGCGACCAAACACTGCATAGATCTGGAACAGAGAAAGTCTGACAGACGAGAAATGAAATCGGATCTGAATGCGGGATTCCACAAGATATTGAATCTGTCGAAGATCGACGACACGGATGCGGACTCAACCACGGTCAACAAGGGCTACATGGATTCTGCTGTGATACAATCGCAAGAATACCTAGAATCGCAAGTGGACGATCTCTACCTGAACAAAGAATATGGCGGAACCATGGAGGGTGGCATCAACATGAATGGTCACAATTTATTCGGTCTCGATCACGATCCCAAATTCGACTCCAGCGTGGTCAGCAGGAAGTACATGAATGACAACTCGGTCTGGAGAAAGGGCGACATCATGGAAGGTAAACTAGACATGGGTGGACACGCGCTCACGAATCTACCGGATCCCGTGAACATGATGGATGCCTGCACCCTGATTTCGGTGGTGGAGAAAGTCAAATATGCTAGACAATTGATCACCGTGTGGGCCGAAGAGGCCAGCACCTTAGATGAAGGAAAAGCTGAGTGGTCTTTCGGAAATGGAGGTAGCAGATCGAAACACAGTCAGGTGGGATATCCCATGCCGTTGGGAGGTGAAATCCTTCGAATGAGTCTGGCTTCCTCGGATTTGAATAACAGAGAGGTCATCAGTCTCATGGTGAATGGTGTGGAGAGCGATAAGAGATACAGCGTCGAAAAGACTGAGAATCAACACGCGAATGTTAGCACGTTCGGCACGCCTCTCAAAGTGAACGCCGGTGACAGGATTAATTTCATCATGAAAACCAATAATCCCGAAGCCGCCACTTCTGTGGTGAGTCTACTGATCGAACTAGATTCTTTGAACAAACAGTGAACGCGTGGAAAATAATGAATTAAAAAAAAAAATAATGTGTGATTATTAAAAACAAAAAAAAAAAAACAAAAAAAAAGTAATGAGATTTAGAAAGATGTTCAATCTCTCTAGATCACATTACTTTATTTATTTTTTTTGTTTTTTTTGTTTTTATTAATGACTCATTACTTTTCATTTTTTTTTTGTTTTTTTATTTTTTTTTTTCACACTCGTCTCTCATCGAATGATCGACATCTTATTTCCATCCAATTCGAATTGTAATTCTCTGTCCGACAGGACCAGAGCGAAGGCTTCGGTTTTTCTCGGCACGTTCCTATCGAATTGCATCTTGATCTGAATGTCTAACACGCTACTCTTGAGTCGTTCACTCTGTTTACTGACGTCGAATACGAACATGGGATACATTGACTTGTATTCGCCGGGAGATATGTTGTGGTTGCTCATCAATTCGTCTAGACCGTGATACTTCTTTCTAAAATCAGCGGCGTCGCCATACAGTCTGCAGAAATCGTTCTTGTCGAACGACGCGTTATAATCGATTGCTGGATATCTCGTGGCGTTCAGAAACACTTGCATGTTTCTCAAACTGCAGTGATCGAACAGCGACGCATTCTTTTCCCGAGACCCGTCCCTATCGGTCTGAAACGCAACCACGATGAAACGTGGTCTCTCGGAAGCGGATTTCACCATCAATCTCCAATCGAAGTGATTCGTGGAGGGAGGAATGCTAGCCGTGTCGCACTGTCTCATTCTAAATCCCACGGGTAATTTACTCTTGGATTCTATGATCTTGTAGAGACGCGCTTTCTCCATGATCGAAGGCTCCATGTGTGGAACGAACCACGATATCTTGTGTAGAGTTATCTTACCCGCATTGGTCGCGGTGAGTCTCACTATTACGTCGTCGTTTCCTTTTCGAATCAACGTCAGATTGTGTTTGAATCCATACATGATCTTGTTGTAATCGTCCGCGAATCCGAAGATGTGTTTCAAAGGTATCCTGAACGAAAACGTTCCTTTAGGTCTGGACGTCTTGACGACGTAGTCGAATATCGCGGCGGCGCCGGCGCTAGCAGGGCCGACGGTGTCTTTCACCCACAACTGATTAAGTCCTCTGGATTTCAAAAAATCATCAGGATACGTCAAGAGTCCGAACATCGTGGTGGCCTGACCGGGATGAAACACAGATTCTATCTCTTGTCCGGATAGCATGTATTTTATGTTACTGAATAGATGCATGATGCCATTATTGGCTAGAGTAACCGTGTCGTCGTCGGCGTAGTCGCTCCCATCTTCCTTGGTGAGACGTCCCTGCACCACTATGTAACTCTCGCTAGGATGTACGAATAGATCTTGAGTTTCGACGTTGATTCTTATCTCTCCCACATTGTTCAAACTCGTCCCGGTTACCGGTTCGTATTCGTGAACCTCATATTCTTGAATACTTTCATCTTTCACTATGCTTTGTGCTATATCTAGTATATTTGTCATTTTAAAGGATTTTTAGTTTTTTTTTGTTTATTAATTAACTTGCTTTCTTTATCTAAAAAATAGTTTTTAATTATTTTTTATTATTATTTTTTTCTCTCTTATATATATATGTGTGTAAACAAGAAAATGTTAAAGAGAGTAAATAAAAAAAAAAATTGTGTTCTTCATCAAAACTTCGTCTTCTGTAATTGTTGTTCGTAAAACTTTCCGATGATCTCTTCTCCATCCAAAGCTTCGATTTCGTAAGTCACCGGATCGGTGTGAAATATTTTGATGATCACGAAAATTTCCGAGGTCCATCGAGGAGTATAACCCTTTTCGAAGTGCTTCTTATAAGCGTAGATTCTCACTCGATCGCCAACCGCAAATTTCGGCGTTCTAGACTTCTTCCTAATCTTAGATCTCTCAGGATATAGATTTGCGTAGACCCGTTTTTCGTTTCGAGGATTGCTAGCTTCCGCGGGAGTCATCTTGATCGATCTGTGTCGCGTGTTTTTGTAATCTTTGACCAGACCGTTCAAAGCGTATATGTATTTCTTGGTCGAATTCGCCGTGAAGTATCTGTACATCTTCTCCTTCATCGTTCGATTCCAACGTTCCACCACGCTGGCTTTCTCTTCGTTTTCGATCGAGTAGAGGTCTACCAATCTATGAACGTGCTTGTTGTAGAATTCCTTTCCCTTATCCACCCACAATTTACTCGGTTTTCGAGAAGACGAGTCGAACACGCTCTTCAGAGCCTCGGCGACGCAAGGTCCCGATTTATCCTTCAGAGCTCTGATCAAACTGTATTTGGAAAACACGTCGATGACCGTCAATAGATATTTGACGCCCTCGTTCCACCTCGAAAACGATCTCATGTCGACCAAGTCAGCAGACCAAATGTCATGCAGACCCTTCACGAACACCCTTCTCTTTCGAAATTTACGCACTATGGGTTTGTGTAACTCCTCGGCCAATTCGCTCGTCAATAATCGTTTCTTCTTCTTTTCAGATGCGCTTTTTTTTGAACGCCCCATCCGAATCGACGTTTCGCACCGATCAGATTGCCGACCAGCAAACGTTCCATCTTCTCTCTCCTGGTCGGATTCGATATGCCTCTCAATCTCCCCAACATGTTTTTATCGCAGACGTCGTTGCGAGTCTTGGTGTCGGGATGTCCGGCGTAGCACAGATCATGATCGTACGCGGCCGCGTCCACCCTATTCACGGGTTTGCTCCAAGATTTGGGAGTCAGATCGGCGTTGAGTCTCTTGTTCAATTTCGTTCCGGGTCCCGTGAAACTGTGACCGGGCAGATGCATTTCGAAAGGTAGATTGTTGATCATTTTATTCACGATGCCTTTACCTTTGCTCGCGTTCTTTTGTTTGACGAATCGCGTCTTGACAGAATCACACACGTCGCAAATTCTGCGAAGCATCCGTCTGTCGTTTTTAGTTCGCACTTCTCTAGAATTACTCGTCTTGGTAACTCTCTTACACTTTACGCAATACATTTTTTTAAGAGTTATTTAAATTAATTTCGTTTTTTATTTTATATATAAATTTAATATTTTTTTTTTTTTAAAATTCTGTTCTTATTATATATATATTTTTTTTTTGTCAATCGCTGCTCTTGAGTTCTATCATCTTACTGAATTCCTCCCTGGCCTCTTTCCTCCCCTTTTCCACGAGAGAATCCTTCATCTCTTCCTTGATGATCTGACGAGTCTTGATTCTCACGGCTTCTTTCATGGCATCGTATTTCGTTTTCTCGCTCAATATCGCGAAGTATTCACCGTCCGATATCCTACCGCCTTTCAACGCCATAGAGATCATTTCGGATATCGTGTCGATCTTGGAGTCGGCCAAGACGCGAATCTTGTCGTGTTTCCTCGCCTTCAGATATAATTTCCTACTCAAAAAGTTTCCGAGCGTGCTAAACAACCCGGCGGCGAGAGCCACTCCTTCTACGGTCAACACGATCGGAATGCCGACCGCGGTCGACAACAATCCGATGCCGGCCGCGTGTAAACCCATGGAAATCGTGATGAGTGTCGTGTCGATCGCGTTGACGAATTTCACGAAACGCGAATACTTCTTCTTGAGGGAACGACGAGAATCTCTCTCTCGAGTCAGATACAATTGGATTCTACTGATTTGATCGATGCGATACCTCTCTCCTCTTTCTCTTTCTTCTAGCGACGGCGCCGTCGGCAAAACGCCGTTCGGCTTCTCGTCCTCGTCGTCCACTAAGGTCGGATACAATTTATTTCTGGTTCTCATTTTGTGTTTCTTTCTTTCTTTCTAATATTAGATAGAAATTTTATGTGTGTATTTATTTTTTTTTATTTTCTACTCTCCCTTATTTTATATCAACGAAAAAAAACTTAGACGTATGCTTCGTTCAGCAATAATTTCTTGATGCATCCCTTGTCTTCTAAAGTCAAACTTCTACGCGCCAATTTCAGTTCTTCCGAATCTGCGGGGCTGTCTCGATTCTTACAGAAGACTAATCTCTTCCAAAACGTGATCACATCGTTGAATTTAACGCGTTCGAACGCTGGTTCGAAATACATGACGACCATATCTTCCCTTTCCATCGTTAGACATGAATGATTCTCGTGATCGAAGTCTAGATAATCCCGACATCCGACGCATCATTCTAACAAGATGGGACGTAGTTGTTCGTTCACGCAGATTGCGTATGCTCTCATCAGCATGTTTAAAAGAAACCTCACTCTAATAGTCTGAGAATCGCTCATGATTTACGTATTTTTTTTATTGTCTATTCGATTTGAAATATTTAATTTTCTAAATAACTATTTATTTATATTTTTTTTTCTCCCCTATATATATATCAATCAAAAACGTGACAGCGGGTTCGCGAATTTCCAACACACCGACAACGACAACACTCTTCGTTCAGATCGAGTTTTACGAGAATCGAGCGATCCGATCGCTCGATTAGCTGAGTTTGGGAATTTTCTCATAGTAGGGAATTCCCCTAATAATGTCATAAATGGGAAAAACCCACCGCCTCAAAACAATTGCGGGTTCTCGACCAATGTACCAAAACAATTGCGGGTTCTGGATCGCTGATCTAGAGTCCCCAAAACTGTTTTTTGATGATGACCCAGAATCTTTTGCTTTTGCTCGCGTTCGCCAACGATGGATCGATGGTCTGATCTGCGATTGGAACGTTGACAAAAATTACGTACAAGATAGAAGTGAAGATGTACAATTTCACCCTTTTTTTAAAAACGCGCGTTCACCGCGAGTATTTGAACGTTAAAAGTGCGATCTAGGAGTCGCAAAAAAACATGAGGGGGATTCAACATCATGTACATTTCTATGAACAAGCGTGTGATTTAACACTGAATTCCACGTTGGTGAACGCATCGTGTACGTATGTTGTACACGTACATGTACAAGTGATAGTATACTCTCCTTTTCTACCTACTAATGCAAACATTTGTACAGCAATTTCTTGATGGTTGGGCTATTATTTGACTTGATTGACTGGACTAATATGACATTTTGCATAAAACTAGACGTTCATAAAGTAAACTGCAAAGTTTCAGTTTCGTCGGAAAACTACAGAAAGTGCCAAACTTTGTATCAAAACGTTTCTGTAATGATACAAACCTTTCCGCTTGAACTGAGATCTATCCGATAGTTGTACGTTACTCGGTCACTGTCAGACGCGCCAAAGAATTTTGCCACCAACCGCCTGCCGCCCAGAATTTAAGACTATTGACACAAGAGGCAAAATGTTTTTAGACCACCACTCGAATTTAATGCCCTGCAATGCAAGCTTTGTATTATTATGAAGCTGACGATAATAATCACCCCATCAGAATTCTCGTAACCGGATGTGAAGTAAAAAGCATCTTCTTTCGTTTGAACCCATTTATAAAGATAACAGATTTTTTTTTAATTTAGGTATTAGAGTATACGCTGGGTGATTTGTTATTATGCCTCAAGTTAGGTTGTCCAATAAGAACGCTTGTAGCGATACGTTTTATTTTGTGAACAAATATCGCGCTTCAAACAGTGAAGATTGTTTACTGTCACCTTGGATACATATCGTTGCCAGTTACTGTTGATGATTTTGCGCGGTGTTGTCAATAACGGTTTCTAAGACATAAACGTCCGGTCGTTATTTGTTTCTCGTGAAAATGTATCACTCCCATGATTTACATGGACCTTCGACAAAATTAATGTGTTGCACGGCGTGTAGCTGCCTGATACATTTGCAAACAAGACTCTGAGAGTTCATATCAGGTTCGGCTTCGCCTCACCTGATATGAACTCTCATCGCCTTGTATGCAATTGTATCAGCCAGCTACACGCCATGTAATTTATATTATCCGGTCAGGCTGTTGGAAGGCTACATGTACGCTAACTTGTTAAAAAGGTGGCAACTCCAGGACCACGCAAGCAAATCTACAATTCTTAGACCATCAGGCAGACTACTTGGTGGTCTAAACAGTTAAGAGTTGTTCGCTGAGTTTCTAAGATCCCACTGCCTAACAAGCATTCGAATAAAAAGGGCTAGGATAATAAATCCGTTACCGGGCGTTTTGTTGGCGAATACGGTGTCAGTGGGAACAATATTAGGCGAAGCTCTCGCCGAACCAAATGTTGTTCTCGCTGAGACTCAAGTGACATCAGTTGTGTTTGAAAACCGTTTCAGGTGTTCGTTAAATTTTCCTATCCGTATTCATTTATTTACAAAAGCGGACGAGTAGGGTAAGAAAAGTCTGATTTAGTACCTCTGACAGTTTTTAGGCGCATGTACAATTCTGTCCGCTTTAAACTGAAAACAAACTCTTTAAAGTGCCAATTATCTGTATTCAGTCAACAGTTTTTGCGATAAAAACGAAATGGCAGACAGTAATATTTATTATTATGCCAGTAATTGTTATTGACCAATCAGCTTCATTATTTAGTGACCGTATATGGGACTGTGTATCATCGAACTGACCGAATATAGAGCTTATAGACGGTCAGTTCCGACATTTTGTTTTTGACATCCAACGCTCGCTTCCTTGTTTTGGCTAATTTCGCGTGTTCAACGAACAACAAATAAATTTGCGTGTGTGTCTATTGAGCAACGTACAACTATAATACGTTTCTTCCAGTCTTTGAGAAATTTTAATAAACAAATGTAAATAAATACAATAAATAAACCAATAAAACGACATGTATAGAAACATTAATATTACCATTAACAACAAATAATGAATGAAACTGTTCCCACTTACCTTCTTGAAGGAATTGTTAATCCATTTGCTCCAGGTGTTTTATTTTTTCAGTACTTAATGCCGAATTAAAGTTGTGAATTGTTAATATAAATTTCTATTTATTGAGAAGAAAACTCTGTTATTTCAGCGCCTGCTACTAGCGTGGCCTTCACATGACGTAAAACCGGGAATTCCCTGATAGTGATAACAGAACATTTGCGCTAGGAATCTGGGTACACTTATGATTGTGTCTCTTTCAAAGGACTGGCATAATACATACGTTATGGGGCTTTCAGTGGGCGGATATGGTGTGATATAAGGCTCAGCAAGATCAATATTAGGCTCGGCTTGCGGCCTTGCCTAATATTGATCTCACTTCGCCTTATATCAGACCATATCCGCCCACTGAAAGCCCCATAACTTATAATATACCACCAGTGTCGGTATATTGAATTAATACGGGATCACTGTTGACCATTGTCTGTGTATTCCTCAGTCCTCGGTCACTAGCTATGACCCTGCACTAGTTAGTCCATTAGGCTAGTGTAATAAATACATATTATCCCTACAGTGAAGTGATCTGGATCACAATTGAATTGTTATTGATTCACAGAAAGTAGTATGCATCCTTTGAATCGTAAAAAGAAGTGTACAGTAATGGTACAATCATGATGCACCGATGCCTTTACGAAATGCCCCCTCCCCCATACTAGTTTTGTTTTTATCTGATGGCTTCTGTTTTACTGGACAGATGGACGGTTTATACACTATTATGTTATTTTCGATTAATGGCAGAGAAAATCAGACAACATTGCCAAAATTGTGTTCAAATAAGCTGAAAACGGGGATCCGTGGGTAATCCGATTCCAACTGTATACCTGTTTCTGGTCCAGATTTGGCGGAGGGGCGGAGGTGGGTAGTGCCGGAACAATTGTGGCATAACAGTTATTGTTAGTATTGTTGGTCAAGTGGTATGAAAACGACACTTAATGTAAACAAAACTTCTCAATGATTACACAACATCCGAAGAGATTAGCCCCAGGTTCCAAGACGTTGCGTCAGTTCCAGTTTCTAGGCGTTAACTCAATGAGAATAAAAAATAGTAAATAAATTCAAGTGGATTGAAGCTTCATAGCCCGTGAGGCTCAGATAAAATAACCATTATTAATGAAGTAAATAAATCAGAAACAATGGGGTTTCTAAACAGAGGGTTGTTTGGCCATGAAAAATTCCAAATTGAAAGCAACAAACGGGTTAATATTCACTCTGTGCACTTATTTATCTCTTCCATTGAGTAGTTCAGGAGAGTGATTACACTTTATCCAGTTTACATTGGCATTGACATTTTTGTTCTGTAGTGTGTTTGTGTTTGTCTTTATGTTGGGCCGCATTTGACATGAGAAAAAACGGTTGCGAGCTTTAATTTCAAAAGGTGCGTTAACACTTCCACTCTCGTCAGTGGCGTAGTCAAGGGGAATTGTGGGGAGAGATTCGCCCACCCACCTTTCCTGAAAATTGTTAGTATTATATACACACCTGGAACGTAATTACGAACCCCCTGTTGTTTCGCAGTGGTATTAATAGAAACTGCAATTACTTTCATGCTATCTTTCAGATGGCCACGAGTGATTGTTTGCGTAAAGAATGGTCTTTTAACAAGTGTCAGACAACACATTGATGGAAATATGCTGTTGTTTAATGCCTCTAATTACACATATCTGTCACTAATGTTTGTGATGGAAAAATGTTCTCTCGACAAGTATGGCGCTGGAACGGTCCATGATGAAACAATGCCGGTAATTATTGACAAAAAATCTAACTTGTGATCTCCAAAACACAATAGCAGTGCTGACGTCAGTAGAGAGTGTATCCACCACGTGTTCCTTGGACAAGACACTTCACCCCCACTGACAACGTGGAGGCACTGTGACGTGGCGTACTAAGGTATCTGCACGTCCATGGTGCACCGTTTTCAACCAATGCTAACCCTGCTTGTGTGGAATTAGTATGTTGGGGAGCTGACAGTTGCTCGCCGTTGCTCGGCGGTTCTCTACGGGTACTCCGGCTTCCTCCACCCGTAAAACTGTCGTGGTCATGATTATCCATTGTGCAGAAATATGTGACCTTAAACACCAATAAATAAATAAATAAATAAATAAATAAATAAATAAATAAATAAATAAATAAATAAAATAAATAAATAAATATCCACCACGTGCTCGGATGGCTGCCTGAACCCTCCTCGTTATGCTAGCAGCGAGCCTTCTGATACGGTCCAAAGGAAACTACTGCCACTCCTCATGCAATGCAGCTTCCAAATCGGCCTAATTCTGTACAGGTGGATGCCTTGCTTGCACGCGACGTTCAAGAAAGGTCCAGGTGTGTTCTAAGGGTTTCAAATCGGGGCTCATTGCATGCCAAGGCAGTGTTGTAATAGCGCTGTTCTGAAGGAATGCTCTCACAGCATTGGGAACGATGTGGCCTTGCATTGTCATCCATGAACACAGGGCGAGTAGCCAACGGGTGGTTGTCAAAATGAGGCACGACAACCGGATTAAGAATGTCCCGGATGTACTGATGAGCATTGAGATTCCCACGTGCAGTCACAATATCAAGTTTACAATCATGAGAGAGGCATCCTCAGATCATTACTGATCCACCACCATAAGGAACAGTAGGTCTGATATTCTTGGGCAAGTATGCAGTATTTCCATGCCTCCACACTCTAATGCGGCCATCTTTGACGTGAAGCAGGAAACTACTCTCGTCTAACCAATGGACTCTTCTCCACGTCCTAAGATTCCAATGTTGTTGGGCCATACACCACTCCAAACGTCCTCTTTGATGCTGATCGGACAGAGCTGGGCGCTTGATGACCCGTCTGGACCTCGTACCCAGTGCTTTGAGACGGTTTTGGACAATTTTGTAGCACAAACGCGTATTGGAGGCTAAAGGCGTTTCAAAACCCCAGTTAAAGCAAATAGTTCACGCCTAACGAGGCTCCTCTTCCGATCTTCCCGGTGAGGGGTTATTTGTGGTTGTCCAGGACTTGGTCGGTCCTTAATATCGTTGGTTTGTTGATGTTTTCAGACAACTGTGCTGATGACAGAATCACTATGGCCAAGTTGCCTTCCTATAGCTCTGAATGACATGCCTGTTGCATGCATGCCAACTATTTGCCATCTTAGTGCCTCTGGCAGTCTTTACCTTGCCATGTCAACATTTATTGATAAAAGAAGTGAAAAATTCATTTTCTGGCTTTATACCCAGATATTTCATATGGGTGATAGTGTTTTTTGTGACATTCGTGAGAAGAATACTTCACGTGAACGAGGGGATGTGTTTGGGTTACGCTATCAACCAGAAACATCACGTTTCACCAGATGTACTTTAAGAAATATCAATTATTAAAACATAATAATCAGTAACACCAACTTCACTGTCATGAAACATTTCAGGGGGTGCTTAATCAAGTTCCAAGTGAATATATTGAACTGAAATCCCCAAAACTGGTATGTGCATTCTCACCCTGATATTTCATGGGTTATTTTGCTATGACCATTCCTCATAATTTTATTTATTTATTTAATTATTTATTTATTTATTTATTTATTTATTTATTTATTTATTTATTTATTTATTTATTTATTTATTTATTTATTCATTTAGGGAGAACCATCGAACAACGCCGAGCAACTACCAGACACCACAACGAACTAACTCTACATAAGCAGGGTTAGCTTTGATTGAAGACAAGTGCAACATCGATGTGCGGTACGCCTTAGTTCGCAGCATCACTGTGGCCCTACACGGGCAATCGGGATGAAGTGCCTTGCAAAGGACACAACGCAGTAACCCCTGGCGTGGATCGAACCGCGGGTCTTTCGGTGTGAAGTTCAATGCCGTATCCGCCCAGACACCGCGCCCCCTCCTGTGTACTTCAGCATTTTAAAAGTACAAAGAGTGCTCTACTCAGCAAGAGGCGTTTTTTCCCCCGTCGAAAACCCTGGACTTCATCCAATAGAAATATCTAATTGTTGAAATGGCAGTAGAAAAATAGTTTGCCCTTCCCCACTTCATTTTGTCTCGCCATGCCCCTCGGCTTCGTGCAAAATTAACCATTTACCCAACGTAACGGCCAAAACCGGCCCTCGCTATTCACAAAAATCGCTATTTATTTTTCTTTTTTCCCCATTTTTTGTCTCAAAAACATAGGTTATGACCCCTCTTTGGAACGATTCATGGAGGGGTCATAACCTATGTTTTTGAGATAAAAAATGAAAAAAATTAGTTATTCAAAAATTTTGTTAGGAAGTGTCGTCAGCTTTTCATGTTAGGTAAAGGGTTAAGGAAAGTTGTGTGCATTGTTCATGCCGTGTACATATTGAACTATTTCTTCGACCGGGGTAAGTGCCAGAATTCCGATTTATCTCCCTTGAGTTTTCACGCATCAAAGCGCACGCGATCATATTTGACATGCAGCGTCAGAGACCCAAACCATCCCCCACAATAGCTCCCTGTTAACTTTTTGTATCTATATATTAGATGTTTTTCTCAATTATGTTCCTACGTAGATATTATATCGTAATATACACAATTATGTGGGAACAAAATAGAGAAAAAACGTCCGATGAATTACACAAATTATTTGGAAGTTGTTCACCTTCGGATAGTTTCTTCCAGGCAATTTCTTTATGAGGCCTAAGTTACCGCTCTGCAATGGTTCAAGCTTTATGTATGTTGATTTTAAACGAATCCCGTTTAAACGAATAAGAAACTTTCAACGTCTGATGGGGAGTTAGAGGATTTATTTCAATAACAAATGGGATATTGAGTAATTGCTAGAAAAAAAGGATTTACCATAAGAAGTGGACATTTTCATTCTATTTTCATCTTATTGCTCTGAACACACATCAGTCCATATATTCCTAACTGCCCGCATCACACACTTTATCGCCACTGTAAAAATAAGCACCTCTATTGTCCAGACGGTAGAAATTACCCGTGTTAACACTAGGGGAGGAGAGGTATTATCTATCGAAAGGTCACAAAGATAGAAAACTCCCACTTTTCAAAGTTAAATGGAACCATTAAAACAATAACATAACCAAAATATGTTTACAGAACAAAAATTGTTTGTTACTTTAATCAAATCTACGTCCGTCCACATTTTCTCATTAGCATTTAGTACATTTTTGGACTTTGAAGTTACCCCATTAGTCTTTTCTAACAAAGTAAAAAGGCGATGTACTGGGATAAGAAGCGAACATTTTTAACAAAAATGGAACCATTAAAAACTAATTTTAACAAAAAGTATTTAATATCATTTTAAAGAGCATGTTATGAATATTTGATCATATGTCTCTCTATTCTGTAAAAAATGAAATTTGTCGCCAATGAAAGTTTTTCGTTTTTCTTCCATAGCCCGCTAGAGTAATTTTGATTGTCATCTTCACCACTGTTTACACGCATGCGCATTCAGGGTAGCAGAAAAGTTCAATATGCGCGGGACGTGGAGCACTAAAAGACCCACAAAGTGGCGTTTTCACCCAGGCTCTAACTCGCATTTCGTGAACAACCCAACAAACCACAGGAAACTTTTCTGCTAATGGACCCCTGGTTTAACCCGGGGTACATGGAACTTTGCTTGCGCTTCGCGTTCTTTTCACAAAATTTGACTTTCATTTATTATCCGGACAGAAATTGCACCTCTATGCGCGTTTTATAACCAATCCGCCCAGGTCTCCACGTAATGTAATTATACGGTTAACTTGAGACTCGGAGAAAAATATCAGGCGCCAACTGAAGTATAATTTTTTAATATTAAATCTCAATGTACGGTTGGGATGATTTCTCTTGAAGCGGTAGGTGTGCATATTCCACACTATAGCTATTTGTGCATTCTGAGAAAAGTATTGGGCACACTACATTTTAGCGAAGAGCTGTGGGACTTTCAATAACATGTCTGAGGCCAAAATGTTTGTAGGTGTTTTCGAAATCAGAATTTTATTCCGATGCTGAAAGTTCGCCCGAATGTCTAACACCAGTGTTATGAACTAGGAATGTGAAAACGAAAAAAAAAAAATACGAAATAAAAAAAGAAAAAGTTATGATATGAGAATTTAAATAACGTAAAGGCAGAAGGAAGAAAAATAATAATTCCCTTCATCGAGGACAGGGCGCAGTCGATAAATTCATGCCCCCATGCAGCAATTTATTTCCCAAGACGGGATTTTCGCACCGATTTGTAAGATTATTCGAATATAACTAAGTTACGAATATGACCTGAACTAAGTGAGAACAAATTAAGAAAAGGATGAAACATAAATAAGATATTGGGTAATCAATACCTGATCAACCTGCGAAAAATAAACAAAAATACAACCTGAGATTCTTTGATTTTGCGTCTCTTCTGTGACACGTGAGATTTGACAGTATAGTATTGAGGAGCGAGAACATATGACTGATAATTTTCGTCATTGAAAGAGATTTTCAGGAAAGTTTTTTTTTTCTTTTTTTTTTTTTTTCATTTCAGCAGATATGTACAAAAACCGTTTTTTACAAGGTTTTTCTTTTTGACGAACAATATAATATATATATGAATAAATGTACGTAAAATAATACACAATTTCTGGTTTCTCTGGTGAGTTCTAGGTGTTTTGAGGAGATAATACTTGTGTCTGAAAAGAAGGCGATGATCAGTGTGTGCTGTCATTACCAAAAGGTCTAAAAAATATAGGAGAAGAATTGGACATAAGAGGGGATATTAACGAGAACCGCGGATTCGACTAGGCTTCCCCTCCCGTCTCATTTAGAGGAAGCTAATACCAAGCAGGTCTTGTAGTTGCATACATCTCCCTTGAATGCACATTGCCTGTTTTGACGAATATTTATGAACGGACATTAATTCTAACGTACGGTATACCTTTATCTGCTCTAGGAAGCTTTTGAAGACAGGTGTTCACCCCCTCACCTTGCAAGAAAAAATATTTTTTTTAAAAAGTAGTACACACAGATTAGCAGCTGCTGACGGTACTTCCTGGTTTGGGAAACCTAGAAGCACATATTGTGGAGTAAGAGGGGAGGACAGAGCACAATTAATTCGCAATTTATCTTGAAAGTTCACGAGTATCGTCTTAGAATGACTGCATTCGAAAAATAGGTGCAAAAGAGTTTCTTTTGTATTGCTGCAGAAGGTACATCGTTCCGTTTCAGACAGTTTACTTTTAAGTAGTTTGGAGTTGGTATAAATCGATCTGTGCAATATTTTGTATTGGGGCTTTGAAGGTAGGGGTCATCACTAATAGTAAAAGAACCCTTGTATATCGACTCCCAGTCTGTTGGTTGGAGGTCGATACCCAAGGACTCTTCCCACTTTTTCTGGGATTCATAGGGTCTCGAAGCAGCTAACTTTAAAAAGATGGGGTAGAAAGTTTGGCATGTTTTCTTCGACATATTCAATAATTCAACGTATTCCTTTCTTATGGTTGGGATTCTATGTATCTCTTTTATTGCTTCTTTCCACGGCTTTGGTATTGCATTACACTCCTTGGTAAACTGTGAAGGGCGTCTCGAGGTTGTACTTCCTTGAAAAAAATGGGAAGCTTAAAAGCCTCCTTGCTCACTTTAAGAGATCGTTGATAAAAAGATATCCTTTCTACACCATTTTTTAAGAAAATAGGGTCGATAATTGATTTGTATTTTTTCATTATAAAATAATGGTTCACACAGAATATCTTCAGGGGCTGAGGTAGTATTTGTATCTAGTAGGGACCATTTGTGTACTACATTCTTCCAAAAGGTATTTAATTTTTCTCCAACCTTTAGAAGTCCTTCCTTGTGTAAATACCAAATTTTTTTAAGCGCCTTGATCTTCAAAATCGTCTAAAACCAAAGTTTTCCAGGGTGCCAGTGTGCCTGGGTCTAAACGCCTTTTTATCCAGCTAACTTTTAGAGAGTAGTACGTTTTTATATCCGGGAATTTAAGTCCTCCATATTCTATCAAATTGATTAATGTACGGCGTTTCACTTTTTCGTTTTTGCCCGACCAAAGGAACTTGTAAAATAGAGTCTGTAGTCTACATATATTTTCAGGTGGATTTTCAGGAAAGTTATCTCCCCTCAATTTCCTAAAGCTGTCAGTAAATGTAACACTAAGTGTATGTGAATTTTTTTTTATAAAAATTGAAATTTCGAAATGTTAGCGAATTTTTATCATCGATGTGCACAAACTTCAGACATTATTCTGTAGAGTAGTATAAAAATACAGAAGCTGTTTCCTAATCAGTTTGAACGTTTGATTAATTATATCAACCATGTGAGTATCGAAGCATATAATACAGACACTGTTCAATGTTCATCCCATGAGAATAAAAGTCTAGGGGTGAGACTTGCTAATTCTTTCCTGAGAAGAATCCTATCGCCCGCATGGGAGCACGGTGGCGTTGTGTACTAATGCGTATATCACGTCGATGGCGCACTTGTCTTCAAACAATGCTAACTCTGCTTGAGTGGAGTTAGTATGTTGGGGAGCCTGACAGTTTCTCGTCGTTGCTCAGTGGTTCTCTCCGGGTACTCCGGCATCATCTACCCGTATAACTCTCCGACACGAGGTGAGCCTGGCTGTCGAAAGTGTCATTAAACCCTAATAAATAAATAAATAAATTCCTGAGAAGAATAAAAAACCGAAATTACTAAAAAAACACAATCTTTTAACAAAGAGTCAATGTGGCCACTTACTTAGTGTTAGTAGGCGAGATACTGATAGACATTCGTAATAATGGATTATCTGTGAAGGTAGTTGCTTCCAATTAGCTCGCCATAAAAGCCAAGTTTCCTTTTCTTACTTTTAATAAACGAAAACAACAGACAGCTCTAAGAGCTGTCTGTTGTTTTCGTTTATTAAAAGTAACAAAAGAAAACTTGGCCTTGTTGTCTACTGATGTCTCAAGTGTTTTCTCAATAATTACTTGCTTCTAAATTGGACATCTCTCGAGCATCCAATAATTTCAAGGGAGATAACTTTAACGAAAGCCGATTTTCATGACAATATAACCCGGGGATGGTGAATTTCGACAGATCACGACCCAGTCGCATTTCTGCTCGTCTTTGTGATTTCAGTCCTCTACAGTGCCGCTTAGATCTCCTCTAGGCGAGGTTGGCTTAGTTATTTGAGCGAAGGTCATTTGTGACAAATATTAAACTTACAACATTAAGGTAAGCTACCCGGATTCCATGACAGGTTTAATCAATTGATATATCTAGTTGGAATCTCTTTACTTATATCCAGTTCAAGTGTGTGTACTCATGCTTGTTTCTATCCACTCCTATCACGTTGTGGACTATCGTATGTCAGCGTTTACACAGAGTTTTCATATTTGCGCTTTTTTGTATTACATCATTTCATTTAAGGTTGGCCATCAGAACCTTTCATTGTGAATTACACACGCAAAAAATAATTGAACTCGTATGGCACGGACATTTCTTGCCAAAATTACATTTTTGGATCATATGGTACAACATCACTTCATCGTGACAAACTTACAGGACTAATTTCCATTGACATATCATGTTTGCAACTTGATTATTATTGTCCAACAAAGATCCAGCTTGATCGCACATTTGTACCAAGAAGTCGTAAAATTGCTACGAAGATGAAATTTAATGACATCCTTACCCAAATCGGAGCATTTGAATTGTATCAGAAGCGCATTTATGTACTCCTGTGTTTACCTTTTACGCTTTGTGGATGGCTATTGCAAAATGCCGTTTTTCTTTTTGCAACGCAACGTTACAGGTAAGAATACGGGTTTTGGGACACCATTCGATACGTATAGACTTCATCAACATTTCCCATGTTGATGTCGCAAGCCACCCTACCTGATCTTTATTTACAAAACAACATGCACATGTGAAGCGAACTGTGGAGAAAACGAAGACGGCTGCCGTTAACCCTTTACCCAACGTAACGGCCAAAACCGGCCAGCGCTATTCTCAAAAATCGTCAATTAATTTTCATTATTTTTTCATTTTTTGTCTCAAAAACATAGGTTATGACCCCTCGTTGGAACGAGCTCGTCGAGCTCGTTCCAACGAGGGGTCATAACCTATGTTTTTGAGACAAAAAATGAAAAATATTGGTTATTCAATATTTTTTTTGCAAATGTCGTCTGCTTTTCATGTTAGGTAAAGGGTTAACCGCTTCATCCTTCACGTCAATCGTATAACCCAACTGTGCAGAATCCCAAGTGACGAATATTGACAATACGTTATTTGTTTGAATGCATTTCGGTTGTCAGACTTTCATTATGATTGTTAAAAGTTTGTTTTTTTCAAAGCAACGAAAAGAAAATTACAATTGAAACTTGCCAATAAAATTAATTTTAACACAAATGGTATAATATAGTAATATCGATTAATTTACTTTGAGCCGAACAACTCGAGTTCACATTAGCCATTCTCTGACAAGAGTTAATGCACTGCTTGTGTTCCACGTATGATTTGTTTTGGAAACAAAGGTCACGTGAGAGTGGTAACGTCATAGCATAGCTTACCTCCATTGTTTCTATCTGGAGACACGATGGACTTAACGATATATTTACTCATGAACTTTCAAGCAGCAGTGCCGACTTTAGCGATGAGATCTTCATCGTTTTATGAATGTGAGCTTTTTGAGCAATATCAAAACAAATACTCTTGAGTGCCTAATAATCATACATGTATGATTATTCTTTTTCGAACAAAATTCCCGCCGGTATGATCCTTATTTGACCCTGTATGATTATTAATTTTCAGCAATCGAATGTGCAGAGCGGCTGCTTATCTCAAGAAGTTCACCAAAACAAACTAGAAAGGTACATGTACAAGCAAACACAGGATGAAATGGAAATGTTGATGGGTAGAGAGCTGGAAGTACCTAGTACCCAGTGGATGTGCTTCATAGCATCACTGAAACAGAATTAATTAGTCTATAAGGTTTTGCCTTGGTGCAATTTATGGGAGAGTGCCTATAGGCACTCTCCCATCAATTGCAACAAGTCAAATCCATGTGAAAATTATAATAACCGAAAGTAATTTAGCCTTTCAGCACTTCAAGAGCATCAGACATCTGAAAACGGTTCAGAGCATAGCGGTTGGCTCGAATCTTGGAATTTTCCACCCTATACTGTTATTCGACCCTGTACTATTATTAATTTTGAGGACATTTTCCACCCTGTACTATTATTTTACCCTGTACTATTATTAGGCACTCAAGAGTAACTGGAAAGTGCTTAACCACGTAACCATCTTCAAATATTGAAGGGATGTGTCATACAATTAGCCGACTGTTCTTCTGTACAAATACTTTTGCTTCTCAGCGAGCTATTCGGATAAAGGGTGTGAAGTACGGTAGCAGTGGACTGGCCACTTTCCACGGTTGGGCAATATTTCCGCGGACGCAATAATATTAAGTTCCAAATACTAATTAAAGAAATAATCATCCAAAATTTAATATATAAAGCACCGAGTACTATCCGGTGCTTCGTAAATTAAAATTTTGCTGATGATGATTTTTATTACCTGGCAAATGCATGCGTGGACATCACTGGCGACTGTACTGCACACTGACCAAAAGTAACCACGTTAATAGGTAATGCCGTGATGAAAGTCACTGCCACGATTTTTACCACGTCATTGCCAATTGCTGTTACTAATATCAAAGGCTGGTCTGACTATGCGTGAGCGTACTTATTTGATTAAGCTAACATCTGCATCTGCATCTGCCTGATAATAGCCGCCTTCAACATGTTGAAGATTACGCTACGCTTTTACTGTCGCTGCATGAGTACAGGCGAAGACGTTACAGTTAAAATAGTTAAAATCTGGTTAAAAACCTTTTTAAAAGTGAAGATCTGGGGTTGCTGGAAGTTTGGCACTAGAGCATTAAAGGCTTCTAGTGAAGCCGCACCGGTGATGTCCGGCAGTAGCGAGTTCCATTCCCGTATGGTGCGAGGGAAGAATGACTCCCTGTGTACGTCGATTTTAGACCGTGAGACCTGGAACGAGTGTGGCTGCGAATGTCAGCTCATCCTTCCTGGTGGTATAAGTCTTCCTTCTTTCCTGATGGCAACTAGACCTCTGTCGATTTTAAACATCATTGCTAGCCTGGCTTCTCTCCTCCTTTGTTGTCATATTTTCCATCTTAATTGTACCTGCATATCTGTGGCACTTCAGGTGTTCCTGTGGTGATTTGTGACATACTACATTCTAACTACAAAGTTTTCTTTAGTAATGATGGATACTGACATCATGTGATTATCTGTGACAATTGGGTTCTAACTTTAGGTCTCTTGACACTGAGTGGCGTAACTGAGATCTCAGCCATATGACATTTTGCACCAGATTAAACTTTCATACCATAATCTTCTAAGTTTCAATTTCGTCCCAAAACTTCAAACAGAGCTAAACGTTGTGTCGAAATGTTTCTTTTACCTTTCCGCTTGGACTGATATCTATGCGATTGTTGTACTTTACTCGACCACTGTCAGACGCTGCAAATAATGTTGCCACTCGCCGCCTGCCGCCCAGAATTTAAGACTATTGCCAGAGGAGGTAAAACTTGTTTAGACCACCCCTCAAATTTAATCCCCGCAGGCTTTGTATTTTTATGAAGCTGGCGATCAGTTAAGAGCACATTAATCACCCCATCAGAATTCTCGTAACTAGATGTGAAGAGCATCTTCTTAAGAATTGAATGCAATTTTTATAATCTTTATTGGAGTATGAACGTGTGGGAATGGGTACAAATTATGTATGAACCCATTCCCACACGTTCAAACTCCAATAAAGATTATAAAAATTGCATTCAATTCTTATAATTATATTCCGTAACTGTTTAAACTACTTTTTACCAAACAACAAAGCAGAAAGACGAAATAAAACATGTACGAACGAACGAGACGAAAAACCACCCTCACACAAAAGACAAAGCGCACAACTCTGAGCTGGACGCCGGTTTTCGGCATTGACCCAAATTTGTCAAATTGCCGTCTTTCGCAACGAAACTTGGAATGTTCAAAACAATTTATTTAACATATCAGTAAACTATAATCACTGATCACTGCGAGAGGCGCTAAAAGTTATAAACCCGCCCAAACACCGCCCGAATTACATTCTGTCAACTGCGCTCTACCGTAATTGTGGACCAAAGTTCGACCAAATGTATTCATTGGAAAATGAATTACATTTGGTCATGACGTTTTCATCCAGCTGACCAATGGAAATTGAGTATTTGGACCCAAAACGTATAACTACATTAACAATGTAATTATTTTCGTTTGAACCCATTTATAAACATAACAGACTTTTTTAATTTAGAGGTATTAGAGTATACGCAGGATGATTTATTATTCTGCCTCAAAGTTAGTTTGTCCAGTCAGAACGCTGGAATACCATCTAAGGGTTCCGTCGTATCAGGTAACTCACCTGATATCATATGATATCAGGTGACTAGCAGCCATAACTATTTTTACCAAATTCAGTGATGCATTTCTACTCGCTTCGAATTTTCAGAATTTGAAATAAAACAAAATAAGAGAATTTAAGTACCAAAATATTTTCCAGGTACCGTATTTACTGATATAAAACATTAAATATTTAAAAAAACGGACAGAAAATTTTATCTGTAGTCCCAAAACTGGCAAAAGTTCTTGGTTGTTTTTACGACTGTATAGTAATTAATATATCGACTACAGTCTATCGATATGGATACATATCGTTGCCAGTTACTGTTGATGATTTGCACGGTGTTGTCAATAGCGGTTTATAAGAAATAAACGTCCGGTCGTTCTTTGTTTCTCGTGAAAATGTATTACTCCCATGATTTACATGGACTTTCGACATAATAAATATGTTACACGATGTGTAGAAGCCTGATACATTTCCATATAAGATTGTGATATGAACTCTCATCGCCTTGTGTGGAAATGTATCAGCCAACTACACGCCATGTAACTTATAGCACCCGGTCACTAGGCTATTGGAAGGCTACATGTACGCTAACTTGTTAAAAATGTGGCAACCCGAGGACCAAACCAGCAAATCTACAATTCTTAGACCACCAGGCAGACTACTCGGTGGTTTATACACTTCAGATTTGTTCGCTGAGTTTCCAAGATCACACTACTACTACGGGGCGTTAGTAGGTGTAAAGTGACGATTCAAGGACAGAATTTACAAAAACTGTACACGTACACGTACATGTACGTGTACCGCCATAGGGATTCAGTGTTAAATCGTGTACAGAGTGTAAAAAATGTCGTTTTTACATGGTGTCCCAGAACCGACAATCGCTTTTTTCTCGACGTTTCCATCGCGGATCAGACCTTCAATCTATCGTTGGTGAACGCAAGCAAAAAACGCTTTTCCGGTTCTAGGACAGCATCAAAAATGCGGTTTGCCGGTTCTGGGACACCGACGTTCGTCAACGGCTGTTTGAACGGTCGAGGGTGCGATCCGATCGGTGAAACCTATTTGCCGATTCTAGGACAGGGAAAATCGATCTCAAAACGTTTTCTCGACGTTCGCCAACGGTGAAAAGTGAGTGTAAAGCGTAGTTACTCATCGAGGATTTTTTAAATTTTTTTTTTAAAACCGATTTCGGCTTCCAGTACATTGAAAAATTGCGGTTTGCCAGTTCTGGGACACCGACGTTCGCGATCGCGTTCCGGACGGTCGAGGGTGTGATCGGAGCGGCGAAAACGATTTGCCGATTCTAGATCGGGAAAATCTCAAAACGTTTTCTCTACATTCGCCAACGGCGCGAAGTGGGTGTAAAGTGAAGTTACTCGTCGAGGATTTTGTTTTAAACCAAAACTGAAAAACTCAAGTTTGGAAAATTAGAACCGATGGAAATCGTCTGTCCACGTTTTGTCATAGCGAGTTTTAAGGTAAATCGTAATAGATCAGTTTTGTGGAGTTTTCAATATTGCACTCAGTGTAAATAAATAGCTTTTCATTCAAATAAAAATCGACTATAAAATTGCGTTTAACTCAGATAATTAAGTGGCAAAATTTGTGTTTAATTGACACTATGAAATCTTCGCAAATCGTTTCATTTTTTGTTCTGGTGTAAATGAAAGGTTTTCCTTCAATGAATGAAATGGAAAAACTCGAGTTTGGAAAATTAGAACCGATGGAAATTGTCCGTCCACGTTTTGTCATAGCGAGTTTTAAGGTAAATCGTAATAGATCAGTTTTGTGGAGTTTTCAATATTGCACTCAGTGTAAATAAATAGTTTTTTCATTCAAATAAAATCAAACGGTAAAATTGCGTTGCACTTAGATGAGTTTTAAGAGGAAAATTGAAATTTTAATTGACTCACGTCTTGGTTCAAGAGACATCAATAAAAACACCTTTTGACGAGACACACTTCTAAATTATTCCTATTCAAAAAAGAGCATCTGTTTACTTCAAACAGTATTTTGTTCTTTGATGATATGGAGGTGAGAATAATCGCCGAGGGTGATGCATTTTATCAATGGTTTTATTTTGTGAATGACTCTAAGTGTGTTATGTTTTAATCAGAAATTGTGTTGTTAACTTTTGTTTTTCGACTGAAACGATTCCGATGTAAAAATATAGAAGAAATACCGTTGCTCTACGTGCGAGTACTAACGCGGTTTTAACCAAAATATTACGAGATATTCTAGGAGTATTATTTTTTCCATATTTTTTTTTTTGTAAAAAAATTCTCGTTAGAGAATTTTTTTAAAAAGATCTTTCAACTCTTGTTTTTTGACTGAAACGATTTCCGTGTAAAAATATAGAAGAAATACCGTTGCTCAACGTGCGAGTACTAACGCGGTTTTAACTAAAATATTACGAGATATTCTAAGAGTATTATTTTGAGAATGACTTCAATTGTGAGGAAAATAACTACCTGTATGATTTAACACTTTTAAAACGCTGTATTTATAGATGTTTATTTGAGACTAACTCTAAGTTTCTCATTGTCGGAAATAACTGTTGATGTGATTTAACACGTTCAAGGGCAAAACGCATTTATCGAGGTTTCATTTTGTAAAATGTTTTTCCTCAACTAGTTTTAGTTATTATATATTAAAGACAGAAGATTTTTATTTACTTAAAACATAAAACATAAAAATAATTATACATTTAATGTTTGAGAATAATAAAATAACTCACGTTACTATACTCTAAAGGAAATATTAATAATTTTAGAAAACGAAAAAATGTTTTTACACATCACAGATTCCAAGCGGAGAGATGAACTTCTCAGCGAATATGAACGACTCATGAAAAGCATTCGATCCGCTGATAGAAGCAGGCGACTAGGAGAAATGGAATTAAGACGTGAAACCACAAAATTATTTAAACCCGTGACGGAGGTTCAGGAACGAAGTAAGAAGGAGATCGTTGACGAACTGAAGCCCATAAAAGAAAGTTCTTTGAGAATGGGTTCATCGCCAGGCAGTTTTACGAGGGGGTTTTCCCTTCAAAGATCATCGCCGGATTACGTTTCCATGAGAACTGAACCCAATGTGAGTGAAAGCGATGATGCCGCTTTGACTATCACCACTGATAGCATCACGTCGTCCGAGGATGGTGGTAAGAGAGATCTGTTGTATGGAATTTATAAGGATTCTGATGGAAGAACTTTCATAGGCGACACCGAGGTGCTAGAGGATGATGATAATTTAATAGTCGGTTCGAATAGGTATGAATTAACTCCTGGACTGTGCAAATTGATCCTTTTCGACAAGCCTGGAGATTACACGGATTGGGATTTCGACAATTACGGCGACATTCTGGTTCAGACTCACGCCATGAAGAGAAATAACGATGTCAGAGAAACGAGATCCAAAGGCAAAAGAGGTTGTAAATGGACGAAGGTAGTGAAACCCATATGGGATATGAAAAAAAATTCGTCGAATCAGTTACTGGGAAAGGGGTGAGAACCACTTTTCTTCTGAGCGATTCTGACGCTCTGTCTCAGAGATTGAGATTCTTGATGGCAAGTCGACGTGCTGGTAATACTGGATTAGATAATGAGATAGTGAGCATATGCGACGAATTGTTGAGGCAGGAGGTTTTGAATAAACGCGATTATAAAAGGCTGATGAACGAATTGAAGGATTGATATATATATTATAAGTAGAGAGAACAAACAAACAAAAAATAGATAAAATAAAAACAGTAAATTTTACACTAGAAAATAATAAAAAGTATTTAAACAACCAACGATTTATCAGTGAAAAAACAAAATATATATTATAAAATAAAAATATGTTGGTGATAAAGAACAGGGGATACGTCAGAACTTACGTTCAAGGCAGTTCTGGCATCGTCAATTCTATAATGCGAGCGTTCACGAGCGATGCAGGTAGAAAACTCGCATCGACCACGTTTGAGGTCGGTAAGAAGACGGCTTTGGATGCAGGTAAGAAAGCCGCTTCTGAAGCTAGTGGTAGGATCGCTTCTGTGGCTGGCAAGAGGGCAGCCGACGCATTGATCGACAAGTTGATCAGTCCGCCGACGAAGCGAGCTATGTTAGAGCGATCGCTGAAAAGTTGGAAAGATTTTAAGGATGCTGTGGTACCCATACAAGATTTAGCCAAAATGACGAGTGGATCTGGATTGAAGAGAACTCGCGACGGTGTAATATAAATAAATAATATTTATAAAATCTGAGTTTGAAAAACATAAAAATTGTGTTTGAAAATCTAAAAATAACAAAAAAATAAAAAAAGATGAACATTAAAGATATGTCCTGGAACGACGCAGCGACCAAGAGGTCGAATAACGAGTTCTTTCCCAAAAGCATAAGAGAAATATAAAAAGCAAAAGAAAAAAAAATATTGCGTATATATATAAATAAGAAAATAAAATAAACGCAATATTAATTTACAAAAAATATTTAATATATATAATTATCATTAAAACAAAAAGCAATTGAACAAAATATATTTAAAAAAAAGAAATATGACTGAATACGTGGTTAAAAACGTGAACATATCCAAAGGACAGAGGGAGAAACTTGAGAGAGCATTAACTCAAGACGAGCCAGTGAGATTCAAATTCACTTACAAAGATCTGACGAGTGACGGTGATGATCGAATCACCTGGACCAGAACTCAAATCAAAAGGATGGAGAAAGCGATTGGTGATGGAAGAGGGTTGAAGGTGAGATTGAGTCCCGCTCAATTGAAATACAATTTGAAAATGAAAGGCGGTTTCCTACCGCTATTGGCAGGAATCGCTGCAAAAGCATTGTCCTTTGCTGCAAAAGCATTACCCTTTCTCGGGCAGACTCTCGGCGTGGGAGCTCTCTCGGGACTCGCGAGTTCGGCAGTAGAGAAATTAATGGGTGGCAGCGAACTGTTTTTGAAGAAGGGAGGAGCCGTGTGTCGTGTCCACATAGACAACAACGGTGAAGGATTGTATCTAGACCCGTTAGAGGTGGTAACTCTTTCAGTGGAAATGGTCTCTATCTGAAGAGGGGACGGAACGTTGAGTGACTCGGTAAGGGTTTGCTGTTTGGTGAGAATTCGCTGTTTAAGAATATTCCGATTTTGAGTATGTTATTATAATGTAAAAATTATATAATTATATAAAATATAAAAATATAAATCATAGAAAGTATAAAAAAATAATATAAAATGGATAAAAAGGTGGAAAAACAATTAGATGACAATGATGAATATCACAGGATAAAGTGGGAAAAAGATGTGGAAAAAGAATTAGATGATAATGATGAATATCACGGGATAGAGTGGGGAAAAGATGTGGAAAAATAATTAGACGCTAATGATGAATATTGCGGGATAGTGTGAGAAAAAGATGTGGAAAAACAATTAGACGCTAATGATGGATATCTTAGGAATGAACTGAAAAAAAGAGTTAAAAAAAGATTGGGAGAGGTGGTGGAAATTTAAAAGAATGAGTTGTTTTCCACCGCCACCACTACCTTATGAAGGTATATGTTCAACCTCTCTAGATCTCATTACTTTTTTTTCCTTCTTCTTCACTAAAAATCAGTCTCTCTATTGTTTTATATTTCCAAGTCCGTTATTAGCATGTTGACGGTCGTGTCTTCTCCTTTTTCGAAAATGTGTTGAATGTTTATCTTTACTTTTGCGAGTTTTTTTTTACATCGGTGAATGCGCTCTCACCACCCGATTTGTTCACGAGTTAGAGAGAGATTTTTGGATATATGTAATTTCCGTAGGGCAACGACAAATCGTCCTTGTCAAATTCTCTAGGTGATGATGATGTTCTGTAGATCGCTTTGGTACTCGTAAAACAAATCGAGCGTGTGTTTGTCCAATTTTAAAGGCATGCTATATTTGCTGTATTTGTGCTCTAAACCCTTCATCTCGACCTCGTTCAATTCGATGGCGTTGTGTCGTTGTAATCTATAGATTTTACAACTGAATTTCTTACATGTTTCGACTTGTTTCAATTTCAACTCGCATCTTTTAGGTGTTGTTGTCATGATCGATTATTTGTTTTTTTGTTTTATGAATTATTGCAAATAATATATATTTTTGAATTTTGTATTTAAATAATAATTTGTTAAAAAAGTTTTTTTTTTTACTCTCTATATATATATATAAATGTTTGTAATTTTTAATTTTCTTTAATGTGAAATTTTTTTTTTTGTAAAAGTGTTTTTTCTCTTTATATAAATAAAAAGTTTAAATTTAACGTCCTTTTTTTTCTCGTATTAATTCAATTTGTTTTCACATTAAGGAACATAAAATTTTTTTATCAATTTCATCAAAAAATTTGTTTTGAGGGAATTAAAACATATATATAAAAACTATTTTAAAACTTTTT
The DNA here is from genome assembly GCA_031216915.1 of Pictodentalium vernedei. Classification (NCBI taxonomy): domain Eukaryota; kingdom Metazoa; phylum Mollusca; class Scaphopoda; order Dentaliida; family Dentaliidae; genus Pictodentalium; species Pictodentalium vernedei. The sequence goes on along the minus strand of CM062296.1, from coordinate 735,353,366 downwards.
AACAAATTATTATTTAAATACAAAATTCAAAAAAAAAATATATTCTTACAAATGAAGCAAACAAATAAAAAAAATGGAAAATTTAAATGAGAAAACCGTACCTCAGTTGAACGAGATGTGTAGAGAATTAAACATTCCACATTTCAGAAATCATAGAACCAAATCAAAAAAAATTGAAGTCATACAGGAATATCGTTTGCGAAACGATGGAAAGAAAAAAATGGAAAGATCGGAAGTGGACAAACTTAAACAGACTCGAATTGCGGAAAAAATAAGCTGATGACAGTAATGCCTGACGATAGAAAATGAAACGTGGAGCATGATGAAATTAGAAAGATCATCACCGAGATATATCTCCAGACGTGACCGTGTGGTTCGACACGAGCAATTATCCCATCGATCACCCATCCAACATTCAATCGAATGACAACAAGAAGGTGTTGCATAAATTTAAGGACAAGAGCGGCGGTAAACAAATCGTCGAATTCGTGGGTTTGAGACCCAAACTGTATGCTTATCGTCTAGAAGGTGAAGAGATCAAAAAGTGCAAAGGGGTTAAAGCGTGCGTGGTGAAGAAAAACATCTCTTTTCAAGAGTATAAAGATTGTCTGTTCGGAAGTGGTCCAGTGTATAAGACGTGAAATCGATTCAAAGTGACAATCACGGTGCGTATACCGAAATAGTCAACAAGATTTCGCTGACGGCCGACGACGATAAGAGATTCGTGTTAGATGATAAAATAAGGACTTTGGCATTGGACATTGGACTTTGGATATGATTCTGAACGATAGGATTCCAGATAGGATTCCAGATATGATTAAAGATGATAGGATTCTAGAAAATCAAGAGGAATTAGATGGATTCAAGATTACGGAAGTCGATAGAGACATCGAGAGAGTTAGTTTAAAAAAGAAAAAGAAAAAAAATATAAAAAAATAACGTCATTTTAGTGAATTATAATAAGATAAATAAATAAAAAAAATATACACATTTATGAATAAGAAAATAGAGATATCCATAGAAGGTGTCATCTTACCTAACGAATCCCTATCCAACATCGATCTGTTGAATGTGGTGAAGGATTTGAAAATCAAAGATTGTCTAGGCGTGTTTTCCAGAGATGCCTTGCCGAAGAGAAGACCTCGACAATCGAAATGCGGAATCATGCTAGATAATTACGTGGATAAAGACATGACCGACGATCTCGATCTAACATGCAAATGTTTGGTGAATGTCGTGAATCCCATAGATTTCACTGATGCCGCGACCAAGAAATACATGGACGACTCTCACGCGCGATTCAGCAAACATCTGAGAAGTAGATACGTTCAGAAAACGATGCAATCGGAATTGAACGCTAATTCTAACAAGATAACGAACGTGGCCACTCCCACTAATCCCAAGGACGTGGCGACCAAACACTACGTAGATCTGAAACAGAAAAAGTCTGACAGACGAGAAATGAAATCGGATCTGAATGCTGGATTCAACAAGATATTGAATCTGTCGAAGATCGACAATGCGGATGCGGACTCCACCGCGGTCAACAAGGGATACGTGGATTCCGCCGTGATACAATCTCAAGAATACGTAGAATCGCAAGTGGATGATCTCTACCTGAACAAACAATCTGGCGGAACCATGGAGGGTGGCATCAATATGAATGGTCAGAATTTATTCGGTCTCGATCACGATCCTGAATTTGATTCCAGTGCGATCAGCAGGAAGTACGTGGACTACAACTCGGTCTGGAGAAAGGGCGACATCATGGAAGATAAACTAGACATGGGTGGACACGCGCTTACGAATCTACCGGATCCCGTGCACATGTCAGACGCCTGCACCCTGATTTCGGTGGTGGAGAAAGTCAAATATGCCAGGCAATTGATCACCGTGTGGGCCGAGGAGGTCGGCACGTTAGAGGAGGGAAAAGCCGAGTGGTCTTTCGGAAACGGAGATAGCGGATCGCAACATGGTCAGTTGGGATATCCCATGCCGTTGGGAGGCGAAATCATTTGAATGAGTCTGGCTTCCATGGATTTGAATAACAGAGAGGTCGTCAATCTCACGGTGAACGGAGTAGAGAGCAATAAGAGATAAGCATCAAAAAGACTGAGAATCAACACTCGAATGTTAGCACGTTCAGCACGCCTCTCAAAGTGAACGCTGGAGACAGGATTAATTTCGTTACGAAAACCAATAATCCCGAAGCCGCCACTTCCGTGGTGAGCATACTGATCGAACTAGATCCTCTGAACAAACAGTGAACGCGTGGAAATAATTAATTAAAAATAATGAGTGATTATTAAAAACAAAAAAAGAAAAAACAAAAAAAAAAGTAATAAGATTTAGAAAGATGTTCAATCTCTCTAGATCTCATTACTTTTTATTTTTTTGTTTCTTTTGTTTTAATACGTTATTTCTCATAATGTTTCATCTCGTGAAATTGAATTACCTATCTCAAAACACGCGTCGACATCTATTTTAGCATTTCGAAGAGCTTTGATAAATTAGTTTAAACAATATTTATTTCCGAGTTCAATAGACTCAATAATAGAAAACAATTACAGATGATATATATAGAACAAAAACGGAAAAATGGATTCAGCAGCAAGCATATGCTTATGTTAGCTGTCTCCGTTGTATTTTCACACAAAATTTATATATCAGCAAGACGAGAAAATTGTTTTACATAAAGATTAGTTGGGATACTCCTATGTTCGGGAATGATAAGTAGTGAAAAAGATTTAGAAAGAGAAAAGAAAAGGGAGAGGACAAAAAATAGGATAAAAAAAAATCAAAACAGTTGAGAAGAATAGATATTTGTGTGAGTTTGTATTAAGACAGGACCTGTTGATGACAGAACTGCGGTGGTAGTTAAGAGTTAGATAAGCCATGAGAGGACTAACGCCACATGTATGTTATTCAAGCTCGTATGTTTTTCATCGTCAGAAAAGAGAATATAGCTACGAAGGGTGACAGCAAATTTCGAACGCATTATGGTGGATTTACAATCAGCTCGAGTCCCACCTGATTGTGAATTCATCACAATGCGTTCGAACTCTACTGACCGAAAATTTTCACAGAAACATTCTAATCAGCAGATCTCGAACGCACGGTAATGGATCCACATTTTTAATCAGTAAATCTCGAACGCATTGTGGTGGACCGACACCCCTCATATCAAAGTGAAGTAGCCCTCACAAAACTTTGGATGTTAAGAATTGGGTGAGATTAGGTATCTAGGACTCAGGAAATCTATGCACAAACTTGCTGCCGTAAGATGGGACACCACTAATATTTAATTAAGTATTTAGTTAGTGTTTAGTGTTTAGCCCAGCTGGGCGCAGTCAGTTTGAGAAGTTGACCACTTAAGGCGGGGGGGGGGGAGGTTGGTGTGGGGAGAGGATTATACCATTAAACCAAGTACCTGCTTGACAACTTTTGAACTGTGAAGGGGAAAGTGTCACAATATTTCAGAGCATAATAACATCCCTCTACCCGCCGTGTATCTAGGTGGCTGAGTGGTTGTGACGAACACCTACCAGTAATAATAAGTATTAACCCAAACTGGGCGCACTAGTTAGAGAAGTTATTCACTAAAAACAAAGGGGTGAAATTCCCATTAAACCTGGTACCTTCTAGAAAAATTTTAGGACTGGGAGGAGGAGGGGGCACAATATTTCAACCCATGTAGATTAACTGCCCTCTGCCCGCCCTGTATCAGGGTCGTTGAATGGTTATGACTAAAACCTACCAGTTTCCTGAATGTAGTCATGGAGGCAACTCGCAATTCTCTGGTTAGTCTGAGCATCGTAGAGCGGATTTCCATATAAAAGAATGTTCGTGTCGATGGGATATGCAAGGCGATCGAGAGTTTCGCGCCTTGCTTCTGTATACAGATGACAGTTAAAAAGGTAGTGTTCAGTAGATTCCCGATTGCCACAAATACAGTCTGGATTGCTTGTTAAATGATTGTTATATAAATCCTCGTTGAGATTGCTGCACCTCAGGCGCAATCTGCAATGGAGCACTTGCGTTCTGCGCGTCTTATTAAAGTAAAACGTACTGGGTATAAAAGGCTTTTCTCGGTTGATATGGGATTTGAAGTTTGTAATCGAATTGTTTTCTCTGATTGCTATTGGTAAGCTGTTCCATAGCCGGGTAGTAGATGGTATAAATGATCTTTGATGTAATGCAGTACGACTTGGGGGTACAAACAAATCTCTATTGCCAGGAAGTGAGTATTCATGTGATGCTGATGAGGATGGCGGAATTAAGGAAGAAAGGTAGCGAGACACATGCCGATGATACATTTTGAAGTATTGGATCAATTTGTGTTTCTCCCTACGAGATTGCAGTGTTTCTCACCCTGTTTCCATATATAACAATTCCTTGCTGGCGCTTCTCGTCGCCCCAGTGACAATTCGAGCAGCCTCTATTTGGACTTTCTCAAGCTCCATGGACTCACCCTCGGTACGGTTGTCCCATACTGTATCCGCATATTCAAGTATAGGACGTATGAAGGCAAAGTATATCTTCTCTAAGGTTTTACGGTCAAGAGAAAATTTGAATTTTCTAATGAGTCCCAGTCGTTTCCAAGCAGACGAGATTATGTTGGATATGTGATTTCGCCACGCCCCGTGATCATTGAAGGTCAGTCCCAGGTGTTTGTGTTCTGCGACTTCTTTTATACATGTGCCAGACATTAAAAGAGGAGGATGTGTGGTTTCTGTACGTTTGCGCGAGATAACCATTGATTCGTTTTTTGGGGGGGTTGAAGTCCACTAACCATTTATCCGCTTAGCTTTCAATCTTTCTTATATCATCAGATATAATCTCCGCAGCTCGGCCTGGATCCTCTACAATAACGTAGAGGGAGGTATCGTCTGCAAAGAGCCGAATGTCGCATAAAATGTCTTCCACAATGTCGTTAATGTAAATTAGGAAGAGAAGAGGTCCCAATATTGATCCTTGTGGAACTCCCACAGAAACTGCCCTCCATGTGGACGAGTTTGATTTGATTACAACGCGTTGTTGTCTTTGATTCAGGTATGATTTGAACCATTCAAGCAAACTGCCTGTGATGCCTATTTTTTGTAATTTTAGTAATAATCCTTTGTGCCACACCTTGTCGAAAGCCTTGCTTATATCACAAAAAAAACGAATCGCATTTCTTTGCCTTCGTCGAGAGCCTGGCTGATTGTATTATATATTTCGGAAAGTTGAAGTACTGTTGAGTCTTTTGGAATAAACCCAGACTGGAATTGAGTCAGGAGAGAATTAGATTCGAGAAAGGAAAATACCTTCTTGAAAATACATCTTTCAAAGACTTTACCTCTGCAACTAAGAAGAGATATGGGTCGATAGTTGGCCACGTAATTTGGGGAGTCCTTTTTGAATATCGGTGAAACATTCGCTCTTTTCCATTGGGGTGGAAAATAACGTTCAAAGAGGAAACGGTTAAAAATTTGTGTAACTGGCTTCGATAAGGACTTAGAACACTCCTTCAGTACCCTTGGATTAACATTATCGGGCCAAAGCTTTGGAAACTTTTAGCAGGCGTAATGCTTCTAGAATATCTTCTTCTTCGAGTACAATTTCGGAGATTTGAGGGCGTGTCGAGCTAAACGAAATAGATGGGAGTGGGGTATTAGAGTCGTCAATACTAGAGATAGAACAGAAGTATTCGTTGAAGGTCTCAGCTTTAGCAGTCGACGACGAGATAGTGCAGCCATCATGGTAGAGATCGGGTATGACAGACGTTTTCTTGCCTATGAGTAGTTTCAATGTTTTCCACCAAGTATGCGAGGGTGTTGTCTGACAGTTGAGGGTATTCTCTATTCTTAAGAAATATTTTGCCTTTGATTGTCTAATGAGTGATGTGGTTTCGTTTCTTTTACGGCGGTACCTTTTCCATGCATGAGGAGTATTTCGCGACTTTGCCAACCCGTGAAGGCGCTTCCGCTGTCTGATTAGTCGCCGAATTTCAGTGTGCATCCACGGGGGTTCATTCTGTCTGCTTGTAGTCAATTTATTTGGAATAAAATTTGATGCTAAATTTTCCTAGTGAGATACAAAGTGGTCAACGATCTGGGCCGAATGGGCATGGTTAATAATATCATCCCAATTACTCCCTAGTAGACTGTTGTTTAGACCATCGAAGTCTGCCTCATTGTAGAGCCATATACGTCGTCTGATAGATTGTGGTCGTTTATTGGGAAATTTAAGATTTGCTAATACTGGACAGTGATATCGAACCATCTCGGCATAAAAAGGGTCTCCGACACTTTGCGACATTATAATTTGGGGGTCATTTGTAATTATTAAATCTAATAATGATGACGAAGTTTCGGTAAAAAATGTTGGCTGGTTGATTAATTGAAATAAATTGTATTGCTGCAGTATATTCTGGATTGGCCCATTCTGAGTTGAGAGCTGATCATCATTAAAGTCACCTGTTACAATGATTGACAGTGTGTTCGCATCGAGTGCCCGTTCTATGGATGTTGCGATTAGATCCCATGTAGCAACATCGGACTTGGGGGACGGTAAAAAGTCCCAAGCAAGAAACTTTTGGTACCACAGCTGACCTGGAGCCATATACATTCAATGCTTTGATAAATTCTTGAAAAGCAGTCAGTCCTCTATATGTCAAAGTGTCTAAAAGGTTTCTGGTCTTATCTTGTATCAAGATTTTACTTTCGATTTCGCGTCTCATATAATCGGTCAATATCAAAGGTTCTGTTTTGACTAAAGTGTCTAGAATTATTGCTAGAGAATCTTATGAAATATTTTTAATCAAAACACGTCTGTTTCTTCTCAAGTATTCTCTTTCTTTATCATTCATTTTTATAATTATTTTTTTAATTTTTATTTATATATTTTTTTTCTTTCTTTTTTTCACACACACATCTCTCATCGAATGATCGACATCTTATTTCCATCCGATTCGAATTGTAATTCTCTATCTGACAGGACCAGGACAAAGGCCTCGGTTTTTCTCGGCACGTTCCTATCGAATTGCATCTTAATCTGAATGTGTAAGATGCTACTCTTGAGTCGTTCGCTCTGTTTACTGACATCGAATACGAACATGGGATAAATCGACTTGTATTCGCGGGGAGATATATTAGGGTTGCTCATCAATTCGTCTAGACCGTGATACTTCTTTCTAAAATCTGTGGCATCGCCGTACAGTCTGCAGAAATCGTTCTTGTCGAACGATGCATTGTAATCGATTGCTGGATATCTCATGGCGTTCAGAAACACTTGCATGTTTCTCAAATTGCAGTGATCGAATAGCGACGCATTCTTTTCCTGAGACCCGTCCCTATCGGTCTGAAACGCGACCACGATGAAACGCGGTCTCTCAGAAGCGGATTTCATGGTCAATCTCCAATCGAAGTGATTCGTGGAGAGTGGAATGCTAGCAGTGTCGCACTGTCTCATTCTAAATTCCACGGGTAATTTACTCTTGGATTCTATGATCTTGTAGAGACGCGTTTTTTCCACGATCGAAGGCTGCAGGTGCGGAACGAACCACGATATCTTGTGTAGAGTTAACTTACCCACATCAGTCGCGGGGAGTCTCACTATCGCGTCGTCGTTTTCCTTTCGAATCAACGTCAGATTGTGTTTGAATCCGTACAGGATCTTGTTATAATCGTCCACGAATCCGAAGATGTGTTTCAAAGGTATCCTGAACGAAAACGTTCCTTTGGGTCTGGACGTCTTGACGACGTAGTCGAATATAGCGGCGGCGCCGGCGCTAGCAGGGCCGACGGTGTCTTTCACCCACAACTGATTAAGTCCTCTGGATTTCGAAAAATCATATGGATACGTCAAGTGTCCGAACATCGTGGTGGCCTTACCGGGATGAAACACAGATTCTATCTCTTGTCCGGATAGCAAGTATTTTATACTATTGAATAGATGCATGATGCCATTATTGGCTAGAGTAACCGTGTCGTCGTCGGCGTAGTCGATCCCATCTTCCTTGGTGAGACGTTCCTGCACCACTATGTAACTCTCGCTAGGATGAACGGATAGATCTTGGGTTTCGACGTTGATTCTTATCTCTCCCGCATTGTTCAAACTCGTTCCGGTTATCGGTTCGTATTCGTGAACCTCGTATTCTTGAATACTTTCATCTTTCACTATGCTTTGTGCGATATCTAGTATATTTGCCATTTTTTTTGTTTTTTTTTTGTTTTTTGTTTATTAATAAGCTTGCTTTTTTTTTTTATCTAAAAATAGTTTTAATTATTTTTTATTTTTATTATTTTTTCTCTCCTTTATATATATGTGTAAACAAGAAAATGTTAAAGAGAGTAAATAAAAAAAATTGTTAATTATTATTTATATTATTTATTAAATCTTCGTCTTCTGCAATTGTTGTTCATAAAACTTTCCGATGATCTCTTCGCCATCCAAAGGTTCTATTTCGTAAGTCACCGGATCGGTGTGAAATATTCTGATTATCACGAAGATTTCCGAGGTCCATCGAGGAGTGTAACCCTTTTCGAAGTGCTTCTTATAAGCGTAGATTCTCACTCGATCGCCGGCCGCAAATTTCGGCGGTCTAGACTTCTTCCTGATCTTAGATCTCTCGGGATATAGATTCTCGTAGACCCGTTTTTCGTTTCGAGGATCGCTAGCTCTCGCGGGAGTCATCTTGATCGATCTGTGTCGCGTGTTGTTGTAATCTTCAACCAGACCGCTCAGAGCGTATATGTATTCCCTGTCCTAGAATCGGCAAATAGGTTTCACCGATCGGATCGCACCCTCGACCGTTCAAACAGCCGTTGACGAACGTCGGTGTCCCAGAACCGGCAAACCGCATTTTTGATGCTGTCCTAGAACCGGCAAAGCGATTTTTGCTTGCGTTCACCAACGATAGATTGAAGGTCTAATCCGCGATGGGAACGTCGAGAAAAATTTTAAATTTACATTTTCATCAAATTTCATACATTTTTTCACTTCTGAGCGATGTGTCGAATATACTCGTTGGCCAACGGATGTTTGAACGGTCAAATGTGCGATCCGAGGGAGTGAAAAGCGTTTGCCGGTTCTGGGACACCATGTAAAAACGACATTTTTTACACTCTGTACACGATTTAACACTGAATCCCTATGGCGGTACATGTACGCGTACGTGTACAGTTTTTTTTCTAAATTTTGTCCTCGAATCGGCACTTTACACCTACTGGCGTTTTATGGTGTCAGTGGGAATAATATTCGGCGATGCTCTAGCCGATCCGAAAATTGTTCTCCCTGAGACTCACTTGACATGAGTTGTGTTTGAAAACCGTTTCATTTTTTCGTTAAATTTTCTTATCGGTATTCATTTATTTACAAAAGCATACGAGTAATGGTGAAATGCAAAGGGGTAATCCAAATATTGGACGCTAAGAAAATTCTGATTTATTACCTCCGAATTTTTGGGCGCATGTACAATTCTGTCCGCCTTAAACAGAAAACAAACTTTCTAGAGTGCCAATTATTCGGATTCTGAAATTTGTGAAAAAATGGCAGACTGTGATAATTAATATACCACCAGTGTCGCTATATTGAAATAATACGGGATTGCTGTTGACCATTATTATCGGCGTATTCCTCAGTTCTCGCTCACTTATAAGGCCGTGCATTGATTAATCCATTGGGCTGGTATAATAAACGCTGATTTCGGTACCAAATCATAAATTGAGAAAATAACAAGTATGCATCCTTTGAATCGTAAAAAGAAGTGCACAGTAGTAGGAGAGTTATAATGTACTGGTGCCTTGACGAAATGACCCCACATGCTAGTTTTGTTTTTATCTGATGGCTTCTGTTTTTGGATAGGTGAACGGTATAAATACTGTTCCTTTATTTTCGATTAATGGCAGAGAAAAGCAGGCAACATTGCTTCTGGAAATTATGTTCAATAAGCTGAAGAGGGGGATCCGAGCGTAAGCCGATTCCAACTGCATACAAGTTTTCGGGCTAGATTTGGAGGAGGAGCGGGGATGGGGGAGGGAGGGGGTAGTGCAGGAACAATTGTGGCATTACAGTTATTGTTAGTGTTGTTGGTCAAGTGATATAAAACGACACTTAATCCTTTGATCCCTAGCGGCCGTTTGTCCGGCCAGGAACATGATACGTCACAAAGTTATTCAAATAGGATGGCTGTACAGTGTGGGGTAGACCAATCAATATTTTCAACGTGCAACCCCGAGGCTGCACGTTGAAAATATTGATTGGTCTACCCCAAATAATGAATATGGACTCTTCTAATTGCTGCCATTGAACTGGCATGGAAGATACAACTAGAGTTCAAAGGGTTAATTGAAACAAACTTCTTAATGAGAGTTACACAACATTCGAAGAGATTGGTTTCTAGACGTCACCTCAGTTCCAGGTTTCAAGGCGTTAATTAAACGAGAATACAAAATATTAAATAAATTCAAGTGGATTGAAGTTTCATAGCCCGTGAGGCTCGAATAAAATAACCCTTATTTATGAAGAAAATAATTCAGCAACAAAGGAGTTTCAAAACAGAAGGTTGTTTTGCCATGAAAATTTGCAAATTGTAAGCAACAAACGGGTCAATATTTACCCTATGCACAAATTTTATCCTCTTCTATTGAGTAGTTCGGGACAATGATTACACCTTATCTAGTTTACTTTGGCAATGACATTTTTGTTCTGTTTGTCTTTACGTTGGTCCGTTTTTGACTTGAGGAAAAAAGGTTGACAAGCTTTAATTTCAAGAGGTGCGTTAACACTCCCATTCTTCGTCGGTGCAGTGGCCAAGGGGGGTTGTGAGGAGAGACTTGTCCCCCATGTTTCCTGAAAAATCTCAGTATTATATACATTGGCCTGAAATCCTGAAAAAAAAACTGGTATATACATATATACTCACCCTGATATTTTGTGGGTTATTTTGCTAGGACCATTGCTCCAATTTCTGGGTACTTATTTATATATTTATTGGGGTTTAACGACTCGTTCGACAGCCAGGGTCCCCTCGTGTCGGACAGTTTTACGGGTTGAGGAAGCCGGAGTTCCCTGCGAGTACCACTGAGCAACGGCGAGCAACTGCCAGCCCGTCCTCAACGTACGAACTCCGCACAAGCAGGTTTAGCATTGATTGAAGACAAGTGCATCATCGACATGCAGTACGCCTTTGTGGGCGCCGTGTCCCCCCCTCCCCACATGGGCATCATCAACGTGCCGTACGCCTTAGTACAAAACACCACCGAGCCCCCACGTGAACAATCGGGACGAAGTGCCTTGCCTAAGGACACAACTCAGTAACCTCTGGCGGGAATCGAACCGTGGACCTTTCGTTCAATGCCGTAACCACTGGGACACCGTGCTCCCTTCTGACGTCGTAACACTTTACCCAGCGTAACGGCCAAAACCGGCCAACGCTATTCACAAAAATCACCAATTAATTTTCATTATTTTTTCATTTTTTGTCACAAAAACATAGGTTATGACCTCTCATTGGAACGAGCTCGTCGAGCTCGTTCCACTGAGGGGTCATAACCAATGTTTTTGAGACAAAAAATGAAGAACATTAGTTATTCAAGAATTATGTTTGCAAGTGTCGTTTGCTTTTCATGTTAGGTAAAGGGTTAAAAGAGGGTTCTCTACGTAACAAGAGAAGTGTTTTCCCCCGGCGCGTAAGAAATATAAAATTTTAATCCAGCACGAGTTGAACTGAAGTGGGTGAATAAAATATTTCTCTGCAGTCAATTCGTCCCCTGAGTTCCAATGTGTTCTATGTGCCTGCTGGCACATAGAACACATTGGAACTCAAGGGACCATCATTGTCCTCCCCACTTCATTTTGTCTCGCCATGTCCCTTCGTCTCCCCGTGCAAAATTAAGGAAAACCCTGTCTTAGTCAACGTGGTCTATTCGAACTCTCATTGTTTCTGTCTCTCTCCGGTTCATGAGTTCATGTCATATTTCTTCTCTCTCTCTCGTTCTCTCTCTCTCTCTCTCTCTCTCTCTCTATACTGAATTTTTACCAAAGACTCTTTAGACAGAACACTGAGGTAGATATGTCAAATTTTACAACATTTAGACTACGGATAAAAAAATTATATTACCCAAACTGAACTTGCGTTTCTTTTTTCCGTCAGTATATTTGCGCAGTCTAAGAAAAGTGTCGGCACATTACATATTGCAGCACTTTCAATCACATGTTTCAGGTCAAAAGGTTTGTACGTGTTTTCCAAATCAGAATTTTATTCGAATTCTGAAAATTCATTTCTTAATTGCCATAGCCTGTTTTGTGCTTGTTTTCGATAAAATACTGTTGTAAGATACAGGTTTGAAAATAAGCAGTCTAGCATTTGCAGAATGAGGTCCCCAGAGGGTGAATTTGATGATACTATCCCATACAGTTTGCCAATTTATCCTCTGGGTACCTCTTTCAGTTTAGTTTTGAGCCCCTGATTCAGATTGAGGTTCACAGAGGGTAAATTTAGTGATGCTACCCTGCTGTGCAGGGTAGAATCATTAAATTCACCCTCTGGGGACCTCATTTTGCAGATAACAGTCTACTTATTATCTGGCTTGGTAAAATAACATTTTGTATTTGTCCACATAACTAACTTTATTTTTGTTACAAGAATGTCATAAAAATCACGTTTGAAATAAATACCGGTGAATTCTTCCATACGACTTATACCGTTAATTTGGAGTTCGTCTGAATGTCAAACAAGTGTTATGAACTACTATTGAATGCGAAAAACAAATACAAAATAAAAAAAGAAAAAGTTATCATGATATAAAAATTTAAATAAAAAAGAACATACAAAAATTAATCACATGGGGCCTCATTACCTTGTTATGCACTAGGCGCCTATATTTAAACTGTACCAAAAATTGAAAATGCCACTGACGTGTTCCCATAAACGTAGCAGGTACTTCACATAAAGTTGGAAGCAAGTGACAGTTTAACATGAATCTGTTTCGTTACGAGTTATTTTTGAGTGCATATTGCTTGGGATGTGAAATATACCGAAAAACTGAACCGACACCGATATCACGGGGATATCGAAAAACCGAACCGAAACCGAAACCATCCGAGTGAATATCGAAACTGTCTGAATTTTCACATTTTCCTGAAGTCCGTACTTATAAGGCCATGTTGATGCTTGATTGCAGTTGAAGTGTTCATTTTCATGAAAAAAGTGACTGATTTTCTTTTCAGTTTTGTTAACCCTAAAGAAATTGTCCTGAATTCTCCTAGACGACAACCCGTACATGTCCATTTGCCTAACAGTGATTTGTAGTCAAGTCTTAGAAATCTCTGCTCAGATTATTTGCATATTGTCAGCAGAACCTCCCATATGATGGCATGTTAATCAGATCGCAAAAACCTGAAATGAGCCTTCAAGGTTGAGGTGTGTTTAGAACAAGTCACCAAATACTGCAGGTGTGATTTCCTGCAGTTGGAAATTTTGAGGGCCAGCCATGAGTAGATGGAATTTCAATCTATTGGATTTCAGAGCTTTTTTGATGATGCTGATGTCGTTTCAAATCGGCAAAAATTCAAACTGTTACTGTTTACAACTACAGTTTACGCAACTTCGAACTTCATAAGTATGCATGATGTCAGTCGGTACGAGATTTCTATAGTACGTTTACTTATTGTAATAAAAAAATCCTCGAAATGCACTTCAAGAAAATCGCACCATGTAAAATCGTTATCATGAGTTCATTCCATCATTCACAGTTACAAAATGATGAAACATCGAAAATTGATCATTCCTGTATAAGACCACATGATCGTAAAACCGCAATTTACTCATGGATCATGTGAAAATACATTACCTCTCCCGCTGGAGTATTTGCGAACATTTTTATCCCCTACTTTCGTAATAATCCTGGATGTTTAGGGTGTACAATCAAGGATTATATCTGGTCAGGTGAAAGGGGGGGGGGGGGGGGGGGGGGTATTAGAGTGCTAAATCATGTTTGTTTCTTGAAATTTGTTCACATCTATTTGCCTTGTTGCAAGTTATGAGGGAGTGCCCGTGCGTAATCGACATAAAAACTCATTAATTTAGGTTCACTTTAAAGGTTATACATGTATGAAACACATCCACAGGATCAAGGTATCAAACCACCAGTCGAATTTAGTAAGGAAATCGACGTCGTTATGGCATGAGACCATCAGAGATGTTTGTTTATTTATCAATTGTGAATGGTGACACATCACAGCAGTAGCTTTATGATTACGCCGCGTAGTTTCACTAACTGTGTAAATGTTTTGTTGTTTGCAAGGTGAATTAAATACTTATTGATTGGAAAACATATAATTGGATCAGAAAGGAATATCTGTATTATGAATTCCAACTGGGTTTCAAATCGGCAAAAATTCTTACTGTTACTGTTTACAACTACAGTGCACGCAATATCGAGCGTAACCCTTTACCTAACCTGAAAAGCAGACGACGCGACGCAAAAATAATTCTTGAATGCAAAAATAATTCTTGAATAACTAATTTTTTTCATTTTTTGTCTCAAAAACATAGGTTATGACCCCTCGTTGGAACGAGCTCGATAAGCTCGTTCCAACGAGGGGTCATAACCTATGTTTTTGAGACAAAAAATGAAAAAAATAATGAAAATTAATTGGCGATTTTTGAGAATAGCGCTGGCCGGTTTTGGCCGTTTGGAATATCTGTATATTCAAGTGAGCATAGATATCTTTGTGAGTAAAGAGACGTCACATTACGTCAACGGTCGTCTGCGCGCAAACGCCACAAAAAGTAGAGAAATAAATAGCCCATAACAGCGTCGAAATCCAAACAGAATTAGACTGGTGCCCTTTGCGCTTTCAATAGGATATGAAGCCTATAACCCTTCTCAGACGATATACATAAATTATTTTGCTGAGGACAATTTAGTGTTTGTCAGAAAACAACTTTATAGATAAGCAGTAGTTAATGAGGGTTAGTAATTATTCAATTCAATAGCCCAACAGGACAGTTGGATTAAATTATTACTAAATCTCCCCTCAAATTGATTTATTTATTGGGGTTAAGCGACACTTTCGGCAGCCAGTGTCACCTCGTGTCGATCAATTTTAGGAGTGGGGGAAGCCGAAGTATCCGGAGAGAACCACCGAAGGGTACCGACTGCCACGTACTAACTCCACACAAGCACAGTTAGCAATGGATGAAAGAAAGTGCACCATCCTCTTGCTGTACGCCTTAATACACACAGTGCCATCGTGCTCCAACGTGAGCAATCGTGATTAAATGGCTTACCCATTGACACGACGCAGTAAACGCTCATTAGGATCGGGCCATGGCACTTGAAGTACTGTGTGTGGAAATCTCTCTCAGGTGCCGCACTTCAGAATAATCTCAAATATGGTTTCCCAGCACCCAAACCAGTTAACCGACGTTGATTCAAGCGGTGAAGAGGATGAAAACCAGAATTGCGAACATTATTTTGGAAGTTGTTTTGCTAGAACCCCACGTAGGCCTATCATCGTTTATTCATCTTAGGGATGCTGTTAATCGAATGACTACGCAATTAAAGTTTTGCCCCAACAGCGGTCAAAGCGACCCTCTCAAACAGAGCTCAATCATTGAGTTCTTTTAAAAGAACTAGTGGCATTATGTTATGAAGCATACTTTTAAATAGAGTCAGAAAACCTTTTTATTAGTATTCTACAAAGCAGCATCATTTTACCCACCGAAAAAGTAGAACGGGCTGATCGAGAATTTTTTGTAGATTTTGTGTGTGTGTGTGGGGTGGGGTGGGTGGGTAATGACAGAAAGCCAACAACATCCAGTACACGTAATCTTCGTAACGTAATATCTGGCAATCGGTGAGCAGATGACACAGTCAATATCAAATCATACGAACTACCTGTATTCCTTTGAGCCAGGGACGTTGCGACAGGGGGGGGGGGGGGGGTGTCACGCCCCAATCCTGGTCAAAATTTCCTATAGTTGGAATTTCGGAGGGCAAGTTATGAGTAGTTGGAAATTCCATCTAACTGGATTTTAGAGTTTCTTTGGTGATGCTGATGTCTCCTTTACGTCCCAAAATTCCAACTGGGTTTCAAATCGGCAAAAATTCTTACTGTTACTATTTATAACTACAGTGCGCGCAATATCGAGCTTAATAAGTATGCATGCCGATGTCAGTCGGTACGAGATTTCTATAGTGTGTTACTTATCATAATAAAAGAAATCCTCGAAATTCACTTCATGAAAATCACATCATGTAAAATCGTTATCCTGAGTAAATCCCATTATTCACAGTTACAAATGATGAAACATCGAAAATTGATCATTCCTGCATAAAATCTGATTTAATTTTAGGACAGTGTGAATTGCTCAAAGTTCTCAGCTTGAGCATTTGTTTAGCACATATTCAATTCCCAGAAGAATACCAAATAATAATAACCTGATAATTCTGTCATAAATGTGTTGGATTTCAGTTACAAGAATCAATTTCATGCCCCCTTCGTGGCTTCATTTTCAAAATGTTTCTCGGTAGTGAGTTCCCAACTAGGGAAAGGGACCGGGAGGGGGGATTTCCCCCCTCCCCGTCCCTCCCCCTAGTTGGAAATTCACTACCGTACCCCCTCCACCAATCGGAAACACGTCCCTGCTTTGAACATCCATTACAACTTATTTACACTTATATACACGTAATAACATTCACGACGTGCTTTCTTTTACTCTTGAGGTATGTTAGCTGTGTAAATAAGTTACGTCAAAACCTACAAAGTGAAGAAAATTTACACTGGGAAGAAAATGTATGCTCAACCTTTGATTTTAATGAGTGAAATAGTGAAGATAACGAGTGAACTTTTACAGAACCCTTTTCATTCGGTAAGAATACATTTGGAAATTTCGCCTCCATCGATAAGAGAACACAATTACAGCGAATATGGAAGCGGCTTAGTATAAATTTAATCCTATGGACACGTTCGACTATTTTGTTGTGAATAATGTCGTATATGACTATGGTATAAAGAGACCCAAGGGACACGCGACAAGGGAGGGTGGGGGGGGGGGGGTGCCTATGATTTTCAAACAAGGATAACACTTTTCAGGCTAATGGTGAAATGCGGGAGAAACTATACTTGGGCCAAACTATTCCCACTACTGTGTTTTGATCCATGTATGACCTAGGCATCAATACACAACAGTTAGGACACGTGGAGGCTTAAAACACACTCAAACAACGAAAACTGATCAACCAAGTCTGGGATCTGGTTATAGCACCACTTTGTTTTTCGCTAAAGTTTGATATCGGGTTACTTTCGTGATAAGTATGTCATCGGAAATAACATTGAAATTTCCCCTTTTACTGACATATAAATAATACCATTTAAAAGTTTCACATGCAACTAGAATATCATTAGTTATACATATGTATTTATGACGTCTTCATTTTCAGGAATATGGACTGATAAAGATGTCACTATCCCTTTACCTAACATGAAAAGCAGACGACACTTGCAAAAAAAATTCTTGAATAACTAATTTTTTTCATTTTTTGTCTCAAAAACATAGGTTATGACCCCTCGTTGGAACGAGCTCGTCGAGCTCGTTCCAACGAGGGGTCATAACCTATGTTTTTGAGACAAAAAATGAAAATATTTTGAAAATTAATTGGCGATTTTTGAGAATAGCGCTGGCCGGTTTTGGCCGTTACGTTGGGTAAAGGGTTAAACAGATATTGTTGTTATATCGTCGTCGGATTCCGCCTTTTCTTGTGAGGAGTCTCCATATGGGCGGACGAACACAGAAATGGGAGGTGGTCACAAACATCCAGGATCCACCTGATTTACGATGAATCGTTTTCAAAGGTTTACACAACTACTCTACAAGCTCAGTTGATCGCGCTCATAAACTGTTGTATGAAAGAGGAAAACAAAAGACTAATAAACTTCAAACGGAAATAAAGTTGTTGGCTTAGATACTATTTCATGATATTGTTTTTCAGGAAAGAAGAAGCCCTCTGATTGGTCAGGAGCTTCGAACATATACACCAATATTATATCTCACCTGACCTACTAGGCTCCTGATTGGACGAATGCTGCACCCCTATTTTGTGTAGTTTGCATCCACAGAACTGACCAGACACTACATCCAGGCACTACACGTTTTCTATTTTTAGCACACGACTATATCAGTTTTCTTTTCATACTGCGCGAATAAAACTAATCAGGCTAAATTTAAATATTGATTCACAGAAGCACAACATCCACAAAACGACCCGGAAAGAAATCATTGTGGAAAAATGTATCGCTTTTCCATTGTTGAAGTCACATTTTCCGAGGCGTTCATTTTATTCCTGGAGAAGATGATCCATATCTCGTTTCGAAGAGAATGATCCACACCTGGGTACAACTTTCATGAGAACGCGTCCGGATATATATGAAAAATCGTTTGTTTTCGCTGCTCATATTATTCGGCAGTAAACGAATAAATAATGGAATTCAATTGAATCTTCGGAGTTTGTATCCCGTACTGTCCCATTCGGTAATGTATGTGTGTGACAAATGTGTGGAAATTTTCAAACTGCGTTGTCAAATTTCGAAAATTTAGTTTTCATTCGCGAGTTGCGCGATTCTAGAATACTCAGTTCCGTTTGGGAGAAATGTTTTGTTTACCCTTGCCGACGGATTCAAAATCTGTCTTCTGCTCATATCAATAATCCAAGTTAGCCGTGTTTTGGAAGAAGAAAATGTTTTTTAAAAACTACATGGTATTTTTTTCTATATAACGCTGGTTGGTAGGGCTGCTACCAGGGTAATAGATTAACAAATCGGACAGATGTTTTTCTTGATGGGTGTTTGATATAATATAAGGATTAGTGCATGTCTTGTCGTTGACTACGCCCATATAGTGCCCAGTGAGGTGGTGTAGTTCCCTCCGCTTCGCGGCGGGAACTACACCACCTCACTGGGCACTATATGGGCGTAGTCAACTCCAAGCCATGCACTATTCCTTAAATAGTATATATCTGTGTAGAATAGCGTGCATTCTAAGAATAACTATTCATTATTCCTGGGCGCATTCCTTATATTTTCTTTGATAGGCAAGACAATTTTGCGAAATACCGATGCAGGTTAGGTGACGAAAATCCTTTTTACTATCAATTGTCTGATTAGCAGTACTTTATCGTAGATATGGTATAGAATATTAAAGGACACCACTGATCTATGTTCAACTGGATTACTGGAACGTCAGTGAAAAAAACGTCGTCACTGCGCAATCTGCCATCCTCAACGGTGGCGTCAAGTCAATCAACACGATAACTTCCCCAATCGATGACGTCTGATGAAGTGAAAGCTGTTACGCTGTGACTATAGTCACAGCGTTACAGCTTTCACGCCATCAATCGTCATGGTGTTCACCTAGCACGCAAACTATTTATTTATTTATTTGGCGTTTAAGGTCATATACTTATGCACAATGGCTAATCATGACCGTGACAGTTTTACGGGTGGAGGAAGCCGGGGAACCCGGAGAGAACCACCGAGCAACGACGTGCAGCTGCCAGCTCCCCAACATCGTAACTCCGCACTGCAGCACAGGCAGGGTTAGATTGGTTGAAGGCATGCGTACCATCGACGTGCAGTACGCCTTAATATACACGACAACATCGTGTCCCCATGTGGACAATCGGGGTTAAGTGCCTTGTCCAAGGACACAACGCGGGAGTCCGAATTGATCGCTCGAACGGTCACCCACCCAATGATTAACGGCCTCGACGTTGCTTAACTTCGGTGATCTGACGAGAACCGGTTACCACAACGCCACCGCGCCCCCAGCACGTAAACTAGTAACACATTATCTACTTTCGAATCAACCCACTTGTTTTTTGTCAATAATAACCAAAATATATTGTAAATATTCAATTTGTTTTGACGCGAAAAATGTGCACATCATCAACATATTCATTTTTCACAGACATCAAAATGTATTCTCTAAAAAGCGATGGGCGATTGTAAGGGATAGGAAAATTGGTATTATTCGAGAAATTAATTTTTTTGAACATTGTTTATTTTTAGCAACAACTGCCCCCCCCCCCCCCACCACCCCACCACAAGATGTCGACATGCGAGACACTTTCATTATGTGACCAATGAGCGTTCCAGCAATCAAGTTGAAAAGGTGTCAGTGATGGACACACAACGCCATAATTTAAAAGCCTATCGTTCACGTTATATCGCGCGAGGTACATATGCAAAGGGTTACATGCGAAAAATAGAGAGTATTTCTGCTTACCAATATATGGGAGCGCGGTAACTCAGTGGTTACGGCATTGGACTTCAAACCGAAAGGTTCACGGTTCGATCCCCGCCAGAGGAAATTGCGTTATGTCGTTGGGCAAGGCACTTAATCCCGATTGCCTACGTGAGAGAACGGTGACGCTGAGTACTAAGGCGTACTGCACGTCGATGTTGCACTTGTCTTCAACCATTGATAATCCTGCTTGTGTGGATTTAGTACTTTGGGGAGTCTGACAGTTGCTCGTCTTTGCTCGGTGGTTATCTCCGGGTACTCCGGCTTCCTCCAACCGTAAAACTGCCCGACTCTAGATGATCCTGGCTACGGAAAGTGTCGTTATACCCAAATAAATAAATAATTACCAATATATAAGAGTCCGTTTGTTGCTCTTGTCCACGTTGAAAAAGATAACAAAAAATGGAGAATACGGTTGTGGCGAAGTTGTATTCCCAACTATAATCGCTCCACAGTATTGCCAAGTAGAAATATGTCATTTCTGTTTTGTATTACGCAAAAGTATTTCAGAAGGTTAACAGCAAGCCACGGATAACGTGAATAAATCTGTAACAATAGAAAGTTTTATTGAGAAAGAAGTAAAATACTCTTTCACAAATTGAGATTCACCTACACAGTTTTGCTCTTTATTGTTGACATTAGGCTAATGTAACATATTAAGGTAAAGGTAGCAAGTCGTCAATACACATCCGTATTTCAAAAGAGTAACAATTTTACAAGATGAAGTTTGAAAATATCTTGGCTGAACTCGGAGCTTTTGGACCCTATCAGAGACGTATCTATTTCCTTTTGTGCTTGCCTTCAGTGACGTGTGCCATTTTTATGGTCATTTCAGTTTTCGTTACAGCAACACCAGAGCATAGGTCAGTAATATTTTAAATTTAATTATTAGTATAAACAATATTTATTCATAAAAAAATGTTCAGAATACAAAACTTTCGCCGTAATAACAGCATGAACTGGAGAATACAATGTTAGGCAGTTAAATATGAATACAAAAATAGGTGGCATGATTCGACAACAAGTTTAAAGGTCACAGAGCCGTGATTGCAAAAAGGGTAGATTTCTTACTGAGATCGCACCCTGACCGCGACACACATACCCCAGTGGGGCGTTTTTAAATAAATAAATCACAACCGAATAAAGAAAAACAAAAAACACAATAGCAACTACGATTCAGTGTTTTCAAATTTCCTTATCGACAGGTGAGATTCTAGTGTTATGTGGATGACAACGGACAGAGAAATTTGATCTGATTGCGACCTAGTCGCGATCAGAACGAAATTATCAGTCCTCTTTTGCAACCACAGTACTGTATTTGAGTCACCTCCTGGTAATAATTGATTACACAAACTGAAAATGTTTAACTCAAGCGACAAGTGTCTCAAATAGCAGGTGAAAAGTTCTTGGATGGGTGCCCGTCTGAGCGATCGATTTGGACTCCCGCGTTGTGTCCTTGGGCAAGGCACTTAACCCCGATTGTCCACATGGGGGCACGATGACGCCGTGTACTAAGGCATACTGTACGTCGATGGTGCGCCTGTCTTCTACCAATCTAACCCTGCCTGTGCTGCAGCGCGGGTTTACGATGTTGAGGAGCTGGCAACTGCTCGTCGTTGCTCGGTGGTTCTCTCCGGGCCAACATTGGGGGTTTAGGGGATATTATTATTAAAGGCTACCTCCAAATTAAGGTAGTGTTAGGGTTAGGAGTGGGGGGTGGGGTTAGGGTTAGGGATAGCCCCAGAGTAGGGCTTAAGGTTGGGGAGGGTTAGGTCCCGGGGGGTTAGGGTTGGGGTCAGGGGTGGGGTTTTAGTTTTAGTAGCCCCTAAACCGAAAAGTAGCTCCTAATCCTATTGGTTTAGCTAGGGTGGGGTTGGGTCAGGGGTGGGGTGGTGGTTAGGGTTAGGGGTAGCCCCAGAGTAGGGCTTAAGGTTGGGTGGTTAGGTCCCGGGGTGGGTGGGGGTTTGGGTCTGGGGTGGGCTTTTAGGGTTTAGGGTCAGGGTGGGGTAGGGTTAGGGTGTGGTTTTTGGATTGAGGGGTGGGGTTAGGTTAAATATAAGTTTTAGGGTGGAGGGGGTGGGGTTCTGGGTAAAATAAGGTTTTGGACATACAAAATGTGTTTTGGTAGCCCATAAACCCGAAATGTTAGGGCGTCCGGGTACTCCAGCTTCCTCCACCCGTAAAACTGTCACCGACACGATGTGTCCTTGGCTGTTAAAGTGTCGCTAAACGCTAATAAATAAATAAATAAATAAATAAATAAATAAATAAATAAATAAATAAATAAATAAATAAATAAATAACAGGTGAAAATGAGCAAGAGAGTATGTACTTATATTTATTTTGTTTTCATTCGCTTATCTTCCATCAAAACAAATTGTATTCACACTCTCACTCGCTGAAAATGGTATTCCACTCCCAGCATCGTATTCAACTCTCAGGGGAGACGGACTATTTTTTATTGTTTACAAATCGGTTGAGTTAAATCACGTAAAGGATTATTTTGAGAAAATAAATAAGGAGAAAATAAAATAAATATAAAAGTTCACTGCTCCTCGGATTCGAGTACAATTTTATTCTCTCGTGGGCCGCGCGGATTATTTCACTCGGCTAACTCCTCGTGAAATAATCCTCCTCGAACCACTCGAGGAAAAAAATCGAATCCGAGCAGTGAGATATTGCCTTTGTATGAGAGGACGATAAGCCGCCGAATGGATTAAAATAACAAAGGAAAAGCGAGAGAAACAGAATTTACCGCGACAACTAAATTCGAGTCTGTGTGAAGATGGTGAAAGCATCAGAACTAAATTATATAGTAAAAGAAGTTATGGAGATTTATTTTTTGGAGTACAATATCTTTCAAGAAATCAAAAATAAGTTTTCGTAAACAGCTTTTAAAGATTTTCATTCAGGATTCGGGTTAAATGTTTCAAGAAACCAGAAATAACTTCTGTGCAAAGCATTCATGTGTTTTATAAAGGACACAGCAATGAATATTCTTGACACTGCCCACTTTTTTGAGAGAGAAAATACATGTAAATACAAGTATGAACTCCAGAAATGCATTGAGGTATTAAAATGCAATTTCAAGTAATTCTGAAATCTGCACTTAATGAAACCTGTGTGACCCTAGTGAACTAAACCCAAATTATTAACTTCTGCGTGTTTTGACTCATTTGATTTTGGTCCGAGGTCCATATGTCTTATCATGCTTGAGATATGAATGTGACTATCTCTCAAAATTTGTGCCCCCATCTCCCACCAAATGTTTTGAGAATAAAAATACAGGTATAAACTGCGGAAATGCATTAGGAGATCAAAAAAATGTGATTTCCAGCAATTCTGAAAAAGTCACTCAATGACCCATGGGTGACCTCAGTGACCTTCACCCTTATTTGACCTTCCATTGAGTGTTGACTCATTTGTTGTTGGTCTCAGATCCATATGTCATACCATGCTTGAGATATGAGCATGACCCACTTTCAAACTTTTTGGCCAAGCCCACTTTTTGAGTGTAAAAATGCATATAAGAACTCTAGCAATGAATTAGGGGGGGGGGGGGGGGTCAAAAATGTGATTTCCAGCAAATCTGAAAAATGCACTCAATGACCTCTGGGTGACCTCAGTGACCTTGACCCTTACTTCGAACCCCCATTGAGTTTCGACCCATTTGGTGTTGATCACAGGTCCATATGTCATACCATGCTTGAAATATGAGCATTACTCACTTTCAAAATTTTTGACCACTCCCACTTTTTATTCGTGCAGAAATGCATTATGAACTTTGGGAATGCATGGCGGGGGGGGGGGGGGGGTGGTAAAAATGTGATTTCCCACAATTCTGTAAAATGCACTCAATGTCCCCTCAGTGACCTCAGTGACCTTGACCCATATTTTGAACCTTCATCGAGTTTCGACTCATTTGTTGTTGGCCCCATATCCATTTGTCATACCATGTTTGAGATATGAGGATGATCCACTTTCAAAATTTTTGACCACACCCACTTTTTTCGTGTAAAAATGCATTATAAACTTCGGGAATACATTAGTGGGTCAAATAATGTAATTTCCCGCAATTCCGAAAAATTCTCTCAATGACCCCTGGTGACCTCAGTAACTTTGACCCATATTTTGAACCTTCATGGTGTTCGGCTCATTTGGTGTTGGTCTCAGGTCCATACGCCATACCATGCTTGAGATATGAGCATGACCCACTTTCAAAATTTTTGATCACGCCCACTTTTTTCGTGTAAAAATGCATCATGAACTTCGGGAATGCATTACGGAGTCCAAAAATGTGATTTTCTGCAATTCTGAAAAATGCACTTAATGACCCCTAGGTGACATCGGTGACCTTGACCCATATTTTGAACATCCATCTCGTGTCGACTCATTTGCTATTGGTTCTAGGTCATACGCCTGAGATATGGGCGTGACCCAATTCAAAACAGCCCTACGGACACACCTAATGCCCAGGAATCTGAAAACCATAGAGTGCCAAGAACGTGTGCCTATCGTTTAGTATGCCAAACATCAATGCGATACGACAATTCGTTTTTGAGATATGGTGAGGAAAATGAAGTGCTTAGAAGACGGAAGAAGAAGAAGAAGAAGAAGAAGAAGAAGAAGAAGAATTATGTCCATTTAAATATTTTTAACGAACACATCTTAGCGATTAGATATGGTCAGTAAATGACAGAATATTCTTACTCACTTAACGTGAAGCGTTTTCATCTGCAACATTTTGAAAGATGTTGCACAAAAATGAAAAGACCCTGAAATTCATTCGTATATAGATTTCGATGGACTGTATGTAGTTTATACAATCTTTCGTGTGGCGTTTTAAAACAAGTGAAATTCTCTCAAAGTTCTAAGATGTAAGATAATATATGATAATGCATGATCCATCTATCATGTAAAGCATACTCCATCACAGCAACACGTAACTTTGGCAACATTACAGAGATAATTGGTTAATGTCAAGAGTGAAAGCGTTAAATCATACTTAACCGTGAATGTATTCTGTCAGTAAAAGTGTGTAATACAGCTGACACTATAGATGGATTAACACAGATTGGATCTACGTCATTAACCCTTTAAACCCCAGCGTCCGCATTTCCGGCCAGGAACGTGATACGTCATAGCGTCATTATATAGGAAGGCTGTTCAGTAAATATTGTGGGGTAGATCAATCAGTATTTTCAGCGCACAGCCCGAGGCTGCACGTTGAAAATACTGATTGGTCTACCCCAAATAATGAATATGGACTCTTTTAATTGCTGCCATTGAACTGACATGGAAGATACCACTAGAGTTCAAAGGGTTAATGGGCCAACTACTTTGATAAGGTCACATTTGAAAGTATTGTAGATATTTACCAGTACCTCGGTAGTACTACCATCGACTTATGTTCTTGCTCTCTGATTGGACGACAGCTCACGAAGTTTCTCCCGTGTTGCGGCCCCAGCTGCAAATGTTACGCTTGGCGACACCAAATATTTGAAAAGAAGTTGCCCGTTCCGCAGTTCTTTCCCAAATGGAGACACTTGCAGCCTGTAAGCCTTAGTAGCACATTCCGTAAACTAAACTGAAAGTTATACATTGCGCAAATAACTGAGTTGATGATTCAAATCAACCTGTAAAACCCCTTTTTCAGAGAATGTGAGCTACATAGTAACACTCACAGCTGTTGAATTACTGCAGAACTCAGTTTCCTTTCATTTATCAATTTGACGATAGTATGTAAACGGTAATACACGAGACCGAGGGTAATCGGTCAGATTATCGCCGAGGGGGCAGCACGAGACTATTATCTGGCCGATTATCTTGGGTCGAGTGTATTATCTGACTAAGCCCTTTACCCAACGTAACGGACAAAACAGGCCAGCGCTATTCTCAAAAATCGCCAATTAATTTTCATTATTTTTTTCATTTTTTGTCTCAAAAACATAGATTATGACCCCTCGTTGCAACGACCTCGTCGCGCTCGTTCCAATGAGGGGTTATAACCTGTGTTTTTGAGACAAAAAATGAAAAAAAAATAGTTATTCAAGAATGTTTTTGCAAGTGTCGTCTGCTTTTCGTGCTAAGTAAAGGGATAAAACCTACTTTAGGGCCCCACATAATGGATCTGTTTCTTGGGCCATTTTTTATAAAATTGTATGTGGTTTTTATTTTATTTTTTATTTTTGTAATTATTTCTTTGCCATCCAAAGTTCATGTTCCTAGTTTGTTTTATGTTTTAGGCCTCATAATCTACAGAATAGCATGGATGGTGGGGTATTTTGTCCCTTGGGTGCAAGAAGCACTGCAAAGTCTTGCTGCACTTAAGGGACAAATTTATCAATTTTATTAACTTGGGTAAAATATCAGACATGAACTATTACATTTTTATTTTTTAAGTTTGCATTGGTTATAAAAAGAGAGCATGCGACAGCCAAAAGGACCACGCGGGAGGGCATGAGAAACGGATTTTAAACGTTTTTAGGCCTTACATTAAATTCTTATTTTAATGTAAAAGAAAGTAAGTAATTTTATCGTATTGGGGAGAATAAAAATTGAAAATGTGACCAATAATTTGATGGTGAGTTTCCGTTCGGTTGAACAAATCGAAGGCAATAGCACGCTGAGCACGGCTGACTGGGGAGAAACTTAAGGTAAAACCACGGTCAGGTCATGTTGAATGTTTGTATTAGAACAATAACTGTGTATTATTCAAAGAATGCCCGGTCATTCACACAAATAATACACACTTATTGTTCGTGACGTCATTCTTTCGGATAACAACAGAGGTGAAACAAAGGGCAAGTTGGCAGTTGGTTTTAAGTAACAGTGCAACCTTTCTTCTTCCATTCAGCATGTATACACGGGTACATAGCAGTTGACTCTTCTGACTCTTTAGAATCTATCACCCTTTGCACGCCTTCGCCAAAAAAGTCCGAATTTTATAGAATTGGACAGCAGTCCATGCATGTATAGAACTTTTAGAGTCAGTACAGTACAGTCGTCATGGATTGGTCGTAATCCACGCGTGGGCACTGATGTTCACACATGCGTTTACCAGGTAATAAAAATTATCACCAGCAAAATTGTAATTAATGATGTACCGGGTTGTACCCGGTGCTTCATTAACCCTTTAGCTAACATGAAAAACAGAAGACACCTGCAAACAAAATTCTTGAATAACTAATTTTTTTCATTTTTTGTCTGAAAGAAAATAGGTTATGATCCCTCTTTGGAACGAGCTACGACCTCGTTCCAAAGAGGGGTCATAACCTATGTTTTTGAGACAAAAAATGAAAAAAATAATGAAAAGTAATTGGCGATTTTGTGAATAGCGCTGGTCGGTTTTGGCCGTTACGTTGGGTAAAGGGTTAACTAAATTTTTGATGATTATTCTTATATAAGTAGTGTTTGAAATCTAATATTATTGCGTCCGTGGAAATATTGCCCATCCCTAGAAAGTGACCAGTCCACGGTGGCCGTACTGTAAGTCAACCGGTTCACTCTTCGGTCACACATCCTTGAGGTAAAAAGGTTGAATATATAAGCAAAGACAAAGAAACGTCCAATCATTTGTAAATAAGATGTTCAGGTATATACATACAAAAAGAAAGGGAAATCAGCTGGTACCTTCGGCCAAAGCACATTTTCTAAGATAGATAGATAGAATCCTTAAGGCCAAGAGCATAGTAATGCTCTTGGGATCTTTTGTACGAAATGTTTGTCTCCTGATTTGGGATGATGGTCAAGCGAACATAATGTTCAGTTTCAGGAAACTTTCTCTGAACCAATATTTATCACATGACAATGACATTTTTACCCTAAATATCACTACTGTTTGACGATGTTTTCCAAACTGTTGTATCACACCGGATGAGATTTTTCCGGATCAAAAGTCCATATCACACTCTTACGGAAATCAAAAATCCATATCACACTCCCACGGAAATATCCGAGAGTTTCCGTGAATAGTTTTCGTAACTAGGGAAGTCGTTGTTGTTTCGTCTGCTATTTTGTAACCGTCTTTTCACCGCATATTAATTAAAATGGCAAATTTGGATGAATTTGACATCGAAACAATGTCATATGATAAACATATCATCATAACAGTGTGTTGATCCGTGTCGTCGCATCACGTCTCGTTGAGGTGGCCAGATTTCCGAAAATCTGGCCACCTCAACTCGACGTGATACTACGACACGGATCAACACACTGTTATGATAATATCTATTTATAGCACTGCTCTGTTTTATTGAAATAATATTTTCTTTTCTTATATTACTGGAATGTTTGTTTTAACAAGCTTGTTAAATCACTGAAGCATTGTGCTCAAACAAAAATACAATGAGCCGGTATGGTTGGTGAACGATATAGCACTAACTTGTTGACCAAAAGATCTACTTCATGAAATATTATCTTTTATCTAACAATCATATAGATTTTGGTCCAAAAACCACGAGAAAGGGTACGTATCACATAATGTGTTCCGATTCCGTATCATATAGACGACTCATTCTGATTCCGTATCATATAGACGACTGGTTTCCGGTAACGTGACGGGCTATCATAACAGGCGTATGGATATATTCTATGCGCGTTTCAGTGATCGACCGAACATTGTGTCCCAAAAATGTTTAAAAATAATTTAACCCTTAACCTAACATGAAAAGCAGACAACACTTGCAAAAGAATTCTTGAATAACTAATTTTTTTTCATTTTTTGTCTCAAAAACATAGGTTATGACCACTCGTTGGAACGAGCTCGACGAGCTCGTTCAAACGAGGGGTCATAACCTATGTTTTTGAGACAAAAAATGAAAAAATAATGAAAATTAACTGGCGATTTTTGAGAATAGCGTTGGCCGGTTTTGGTCGTTACGTTGGGTAAAAGGGTTAAGATTTAATCTGTGTATGTGACAGAATTGTTAGATAAATGAATTATCATGATAATGTGCATGTCCTGTGATTTGCATCAGATTCTCGGTGGTGTCCAAAAATGGAATCACAACTCGCCGGCAAAGCCGGCTCATTGAGATCCCATTCTGAACACCGCCTCGAATCTGATACAAACCACAGGACATGCACATTATCATGATAGTGCACACCCACGCAGTGGCGTGGGCGCACATAGGTAACCCCGGCACGTATCCATGATTTTATAATTTTTCTATATACCATAACAGGCACATGAATACATTCTACGTGATTTCAGTGATCGACTCGGCTGATCACTTACAAAACAAAACAAAATTCCCCCACACACACAATAAATAGAAACTGCACACACAATTCAATAATAAATCAGTAAAGGGTTAACCCTTAAGGGCCAGAAGATTTTTATACATTTTCACTGTACTCTGAAAGTCTACCTTCTGTGGCTTTTCAGTTGTTTCTAGTCAAGTCTTGTCTGCCTACAGAGGCAGACAAGACTTGCCTAGAAACAACTGACAAGGTACTTAGAAAAAAGTTTTTGAGTTTACCAAAACAATGCATGTTGGGGCACCTGTTCTTTTGCATTAAAATGTGATCAAATTTGGAATTAGGCCATTATGGGTTAAAGCAGCACTTGCATTTACCATGGATGAAAGCCTGTTATAACATAGTCCATGGGCAGCCTAGCACATAAATAATAAATTTACAACTTGGATGGGATTACTAGTAGATGAGAGGTTAAGGAAACATGTTTCATACTTCCGTTTGGGAATTTATCGCCTACTTCCCATTGGGTATGGGGGCAGAATTTCTGTCCTCAAAATGCTTTGAATTAAATCCTGAACTCCAACGGTACCCAGTTTATGATGAAATAGATGAAACCCATTCTGTAAATAAGGTTTGGACTGAGGATGTGTCCACGTCGCACACTCATAAATGTAAGCGGATCACCGTCGGAAGTGACACTGGGAGTGAATAATTTGTTAGCACAACATTTAAAATTGTGTTGACCGCGTTACTCATTGTTTGTTAGAGTGCACAACAATATAGTTCCATAATTTTTTTTTTTAAATTTTCTCGCCCAACATTAAGTCCCAAAACTGTATTAATAATTTAAGATTTAATGTGTTTATATGACAGATTTCTTACATTATGAATTATCATGATAATGTGCATGTCGTGTGATTTGCATCGGATTATCGGTGGTGTCCAAAAATGGGATCAAAGCCGGCTCGTTGAGATCCCATTCTGGGCACCACATCGAATCTGATACAAATCACAGGACATGCACATAATCATGATAATTTGTATATTTTCACTTTCTTCGTGCAAACTAATTAACGTGTCATTTGCAAAAGGTTAATAGTAAAGCCATTATGAGAACGAGCGAACTTGTCACTACGAAAGTTTTGCTTTTACGAGACGGTTCTCCCAACAAATTGTTTCTGCAAACGTATTGTTTTACACGAAGGTTTCAACATATTCTTTCGTGAATAATTCACACAGACTTTGATAACTTTCAGAATTTAGGATTCATTCGCATAATACAGCTCTCTGTTACCAACGTTTGACGAATTTGACTTAAAAGTTATCATATTTCGTCATCACAAAGACGTTTTTGTTTTTGAAGATGAAGTTCGAGGATATCTTGGCCGAACTGGGAGCTTTGGGGGCATACGAAAAGCGTATTTATTTACTGCAATGCCTGCCATCCATTACTTCTGCCTTTGTCATGGCTATTTCGGTTTTCACTACAGGAACACCACAGCATAGGTTTGTAGTATTTTTCATTTAATTTGAATTTTCCAAAAAAGCCCCCCCAAAACAACCCCCCGCCCCCTCCCCCCCCCAAAAAAAAAATAATAACAAGAGTGGGACTGACGACTGTCAAAGTTTCTGATAATAGAGCGAGCATCTTAGCGACTTGTATTTGAAGCCAAGAAGAGATTCAATAAACTTTCCATTGGCAATAATTATTATCACAAGGCAGCATCCACACATCAAAAGAAATGTACACATACGATAAGGAAATTTAACATCTTTTATTAAGATACCGGAAGTATCAATTAGGCGCCAATTGGCATTGGTGTCCTGCGATGGACGACTGACATCATGTGAACTTCTTGTGGTTTGGTTATCAGGGTGTCTTCCCACTAGACCAATTCCCTTTAGACCAATTCCCTTTAGGCAAATTCCCAAAAGACCAGTTCCCCTTAGACCAACTACATAGTGTTATTGATTAAGGGTTGATTAAGGATAATTAGGAAAACATTTATTTATAAAAATCTGCCCAACATCTATAAAGTATCGACAAGTCAGAAAATGAGCAGACTATCATCTGAAAAATGAGGTCCCCAGACGGTGAATTTGGTGATGCTACCCTGCACAGCAGGGTAGCATCACTAAATTTACCCTCTATGAACCTCAACCTGAATCAAGGTCTCAAACATAAACGGAAAGAGGTACCCAGAGGATAAACTGGCCCACTGTATGGGATAGCATCAGCATATTCACCCTCTGAGGACCTCATTCTGCTAATGACAGACTGCTTATTTTCAGGCTTGAATATCAATAACATTAAATACATTTATAAATATTTATAAATATATCAAATTATTGATATAGAATTATTTTTAAAGTAGAACGCACCATTTGGTCAAAGGGGAATTGGTCTTTTGAGAATTGGCCTCGTGGGAGTTGGTCTAAAGGGAACTGGTCTGGTGGGAATGAATCGTTATCAGACGTTCAGCTAAAACTTTCTGCAAAGTGAAACGGAACCACTCCAAAATCGTACCGTTTTAATATTATCATATCTTACCTTTATTTACATGGCAAGAGGAATGAGTTATATATAGGGAAATAACAAAAAAGGAAACTCTTTTCCACACAGACGCGCTTAATGGCACCGTCTCTTACAATAGTGTCCATGTAGAAATGGGCGAATACAGTTTGCAATTAACTGGTAGAGTGCTGGAAGCCCATATTTGGGCTTTACTCTGACGTGTAGGTACTATAACTTAAAGGCTACATATTCAGTGGATATACTTCATATTACTTTTTAAGTTCAATTATTTCATCTGTATGGATTTTCCTTGTTATAATTTATGGGAGAGTGCCTAGGCACTCTCCCATAAATTGTAACAAGGCAAAGACATGTGAACAAATTTTTGTGATCAAAAATATTTTAGCACTTTACCAGTTAAAGGGGGATTTAGTAATTTAACTTCGTTGGGATCCTCACAATGTATTTGGTTTTGTACATTGTGTCGTTTATTTCAATACTACCATTTTTCTTCACGCAATGTGCTATGCATACGGGGTGAAATGGCTTGAGGAAAGAATACTTTGTGGGTAGGTTGGGGGCGTGGGGACTATCCACTAAGAACGACACAGTGAGCTTGCCTTAAGACTGCAATACATAATGGATTTGCATCCGTGCCGATACGGAGTCTAACAAGTGTGTTTTTTGTTTCATTGTGTTTTAACGATTTCAATAACCACATCGTTCGCGTCGGACAGTTTTAGTCTAAACTATATTTTATTATTCCATCGTTTTACATACAGAATGTTACATTGCAAAATTTACATTCAAATCGTTCAATAAAAGGATTGGACAGGAAGAATCACAGCTTATTTGAAGCCCTACCCCTTTCTCGAACACGAATACATCCAGGGACTAGAAGTGAAGGGTGTTGGATGGCGACAGTTATTGTAATTCTAAAAAAATTCCAACAAAAAGCAAAAACAACCCCCCAATCCCCCCCCCAAAAAAAAAAACCAAACAAACACACAAAAAACCCACAATAAATAATTATCAGGCTGCCCCAAACGAAAGTACTCTAAACACGATAGTAAGCACGTAACTTTATCTGACAAGATGGTCGACAACAGACTCGAGTGCAACCGAAGCTAGCGATACCCTTTTTGTTGATGATTTTTATTACCTGGGGAACACATGCGTGGACATCACTGCCCGCTCGTGGATTACAACCAGTCCACGCGACTGTACTGTACAAGTGTCCGAGGAACAAGGGCAGCTTATAATTAGTG
This sequence comes from Pictodentalium vernedei, assembly GCA_031216915.1. Taxonomy (NCBI): domain Eukaryota; kingdom Metazoa; phylum Mollusca; class Scaphopoda; order Dentaliida; family Dentaliidae; genus Pictodentalium; species Pictodentalium vernedei. Next base: position 735,320,092 of record CM062296.1, on the reverse strand, counting down.
TTTGCAATCTTATATTATTGCGTCCGTTGAAATACTGTCCACCTCGTCGATATTGACCAGTCCACGGCGGCCATACTGTACGGGTGGGGAAACTGGAGTACCGAAGAGAACCACCGAGCAGCGGCGAGCAGCTGCCAGACTCTCCAACTTACTAACGACAAGAGTTAGCCGCGTTTGAATGGAAAGGCACAATCGACGTGCAGTACTCCTTAGTACATAGTGCTACCGTGCCTCGCCGGGGCAATTTGGGTCAAGTGTCTTGCTCAAGGACACACCGTAGTTATCGCTGGTCAGGATGAAACCGCCGACCTTTCGGTTTAAAGCGAAGATGTAGAAATCTTCACTTCCATGGTATCAATCAAAATGGTGGCTTTCAAAGCATCACTTCAAGGTGAATGCGTGTCAAATTATCACTAAATTTGATCAATTTGTTCTAAAAACGTATAAAAAGAAAATCTAGTGTTTTTGAGTAGATACCGATCATTTCCAGCAACAATTCAACATATATTCACCTGGAATAGTGCATGAAACCCGCCAGCTGAATCAGATCGCAAGACGCTACTTGTTCCGTGTATGGATCAAATCACTTCCGCGTATCAATGCGCATCGGCTCTTTACTTTCATCCATCAATGCAAGGTTTAAACGAGTGGAATTATCGATATAAATGATCAGATTGTTATAAAAAACGTATAATAAAAAAATAGAGTTTTTGAGTAGATACCGAAAATTATCTCACTCGTAGCCGAGAAGCGAGCGAAAATAACAATTGAGATAATTTTCGGTATCCACTCAAAAAACCCAAGATATCCTCTATTTCCTTATACGTTTGGCATAGATATATTTAAATGGTAGAGGTAATTTCATAACACTGAAACATCTATTTTGAAATCATTTATCACCTTCTTTCTGTTCTGAAAGTCTATGTGTAGTTTTGTTCTGTTTTGTGGAGACGGCGACTTTTAGCTCCCACCTTGCAGTCGAATCCACTACATTGTCTTTTTGTAAGTATAAGCTTGCTGAAGTTGAAAATAAAAACTGTTAAAACTATATTATTTTCAGTTTGAAGTACACGTAGCTGTACCTACGTACGTGAGTTATCGTAGGAGTTTATTCATTAAAGAACACAAAAATACCCGAAACAAGCAACCTCTTTAACATTATTACTTAGGATGTGCCCAATGACGGATTACTGTCAGTTTTCGCGCTGACCCGAAATTTTTGTGCTAAGTGGAATTTTTCTCCAGTGAGAAATGAAAGATTTTAGTGAAAATGAGAACAAATTAAGTACGTATCGCCCTTCGCCACCATTGCCCTCTGCAATGCTGAAGCATTGCAGATGACACTTTATTGATCAGAGTACGATATTTTAATTTAGTATGGTCTGGCTCTTTTAAGTATTTTATATGCAAAAAACAGCAATGAGAAAAATATAGATAAAAAACTAAAACTATTAAATAAATAAATAAATAAATAAATAAATAAATAAATAAATAAATAAATAAAAAAAAACAAACTATTATTAACATTTATAACATAATTTCATGATTATTATTTACTCCGTGTTTATTTTATCAAAATACACTAGGAACAAATCGTTTACTATCTTCCGAAAGGCTTATAACAAACATTTAACCCTTTACCTATATGCCATTTTGGAGAGGTTTGATGTTGTAGATGCCTTAGGGGTAATACGTATTATAAAGCAGGCGCCATCCAAACAGTGCTGTCTTGACCTCATACCAACCTGGTTGTTAAAGTCCTGTCTTCCTGACCTTATATCACCCATAGTGAATATTGTTAATGCATCACTTCAGTCTGGTGTTTTTCCAGATAACATGAAACATGCTGTAGTCACTCCTCTACTTAAGAAAGCATCACTCGATCCTGAAATTCTGAAAAACTACCGCCCCGTCTCTAACCTGTCATTTTTATCAAAGGTTGTGGAGAGGGTGGTGGTTTCTCAGTTGAACTCACATTTATCCAAACATGGCCTTGCGGAAGTACATCAGTCTGCCTACAAACCGAACCATAGCACCGAAACTGCATTGCTTCGCGTTCAAAATGACTTACTGTTATCCATGGACGAGGGTTATGTGTCTTGCCTAGTTTTACTGGACCTCAGCGCAGCATTCGATACTATTGACCACTCGGTCCTAATACACAGACTGGAAAATAGGATAGGAATTACCGGAAAAGCTCTTGATTGGTTTAAATCCTACTTAACGAACAGAACGCAGAGTGTTTGTATCAATGGCCAAATGTCTGGAAAATTTGTCATTCCGTACGGTGTACCCCAGGGTTCGGTATTGGGGCCGATCTTGTATCTGATTTATGCTCTTCCTTTGGGGGATATCGTTCGCCGTCATAATCTTAAGTGCCATTTCTATGCTGATGATACTCAGTTATATATACGTTTCACACACGACACTGAAAAACTTGTTATTGAAGCATGTATTACGGAGATAAGACTTTGGATGTCTAGTAATTTTCTCAAGCTCAACGACGAGAAGACTGAGGTTATCTACGTCGGAACGCCTAAACAGCTGTATAAGTCCCCGTGTTGCAGCATCCGTATTGGCGAAGCTGAGGTGTTTCCTGCATCCGAAGTCCGAAACCTGCGCTGTCTCTTTGACAATAGTCTCACTTTTGACACACACGTTACCCAGATCTGTCGTTCAGCTTTCTTTCACCTTCGAAATATTGGTAAAATACGAAGTCTTATTGATCAGCAGATGTCGGAACAACTTGTTCATGCATTTGTTACCACTCGACTGGATTATTGCAACTTTTTGCTCTGTGGGGCTAAGCAATATAACATTGACAAGCTCCAGCGGGTACAGAATTGCGCGGCTCGTCTCATTACGAAAACAGGAAAGTCATCGCATATCACTCCTATTCTCATTGGTTTGCACTGGCTTCCAGTCCAACAAAGAATTGAATTTAAAGTACTGTTGCTGGTCTACAAGTGCCTGAACGGGTTGGCCCCGACATACCTACCTGATTTAGTGGAATACTACCGACCACCCAGAACAGTTAGATCCTCCAGCATGTTGAATCTCAAACAACCCAGTAGCAAGTTGCGTACAGCGGGTGACAGGGCATTTTCAGTCTGTGGGCCTAAACTCTGGAATAGACTTCCGCATGATATCAGACAGGCCAGTTCCTTGCCCGTTTTTAAATCAAAACTAAAGACATTTTTATTCAGACAGGCTTTTACTAACATGTTTTAACCTTTTTCATATGATTTTACCATTTGTGTGATGTACAGCCAAAGAGCATTTTTTAAATGGAATTTTAGGCTTAATAAATTATTATTATTATTACCTAACCTGAAAAGCAGACGACACTTGCAAAAATAATTCTTGAATAACGAATTTTTTTCATTTTTTGTCTCAAAAACATAGGTTATGACCCCTCGTTGGAACGAGCTCGACGAGCTCGTTCCAACGAGGGGTCATAACCTATGTTTTTGAGACAAAAAATGAAAAAAAATAATGAAAATTAAATGGCGATTTTTGAGAATAGCGCTCGCCGGTTTTGGCCGTTACGTTAGGTAAAGGGTTAAGCAAGATGAAATGATTAATTAACAATAAAATGTTTTGATCAGAAAAGATTACACAGATAAACTATTAATTCAATTGAAACCCACAACAAAGAACAATGATAAAAACCTATTTCCCGATTACTTGACAGTCGTGAATCATATCCCGTCCGGGTCGTCAGAAAGCGATTTTATCGGAAACAACACCCTGACATCTACTGTTCAAAAAAGTAGGGGATATCCAAACTGATGTTGATATTTTCGGAAAATGGTATTGGATACGCGTGATTAGACACATCAATATGTTACCAAGTTTAGTGTGGACCATGAATGTCACCGGCCCACGAAAACGTCGTGAAAGTTTTTCGCACGAGCGCCGCGTTAATATCTGTGGGGTTCGTTTTGAATTCATACTGGACGGGCTTTTTCGGAGGTCTCATCGTTCTTTTGGTATAAACTCCTTCATCAATATTATCTGGTCGAAACGTAACTTTCGAGGTATGCGAAGACTGACACGTGACAAACGTTTACGGGCCATTGTCATGTTGAAGCGAGCAACAGACAGACTGCAGTGGGTCAAATTCTCAACGTTACTCAATCGGTGATTAGCAGGCTGTGGTCACGCTACCGCCAGACAGACAATGTTGATGACAGACGTCGGTCAGGTCGTCCAAGGACGAGAACTGCTAACCAGGATCGTTTCATCAGAACTACATCATTACGTAACCGCTATGAAAGTGCCTCAGAAATTGGACAGCACTTGCTCCGAGCGACAGATGTGCGAGTCAGAGGTCAGATTATCCAACATCGCATATACAGCTGGAATTTGTACGCTCGACGACCTCGAATAATTCCACGTTTGATTGAACTTCACATCGCAGTAAGGCGTGGAGTTTGACAGCACTGGGACAATCGTCGGTGGAGCAACGTCATGTTTTCCGATGAATCGAGGTTCACTCTCGACTTCCACGGCAGACGAAACAGAGTGTGGCGGAGGCGGAACGAACGATACCATGACGTAAGCGTTAGGCAGCGCGATCGTTTTGTTGGTGGATCGGTTATGGTATGGGGAGGCATAACCATGACAAGCACAACAGCATTACATGCCATCCAAGGGCGTGTCATAGGGCAATACTTCCGCGACAACATGTTAGCAGTTCGTGCGGTGCCATTTGCGCGACGTGAGGGCCGTCTATTCATTTTCCAAGATGACAATGCAAGAGCACACGGGGCCCGTGTCACTACAGAGTTCTGCCAGGAGCAGAACATCACTACATTGCCTTGGCCAGCACTAAGTGCAGACCTTTCACCAATCGAGCACGTCTGGGTATGCTAGGCAATCGCCTACAACAACGCCAACAGTTCCCTACCAACGTCCAGGAACTCGCCGCTGCACTGCAGGAAGAATGGAATAACACCAGTTAAGCCGATATTGGACGTTTGGTGAGGAGCATGCCACGTCGGATCCGCACTTGTCTTTCGAATCGAGGAGGATTTACAAGATATTGAGGTCTTCGACTGGATGTGGTAAATTCTCTGACTGACCGTCCATGTCTTCTACAGCTCAGTGTGTGGAATGCTTGCTTGTCAGACACCCAACTACCGCTGAAATCATTCACCAGATGTCATAGTGCAATGCCTCATCTATCTTTTTGATGAAAATATAAATATATTTCTTCATATATCTCACTTTTATCAAATATCCCCTACTTTTTGGAATAGCATAATCAAACACAAAGCGTTTGACATACTTAAAGTATATTTTTGTGCCAATTTGTGGTGTCGAATGCTGAATTGTTTGGTGTCAATCGAATTTTGTAAGTACATTTATTTATTTATTTATTTATTTATTTATTTATTTATTTATTTATTTATTTATTTATTTATTTATTGGTGTTTAACGACACCCACACACTAAAAACTAAAGTGTTAAAAACTGACACTTTCAAGGTGTTAAACCCATTCTAACTCTTAGGGTTTGATTTAACACTCGAAGTGCAATGCTTTAAGCACTTAGACATTACAATCGTCAGACATCTGAAACTTGAATGGATGACACTTCCCATGTGTCTAGCACAGGTGCTTCTTCCAGAATCGTCCATAATTTGATTTGCGCTGGGTGGGTACATAATTAAAAGGACACAACGCAGATGACGCGGATCAGGCTCGAGAGTTCGAGCCTGATCGGCGTCATCTGCGTTGTTTCCTTTTAAGTGTCGCGACATTACACTTGTCAAGTGGTATTATTGTAACACCTGTCAAGTTCTGGGATATCTACACTTGAACAAAGTGCTAGTTCAGCACTTAGTAAATGTTAAATACAGCACTTCAAGTGTAGTTTTTAACACTTTAGTTTTTAGCGTGCAGTCTCACCCGCTGTCGGACAGTTTTACGGGTGAAGGAAGCCGGTGAACCCGTAATGAACCACCGAGCACTGGGAAGTAATATCAGACTCCCCAACGTAGCCACTCCGCACAAGCAGAGTTAGCATTGGTTGAAGTCAAGTACACCTTAGTACACAGCGCGACCGTGACCCACGTGGGCAATCGAGATTAAGTGTCTTATCCACGGATACAACACAGTCACACTGGCGGGGATAGAACCGTGGACATTCCGGTTTGAAGTTCAATGAGGTAACTACTGAGCCACCGCGACCTCTCTTTACGGAATACAAGCATAATTTCCATTTCCTGTGGGCTGGATTCAACTAGCCATCGATGTACCCATTATTGAATTGTATACAAGTCTCTATTTATAATTATTGAAGTTTGTGGTGGATTTTCGATAATTAAAAATGGGAAGAGTCATCTGCAACGAGATGGACACTGCTCACCAAATTTAACGTTACATCAATGATGTAGATAAGAAAGAAGAGAGGTCAAAGTATAGAGCTCCGTGGAAAACCAGATCTTATTACCCTCCAACACGAATATTCCGAATTTAAAACTACTCGCAGTTTTCTGACCGTTAGATAGGAGTTTATAAATTCTAGAAGACTTCCTGTATTCCAGTTGGTTCCAATTTACTTAACGCGCCTCAACTATTCAATTTTCTGTGTATTTTTCGAAGAAAATAGCTTGTACCCATCAAATGGAAGGTACCACTTGAGTTCGTTTCGCACGATACTTCTGCCAAGACCCAGGCTCATTGCTTTGATGGGCAGTGCGATAAAAGCGATTCCTCTGGCGAATTAACGATTGCCACCAAGCTTCGGCGAGTGACATCGGTTGAAGGCAAGTGCACCATCGACGTGCAGCACACCCTAGTACACAACGTCACCGTGCCCCACGTGGACAATCGGGATGAAGTGCCTTGCCCAAGGACACAACGCACTTACCCCTGGCGAGGATCGAACCATGGACCTTTCGGTTTGAAGTGCAATGCCATAACCACTATCGAATAAAATTTAACGAGTGACCTTGTCACTTCGAATATTTTATTGCGACATGTGGCTGTCAAATTGTTTCTACAAGCACACCTTGTTTTACGAGAAAGTTTCTAATTATTCATTCGCAACACAAACTTCGAATAAACTTCCATAAATTATTATTCGGCATTCACACAACACAGCTCTCTGTTGCTGACTTTGACGAATTGTCATAACACACGTTTTTAAAATAATACCAGCTTTTGTTTTTGAAGATGAAGTTCGAGGATATTTTGGCTGAACTAGAACCTTTTGGAGCATACCAGAAGCGTATTTATTTTCTGCTATGCCTGCCTTCAGCGACATGTGCCTTTTTCATGGTTATTTCGGTTTTCACTGCAGCCACACCACAACATAGGTCTGTAGTATTTTTCATTTAATTTGAATTTTGAAGAAAAACAAGAGTGGAACTGATCTCGGACAAAGTTTGTAATATTAGAACATCTCAGTGTCTTATATTCGAAACCATAATAAACCTTTCATTGATTATTATTATTAAATGGGGGCGCGGTGGCGTCGCGGTAACCGGTTCCCGTCAGATCACCGAAGTTAAGCAACGTCGAGCGCGGTTAGTAGTTGAATGGGTGACCATTTCAGCGACTGATCCGCGCTCCCGCGTTGTGTCCTTGGGCAAGGCACTTAACCCCGATTGCCTACATGGGGGCACGATGACGCTGTGTACTAAGGCGTACTGCACATCGATAGTGCGCATGTCTTCAAACAATCTAACCCTGCCTGTGTCGCGGTGCAGAGTTCAGAGTTACGATGTTGGAGAGCTGACAGCTGCTCGTCGTTGCTCGGTGGTTCTCTCCGGGTACTCCGGCATCCTACACCCGTAAAACTGTCACCCACATGATATGACCCTCCACCCTGGCGTTAAACCACAATAAATAAATAAATAATATTAATATTAAATCACAAAGCGTCACCCACACCTTAAAAACGAGAGCGTCACTCTTACGACAATAAAACGTAACAGCTTCCTTCAAGATACTGGAAATACCAGTTAGACGCCAACCGTCACTTGCGCCCTGCGGTCCGACAACTGGCATCATGTGAACTCCTTGTTGGTTTATCAGACGTTAGGCTAAAACCGTACGCAGACTGAAACGGAAGAGTTATAAGATACAGCAGCCATGACAATTTGAAAACAACGACAATGGATGTGAAAAAAGAAACTTAAACAATTATTCAGGTTTACACACAAGCTGCTGTTTTTAGATTCAGTTTATAGCGGTAATAATACATTTCTACTACAGTATAGTCGCCGTGGACTGGTCGTAATCCACGCGTGGGTAGTGATGTCTACGCATGCGTTTACCTAGTAATAAAAATCATCAGCAAAATTTTAATTAATGAAGCACCGGGTTGTACCCGGTGCTTCATTAATTAAATTTTTGATGATTATTCCTATAATTAGTGTTTGAAAACTAATATTATTGTATTCAAGGAAATATTGCCCACCCGTAGAAAATGACCAGTCCACGACAGCCGCACTGTAGGCACAGCATTTCTCTATCGTCCACCAGACTGTAATTCGCAGTCTGACAGTAATTAATCTACCGCCACATGGCATCAATTTATTGATGTCACTTTGATTAAGAAGAAACGGTGCTCAAAAATCGTGTCATTTTACTATGTAAACCATTATTTGGGAGCACGGTGGCTCGGCGGTTACGTTATTGGACATTTATATCCATGTTGCGGAATGATTAGCCATTGTGCAGAAATATAAGCTATCATAGCCGTTTATTCATTTCAGAACAACTCCCTCCACCCCCACTCCCACCACCATCCCACCCCCCCCCCCCCCAAATTAACCTCTTGACATTATGTCATGGAACGATTTGTAAGTGATGGTAAATTCTGTGTGGACTTCGTGGAGGATTTATTGAAACAAAGTGTCTTCGACAAATGAGACAGTACTGAGATTGGGGATTGTCAACCGTTACTTATTCCCGGTTCTTTATTCGACATTCATTATCAACCGATAATGCTGTCTGGGAGTACCGACAGAGGGAGGGGATTGAGCTATGGACTGGCCAGCACGCAAGCAAGATCCACTGACCTCAATCCAATCAAACATGTCTGGAATGAGTTGCAGCTTGCAATTTTAGCCCAGCCCGTCCAGCCAAGAAGTGTTCAGGAGCTTGGTGCCATGCTGGTCCAAGAATGGAACAAAATCCCACAAAGGACCACCAGGATCCCGATTGAGAGCATGAGAAGGCGTTTTCAAGCTGTAATTAACAGTAATTAACAGTAATAGGTCTCGTACTCGATATTGAACCCATATCAGTTCGCTCCGTCAACTTTTTGGCAAATTTGAAAAATTTTCTCTTTTACCAATAATATCCATTTACTATGGTTATCGTATTCAAAAGCTAAAAAAATAATGTCAAACACAAATAAAATCTTAATTTCTGTACTTAAATCATTAAAGATTTAATTAAACAAAAAATATATACACTTTTCATTACAATATTTCAACAAAAACGTAAAACAGGTAGTTAGATATACTTGGTGCTTAGCAACCTTTGAGTAGTATAGTATATAATCTCCAAAATAAACACTAGTCTGTTTTCGAGAGTTGTGTGTATAAACAAGATTTTCATAATTAGGGGTTGCTAGCTGGAGAAACCCAGGAGGTGTCGAGGTATTAAATGTGTAATTGTAAGGTGGAAATTGCTTGTATAAACAAAGTAACTCCAGGCTTGTAGAATGAATTCTAATTTTCGGTTAGTCGCGTTTACTGGTAGGTAAGGCTGTAGGCTACAGTTCAGCCTCCCAAACAAATGAATTCTAATTCAGATTAGTCGCGTTATGTGGCTGTATTGGTTTTGTTTATTTGGTTGTTTATGGGCGTAGCGCGAATGAATTCTAATTTAGGTTAGTAGCGTTTACGAGTAGGTGAGACTGAACGGGCACAAGACAAGTCGCAATTTGTCCTCCGAAAGGCTTCAGTTCAGCCTCCCAAACAAATGAATTCTAATTTAGATTAGCCGCGTTATGGGGCTGTATTGACGGGCCTGAATTCGGTTCGGTTCATGGTCGTGGGTGGCTGTGAATGTTTTTGGAGCTGACAGAGCAATTCATTTTAGTCTCGATTTAAACTGGGCCTGAACTTATCTTCATGTATGAAGTATCTTTCCTTCGCTAGGAGTACTTTTTCATGGTTGCATTGAAAAATGGGAAAATTTTAAAACCTGTTTTTTTCCTTTGTTACAGGCGTAAATGTGTTCACTCACATATAGCTTTCTTGATTTTTCATCTTTAACCCTTTACCCAACGTAACGGCCAAAACCGCTATTCACAAAAATCGCCAATTAGTTCTCATTATTTTTTTCATTTTTTGTCTCAAACACATAGGTTATGACCCCTCTTTGGAACGAGCTCGTCGAGCTCGTTCCAAAGAGGGGTCATAACCTATGTTTTTGAGACAAAAAATTAAAGAAATTAGTTAATCAAAAATTTTGTTTGCATATGTCGTCTGCTTTTCATGTTAGGTAAAGGGTTAATGTGTTTTTTGTGGCCAGAGAATCTTTTTCTGAGGTAATTACTTTACCCAGTGTACTTTTCTTTGCAGTCCGAGCACTCTGTAACGTACAGGACATATAATGATGCACAGATGAGAGGTGTTTTCACAACAAATGGGGGAGGTGGAATTTTGAAATTTGAATGAATTTCCCTCCATTAGGAGGACCTCACAGGTTCCGCATCGTTTATCTTTGCACTTAGAGACCGTTGGGATGTTCGTTTCCTCCTCAAACTTCGCTCACGTTAAAATTTGTTTGAGATTTACTGGTTGTCTCTTACATTTGATTAGTTGTATTTTTACCAGTACTTTCTTCATCCGTTCACTGTCTTTTAACCCTTTACCTAACATGAAAAGCAGACGACACTTGCAAAAAAATTATTGAATAACTAATTTTTTTCATTTTTTGTCTCAAAAACATAGGTTATGGCCCCTCGTTGGAACGAGCTCTACGAGCTCGTTTCAACGAGGGGTCATAACCTATGTTTTTGAGACAAAAAATGAAAATATTTTGAAAATTAATTGGCGATTTTTGAGAATAGCGCTGGCGGTTTTGGCCGTTACGTTGGGTAAAGGGTTAACAAGTTCAAATTGGATAGGATAAAAGGGAAAAGTTCAGGATTGTTTGGATTGAAAGTAGTTATGAAAGTGAGAACATCGTTATTTTGATTCTTTTCTTTTGGAGTTCTCAATTCCACGAGGTTGAGGGAGTTTGCTCAGTCAATACCATTCCTTATTAAGTTGGTTGGATATCCGCGTTATTCGGAAGAGTTTCTTATATATAGAATATACCCATTTTATTTATACCATGGTCGTCAGATTATCAAGAGACGCTATAATTTTTCTCAATTTTACTGAGCACCAGAGTACATACATACGAATCTGTTTTTGTTTACACGAGCATCGGTGGGCGGTACTTTCGCTGTCAATTTTATCGCCGAAACGAAATGAAACGGTGCCTTTTTCATTTTAATTGCGCAATAACATATAATTTCGAGTTATGGATGCTTTATTAACATGAGACAATGCATGTTTGTTAAGTTTTGGTGTCTTGTGGGGTAAACTCATTTAAAAACGTAATAAATAATTGTCACTTTCATTTCACTCTTCCTGAGGCGACGTGCGACAAATTTAGACAAGTTTGCATTCAGGTCGACGTCACCAAAGGTCAACTTGGATGTAGTTCCACTGTAGGTGTAAATTTTAACTATTGAAATCACATTGCTGGCGCGTTCACCACGGTTTGTGTATAAAGCTAAAGTTTATGTCATAGGCTTTTCATATATAGTAGAATAGGTAATCATGGTATAAATATATTATATTGAGTGGAACAAGGTGCCATCTATAATGCTTTAGCATTGCAGTTGTCAGCTTGTTCCACTGAAAGGGTGATATATAATGTCAATAATATTGTGTTATATTACGATTTATGACATGTTGTGATCTTCCAGTCTTAACTCATACCTACAGTTTCCTGCCCCTTGCGTTCGAATGCTCCGGGTGTCCTTGCTCGTTCAACTGGTGTATGTGTGTCGCGTCCCGATCGCGGGCTGATCGAGAAAGAGACCTCTTTTCCATCACAGGTATTATGTATAAAGAAAATGTGTTGTGATAAAATGTGGATTTAAGCAGTAATCTTTGAACGATATACGGGAGCGCAGTGGCTCAGTAGGTAGAGGTGCAGGCTGAAAGCCGAGGGATCCTCGGTTGGAATCCCAACCGCGTTGTGTCCTTGGGCAAGACACTTCATCTCCATTGCCCGCGTGGGGCACGGTGGCGTTGTGTACTAAGGCGTACGCCGATGGTGCACTTGTCTTCAACCAATGCTAACCCCGCTTGTGTGGAGTTAGTATGTTGAGGAGCTGACAGTTGCTCGCCGTTGCTCGGTGGTTCTCTCCGGGTACTCCGACTTCCTCCACCCGTAAAACTGTCACGGTCATGACTAGCCACTGTGCACAAATATGTGACCTTAAACACCAATAAATAAATAAATAAATAAATAAATAAATAAATAAATAAATAAATAAATAAATAAATAAATAAATAAATAAATAATTGAACGATATACATTTTAGAGTGTTTGTTATCACATCATAGGTTGTAATTTAGGCAAGTTAGATTCCTGTTCAGAAACCCAGAAACACTTTTAAATGTGACCCAATAATTTGGGATAACATGTTGAGAAATTACAAACAACTGTTCCTCTATAGAGCGTCATATGTCCAACGAATGACAAAAATTATAGATTGTAGCAGGAAATGCACCGACGAGTGAGAATAAATGGCACGGGGAAAATGACACAGGAAAATATGGCACAGAAAAACATGGCACACAGAATTAATGGCACGGCAAATATGTCAATTTCTGAGGGGGTCGGAAACTATGGTAAACAGTACAGGAGAAAATGGCACACGGTTAAACGGCACGGTAGAGTATGTCACATTTTGGTCAAGGGGAAAATGTTCAAATGTACGAGAGGGTTGATAACAAATAATAACACAAAGCTTGACAATTCTTTTATTTATTTACGATATTTAACCCGGGTACATATAACAAATTAAACACCTATAAACAACACCTTGAGCAATAAATACAGACATTTTATTACTTTTCAAAGTGTGATTTACTGGGATTTCCGGGTTTGATTACAAACGATAACTTCACAACTGAATTATGCAATCAACAATTGGGTCATGTATCCGTACGCGCAAACGAAGACGCTTTGCCGTGGGTGTAATGGGGACTTCATTGTTTTTGTTTTTTAACCCTTTACCTAACATGAAAAGCAGACGACACTTGCAAAAACAAAATTCTTGAATAACTATTATTTTCATTTTTTGTCTCAAAAACATAGGTTATGACCCCTCATTGGAACTAACTCGACGAGCCCGTTCCAATGAGGGGTCATAACCTATATTTTAGAGACAAAACATGAAAAGAATAATGAAAATTAATTGGCGATGTTTGAGAATAGCGCTGGCCGGTTTTGGACGTTACGCTAGGTAAAGGATTAGATAATATAACTATCGTTAATAATGAAAAGTAATAAACAGAGTAATCACTTGACTGGACTGGTTATAAATATAAATATATATATATATAAATAATTCATTCGAGGTGAGGGACTATATTGTAAAACACTCGTGCGCATTCGCGCACTCGTGTTTGTACAACGTCCCTCACCTCTCATGAATTATTTCACGTTACCAGTCCAGTCAAGCGGTTACTCTCTATGTAATCTTGTGTATTTAGACCTTAGCGTACCGATTTAAAAAATGCTAAAATTAGCAACATTTTCCATAATACAACTGAAAACTTTAACCCCGAGCTCTGTCAAACAAGACTAAGTTGGTTAAATTCCCAATTGCACCATGGGAAAATTTTACATGTTGAATTTTTTGTTATTTCAACATCTGTGTGGTGAGGTGTGTGCGGCGGTGGTGGTGGGAATCTGATGCTCCCATACACAGAATGACCAAGACTATATTCTGGCTACAAAACGATTCTGTAATGACAGGTAGGGTGATTCTGGCTACAAAAAGATTTTATAATGACAGGTAGGGTGGTCGCTCCCATTTTAGTTACTGTTTGACGCTGTATTATCCTGTTTTCCTACAATCAATCGCTGAATTTATTACCCGAAAGTGAAATATGGCGTCTACACATCATTGCTATTATGCGTCGGGTGACTTGCGTCACTAGAACCCCGATGTTAATATTACCCAAATCGGCTATGCGGTTCCCTATAAATCCGCGATACTCAGAAATCGATGCGACACATTCTTGAGAATGACTCCATCTCCACATATAATTCTTATTGGTCTTGCCAGTCTGAAAGTAAATATCTGGTACCAGTATATGCTCTTCGGAGTCTCGAGGCAATCAGCGGCGATCGAGGTCGTCTTCTCGGGGTCAAGCCTTGGCCTTTGGTCGATGTCATTTGCATCCAGTTATCTCATCTAAGAACTGCTAAATACAAAACTACCCGCCTTGTTCATGTAGTGTGTGAAATGTGTTTCATCGTCTGCGTGGAGACGGTTACTATGCTTACAAGCTAACTGCCGAATCCCCGACTCCATATGCTATTCGTATCGCCACTGTTCATATTTTTCTGAAATAAATATTGTTTAAATTAAAGATTGACCTCGTACTCAGGCATCCAGTGGGTGAATATCTATCAATAATTTTATTTAATGGTTCGTGGGTCAGGAGAAGTATCGTCATATTCACCCAACCCATTTGATTTGGGTTAGTTTTCAACCCAACTGATTTTAGAGTGTATATACATAAAACAGAAACAGGCAGAAATAATGACCAGTTGCCTTTTACAATCAAAGAGATTCCATCTTTTAGACATCCATTTTGAAAACGTTTTTAGTCTTAGGTGGGATACACCCTCACCTATTCGTGACTAGGACTATTTCATTTTTGACTGTGGTAGACGACAACATTATGCATCACTTATCTCTGCCGATGTTATTAGGAACCCGATAAATCTAATCAAATGACTATAATTTAATGATTTGCCCCTCCTCTGCGCTTGATTGATTGAAAGCATACAGCGTGAAAGTCGTCAAAATCGTATAAACCAAATCACGTCATGATTTGGAATGTCGCTACACGTTCGCACATCCGACCCAACTTTGAAGACTCTGGAAGCAACGCCCACTCAATCCAATTGTCACCGTGAGGGCGTGACGGCAGAATGACAGATGGATAACAAGCTTGTAAACAAAGATCAATGATCGATTTTTCATCGCCTCCAGTCAGCGAGAATATAATGATAATTTCTCAGGAACAATTGAATTTCATAAAATATACCGAAGTGGGAGACGAATAAAAGATCACATACCCAAACATGATTTTGGGGGAAATTAAAAAAATGTTTTTAATGATATTGTTACGTGACTTGCTAAATATCTGTCGTCTGCGATCGAAAATCAAAACAACAAACAATTTGACAACTTGACGTGACCTGTTTGTGGCACACTTTCCTGAGTTTGACTGTTGTCTTTTGCGAAAATTAAAAGTTTTTCGTCCACGTACACATAGTTTTTATATTTTAATATTACAGCCGGATTAAATTATAAGACATAACTGTTGTTTTCCTTCGGTTTATTCGATATAAACCGAAAATTTTCAGCACAAGCTTCATACGCGAGTTATGATTAAGCTTGTGCTGAAAATTTTCGGTTTATATCGCATAAACCGAAGGAAAACAACAATTATTTCTTAAGTAACAAATAATCTCTAAAATTAAAAATAAAGGCGGGGTAGAGTAAATTCATCAAACAAATAAATTTGTCTTATGTTTGCATCTACGTGGTACAAGAATGTAAAAGCACCGAAATGCTGTGCAGTTTCAAGTACAAACGAGAACACAGGGCACAGTAGCGACAGCTCAAACTTGTTGACCAGTAGAGTTAATTCATGGAATATTATGTTGTTTCTACTTTGTTCAGTGCAAAATAATTAACGTGGCATATGCAAAAGGCTAACAAAAAAAAACACAAAAAAGACTGTGAGACAAGTGAACTTGTCACTACGAATATTTTATTGTCAGACGTTGTTATCAACAAACTATTTCGAAATAAAACATTATTTCACCGGAAGGTTTCTAATTATTCATCGGTGAATAATTTTCACAGACTTCGAAAAAACATTCATAATTTATAATCTATTCACATAATACCGCACTTTGTTGCCGACTCTCCAAAGTCGCCACTTGAAAATTAATTGTCACATTCGATAACATAAAGAGGTTTTTGAAAGAATACCAGTATCTGTTTTCGAAAATGATGTTCGAGGATATTTTGGCTGAACTAGGACCTTTTGGAGCATATCAGAAGCGTTTTTATTTTCTGCTATGCCTGCCTTCAATGATATCTGCTTTTATCATGCTTCGTTCAGTTTTTACTGCAGGAATTCCACGACATAGGTTTGTAGTATGTTTCATTTAACCCTTTACGTAACATGAAAGCAGACGACACCTGTAAACAATATTCTTGAATAACTAATTATTTTCATTTTTTGTCTCAAATTGATCTCTCGCAAGGTTTGTGATATTGGGACATCCCACAATCTTGTATTTGAATGCCAAGAGGAGTTTCAATAAATTTTCATTGACAATAATTATTATTTAACCAAACCGATTTGTGCGCTTGCAATCGTTTCATATTTTTATATTTTTTATATTTTTGCTTTATGAATTACTAAATCATATAACATCTTGTCAATTTCATTAGCTATCAGAGAGTCACGCAACCTGGTTGGCCGACTTACATATTACGGTTTAAAAAATCGAGTGATCTTATTGATGCATCAATATACTCCTGAGTCGAATTAATGCGCGTGTAAATAGAACTATTTCAAAATAAAAATAAAGCTACGATGTCTGATTTTCCACAGAATTCAAAAGTAAAACCTGATGACGGAGGCAGTGCGCTGGTAATAAGAAAGATATCGGCGAAAAGTGACACTGTGAAGTGAATATTGATGGGATTGCCTTAACTTCAGTTTTGTCGGCCGAACGACTGACTCTGATCTCTCCTCCACAATCGTAAAATGCCACCAGTCAATGGTTGTGACGCGTCTCATCGGCATTGCTCTTTGATGTTGAAATTTTTTTCTTCAGCCCCTACCGATTTCGTTTTACTCCCCTCTCACACACGCACTGGTTCAATTGGATGTTTCTGTGATAAACATAATAATGATATTCGTGTTTCTTAAATATGATATTTTTGAAACTCGTCAGAATTTTTGGTTTGCCTCGCCAAAAGCTCGGCAAAACGTAAATTCTACACTCGTTTCATAAATGTCAGTACTACACTTCTGTTCTCTGAAATCCCCATCTACAGCAACACAAACCGCGCGGAAAATAAAAATCTGTTCCGCCCATATGTGCGGAAAGGAAACCTCTGACGGACTATTTTTAAATAGAAGTGAAATCTCAATGGAATTTTGTACAAATCGTGCAAAGCAATTACAGTTTGAATCGCTAGCGATAGCTGAAAATCTTCCCATGAGTTCCAATGTTTTCTATGTGCCAGTAGGCACATAGAACACATTGCAACTCAGGAGACGAAATATTAACACGGGCTCCCCTCGCAAATGTATTGCCTGTGTTAACAGTTGTCAAATGAATGGCCGAGTGTCCTTCTAATGATTGTTTTATAAACGTGAAGGTGTGTAATAAACACAGAACGACAAACGCGTGTGTCGTCCTGTGTATTTTTTGTACAACACACTAATTTCATATCCTCTAACTTTCAAATCACACATGGCTGACAATTTTCGCCATTGGAAGAGATCTACAGAAAAGTTAGCTCACCTTAATTGCCAAAAGTTGTCAAAAAATTTAGCTCTAAAAGTACGGGAATTTCCAATAAAAAATGAAATTTTGAAATGCTAGCGAATTTGTATTCGACGTGCATATCATTTCAGAAACTTCATACATTTTCCCGTAGAGTACAAGAAGCTGGCTTTTACCATTTTCCCCAATCAGTTTGAACATTATCGTCCGTTGAAACTCATCGAAAAAAAGAATATTGCGTTTTGGCCATCTTTGGATGTTCTGTAACTTTTTTTTTGCATCGTTATATCAACAATGTGGGCATCGTGACATATAATACAGACGCTGCCCTTTCCATTAACATAAAAGTCTAGGAGGTGAGATTTGCTAATTATTTTCCTGGGAAGCATAAAAACTTGAAAATTGCTATAGAAACACTTTCGCTAAAACGAAAAATCAGAATAGGAGCTGTCTGTTGTTTTCGTTTATTAAAAGGTACAAAAGAAAACTTGGCTTCTTATGGGAAGCTACTTAGAAGCATCCATTTTATAAATAATCCGTGTATTATAAGTAACAAACAGAAACTTGGCTGTATTTTATACTGATGTCAAAGGTGTTTCTAAACAATCACATGTTCTTGTTTCTTAATTGGACCTTCCTCGCTCGTCTGATATTTCGAAGGAAATAATGTTACCGAAAGTCGATTTTTATGACGAGATAAGTCATTGATAATCATGGTGTTGTCATGCGCATATTAGCCCTTTACCGAACGAATCGGCCGCATTCGCCCGCGTAATATGCAAATTCAGCAGTTGAAAAAAAATTATTTTTCGAAAAATTTCAACAAAACCATATCATGTGACCCCCTCATTGGAACGAGCTCCTCGAGCTCGTTCCAACGAGGGGTCACATGATTTGGTTTTGTTGAAATTTTTTGAAAAATGTCAAAAAATGATATTTAAAATAATAAATTTTGATATCGTCTGCGTTGGGTAAAGGGTTAAAAGACAAGTACGTTTACGATAGAGGAACATACCATCTTACAACAAGATACCGGACATATTAGTTAAAAGCCAATGACCATTAATGTTTTTTGACCAGATGCCTGATATAATAAGAGCTCTTTGTGGATTGTTTATCAGACTTTCTACCAAAACCTTTTGCAGACTGAAACGAAACAATAATATAATAGTCACAAACATGAAAGTTTGAAACCAAAGAAGATGAATGTGAAACAAAAAGAATCTGAAAAACATAATCAGATTCACGATGCTACTGTTTTTGGATTAACCCTTTCAACCCGGTGTGCATAAATTGTTGCGTGAATAAAAATTGGTAGTGGACGAGCAGACGATATGAAGAGCAAAAAAATCTGAAGCGAGGCTCGGTAATAATTCAATACAACAGTTCGACAGAGCTGTCGGATTAAATTATTACTGACCCCTCAACAAACCAGGATGGTTTCGCCCATTTCACAGTTGGCAGTATTGACTGAAATGATACCTTCCAGGGCGTCATTGTTGAAGGAGTTAAGGTTATAGTGGTGATAGTACTGTTTTAACGAGCACAATACTTCATGATCGCACCTCATCAGTAATAATGGAGTCCGCCGGTCATTCGCAGGACGCTAAATTACCGCTATCACTTTGATTTTGAAGATTACGTACTCCAACATTGTGTCATTTTCATATTATTTTTTCTAGCATAATTTACTAAAGGAAACTTGGCTTCTTAAGGGAAAACTGAGGAATCAACTCCTTCATGATATACAGCAGGCAATTTCAGTTTTTATTTTCAAATCGAAGATTACAACGTTTTTATTCCGCCCGACTTGATCTTTTACAATTCTCTGTATGTCTCTCTTCGATTTGTTTACTTTCAGTGCGTATTATGTGTATGGCAGCGCTATGTACAGCCAAAGAACATATTTAATTACATTTTAGGCTCAATAAATCATATAATATATTATACATGGTAAGAGGAATGAGTTATGTACAGAGCAATAACAGAAGAAGAAAAACTCCTTGAACACTGGGTTCCGAAAGGCACCGTCTCTTCCAATACTGCCTGTATCGAAATGGGCGAATTCACTGTGCATTTACGGGTCTTCAGATAGTGATTTTATGGAAACAACGCCCTGACATATACTATTCAAAAAAGTAGGGATATCCAAACTGATGTAGATATTTTCGGAAAATGGTATTGGATACACGTGATTGGACACATCAATATGTTACCAAGTTTAATGTGAATTATCAATATCACCGGCCCACGAAAACTTTGTGCCGGTTTTTCGCACGAGCGCCGCGTTAATGTCTGTAGTGTACGTTTTGAAACTTTTATTTGTACTGGACGGGCTTTTTCGGAGGTCTCATCGTTCTTTTCTTGGTATAAACTCGTTCATCAATATTTTCTGGTCGAAACGTAACTTTTGTGGTATGAGAAGACTGTCACGTGACGAACGTTTACTTGCCGTTGGCATATTGGAAGCTGGAAACAGACAGATTGCAGAGGCTGAAATTCTTAACGTTACTCATTCGGTGATTAGCAGGTTGTGGTCACGTTACCACCAAACAGACAATGTTGATGACAAACGTCGGTCAGGTCGTCCAAGGGCGACAACTGCTAACCAGGATCGTTTCATCCGAACCACAGCATTCCGTAACTGCCATCAAAGTGGCTCAGAAATTGGACAGCAGCGGCACCGAGCGACAGATGTGCGAGTCGGTGGTCGGACTATCCGAAATCGCCTACGCAGCTGGAATTTGTACGCTCGACGACCTCGAATAATTCCACGTTTGACTGAACATCACATCACAGCAAGGCGTAGCACGACAGAGCTGGGACAATCGTCTGTGGAGCAACGTCATGTTTTCCGATGAATCGAGGTTCACTCTCGAATTCCACGACAGGCGAAACAGAGTGTGGGGGCGGCTGAACGAACGATACCATGACGTAACCGTTAGGCAGCACGATCGGTTTGGCGGTGGGCCGGTTATGATGTGGGCAGGAATAACCATGAGAAGCAGAACAGCAGTACATGTCATCCAAGGGCGTGTCACAGTGCAGTACTACCGTGACAACATGTTAGCAGCTCATGTGGTGCCATTTGCGCTACGTTACGGCCGTCGATTCATTTTCCAAGATGACAATGCAAGAGCTCACAGGGCTCGCGTGGCTACAGCGCTCTTCCAGGAGCAGAACATCACCACACTGCCTTGGCCAGCACTAAGTCCAAACCTTTCACCTATCGAGCACGTCTGGGATATGCTTGGCATGTGCATGCGAGCACGCCAACAGCCCCCACCAATGTCCAGGAACTCGCCGCTGCACTGCAGGAAGAATGGAATGACATCAGTCAAGTTGATATTGGGCGTTTGGTGAGGAGTATGCCACGTCGGATCCGCGCTTGTTTCTCGAACCGAGGAGGATTTACAAGGTATTGAGGTCTTGGACTGAATGTGGTAAATTGTCTGACTGACCGTCCATGTCTTCTACAGCTCAGTGTGTGGAATGTGTGCTTGTCATACACATAACAATCGATGAAATCATTCACCAGATGTCACAGTGCAATGCCTCAACTGTCTTTTTGATGAAACTATAACTATATTTCTTCATATTTCCCACTTTTAGCAAATATACCCTACGTTTTTCCTCTGCCAGGCAAATACTGTGAGATTTTTTCTCCTCTAATGTGATTGTGAAATCTAACTTGCTGAAACAAATATAAAAGTCCATCTCACCCAGTAATGGACAAAAACAGAAACACACATACTTTAAACCTTTTACAACTGTATTTTCTAGAATTCTATTTTATATCTTCTAATATTACTGACTAAAATGAATCATTAGCATTTTAAAAGATTTGGCAATTGCCAACTGGCAAATTGCCAGATCTTTGAAAATGCTAATGATTCATTTTAACCCATTTAAAATCATAACTAGAAAATACAATTCTAGAAAATGTAAACGTTTTATAGTATTGGCCTCTGGATTCATTAAGTCCAAGTGTTCAAAGAGAGCGGGGCCAAACATCATCTGGCTGACCATGAGAAATGTAACATTTCCATGCTGTTCCAAGTAACATACACGGAACAAACTGAATGAGAAAATACAAACTATAGTTGTCGTCTAACGAGACACAAGGTGTATTAACAAGCCTATCTTGTTACAAATACATGACAGCTTGGGCTGGAGCTGGAAAGTTTTGATTTTTCAGATTTCAGTTCGGTCTTTCTGGGTGTTAAAACATATACAATGTAAGTTATCTCCGCCAACATGTATGGTATATGGAGATTTCATACCTGGATGTCGGTTTTTAAATACCGAGCCGCAGGCGAGGTGTTTAAATGAGACAGCAAGGTATTAAATCTTCATATACCATACATGTTGGCGGAGATAACGTTTTTGTTTAAACGAGACATCAAGGTATTAAATCTCCATATACCATACATGTTGGCGGAGATAACGTTTTTGTCTAGTTTGAAACACAATATAAACATAGTGGAAATAAATTTGTGGACGCATTTCTCAGCTCCACAATCACTTGGACCAAATTCGTGATAATTATTTTGTTTTTATAATAGCCGAAGACAACAGATAGAGTTACATCCCTTGGGTCTTTAAGGAAACGAGTAAACAGTATTTTGTTGACATATCGTCCCATGAGTCCCAATGTGTTCTATGTGCCCACTGGCACAAAGAACACATTTGTAGTCAGGGGATGAATTATTTGCTCTTATTTTATTTTTATGATTGAATTGTCGGAAATATGACGATATTTGTGACTATTTTTGGGGTTTTTGGTTCGATTTTTATTTTGAGGCGAGCAAAAGCGGAAAGCTTTCGTTTAAACCATATACCCTCGATGTTTCGCGTGCGCTTATACCCTGGATGTTGCACGCTCTCACATACCTTGGATGTTGGGTGCATCCTTTGCCATGGCTATTTGTCCAAGGCATTCTGACCAATCAAAAGACCCAATTTATCGGGATATAGGGACAATAGTTTGTAACACGTCACTATCCTTAATTTGAAAAAAAATATGCAATAGTTTGAACGACATCAATCACCACAACATGGCCTGTCTGCAAGTATCTCATTCGGGTTCAAGCTAACTTCCCTTTAATCATTTTAGGGGTTCTAGGGGATCACTTGCTTAGCGGCATATTGAACTATTTCTACTCCTGTAGTAAAGGCCAGAATTTCAGGTTATCTCCGGTTATTTTTCACGCCTCAAAGCGCACGCGATCATATTTGACATGTAATTGTCACCACAGAGTCAGATACCCAAACCATCCCCAATAATAGTTTCCTGTTAACATTTTTTTTTCTTTTTTTTTATCTTCATATTAGGGGCGCGGTGGCGTCGCGGTAACCGGTTCTCGTCAGATCACCGGAGTTAAGCAACGTCGAGCGCGGTTAGTAGTTGGATGGGTCACCATTTCAGCGACCGATTCGTGCTCCCGCGTTGTGTCCTTGGGCAAGGCACTTAACCCCGATTGCCTACATGGGGGCACGATGACGCTGTGTACTAAGGCGTACTGCACGTTGATGGTGCGCATGTCTTCAACCAATCTAACCCTGCCTGTGCCGCGGTGCAGAGTTCAGAGTTACGATGTTGGAGAGCTGACAGCTGCTCGTCGCTGCTCGGTGGTTCTCTCCGGGTACTCCGGCTTCCTCCACCCGTAAAACTGTCACCGACATGATATGACCTTGGCTGTTAATGTGTCGTTAAACCCTAATAAAAAAAAAATCTTCATATTAGATGTTTTTCTCTATTTTGTTTCTACGTAATGTTATATCGCAATATATATTATTTTATCATATGACTACTCGTCCGTTTGATCACTTTAAAACATTTGATATTTTGCTTTCATATTAATCAGTGATAAATAAAGCCTTCCGTCGATTTCATTGGTCAATTTCAAAAGTAGACAATTTGATTGGCTGAACAAAATAAAACTGGGCCACATTTTCATAATTTGCATAATTAGAGTTGGGGCTTTTATTCGTCAGTTTCAAAACTGGACAATTTGATTGTCTAAACAAAATACAACTGGGTAACATTTGCATAATTTTAGTAGGGAGAATTTACGTTATCTGTCCTATTTAGGGTGGGTTATATTGTATTAATCTTTTTTACCTACAAGAAAAACGCCATTCATTTTTTTTTATATTTTCACTTTTTTCTTCCAAAACGTAGGTTTTACCCCTCATTGGAACGAGCTCGTCGAGCTCGTTCCAATGAGGGGTATCATAACCTATGTTTTGGAAGCAAAAAATTAAAAATTTTAGTTACTCGAGGATGTTTTTTTCCAAGTGCCGTCTACAACTCAAGTTAGGTGATGGGTTAAAAAATCATACTAAGTGGCTAATTTGTGCGTGTGTGTGTCATATGATAAACAGAATATGAAATGAGTGTTTTTCTCATACAATATTTATGAAACTCGTCCGAATTTTCCGTTTGGGCTCGCCAGAGGCTCGCCAAAACGGAAAATTCTTAGACTCGTTTCATAAATATTATATGAGAAAAACACTCATTCCATATCCTCTATATATGGGAACAAAACAGAGAAAAATGTCTGATGATATACACAAATTAAAAATAGAATTTGAATTAGCAAGTAACTCACGTTTTTTCTTTTCTTTTCGGACAAAAGTCTTTGAACTTTATAAGTTGTATCCAAAACTAATCTCATTGAAATTGTGCGTTCAGGTCGAGGAATTTGTTAGCCTTTAGATCGTTTTTTCCAGTCAATTTCTCTATGAGGCCAAAGTAACCGCTCTGTCGTTGCTAGAGTGATCTAATGGTTTCGCGCGCCGAAGGCGCGCAGGGACGGTATAAAGCAAGCTCTTTTCGACCCTCATTCCTGTTGATTTTAATTGAATCCCGTTCAAACAAATTCATTTTCATTCATTTATTGGTGTTTAAGGTCACATAATTATGCACAATGGCTAATCGTGACCGTGACAGTTGTACGGGGTGGAGGAAGCCGGAGTACCCGGAGAGAACCACCGAGCATCGACGGGCATCTGTCAGCTCCTCAACATTCTAACTCTGTTCAAGCTCCGCTCAAGCAGGGTTACGGCGGTTGAAGACATGTGCACCATCGACGTGCAGTGCGCCTTAGTACACGGCGTCACCGTGCCCCCATGTAGGCAACCGGCATAAAGTGCCTGACCAAGGACACAACGCGCGTCGTCCCGGACGGGGATCGAACTCGGGACCTCTAGCAAAGAACTCCAACTGTCTACCACTGAGCCACCGCGCTCCCGTTCAAACAAATAAAACTTCTAATGTCTGATGGGGAGCTAGAAGTTTTATTTCAATTAAAAACATATTGTAATTGTTAGAAGAACAACATCCACAACAAAGTATTTACTATCAGAAATGGACATTTTCATTCTATTTTCATCTTATTGCTCTGTACACATATCCAAACTATAAGCAACACTGCAAAAATAAACACCTCCAGACGTTAGACAGTAACCGTCCTAACTGACACAAGGGGAGGAGAGGTATTATCTATCGCAGGACACAAAGATAGAATATCACCACTTTTCAAAGTTAAATTGAACCATTAAAACAATAACATATCCAAAATATGTTTATAGAAGAAAGAAAAATAAATTTTGCTTTAATCAAATCTATGTCCATCCAAATTTTCTCATGAGGATTTAGTACATTTTTAGGACTTTGAAGTTACCGCAATCAGTCTTTTCTTAAAAATTAATAAGGCGATGTCCTGAAATAAAAAGGGAAAATTTTAAACAAAAATGGAACAATTAAAAACTAATTTTAACAAAAAGTATTTGATACCATTTTAAAGAGTATGTTATGAAATATTTGATCATATGTCCGTCTATTATGTAAAAAAATGAAATATGTGGCAAATGACAGTTTTTCGTTTTTCTCCCATAGACCGCTATAGTAATTTACATTGTCATTTTCACTACTGTTTACGCTCATGTGCATTCGGGGGAGTAGGGACAGTTCAATATGCAATTGAGTCAGAAAAAAACATAAAACAAATGACAAATGAATAAAGTAATCTAATCTGTGTTGCGTTCTCATTGTCACATTTCTCCCTTTTTGATTCGCCCAGTGAACGAATGAGCAAGGGAGAAAATACGACAATGAAAACACTACGTATTCGCCCCTTTGCCGGACAGACAAAGTAGCGTGAGTCCATGGAGGCCACTAGTTCAGTTTCCCCCATCAGTAAGATAGTTTGACCAGGGGCCAATACAAAAAAAAACTTTTACAGTTGTCTTTTCTAGAACTGTATTTTTCTAGTTATGACTTTAGATGGGTTGAAATGAACCATTATCATTTTCAAAGATATGGCAATTTGCCAACTGGCAAATTGCCACATCTTTGAAAATGTTAATGATTCATTTCAATAAGTTACATTAATAGGTCGAAAATACAACTGTAAAAGGTTTATAGTATTGGGCTCTGTTTATTCACAAACACGGTAAAACCGTTTAGACGGTTTTTGCTGGTTTTGGGATTCGGTTTTTCGGTTTCCCACAAAAACCAAAACGAAACCGGAAAACCGAAAAACCACCCAGCTCTAATGACAACGATAAGAGAGTATGAAAGGTAAACTTCATACTGACACCTACCGAACTCCTTCAAATATGTTTGGTGAACTGTGAAAGCGATGAATAGGCCAATCTCTTCTATAAAACAACCAAACGCTGCGATTCCGAAGCCCAGCTCGTCGATAAAGTCGAACACTCGGACTAAGCAGCCAAGTGCCAAATAAGTAACCCGTAACTATTGGGGGCATACATCTGATACAGCCTAATCTGTGCTCAGCAGCAGTGAAGATTCATATAACCGCAAAGAGTGGAAATCCACACATACGTTTGTTCAAAACATGGACCAAAATCTATAACAATCCTCAACCCATATACTTAGCTTACAGAGTGTCATTACCTCATACTCTACGAGTATTAGAAAGGCACCCCTCTCCCCACATACACACTGGGCTGGATCCATCGTATGTCTCCGCCCTGAACGGGCAGTAGTAAACATGCAACCACAGACTAGTTCTGGGATATCCTTACTCCCTTTACAAATCGGCATGTAACGGACTCCCACACAACTGCCTGTAAGCAATCCTTTGTTTCTGTCTTCCTCTTTTCCTACAACGCATGATATAGTCATTTTGCATTAACCCTTTACCTAACACGAAAAGGTGACGACACTGTTAAATAAAATTCTTGAAGCACTAATTTTTTGGATTTTTGCCTCAAAAACATAGCTTATGACCCCTCTTTGGAACGAGCTCGTTGAGCGCGTTCCAATGAGGGGTCATAAACTATGTTTTTGTGACAAAAAAATGAAAAAATAAAATTTGAATCGTGAATTTTGTGAATAGCGCTGGCCGGTTTTTGCCGTTACTTTGGGTAAAGGGTTAGGATTGTAAAACATAATGCTTTGCTTCGATGTCATCGTGGATGGCAATGTAGATTGTGACAATAAAATAATTAACACAATGCTTCAAAATTCATAATTACTGTCACTTTCACATATGTAAGATTTATTTATTTGGGTTCAACGGCACTTTCGACAACATTGGTCACCACGTGTCGGGCAGTTTTACGGATGGAGGAAGCCAGAGTACCCAGAGAGAACCACTGAGCAACGGCGTGTAACTATCAGACTCTCTAACTCCACACAAGCAGGGTTAGCACTGATTGAAGACTAGCGCACCGTCGACGTGTAGTACCCCTTAGTACACAGCGTCACCGTGCCCCCACATGGGCAATCGGGATTTTAAGTGGTTTGCCCAAGGACACAATGCAGTTATCCCTGGCGGGGATCGAATCGTGGACCTTTCGGTTTGAAGTCCAGTGCCGGAACCCCAGGGACACCGCACTCCCTTGACATATATAATAAACATATTAATATTTCCGAAAAATATCTCGCTCTTGACAGCAGAGTAAAACCAACAAAGAACATACATTTCAGTTTTTTATTCAAATTAAATATTTAAGTTGG
The DNA here is from genome assembly GCA_031216915.1 of Pictodentalium vernedei. Taxonomy (NCBI): domain Eukaryota; kingdom Metazoa; phylum Mollusca; class Scaphopoda; order Dentaliida; family Dentaliidae; genus Pictodentalium; species Pictodentalium vernedei. Next base: position 735,292,285 of record CM062296.1, on the reverse strand, counting down.
ACAGTTTATAGAATTTGTTTATCATGAAGTATATATATATAGTGAGCTGTACATGCATATTTAATATTTATATACGTGTGTGCTGCTAGCTTTATGCTCTTTTTGGCGTGTATGCATTCAAGAACACCAAAATAGCAAAACTGCGTGCCCTTTGGAATTATTCCTAACAACATGGCCAATGACGGAGTACTATATCAATATGTCAGGGAGGTGGTGGGGATATGGTTGAAAAAAGCGGGCAGATGTCAGTAATGGGGGTGGGGTGGGGAGGGGGTGGGTGGGGTGGGGTGGGGGTGGAGAGCTTGAACCCAAGTGAGTCAAATCGGACTCACAAGTGCAGGAGACGTTTATTCCGGCGTAAGTAGATATTTGAACATGTGGAAATAAGTATAATCACTTCAGGAAATGACACAGTGCTGTGATTACCCGAAAGAACAGAAAATTGAGATAAGATCGCGACTGATGCGCAGTCCGGCCGAAATTCACTGCCAGCTTTCTTTCCCACCAATGGAATCTCGCCAGTCGACAAAGATATGCGAGACTCACTGATCTTTTAGATTGCTTTGAGAGAGAGAGAGAGAGAGAGAGAGAGAGAGAGAGAGAGAGAACGCCACCTCTCAAACTCTCCCCCCCCCTCTTAGATGGCGTCACGTCATTCAAATCGAAAACTCCTCTCATGTTTGAAGTGAAAGCTGTGACCCCCAATAAGTTTTCAGTCGGAACGTTTTCGTTATGGCTGGTGTTTAACCCTTTACCCGGGGGCGCGGTGGCTCAGTTGGTAGAGGTGCACGCTGCAAGCTGAGAGGTCCTCGGTTCGAATCCCACCTGCGGCAACCGCGTTGTGTCCTTGGGCAACACACTTCACCCCCATTGCCCACGTGGGGGCACGGTGACGTTGTGTACTAAGGCGTACTGTACGTCGATGGTGCACCTGTCTTCAACCAATGCTAACCCTGCTTGTGTGGAGTTAGTGTGTTGGGGAGCTGACAGTTGCTCGCCGTTGCTCGGTGGTTCTCTCCGGGTACTCCGGCTTCCTCCACCCGTAAAACTGTCATGGTCATGATTAGCCATTGTGCAGAAATATGTGACCTTAAACGCCAATAAATAAATAATTAAATAAATAAATAAATAAATAAATAAATAAATAAATAAATAACCCTTTACCCAACGTAACGGCCAAAACCGACCAGCGCTGTTCACAGAAATCACCATTCAATTTTCATTATTTTTTTCATTTTTCTTCTCAAAACTATAGCTTATGACCCCTCATTGGAACGAGCTCGTTGAGCTCGTTCCAATTAGGGGTCATAAGCTATGGTTTTGACGCAAAAAAGTCCAAAAACTTTCTGACAAGACCAGATTTGATACTTTGATTTGTATAACACACACAGTCGGTCTTTCAGATGGAGGTCTTTATTACCCGACTTGGACAATTGGAAGCCCGGCACGCTCAATTTGGAGTACCGGTGCAGTACATTGTAATTAAATAAGGCTATTGACTACACGTATATTTTATTTATTCCCTAATAAATTTAGAAGAAGTCTTGAATTTATTAAATATAATACCTACTGACTAATATTGCAACTGCAATATCAAGGCATCCTTCGACGAAGGCATGCCTTGATGGTGTAGTTGGAATATTTGTCAGTCGGGACCTGAGCTATTATAGTCGAGACGAATCAAGTTTACACTCCCAATCGGTCATCTCCCACATAAAAAAGGATTTGTGAGGGCTAGGAGTCCCATCGAACTGTTTCTGGTGAAATTTGGAGGTTTGTAGGAATTGTTTGTAGAACTGCAGTCAGGGTACGTATACATAAAGTGGAAACGAATAATAACCAGTTGTTTAACCCTTTATCCAACGCAGACGATATCAAAATTTATTATTTTAATTATAATTTCTTTTTAAATTTTTCAAAAAATTTCGACAAAACCATATCATGTGACCCCTCGTTGGAACGAGCTCGATGAGCTCGTTCCAACGAGGGGTCACATGATATGGTTTCGTTGAAATTTTTTGAAAAATAATATTTTTTCAACTGCTGAATTTGCATATTACGCGGGCGGATGCGGGCGATTCGTTGGGTAAAAGGGTTAATAAAATCAAGGAGATTCCATCTTTCAGACATCCATTTTGAAGGATTTTCCATGTTATGTGGGGTACACTCTCATTAATAAGTGACAAAGACCATTCCCGTTGCGATTGAAATAGGCGATGGAATACGTCACCGCCTGCCCCCAGGGGCCGGTGACAAGGTTATACCTTGCTAATTTCTGTCGATTTTTTTTATGAATTTGATTAATCTACTCAAGCGACTGTAACGAATATTGTCTTAAATTAAATATAACACCTTGTCGGGCCACTGGTTTGTCGCGATTCTCAGATGAGAAGGCATTGAATAACCCTGTGCTTCCAAAATGCCTCTATATCCACACGCCTCTACTCCCCTCAGAACACGGGGAAACAAACTATTTAATGATATCCCGTACTCAATTCTTCCCAATCTCTCCGATAAGCATGCTGTGCCACCCATTATCATTCATTCTCCCAACCCACTGTCCCGTTATACTCCCAGTGAATCTTATTATGTTCGACTCATATTTTAGACATTTTAATAGAAATTGCTGAAGAGGTAACAGTGATCCTAAATTACACATTTGGCAACCCCTTTTCACTATCTTTCCCAATTCCCCCCTACGCCCCTAGCGACGTCAGATAAAACAGCAGTGATCCCCATTGTGACATCAAGGTACTCTTCACAACCTGGATTCTCTTTATCGCACAGGCCACGCAGACATCTCTTTGTTTTGACTCCCATTTTGCAAACTTCGGTTACAATCCTCGTTGATGCTTTCTCTGACGGTTTTTACCTTGGGTTGTCCCCATTTCTAAATGACAGATCTCCATTGAACAGTTCTATATCAACCCCGCCACTTGCTCAGTCCACCCTTTCTTTGTATTCGAATTACAAATATAAAGAATTTAAGATGCGGTAGTCAGCCCATCAAATAAAAAGGTCTGGCTTCTGCCTCTCACATCTCCGAAATTCTATTAAAATTAAAATACAAACGAGATGATAGGGTTGGAGAGTTATTTCTCTAACTTGTTGACTAGTAGAATTACTTCGTGAAATATCACGTTGTTTCTACTTTGTTTCGTGCAAAATAATTATCATGTCATTTGCAAAAGGTTAACAAAAACATTGTGAGGGTCAGTGAACTGGTAACTACGAATATTTTATTGCGAGACGTTGCTGTCAACAAATTGTTTCTACATACGCTCCTTGTTTTACGAGAAGGTTTCTAATTATTCATTCGTAACACACACTTCGAATATACTTTCATAATTTATGGTTCATTCACACAATACCACTCTTTGTTACCACTCTTGACGAATTTAGCTTAGAAATTATTTGTCACATTTCGTCGTCACACAGAGGTGTTTTGAAAGAATACCAGTTTTTGTATTTGAAGATGAAGTTCGAGGATATTTTGTCTGAAATAGAACCTTTTGGAGCATATCAGAAACGTATTTATTTCCTGCTATGCCTGCCTTCAGTGACATGTGCTTTTGTTATGCTTATTTCGGTTTTCATCACAGGAACGCCACAACATAGGTTTGTAGTATGTTTCATTTCATTTTAAATTTCAAGAATAAACAAGTGTAGGACTGATTTCAGACAAGGTTTGTAATATTAGAACATTTCAGTTCTTTGATTTAAAACTCCTTGTGGATTTGTTATCAGATATTCTACTAAAATCGTCTTCAGACTTAAATGTTTAGGCACAATTAATGGATGCCGCACCCCCATCACTACGTCGCAACCCGACAGTCATGAGCGTGTCGCTACAGGAATTCTAATTTCTGGTGTCGATTCGATTATAAAGACTAAAGCACCGGAAAATTGTATCAGTTTTATATTATTTTATCTACCGTAATTTTCATGGTAAACGGAATAGATTTTAAGGGTAAGTAACACCCCCCCCCAAAAAAAACAAACCCAAAACCAAAACAACAAACAAACAAAAAATGAAAAAGGCACTGACAAAAACGTTTTTCTTATTTTGAGTTTATCGGTTTGGTTATCATAGCTTGAAGACAATCTGAAAAGTCAGAGTGGGTTACATCGTGTCGAACAGCATTAAGGGTGGACGGAGTTGAGAAAAAACTCAAGCTGCAGCAAGTAACGTCCAGACTTTCCAACTTACTAAGCACCCATCAACAGAGATTACGCTCGCTTTGCATTGATTGAAGACGTGTGGATTTTAAACATCCCATATTTGCGCATTAAGACACCGCACCGGCGTATCAGATTAAAACGACTCGTGACTTATTACCCCGAATGACTATCAGACAACACTAAGAAAACAGAAAAAAAAACTGAATGACTAAAAATATTCATTTTTGACTTCAAAACAAAGCTTATCGCCACGCATTGGAACAAACTCTACGATAAAGTCCAAATGATCGATGAGTCAATATACCCGCACATATGAAAGTTTAGCCCGATCGGCCCAGCCGTTTTCGAAATAAAAGATCAAGGTCATCAATTTCCAGGTCAAGGTCATCCCGCACGAGCACGTCACCCATCCCATGTTACTCGCAGGGACAAATTACCCCCGTGTACAAAATTTGAGATCGATCGGTCGAGAAACGGAGGAGTTCACCCGGAACAAAGATAGATAGAGAGAGAGATAGAGAGAGATACCGATACAGACATTCGCATTTATACCAAATGTCAAGGCTCGCGGTTAACACAACTTCACCACTCGTGGTGAAAATTTGGTACACCAATCTACTTTGGGTATATTTTATTTATACCATGATCGTCAGATTATTAAGGGTCGCTATTATTGTTTCTCGATTTTACTGAATTGCAGACGCACATGCATGCGAATTTGTTTTTGTTTGCAGGAGCATCGGTGGGCGGTACTTCCGCTGTCAATTTTATCGCCGATACGAAATGGAAAATATTACGGAGCCATCTTCTTTTTAATAACATAATAACATATTATTTCGAGTTATGGATGCTTTATTAACATGAGACAATGCATGTTTGTTAATTTTTGGCCTCTTATGAGGTAAACCCATTTGAAAACGCAATCAATAATTGCCACTTTCATTTCACTCTTCGCGAGGCGACGTGCAATAAATGTAGACAAGTTTGCATTCAGCTCGACATCACCAAAGGTCAGCTTGGATGTAATTCTACTGTAGGCGTAAAATTTAGCTACTGAAATCCCATTGCTGACGTGTTCACCACGGTTGGCATGTAAAGCTAAAATTTATGTCACAGGCTTTTTTTATATATAGTAGAATAGGTTATCATGGTATAAATTCCTTTGAACTGGACTCTTCAAGTCTCAAACTCAACAGGTTGATTTATAAGGTATTCACATTTCTTGTTTCATCACTTATTACGGCTACTGTTCATACCGCGTCGTCTTTGTCATTTGTGTTGTAATTATTTCATGTTTTTACTCAATCTTTTTTACTTCATTATTTACATGTTTATTTTGTAACATTTTCTCGTCACGATATAGTCTTAGCTGCTGATGTTACGTTAAGCACCAATAAATAAATAATAAATAATTTCCGCTGAATCACGATTAATGGGAGCGCGGTGGCGTCGCGGCAAACGGTTCTCCACAGATCACCGAAGTTAAGCAACATCGAGTGCGGTTAGTAGTTGGATGGTTGACCATTTCACCGACTGATTCGCGTTCCCGCGTTGTAGGCAATCGGGGCAAGACACTTAACCCCGATTGCCTACATGGGGGCACGATGACGCTGTGTACTAAGCGTACTGTATGTCGAAGGTGCGCATGTCTTCAACCAATCTAATCCTGACTATGCCGCGGCGCAGAGATCAGAGTTACGATGTTGGAGAGCTGACAGCTGCTCGTCGTTGCTCTGTGGTTCTCTCCGGGTACTCCGGCTTTCTCCATCCGTAAAACTGTCACCGACATGATATGACCCTGGCTGTTAATGTGTCGTTAAACCCAAATAAAAAAAAATCGCTACTGATCGTGATCAAGTCGAAATAATTCTCTGCCCTTGCCACAATACTGAAGAATTTGAATAGTTCAAAAAGAAGCGCAACAACGTTGAATGTCGAATGCTATTTTTGTTTATTTTTCCTGATCCAGTCTTGAGTTGGCAATATTTTACAACGGAAACCTCAATTCACACTATCGTAAGTGTGTTGCGACCGGATCGCGATGCGATCGAGAAAGAAACCACACATAGTATTGTACTCTTAACATCATCTGTCGGAATCCAATTATAATAACATCTAACAAACTCCATTCTGCTTACAGGGCTCAAAATAAGCAGTGTCGCATCGTTTTTTGCTATGCAAAACTTGCAAAAAGCTACGCAATGTTCAATTATGTGTAGCATTTTGCGATACAGGATAATCAACAGCAGCCTATTAGGCTGCAGTTGATTATCTTGTATCGCAAAATGTAAATGAAAATTTGAAGAAAACTAATTCACTGATGCTTTACTTCTGATTGTGGAACATTCCAGGCATAACTCAGATTAACTCTCCATCAAGCATCATTAGCAACTTCATATGTAAGACGAATTCTATTGGTTTAAATTCTTCTTGTTTTTACAACATTTTTCATAAAATGTACATTAAAAATAACTTCAAGCCCATCAAATTAAAAATCCCAACTTCCATTTTGAGAACTCTATTGAACAACCAAGACGCTATTTGAAGATATCCAAGTCCATGCAACCCTTAATGGCAGTTCAGTTAAAAAAAACAATAAATGTTTCATGTGTTACAGATCATTTGGAAATGCCCAGAAATGGATGGAAACTATTCTATCTACTTAGAAGAATTCAATACAAAACAGCAAAACATAACTCTAAATACAAAAATAGCTATGTAATTTTTACAAAATGCTATTCATTTTTTTGAAATTTGTAGCATTTTGCTACGCAAAAAAAGAGTTATTTTGAGCACTGTCTGCTTATATCATCGTTTGGTGTAAACAGTACATTCACAATGACGGCGGGCATTATTAGTTACACAGTCAGCAAATGATCGGGTTCAGGGTGGTACCTCGTCTATAGGTTTTATACCAGGTACCATCCCGAACCCGGTCATCTTGACAATGATTACACATTAGTTTATATGTAGTTCGGTATAACTTCACTGGGTGGTTGATGCCAAAGGAATCTCTCATGGCAGGAGTTCTTCGAATGCCTGAAATTCTATTGGCAATTATGTATTCGATTTTTATTCATACAGACATGATCCTAGTCATCAAGTCTCTCATGCAGCATCAGATGGAGAGTGATACTGCTGATACTGGCAAAAAGCACACAGTTCCCCAGGATGATTGTGTCCGATCAAATTAAATTGGTATAGCAAAGCTGGGGAGGGTAGCAGCGGTTGTCGGGGCGTTGATGTGGTGAGCTGTGCTGTTTTAGGGATTGAAGTTTGAATTTAAAAGAATGTGTGAAAATATATATGTGTATCTTTACATACAATTTGTACGCCTATCGTGTTTATAGATGGCTTGTATCGCTATCGGGCCAGTTTGCACCTTAGGTGGCTTCTTGCTTTTTTCTCTTCATCCAATATTCTCTTCTGTTCCTCCAACATATCTGAATTTAATAAGCATAGTTCAAGCAATATCTATGCAACGTATGATTGTCATTGACCCTGTTATATTGTTATACAGTGAATGTTGTATGTGGAAACGACCTCGTATAAGCTTTTTAGCTTTCTATCGGATCCACCATATGCTATGTTGTATAATTTATATTTCTTGAAAAATGTTGAATAAATGTTGGTTAAACTAAAACGCACACAATTAAATACTGATATATCGAAAACGAGACAGAGCGAGAATTGTGCCTAGCAATATAATGCTCTGACTCAACAAACTGTCAATTAACAGGCAGAGTGCTAAATTATTTTTACGTCTATGTTACATATGCAAGAATTCTAGACATTTTACACATCATATTCAATTGTTCCATTTTACTACAGACTGTCTCCAGGCATTCTACAATAAAATGTTACATTTTAATATTTATTAACAAAGGGTATTTAACATTGATATGTCATCTGCAAAACTACTGTAGATGGCAAAAGCCACTTAAGTGGGTTCTAGCGTTCAACCAGTTAATAAAGATTTTTTTTACATCTGCGTCGTTCACCAAATACTTCAATTCACCTTTGAACTTTTGTTGTCGAACCTACATTATATATTTGTCAGATACACCCAGATGAGATCAGGTATATCGAGCCCAACCAGTTCCGCAAAGAACACGCTACAGTAACAATTACAACAAAACATAAGTCGCCAGACTTCGTCTAATTATGTATTTGATTTGTTTCAGCAATTGGTACCAAGTGTCTTAAACGAACCCTTATACATAAGGATATCTCAGATGGAAAGATTTAACTAGTGTTTAACCGATTACCAAAAATGGTCACTGACCGATTACCGGTTATTTGAGCTCACAATCGGTCGATTCGGATGCCGATTCCGATTGTAATACCGTGCACTACAAGACAAGTCGAGGCTCGAAAGAACAACGTTAAACTTAACATTTTTCACTGTGTTAAACTTCGTTGATTGGGGACGCAGTAAAATTAATAATCGCGCACACTTGGGTGGTAAACGTGGCTCTCAGAGCCACGTTTACCACCCAAGTGCGTGCGATTGGTAATTTTACTGCGACCTGAGTCAATGGAGTGCAACCTTCACATTTCCGGTATGAACTGTCGATTACCGCAAGTGCGCTCAATTGTAAGCTTTACATGTTTAACTTGTATATCCCGTAAAGGGGCGTCTAGAGAGATTGCGAATACACATTGTGGTTGTTTCTCAACTTTATTGAATGGAATCATTTACATCATTTTACATAAACAATTGAACAATAGCAGAAGATAATAAAATGCGGTTAATGAATCATCTCAAAATGCTTGGCAACAATCGGTCGAACCGATGTTCCAGGAGCCGTTACCGTTGTCATCCGATTGCCCACAATCAGCCGATTGTGGTGGCCGGTTCCGATCATCGGTTGAACACTAGATTTAACCCTTTAACGAGGTCGTTCCAATGAGGGTTCATAAGTTTTGTTTTGGAGAAAACAATTTAAATTGTTAGTTATTCAAAAATTTTGTTTTCAAGTGTCGTCTGTCTTTGTATTAGGTAAAGGGTTAAATGCGTATATTTCTCCTAATAATGAAATACAAATCTCTGCAGAAAGACTAATTATTCTTTTATTGACGCCCCAAAGGCAGCCCAAGAAAACGACTCGTGTGAAATTCAACACAGCAGATGTCCACCAGTTCAGTTCAATGGATATCTGTATCATCAATGTTGTCAATGTCTCTGTTAACAGGAACAACATATTGACAACACGACATAACCCAGCATAACCTAAACCTTTAAAAGGAAACAAACATTACAACCCCATCACAACGAGACCTTTGAATACCCTAAAATATTTAGGTTTAAACTATATCTTGTTCATATAGTATTCATACACGACTTCAAATGAATTATTTATAGCATAATTGGAGTATGAATGCGGGATGGGCGTGTTGAGTATAAAGTGCATTGTTTCCAACCACACAAACAGTTTTTCCTATCTTTTGGCGTCCTGTAGTTTCTTTCCTACTCCGTGTAACTGTAGCGTGCGCATCGTTGAATGAAAAAAATAACTGAACTAATATAAGAAAATATTGTAGCTGTATTTTTCACATTTGCTTCTTTTGATATTAAAAACTGGCTTTATTTTCTATTTAAATAATTTGACTAAGCATCAGCCAACGAAATTGTGTTGGTGATATATGAAGATATTAGCTCTTGATAAATGATTAATTGGTAAACATTAAAAATGACAAAAAAAACCGCATTGCCTCCCTTGTGTGAGTTCGTGTACAAAGCCCAGGAACCACAAAGGGAAATAACTTTTTTCAAAAACCAAACTGAATGGCGAGGGCAGTAAGGGATTCAACCGCACAATATTCATTTGCCCAATCGGACGGATTGGGCGAGTCATATGGATATTTCCAGGACTTTTGGATCATGAGACCGTAGCGAGCAGTTTAAAAAATGGTGGCTACCTATACTTTCCAACAAGATGTCAGGGGACCCCCTAGAGCTGTAGTACATTATTTCCTATTGCATATATATAAATAAGTACGGAAGCGTCCTACCGCCAACGAGAAAAAAAATTAAATCGTAATTACGATTTACTAAACCGTAATTACGATTCATTAAACCGTAATTACGATTTAATAAACCGTAATTACGATATAATAAACCGTAATTACGATTTAGATAAACCGTAATTACGATTTAATAAACCGTAATTAAGATTTAGATAAACCGTAATTACGATTTACTAAACCGTAATTACGATTTACTAAGCCGTAATTACGATTTAATAAACCGTAACTACGGTTTAGCTAAACCGTAATTACGATTTAATAAATCGCATTAACTAATCATATTGGTAAATTACAATTTACCAATATGATTAGTTAATGCGATTATAATAAGCAGAAGAACACTACAACGTTTGCTCAATAAAGCGAAACTTTTCAGGCGGAAAGAATTCTCGGATATTCTTGATGTGAGCTTATACCTGGTTCAGGAAGTCGGGAAATACTCTAGTCTGTTAGGATACAAAATGATGCATCTGAAATGTTTACAAGCGGGATATGCTGTTACTCAAGAGGTTTAGTAAATCGTAATTACGGTTTATGTAAATCGTAATTACGGTTTATTAAATCGTAATTACGGTTTATCTAAATCGTAATTATGGTTTATTAAATAGTAATTACGGTTTATTAAATCGTAATTACGATTTAATAAATCGTAATTACGGTTAAGTAAATCGTAATTACGATTTAATTTCTTTTTCTCGTTGGCGCAAGGACGCTTCCGTGGTATTCTGCCATTTGTACTGAATTCTATTGAATAAAGCATGCCTTTCAGAGACACGTCGTTAAGGAGGCTAAAATTATCCAAGAGCGCTTCAAATAAAATTTATTTTTACAAACCTTGGAAATAAGAATGGACCTAGTGAACATGCAGAATGTGCAGGCCGCACTTCACTAAAACTGATCAGGTTATACGATATTTCTTACAGGCAACTAACTATTCAAACCATGTGTGCAAGAGAACTTGCTGTACAGCATATATACTCAACGTGAGTCTCCAACGCGTTAATAAAAATTCTCGACATCTCTCCCCGTTTACTTAGGGCTTGGAAAGGCAATCTTGATCACACCGAATAGAGACTTCGAAAGCGACTCTCACTGCGCACGAAGCGTCACGGATGCAAACCGGTGTAAAAGGAATGGAAGTCCGTAGGAACGTTAGTCCCTCTGGCCTATTATTCCGCGGAATTATAGTCCTAGGTCTAACATTTCTAGGAATAGTAGTCCGCCGGACTACTATTCCTAGAAATGTTAGACCTAGGACTATAATTCCGCGGAATAGTAGTCCAGAGGGACTAATTTTCCTAGGGACTTCCATTCCTGTTACACCGGGACGAGGACATTTTTCAGGACACATTGCGCTTTTCAATTTTTCCTTTCGTATGTACAACCTGCTCACTACCGTTTTTTTGTATTTTAATCTACTATTAGTGGTTTATTTGAAAACAACCACATGATGCACTCTAAAATCTGTATGGTTCAAAATTAACCAAAATCAACTGAGTTGAGTGAATATGAACCCAATTGGGTTTATATTTACTCAATCCACTTGATTTGGGTTGATTTTGAACCGAACTGCTTTTACAGTGTATATCTCTGCACCTATTGTCATTTTTGCTATTTTATAAAACACTACTGGAAAGATAGCCTTGTTTTCGACAAAAACAGTGATGTTTTCAAACCCTTCTTCGATGGATCACTCTTAACCCTTTACCTAAGACGGATAAAAGACGACACTTTTAATTTTCAGTGTTTCCTTAAAAACATAGCTCATGGTCCTCACATTGGAGTTCATTCAAATGAGGGAGCCATAAACGATTTTTGAGTGGAAAACTGAAAAAAAACACAGAATAAAATGTGAAGGGCAAATTGTGAATAGCGCTCCCAAGTTTCGGACGTTATGTTTGATAAAGTTGCACTGAAACACTTGAGAAGTTGAGTTTCCATCTCTGTCGTCCCTAACCATTGTCATCGTTTGGGTAGACTTTTGTGAATGCTCACTCCCTTTTTCCTCGTCAGCTCTACAGTGTAGATTAACCCTTTGCATACTGATACCAAAAAATTAAACTTTCAATTAACATTTTTCCCAATAATGCAACTAGGAATTGAATCAATTAATGTGGAAGTATTGTTGATCACTTAATACTTGTTTTCCGAACAATCTTGCCTTCATTGAATTTTTAATTGTTTGGCTGTAGGATTGTTTGTAAACACACACTTTATGGCTGAGAAAGCAGCTTGTCAGATCACAGTAAGCCTTTTTCGAAACTGTCATCTTGGCTTTTCATCTATACAAGGTCGCGGGGTGTAAACATAGCGATTTCCATGTTGGTTGCGTTGCGTTCTGTGTCAGCCATGACAATTAGTTTTGAGAAGTTTGAAGTTTAAATTCGTAGAACTGATGTCATCGTTCGAATTAACTAAAGTGGCAACCCTGGACGACTTTAAACGATGGGATACCGCAGGTTTAAAGACTCTTTTTACGGGGACGAGGACTTGTTTTGAGTGGCAACAAAGAAATACTCGTTGCACGGAGTTTCTTGGCTTGGGGAATCCCCGAAAGTTGTAGAAACAGTGCCCAAGGCCACAGAGTCAGGACACGGCGTGCATTCAAACACCATTTAAGTCGATAAGAACTCAATACGAAATAATGAAAGTTCTCATACAATATTGCCATTGTCCTAAACAAATGTTTTGTGAATTCGCACAAAGGAACGAAATGAGGTCCGAAGCACCTCACCCGTTCTCTTCTCATTGCTTACAACGTGTTTTCTTGAAATGTTTACACCTCGTGACCTTGCATAGATCAAAAGCCAAGGTGGCAGTTTCGAAAAAGGCTTAGTATATTAGTCTGGTAGGGATAATGTAGAAGTTGTATTGCTCTGAGTTTTTTTCTAAACAATCATTCATTCACCGAATTTCTAATTGTGTGCAGGATTGTTTAGAAAACAAATTATTATAAAGATGGCTGACAAAAAACCTTGTCCGATCTTTACTCTAATTGCCTGATGGGGATATTGTAGATAATGTATCTTTATCTAACAATAAATGTATACATCCACAACATTTATGGATGTAAACATTTATTGTTAGATAAAGATACATTATCTACAATAATATCTATATGGTTGTGTGTTTATCTAACAATCATATAGACTTTGGCCTGAAAACCACGAGAAACGGTACGTATCACATAATGTGTTCCGATTCCGCATCATATAAACGACTCATTCTGATTCCGTATCATATAGACGACTCGTTTCCGGTAGCGCTACGGGCTATCATAACAGGCGTATGGATATATTCTATGTGCGTTTCAGTGATCGACCGAACATTGTGTCCCAAAAATGTTTAAAAATAATTTAACCCTTAACCTAACATGAAAAGCAGACGACATTTGCAAAAAAATTCTTGAATAACTAATTTTTTTCATTTTTTGTCTCAAAAACATAGGTTATGACCACTCGTTGGAACGAGCTCGACGAGCTCGTTCAAACGAGGGGTCATAACCTATGTTTTTGAGACAAAAAAATGAAAAAATAATGAAAATTAACTGGCGATTTTTGAGAATAGCGTTGGCCGGTATTGGTCGTTACGTTGGGTAGAAGGGTTAAGATTTAATCTGTGTATGTGACAGAATTGTTAGATAAAAGAATTATCATGAAAATGTGCATGTCCTGTGATTTGCATCAGATTCTCGGTGGCGTCCAAAAATGGAATCACAACTCGCCGGCAAAGCCGGCTCATTGAGATCCCATTCTGGACACCGCCTCGAATCTGATACAAACCACAGGACATGCACATTATCATGATAATCTGTATTGATCATCACCGATGTAACTGACAAGTTGTGAAAAATGAGCAAAATTACACAGTAATACATATAAATTATAATCAATTGTTGCTCTATTATTTCCCGTTAAAACATCTTTTTTTTCAGTTGCATTGTCTCTTATTCACACAAGATAGTTTAGTTTAGTTTAAACTTGTCAGTATACAAATTCATATATACGCCCTGCAAGGGAGCCGCCATGGCTCAGTAGTAGACTGTTGGACTTCTATGATAGAGGTCCCGAGTTCGATCCCCGTCCGGGACGACCAGCATTGTGTCCTTGGGCATGGCACCTTATCCCGGTTGCCTACACGGGGACACGATTACGCCGTGTACTAAAGCGTACTGCACGTCGATGGTGCACATGCCTTCAACTGCTGTAACCCTGCTAGAGCGGACCTTGAACAGAGTTAGAATGTTGAGGAGCTAACAGTTGCTAGTCGATGCTCGGTGGTTCTCTCCGGGTACTCCGACTTCCTCCACCCGTAAAACCGTCACGGTCGCGATTAGCCATTGTGCATAAGTATGTGACCTTAAACACAAATAAATAAATAAATAAATAAATAAATAAATAAATAAATAAATAAATAATAGGCCCTGTAGTTGTGTTAATAGGGCTGTTTTAATTTGTTCTTGACTTAAAATATTAATAAATGAAATAAACGTGAATGAAAGGGTTGCTGTGGATGTATACATTTCTTGTGAGTTTGAAACTGTTGGGTTTGTCACCTCTTCAACTTTGCCGTCGGTGTTTTGTCCTTTGGGTTGTTTTGCTAGTGGGGCCTTTGCCCTGTAGGTTTGTTTACTCTAGGGGTGTCGTCCTATGGGGCTTCTGTCCTCGTGGCTTATGTCCTATTGGGGTTTCGTCCTATGGGGCTTTTGTATTATACACTCTCAGTCTCGTTTGACGGTGCTCGATGAGTCAAATTCCTAGTTCCATTATGGAAAAAAATCCGCATCATGAATTTTTTGTATCTCGACATACGGTGCTGAAGGTTAACAATTAACCAATCAACACAAAACATCCTTTTGCCAGATCCAGGTTTGATGTCACCTTGATTTCATTTTTCATTGGAAAAAATTCTATCGAATCTTCTCATCCATTTGTAAGTCGGTCGAAGGCACCATGTCTTCGTCTTATCCCATTCTGGATAAAATTAACTGAATTAATAATACATACCATGGAACGGGTTTATTAAAGTATGCGTGCAAAGGCGATAAGAATCATATTTTAAAATATAGTGAGAATAAGTTTGTGAGATCCCACTTTTTATATATTTTTTTATTTCATCTCAGTCGCAGAAATGATAAGAATACACTCTAAAATAGAGTGGCTTGAAAATTAACCCATATCAACTGGTTTGAATAAATATGAACCCAGCTGGGTTCATATTCTCTCAGCCCAGTTGATTTGGATTGATTTTCAACCCAATTATTTAGAGCCCACAGTTGATTCACATATCTAATATTCCGAAAGTTGTTGGTCATGCACTGTGTCGTAATTTGTGTGAAAATGTACCAGCCATACATGCAAAGTTTGAGAAGATGTACCTTCAGAATGAACCCGAACGTTCATAAATGCTTTTGCGTCGTGGAGTTTTAGCAGAATCTGATAGCTTTTGCCGGGTAGATACTACACTCCGTACGCATTTGATGCTACTACTCACTTCTCACGTATTCAAAATTGATTGCTTGATATTGGTCCGGTTAGGTGGTCGGAAAAGCTAGTTCAGCAAGTACGTTGTACAAATACAGAGTTTCTCTCCGGATGTGAAACGAAGTTAAGTTTACTAAGCATGTCGAATTAACAATTTGCCAATATTAGACAAATCCTAATACACAGCACACACCACATTAAGCATCTTAATTTGAACGTATGTGCGCACATACAAAGCGAAAGATATTATTCAACAATAAAAGAAAGGTTGAATATTTCATTATGCATTTCCATTGTTTTGTGGATAATAAATAGGAAGTACGCGCATAAACCGTGTAAAAAATGTAATAAATCTGTTAAAAGAAAATTTTCAATTATGCGGTTGACGTAAAAAACTTTGTTTTCTTTGTTATTGTAATTGTCTTCCGGTTACATGCAACATTAATCTCTTAAAATGTGGACATGCACCGGTTTCCTGATTTTCGATAATTTACTTATTAGCTATGATTTTCTTTCCCAAACTTGCCCATTATCAAACTCGGCTGATATGACTTCAAACTGAGCTGATATGACACTGAACTCGGTTGATATTACCCAAGCTGGAGGTATCCCAATTGATGAGTTACTAGGCGCAATAATTAGCTTTCATCGAAATGTTCACAGCTATTCGTCGAAAGCAATCAGGAAAATTGGCGTTACCAGGCACAGTGGGCGGATTAGAGTTTTGTATCATGAGGAATTCATGAATGAATTAAGTAATGAGTAAATGGATGGGGAGAAAAGAGTTTATCGCAAACTAAAATTCAGAGTCGTAAGCGGAGATTCGTCGAAGTGGGAGAAGATGGAGTTTAGTTATCCAAACGTCACGACTTCCCCAGTGGGTAAGCCGATACGTTCGGATAGCTGAACTAGGAGTAGGAGAAGAGGAAACTTCGCACTTTGTGAAAAGAATGAGAAGCAATAACACTGTCAAAAAACTGTAAAAGATCTGAGTTTTGTGATTATTTGTTTGGGTTTTCGGTCCCAGGCTGATATGAAGTTACCTCGAGCTGATATCTCGACCGATTTGAAACTAACCAGGTAATAACCTCTAAATATTCCTCGAGAAAATGAAATTCACTGGATATCAGAATCTGTTTTTTTATGAACCCGAAAAATTTTTTTCGGGGCCTATAGTGTTTGAGGAGACGATGTGTCGCACACAATTGTTTTTTATTCGATGAAGGTCAAAGTCACAGGTCAAAGTCAACTGTCCGTCAGGAAGATTTTGTTGAAACTTGGCATACGCGTTGCTTATGAGGAGACGATGTGTCGCGCACAAATATTTTTTTGTTCGATGGAGGTCAAGGTCACAGATCAAGGTCACCTGTCCGCCAGGAGGATTTCGTTGGAACTTGGCATGCGCGTTGCTTATGAGACGATGTGTCGCGCACAATTTTTTTTTGTTCGATGGAGGTCAAGGTATCAGATCAAGGTCACCTATCCGCCAGGAAGATTTTCGTGTCCGCTCCATAATTCTGAGATGCTTCATTGGATTTTGTTGAAACTGGACATACATGTTACCTTTGGAGAGGTGATGTGTAGCGTACAGATTTTGTTTTGTTCCATGAAGGTTAAGGTCACAGATCAAGGTCATTGCCGCGTCGTTGGCATAGTCACTTCCGAGTAACAATCTCCTGTTTCATAATATAACATTGCAGTTCAGTGCTATATTAATCTTTCCAGCGATTAAATCATTAAACTGTCACAATCTTCCTCCGGATAATCCAAACATTCATTTTTTATTATGTGACAGATAAAATATAAGACATCGTCTAGACCAATATTCAGCCCCGGATAGCAGATCTGCGCATGCGACAGGTGTCTTTGAGTACCTGAACAGACGCCAGTACTAAACTATTAAAATTGTATTTTCCGGGACTCTGTTTTCTACAAGTGAATATAAATGACGGAAATGAATCATTAGCATTTCAAAATATATTGCAATTTGCCAACTGGCAAATTGCCACATCTTTGAAAATGCTTATGGTTCATTTCAAATAGTTATTTCCATAAATAGAAAATTCAATTCTGAAAAATACAACTGTAAAAGTTTTATAGCATTGACCCCAGGTGAACATTTCGAGGCCGGAAACCGTAATTCATAACTACTTGTTGGAATGACATAAACGAGCTAGTTCAAACTGGAATTATTGAATACTGGGCGAACTATACCCGACGTTGTTGTAGTTGAAAGGTTAACGCGACGTGGTACGTAACACATGCGTTGAACAACAAACTCCCAAAATTAGTCTCTAGATAAGTGAACCTTCTTGTGTATCTTTTATCAACGCGAATTTAACCCTTTACCTAACCTGAAAAGCAGACGACACTTGCAAAAAAAATTCTTGAATAACTAATTTTTTTCATTTTTTGTCTCAAAAACATAGGTTATGACCCCTCGTTGGAACGAGCTCAACGAGCTCGTTCCAACGAGGGGTCATAACCTATGTTTTTGAGACAAAAAATGAAAAAAATAATGAAAGTTAATTGGCGATTTTTGAGAATAGCGCTGGCCGGTTTTGGCCGTTACGTTAGGTAAAGGGTTAACAATATTTATGTGGCCATCACAAAATTACAAATACAGTTATGTGAAGATACTGTTTTTGTATTTCTAATTTCTACATTTTCGCGGTACTCGAGGGAGAATTAATTAATAGACAACAGCATGGATTGCCAGTATTTCCTTCCCTGTAACAGCACAGATCTAACAGCAGTTACCCAAATTGTTGCAGTGTACATTTCGCAACAAAACGTGTCTAGAAACCAAAGCACATATGCCATACCGAGTAATTAAGTCATTCAACAAAGCTGAATTGACTGCGATCGTAAACCTATTTTTTCATTTTGTCCTATTTTTTCCCCGTATATAGAGCTACACTCATAAAATTTTGCACACCTGTCCACGGTCGTGAATTCACGAGATCGTGAGACTAACTTTTTTGATATTTGACCTTTTATCAGAACAATTCCCAATTTATGTTTTTTGTTAAACTTATAATATCAACTCCTGTATCCAGACTCCCTATCTCATTTTTTTTTTCAAATATAATCTTCGTCAAAAAACGTCCCTAAAACTGCCCAGCCGATCTGGGGAGTTATCGTGGAGTTACACATAGGGGGTCAGGGTCTAAATGTTAAAATAGCACGGATTTGTATGAAATTTTAGTGTTGTAGAGCAAAAAAAAAAAAAAAAAATGAGACACGTGCTTGGGGTTTTTCGATTCAACATCATTTTCAAAGTTTTTACATTATTTCGTGTTTTACCCTTAATCCCTCCTCTTTTGTTTACAGCCCCACCCCCAAATTACACAACATAGCACTAGAATAATATCACAGGTGGCAGCTGGAATGGTTGCTTTATTTGCCACACTTATTTCAACATGGTCAGAAAACAGCTAACGCTATGACATTAACCCTTTTACTTCCACGCCCACTTTAGCCATACCCGGAGGAACTCTATATACGCCTGTTTGCGAGGAAGTTTAATAAAATTTATGACATACTTGAAACTCTATCCACCTGATTAATTGTTGGAAAGGGCTCAGAGATGATAGGTTTGATCTGCGCATACCAGAACGTACAGATAATCGTCAGAAAAGAGGTGGCAATAGTCGGTTTCGGCAGCGAAAGTGTTAATGCCAATTGAGGTCGGAAAATGTCAAATTGAAATTTCCCGGCATTAAGTCGAAATCCAAAGGACTTATAGTACCCAATCATAAGTTGAAAAGATTTTGTAAATCACACTTCAAATACAGGAGATGTGACGTCAATCTTCGACAGGAGTTCCCCACTCCCTTTCGGTGACAACCACACCCCTAAAATTACATAACATAGCATTATAATAATAGCACAGGTGTCAAAAGAAAGGGTTGAAGGTGTTAATTGTCATGCACATTTTTGGCAACATTGTCGGAATATAGTTAACGCTATCACGTTAATGACGATCGAGGGTCGAAAAACGTTAAATTGAGGTTTCACCGCATAAAGTTGAAATAAAGGGTACGTATGTTTACCGGCTGTTATAATCTAAAATGCAAACAATATGAGAAATATACTTATTCTACTTAGTCGTATAACTGTAGTGTCCAAATTATGAAAGCAACTATAAATAAATGGGTGCTGAGATTAATTTTTGTTTTCATGATTTGCATACGGAAGTCGCACACGGGAAATCGCCGGTATAATGTTTACATCACATGATTTCCTGTGTGGTTTATGATAAATTATTAGGGAGCGCGGTGGCTCAGTGGTAGACTGCTAGACTTCTATGCTAGAGGTCCCGAGTTCGATCCCCGTCCGGGACGACCCGCGTTGTGTCCGTGGGCAAGGCACATTAGCCCGGTTGCTTACATGGGGGCACGATGGCGCTGTGTACTAAGGCGTACTGCACGTCGATGGTGCACATGTCTTCAACCGCTGTAATCCTGCTTGAGCGGAGCTTGAACAGAATTATAATGTTGAGGAGCTGACAGTTGCCCGTCGCTGCTCGGTGGTTCTCTCCGGGTACATCGGCTTCCTCCACCCGTAAAATGTCACGATCACGATTAGCTATTGTGCATAAGTATGTGACCTTACACCCCAATAAATAAATAATATGTAATAATGATAAATTATTAACACGCAAAGGTAATTATGTCATTAATTCGTACTACCGATCAGTAGCTCTAATTAATGACATAAAATTCCTTTTACACATCAGTAATTTTTCACGGTAGGCGATTTATTTATTTATTGGGGTTTAACGACGCTTTCGACAGCCAGGGTCATCTCGTGTCGCACAGTTTTATGGGTGGAGGAAGCCGGAGTACCCGGAGAGAACCACCGAGCAACGGCGAGCAATGTCAGGCTCCCCAACATATTAACTCCAAACAAACAGAGTTAGCATTGGTTAAAGACAAGTGCACCATCGACGTGCTGAACGCCTTAGTACACAACGCTACCGTGCCCCCACGTTGGCAATGGGGATGAAGTGTCTTGCCCAAGGACACAACACGGATGCCGCAGGTGGGATTCGAACCCAGGACCTCCCGGCTTGCAGCTTGCACCTCTACCCACTGAGCCACCGCATTAGGTGACATTCAATCACATCGCGATATTTTGATAATTGTCGTAATCCATATTGTTTTTTTCATTAACGCCCATCATTATAAAAGTATACAAACCCTTAAACTGAATAAATTATGTTATACTGAGCGGAAACTTTATATGCACAGGGACTCTCTTCCCGATGTCCCATTCAAAGGCTAGAAGTAAACTTCACATGAGATTTTTGTCTTCAAGATAATATACACAACCATACCTATGTTTACCAACATCTGTTAAAAATATAATATGTGTAAACGTTCATTCTTATACTGACACCCCCCCCCCCTCCGAGAAGGCCCCCACGCCCCCCCCCCCCCCCCCCAGTACCACGCGAAAACAGAGTACTCCGGAGCAACACCTTGGTCCACACTGGGCGATACAAAAAAAATCTAATTACTGGCCACTGGGTGATTTTTACAGTCAGGGCAGTCAGGACATACGGGGTTATTATAAGTAACATTAAGTGAATATGAACTAAGCGTCATCATAAAGGAAAAGTTTAAGGCGTGCAGGGACAGTACTGGGACACGATAACTCCTTTCAACCCCAGTGGCTGTAAACTATAATTCTGCAAAGAATGACGGTGCAAGGTAGAGGAGGAAAGGAGGCAGGAGGGGCAGTGATCTGTCGCTATTGACGTGGACTCCCTTTCTTCTGTTTTGGTTTTTGTTGTTGTCCAGGGTTGGTTGTTGCGTTGAGGCTGGTGTGTTGTTCAGAATAGGTTCTGTATGGGTGTGTTGTGGATGGCTATCGTCCCTTAGAAATCTTTTAAATTCAGTTCTGGTGGAATTTTGAACCAGCGGTTTAATTTCTTTCCACATTCCTATAGAAGAGAGTAGATTAGAAGATTAGCTGTAAACTGGGCACGATTTTGAGAACATATTTATCTTATCCTGATTTATTGTATCCATTCCCAAGAGTTTTGTATACAAGTTGAAAGACATTCAAAACTCACTCAGTTTATTGTGAAACCATGCACAGATAACGGAAATGACGTTAAGTGTTTGTAAATGTCTTTGAATTTCGAAATATTAGATTAACTCTTTACCCAACGTAGCGGCCAAAACCGGCCAGCGCTATTCTCAAAAATCGCCAATTAATTTTCATTATTTTTTTCATTTGTTGTCTCAAAAACATAGGTTATGACCCCTCGTTGGAACGAGCTCGTCGAGCTCGTCCCAACGAGGGGTCATAACCTATGTTTTTGAGACAAAAAATGAAAAAAAAAAAGTTATTCAAGAATTTTCTTTGCAAGTGTCGTCTGCTTTTCATGTGAGGTAGAGAGTTTTAATATGAGAGATAATAGTTTAAAAGATCTATTTTTTCGTCATCTAAAGTGGTTATTCTTCCCTAAACTTTCAATGTCAGTGTGGATTTTAAAACAACAACAACCCCAAAATCAAAACAAAAACAACTTTATAACTTGTGCCTGCATGTTGCACTGTCACCGGACGATACATTTGATTGTTGGAAGATAAAATACCTAAAAGGAGATACAATAGCATCGGTTCAGAAATCCCAATTACCCCTCGATCTTACACGGGTTACGGGTCCCTTGTCAACCATACCCCATAACTGGAACAGATGATGAAACGGTTTATAAAAGACGAAATTAAAAAGAAAAACTTTACTCACCTCACGGCGCGTGGCGTTTTTATTCGTTCGTCAGATAATAGATTACTGAAGTACAATCAATGAACTTTTCAAATTCCTCAGTTTGAAGATGACTTTTCTTAAGCTTTCCAACACTGAGTTCCTGAATAAGATTTCCGCCTACAATATTGACCATGGCGATTGGACGAATCTACCTTGCATTTATAGGGCGGTTCAGAAATATTTTCATCAAACAGCCCCATGGGAAAACACGTCGCGAAGATGACCTGTTAGGGGTGGTAACCTGATTGCTCCCAACGGCGATGACTCAAGTCTTGACTGATAAAATTTTCCAACTCGTCGAAGTCATGCCTTAATGACGTAGTTGGAATATTTATAAGTCGGAATTGTAGTTAACAAACTCAAGACTTCTTGGAAATTTATTTGCGGATAAACAAGATATACATGCACCAGTCATACAGTTATTCCAAATTATCATGTCTGGGCTCCAACAGCCAAAATTGTATACTACAGACCTCAATTTGTATGACAGACTGCGCGTGTGTGACGTAAGCCTGAGTTTCAAATTAAGTCTTGTATGAAAGTCCATGATTACTCGCAGGGGCGAATCAATATCAAATGCTTCAATACAGTGGGAAAATGTCAGGACTGGAAAAAGTACTGGGTGCGGGGGTGGGGGCACACCCATTCGACATCTAGCGACACCCCTGCCTTGTTGTATTAAATAAGTACACCCCTTTACCTCAATTGCCCAGTATGTTTGCTGACCATCTGCACTCTAAAAATTAGTTGGGATAAAAATAAACCCAAATTAACTGGTTCAGTGAATATTCACTCAACCAAGATGATTTGGGTTGATTTTTAACCAAACTGATTTTAGAGTGTACCGAATTTTATTTAAAAAAAAAACGAATTATGCCCCCGCTTGAAAGGGTTGAGGGATGCTTTGAGGAGCATTCTTAGAGCAATTCTGTTTGTTTGAAGTATCTTGAGAAAATTCAGAAACATACCGCAGAGATCAATACATAGTACAACGTATACATTCCTTTTTGATACAACAGTATGCTAACAAAATTTCAGAACAAATTCTCAAAGGTCATGATCATTATTTTCAAACAGTTATGGCAAATTGGTAAATTTTCCATTCATATTACAACACAAAAATACACATCATAATTTATTGTCTAGTCACAATGCGCAGTTATCAAATTGTTTAGTGACATTTCATTTACGTCAGACTGAATTGTTTGTCAAAACAATAAGTCGCTACCATCCAACGCTACCTGAACAAAGCAAAACTACGTGAAAAAGAAGGTCGACGAAAGTTTGATCGACCTTGAGCTGGTTATCTGGCATGAGAAAGTGCAGGAGAACCGGCGGACGGGAGACAAACGAATTTTCGGACGATTCAGTGGACAGGTCAATCCAGCAGTTTTAGTTCAATCTTAAGACTATTAAGCGAAAACATTTCGATAAAATGTCTTTCGATTAACCAATCGTGCAGCAGAATGACTATCTGTGGGGTTTAACCCCTTGAACCTAAGGGGTAATGTCGCTAACCTTGCTTGTGCTGGGTTATTAAGCTGGGGAGTCTGACAGTTGCTCGCCGTTACTCGGTAGTTCTCCCTGGGTACTCCGCCTTCATCCGCTCGTAAAAGTGTTTGATACGACGTGACCCTGACTGTTGAAACAGTCGTTAGCCCTAAATAAACCAAACCAAACCTCTGGGTTTCTGTTAGTATATATAGAATATACTCATAGTAGCTTGGTGTACCAAATGTTCACCACGAGTGGTGAAGTGGTGTTAACCGCGAGCCTCCGGCGCGCGGTTAACACCACTTCACTACGAGTGGTGAACATTTGGTACATCAAGCTACTTTGGGCATATTTTATTTATACCATGATCGTCAGATTATTAAGAGTCGCTATTATTTTTTCTCGATTTTACTGAGCAGCAGCCGTACATACGTGTGATTTTTTTTGTTCACATGAGCATTGGTGGGCGGTACTTCCGCTGTCAATTTTATCACCGAAACGAAAGAGAAAAAGAAAGGGCCTTTTTCATTTTAATAACATAATAACATACTATTTCGGGTTATGGATGCTTCATTAACATGAGACAATGCATGTTTGTTAATTTTTTGGTATTTCATGGGGTAAATTCATTTAAAAACGTAATAAATAATTGCCACTTTCATTTCACTCTTCGCGAGGCGACGTGCGATAAATTTAGACAAATTCGCATTCAGGTCGCGACGTCACCAAAGGTCAGCTTGGATGTAGTTCCACTGTAGGTGTAAATTTTAACTACTGAAATCCTATTGCTGGCGTGTTCATCACGGTTGTTCACCACGGTTGGTGTATAAAGCTAAAATTTATGTCAGGGGCTTTTCGTATATAGTAGATTAGGTAATCATGGCATAAAATACATTTACCACCAATCAAGCATTTGCGAAACGTGAAATGTTTCGATAAAATCCAATACCAAAAGATTTACATTCGATAAAAATGAACAAACTTGTGATACGGTATTTCACATAGTATCAAACCAAAAACATTAAAGGGAAGAAGATACTTGCTCAATATTACATTTAATCATGAAAATATCAGGTCATATCTGACTTCAGTATTCTGTCATTATCCACGCTGCATCGCGAGTACAAACTCTCTTCTATCAACATTGAGAATCACAACACTTGGTTCCGTGTTCTGCTATATAGAGGATATCTAGTGTTTTTGAGAGGATACCGAAAATTAGTGACCGAGACAAATGTTTTCAAAAACACTAGATTTTCTTTTTAATATACGCTTTTTATAAGAATCTGATCATTCCTATGGATAATTCCACTCGTTTCAACCTTGAATTGATGCATGAAAGTAAACAGCTCATGCGCATTGATACGCCGAAGTGATTTGGTCGATACTCGGAACAGGTAGCGTCTTGCGATCACATTCAGTTGGCGGGTTTCATGCATCAATTCAAGGTGAATACGTGTTGAATTATTGCTGGAAATGATCGGTGTCCACTCAGAAACACCAGATTTCTTTTCATTATACGTTTTTAGAACAAATTGATCATTTCCGGTGATAATTTGACTCATATTCACTTTGAAGTGATGCTTTGAAAGCCGCCATTTTGATTGATACCGTGAAAGTGACCCCCCCCCTCCAAACTACTCACGACTTTTATTACAATATCGCCAGCTTTTGTTACAATTTTTGTCAGTGTGAAAAACAAAGTAATCCGCAAGTAGTGGGAGTATTGATTGTCGCGACGCGTGTGTCCGGTAGTAATGCCATATCCATGCTCGAACGAGTTATAAAGATGCCTATTTTTGGAAAATTCCAACTTTTAGGGCAATGGGAATGCTATTTCGTTCGTGAGCTTTTTGGACCTCGTCTTCTTGGATGAGGCGAGTTTTTACTTTGTAGGATAATCCCCCTAATGTTTCGCCATTTCTCTTCCCCTTTACCGATACAATTGACTAAATGAAGCCGACTCAGTGGAGTAGGGCCTTTGGTCAATATTCTTTAACTCTTCACACAATACAGTATTTTGGAAATAAAGTAAAATTTTGAAAAATATTGGCATTATATTTTTAATATAACAAAAAAACTATAAATGTCGTTGGAATGAGATCACTGAGTCTGTTCCAATGAGACTCAGACTTGTATTGTTGTTTTTACAAATTGTTACGTCTATTTTCACGGAATTAAGGGGTAATTATTTGACCATTTTTGGCCTCTATGTTAGATACACGTTTAAAGTTAAATGTCTAGGAGACGGATATTGAGGAAGAAAATTATGGTGGTGGTATATGTTCAGCGCGGGGGAGGGTGGGGGCGGGGAGCACAGATTTACAATCCAGTACAAATTTCATATATTGGAGTGAGTCTCATTATATTAGCTCACCTGACTGAAAGTCAGTGTGAGCTTTTGCCATCACTTGGCGTCCGTCGTCCGTTAACTTTCGCGACTCGGTCTTCTCCTTCAAAACCACTAGACCAAACCCAAGCAAATTTGACATACAATATTTTGGGGGTATCCTCTTTCCAGTTTGTTAAAACGAACTCGGTGCCCCCACTGGGGTGGGGGTGATGCCCCCAAAACATCAATTTCTCATGAAATCTTCTTTTTATGAACCACCAGTCAGAAAGCTGTGATATTTGGTATGTAAGCTCCTTTGGTATCCAAGATTCAAATTTGTTCAAAGAAATTTTCTCGGTCAATATTTGGGCTCGCTACGGGAGGATCCCCATTTTGTGCCCCGGCCAAAATTTCTATTTTCCGAACCGAGAGGCCGATTTAAACCAAATTGGCTATGGGGTATTATTGGGTCCTAAGTACTTGATTCATGCCAAAAAAACATTTTCCCGCTGCCCCGTGGGAACCTCAGGAGCTAAAAAAAGAAAAGAATTCAAACGCCCATATCTCCAAAACTGCACGGCACTGAAACATTTTATTTGGTGTGAAGCTTCCTTAGGACCAATAGAAAGGAACGGTGAAAAAAATCGCTATCGGTTTTGTCTTAAGGTACAGTTTCGGGACTTTGAAAAAATGCTGAGTAATCATTATTTAACACTGAAGGTAATGGGAAAAATACAAAATGATCTTTTTCTCCCCAACCACTGCTCCAAAAGCTTTCATATTTCACATATAACATCTATGGAAGATTGATTCAAATGGTTGTTGAAATTTAACCCCTGGGTCCATATTTGGGCACTCTACAGGAGCCCAAATGTTCAAATTAGTGCAATATGAGGGATATTTTTTAAAAATCTTCTTCTCCAGATCCAACAGTCAGAATCTTTTGATATTTGGTATACAGCATCCTTAGGGAAGGGAGATTCAGGTATGTTCAAGTCAAGTCCCTGGTTCATATTTGGGCTCACTATGGGAGCCCAAATGGTAACTTTGTTCA
This sequence comes from Pictodentalium vernedei, assembly GCA_031216915.1. Classification (NCBI taxonomy): domain Eukaryota; kingdom Metazoa; phylum Mollusca; class Scaphopoda; order Dentaliida; family Dentaliidae; genus Pictodentalium; species Pictodentalium vernedei. Next base: position 735,264,927 of record CM062296.1, on the reverse strand, counting down.
ATATGAGGAATATTCTTTAAAAATCTCTTTCTTCAGATCCAGCAGTCAGAATCTTTTGATATTTGGTGTATATCATCCTTAGGGAGATGTGATTCAAGTTTGTTCATGGGGCATTTTTTTGTGCCCAGTGGGAACCCCAGGAGCCAAAAATAGAAACAAATTCAAATACCCATAGCCTTCCCATTCCCCATTTATTCTCAAATCACAGAACACTAAAAAATTATATTTAGCATCCAAAATTATAAGGGTTAACACAAATTGTAACTTTGTTCAATATGAGGAATATTCTTTAAAAATCTCTTTGTTCAGATCCAGCAGTCAGAATCTTTTGATATTTGGTGTATATCATTCTTAGGGAGGTGTGATTCAAGGTTGTTCAGGGGCATTTTTGTGCCCAGTGGGACCCCAGGAGCTAAAAATAGAAACAAATTCAATACACATAGCCTTCCTATTCCCCATTTATTCTCAAATCACAGAACACTAAAAAATTATATTTAGTGGGAACTCCGGGAAGTTCAGCAGTGCTTGTTTACTGCGGTAAACAAGTTCCGTTACGCTGGTAAATAGGACCCAGTCATCAATGCTTGGGGTGGAAGTCCTCAAAATGGGCAACATGGGTATAAACGATTTACAAAACTTGACTTTATCTCCATGTTGTGGTAACGATTAGCGATTGTGCATAAATATGTGATCTTAAACACCAATAAGTAAGTACACTAAAAATTTTTTTATCTCTGTGGTTCTGATCCCTGATGCCTAAATACCTGCATTCCTTTTGTACAACTTGTTTTCCTTAACCACAGATCAGAGTTCTCTGATATTTGATACACAACCTCTTTTAGTACCCCAAATTCCAATTTGTCCAACGAAAGTTTCCAGATCAATATTTGAACTCACTACGGGAAGATCCAAACTTTGTGTTTCACACAAAATTTTTATTTCCCGAATTGAGAGGCCAGGTTGAAAAACAATCTTCTCCTCACAAACCAATGGCCCAAATTGAAACATATATGGGCCACAGCATCTTTGGGGTATTATGTTTTAGTTTGTTCAAATGGGGTCTCCGCCCTTTTTGGGCGTGGTGTTATGCCCAAATATGATGAAATTCTTTAAAAATCTTCTTTTCATGAACCACAAGTGGGAATGCTTTGATATTTGGTATGAAACTTCCTCTGGTGTTCAAGATTAAAAGTTGTCCAAAGAAAGTTGATAGGTCCATATTTGGGCTCTCCAGGGGATGGGTTCACTTTGGAGCTCCCCTGAAAAATTCTATTTCAAGAACCAGTAGAGCGATTTGAACCAAATTTTATATGTGGCATTAGTTCACCCTAAGTACTTCATTCATGCCCCCAAAATTTTTCGCGTGGGAACATCTGGCGCTAAAAATAGAAAAAAAATGAAATGTCCAATATTTCCCAAACTGCACGGACTTGAGATTATGTATTTGGTATGAAGCTTTCTTCTGAGCAGTTGAAACAATTTACTGACGAATCTGTCATATGGTTCATTCAGATTACAATTTCTCCATACCCATAACCCTTACAGTTTAGGACAACTTGGTCCAGGAGAGCGTTTTAGGCTCTCTTGAGCCTCTAGTTTACAATAAAATAACGAAATTATGGACGCCATTGAAACCAGTTTATGGAGTTGGTTCCAATGACAATCATAATTATTCGTCGTGATTTTGTAGTGGAAGTTCAAATCGGTTTCAGGTGGTGTTAGATTTATTTGGTCCCTGAACTTTGCTTAACATTCGACATTCATCTGATATTCGCCTGAAATTAGTTTAGTGTTCATTACATTTTAAAATAACTGTTTTTCATTGTTAGTACAGTAGCGTTTTACACACAATACAAACATAAGACCTTTCGGCTGTGAATGTCACGCTGGAGAGTTTCGAGCCTGACATTCACTGTCGAAATGTTTTTGACTTGTATTGTGCGTATACACGGTAAAGCAAAAATTAAATGAATTCGGAATGTCGACTGTCAAAGTAGCTATACTCTAATATCAAACTGCCAATATGATATCAACAGTTTAACCCCTGTCGTTTCAATTTTGATGACAACTGTTACCTTATATGTTCTCATGCACAAAGATGACTTAGCAGCCTTTGCATACCAGTGTTGGTTGCCTACAGTTAAAACTAGAAGTCCTGTTACGAACGGTGCGCTTATCTGGACTTAATTGCCCGTAACAATTGCCATAACAAATAGCAATCAAAGCACGGCAGGCTCTCCTGGTTACTCATTGCAAACACATGCAATATTTTGGCCAATGGACCTCATGGAAACATTGCTTGTGCACAGGTCATATGTGCAGAATTTGATAGCCTCACTATGGTCATAACGCGTAGATTAACGCGCAGATCGAAGTGCTATTTGTGCGCATTTAATGACAGGACTTCTAGTTTTAACTGTATATAGACAGCCAACACTGGTCTGCAAACATTGCAAATATAATTCAGCATATATGTTGTGCATTCCAGCAATAAGATACCTGAGAGCACCAGCTTTAATGTAATTTGAGGATATGTTGGACACTGACAAAAATTGCAATAAAAGCTCATTTTTTAACAAAAATGGTTGATTTTGTAACAGAAGTGGTGAGCTCTTACAAAAGTGGTTAAGTGTTGCAACAAATATTGAGCGAAAGTCTTGCTTGTGATAACGTTTGATTAGGGGATGTTTTAATCTCCCTACATGTATCGATTGAATATGAAAATTCTTAATAATACATAAGTGTAGAAATTTAGGGACGGAAACGGGGAAAGGCGTGTAAGGAGAGAACGGGTATTTTAAAAAAATCCAAAATTAAGTGAAACTTTTTAAAATTCAAAATGTTGAGAAACATTCATTATTATTGCGTTTTCCCGTTTACTGTCTGTTTAGTTAAGTACATTCTTAGAAATAATACTTCAGAGCAAACTTTGAAATTGGAATAATTTTCAAAATTTCAAAATTCCGACTTTAAAATGAAAATAAAAAAAATGAAAATTCAAAATATAAACGAAAATAAAAAAAAACATGAAATCAAAATCCAAATATAAAACTTATAAGAAGATAACCCCAACTGGTAACGATACAAAGAAAACAAATGACCCATCATGCATTGCGTTTCTAGCAACATCTAAAATAGGCGTTTGCGCATTTGTGTGACGTCAAAGGTGGTGCTGATTCTGCGCACCGCATCCAAAAAGGAGGTCTCACGTTGCTTACAACAAAACACAACTGAAGCTGCGCATGCACACAACAGACAATCTAGACTTTGAATCATGCACACAACTTCCATAATGACAGTTTGCGCATCTGTGTTACGTCATGAAACATAGATGCCAGCGTTGCTAGCAACATTCAAGATGGCGACAAAACAAAATGGCGGCATCCGTACTTGTGACGTCATGATCATCCATGCGCATGTGTGTGACATCATTTCACATAATCGTAATGTCACGTGATCATCCATGCGTATGTGTGTGACGTCATGTCACATATCGAGCATGAACAGAAGGAGTTCAGAGTAAACATGTCCGAGATCAACATCTGTACTGCTTAGATTCGGTGATTTCGTTGAAAATAATATTCTGTTGAATAAGCCTGTTGTACTCGTTACAATACAAGAGTTGAAAAATGTGTCAGGTAACCATGCGTTGACAACATGTAAGAACGACATGTGAGATTACATCTGATTGATCGTTACGTATCTGATTGACGTTATGACGCGAATGAAAGGCTTTGACACAAAACTGTGTCACTCAAGAAAAACTTGGCGCTGAAACCCCAGAACAAAAATCCGTACTTTCTCTTTATTTACATTTCAAATGTCGTATTCAATTTTTAAAAATGAGATGTCATATAATAAACAAATTATTACATCAGCCAGTTGTTATATTTCGTCTCCTTGACGAGACTAGATCCCACAGATAACACACGACGCATATGACATCCTGTTGATCTGGTTGATCTGGTCTCATCCACTCTACAGAATCCGAACACCTGCAACAACTGACTGCTATAATAATCTGAACGTATTTAACCCTCTGCCTACCGTGTAGACTTGGCGCTCAGCCACCCGGTGGGTAGATATCATCCAATACTTCATTTGGTAATCTAGTAAACCATTTGGTACCTCAAAAGATAATTTTCAGTTTATGGTCCACGAAGTAACTTCCCACTGATCCATAAATGGCAAATATGCTTGTTGGATGTTCATGTGTCTACAGATTAAACAACTTAGGATATTGGTAAATGACCCCATTTAGAAGCCAAGTACAAGATTAGACTCCCCCTACACTACTCTCCCTTAACTCTTAAAGGCCTGGAGTTTTTTAAACATTTTTGATACACTTTGACAATGTACGTTTTGTGGTCTTGTAGTTGTTTCAAGGCAGGTCTTGTCGGCCTATTTAAAAAGATTTTTAAATAACTATCTTCATTTTTATTCTAAAAAACATAGCTTAGGAAGTCGTCATTGGTACAAGCTAAATGATCTCTTTGTAAAGACGGTCATACGCTATGTTTTGGGGGCAAAATTTAAAAATAATATAATTTGAATGACGATTTTTGCGAATAATGCTGGCCAAATATCGCCACCAAGTTAGGTAAATGAACGTTGCACTTTGCACTTGGAAGTAACGTGATACGTTTCATTAAACTTTTGGTTAGTTTAACCATTTGGATCCTAGAGTCCGCTTTTCCGGCCCAGAAACATCATAAGTCATAATTTCATTGAGTGGGATGGCTGCTAAGTGAATGTATGGGTAGACCAATAAATGTTTTCAACGTCTAACCCAAAGGCTTCACGTTGAAAATATTAATTGATCTACCACCCAATAATGACTAAGGACTCTTCCAATTGCCTCCATTGCACTGACATGGAAGATACCACCAGCGTTCTAAAGGTTAAAGCCGAAATATTTAGTATTCGGCCCAATATTATGAATTATTTTAACATAATGTGGTTTGCTTTGGATTGGTTAAGTAAGAAATTACGGACATCAATAGTCTATTGACATGTAGTATACAGTTGAAAATAAATAACTGATTTGTTTCTGTGTATTATTAGTTACCCCGTGTCTGATCACGTGGTACGGGTTTTTACCTACCCGAAGCCAGCCGTATCCCATGAGGATACGGCTGGCTTCGGGTAGGTAAAAACCCGTACCACGTGATCAGACACGGGGTAACGAATTTATCTATTGACTTTCCGTTTTAGAGTACAATCTATTTCATGTGTGTTAACACACACAGCATGAGATCTTTTATCTTCCATTGTTGAGCCATACAGGTTTCTGTGGAATTTTTGTGCAAAAGAGTTTTTGTGAAAATATGCCGATATGACTAGTATAAAAAAATTATTGAATTTCTTTTTTTCTTTTTTGTCTCAAAAACATAGCTTATGAACCCCACATTGGAGGGTACTCGACAAGCTCATTCCAATAAGGGGTCATGAGCTATATTTTGGAAATAAAAAAATAAAATATAATACATGTACACTGTAAAACTGGAATGACGCGTCTTCTACGGGGTATGGACAATTTGTAGATTTCGGAACGAGTCTTCCACTGGGTATGGGAAATTTGTCAGTGGCTGGGCGGACGTATCGTGGGTTTCAATGAATATGGTCTCATACCACGTATCGATCAACCAATCAAATCAAAAAATTCACTTTAGTCAATAGATAATGCTTTATATTATGCGAAATATTTGAAAGCTAAAGTTCTGAAGGAGGACTGGGGAATCGGTCACTGGAAGATTTTCCGCGACTCCCGGAGGTAAGATCCCCCGGTCCCTAACATGAAAGATTTTGAAGGCTCACTCTTCTTGCACGAATGACCGAATTCAGATATTCTACAGCTTACATTAATAATTGGAAAGAACAGATTTCAATAAAAATTAGCCTGAACGTGCTACTTCTATTTCGAAGTTACAAGGCCACCTCTGCCTCACTCGAAATGGTGACTTTTCGTAACCTGATACAATAAATTTAGAAATTGTAAAAGTAAAAGTATTTGATTATTGTGAGAGAAAGAGTAAAATGATGCTTCTGTCAATATTATGGGATCCCCAAACCTTTTTGTAATGTAAACCATATCTACAAGGTCTTCACTGTCGAGTTTGTTTGGATTTATATCATTTCTTTAATGATTAACGAAACTGTGGTACATTGTTACATATCGTTTGGACACTCTTGTGATCGTGAGAATCCACCTCGTTCCCAATCTGTTTATTTGCAATGCGTCGCCGAGTGATGAATCCATTTCACAATCTAATCTAAACTGGCGAATTGCTTGACAAAGAGCTGTAAAACAACTAGTAGAATTACGGGGCGTAATCGTAAATCTACTGCTGTGACGAGTCTCTAATTGTTTCATAGATGTTTAATAAACAAACATGCCTGATGGTATTGGTGGAGTTATTAAAGATGCTGTCAAATCAAATCTCGATAGAAAAACATTTATTGAGCTGATTTATAGAAAATGAAAGTTTATGGCATTTTTAGATTTAACTACTTAATGGCTGCTGGGAGATATTCCTGCCCAACTCATGAAATATGATATAATATTATATGGGTATAATTTGGGCCCACTTAACAAGCTTTTCCCCTGTAACTCAAATTGACTTCCTTGACCAATGATTTCTGGAGTTAGATGTAGATGAATATTTTTATCAAATCTAGTCATGGCTGCTTCAGAGCAGTCATGACTAGATTTGATGAAAAATATTTTGAAAATACTTAATCGGGTTAAGTGTTAGCCGTGTGGAATATTTCAGTTGGTCGGTTCGATCAATTGAAAAATTCCGGACGAGTGAATCTGAACAGAGGCGATGGACAGTTTTGCCTGTAGACTGGCCCCGAACCATTACAGCCTCATATTCCTTATGGAATTTGATCGGTGGCTTGAGAGTTTGATATTCACCATCAAATAGCTCATTACGGAAATAACGTTCGCAACATGTATAATTAAAGCGTGACGTCAGAAGTCAAGGTCGACACTGTAGCAGTGTGTGAGAGTTATGTCACGTGATCACCCATGCGTGATAACTGTTTACCAATTACGAATAGCAGACGACACCTGATAAAAATTCCCCGAATTAAAAATATTTTCTTTTTTTGCTATGAATGCATGTGACATCGTATTGGAACGAACCCGGCAAACTCGTTCCAGTGACGCGTCATAAACCTAGTTTCCGGAGGGAAAAAATGTATCAAAAACAATTAAATTTGGTTTGCAATTCATACTCAGAAATTTGTCCGGTCGGTTGTGCGCATGCGCGTGCTGAGCCACTAAATCGGCGAATTTTTAACCACTGAAGCTTTTTGAGATTTCTTTAAAAACGTTTATTGTCGGAACTCCACCCATCCCACATCTGGTCAAAAAATTAACATTTCTTCTCTCATTACGTGTGATTATTTTATTGGTCAGATATTTAATTTTAGCTTCCAGTTTAATTTGAAGTGAACTGCGTGTAAAACTTCTGAAAAAATTAGGAAAATCGACGAACCCTATTACCTTTAAAACAGTTTTAGAACGTTATCAAATTTATTTTTTTGTACCATCCCGCATCAAGCATTAAACTACAAATATTGAATATAATATATGTCTGAGTATTGATGGAGTTCTTCAACGACTTTTTGATTCCAAATGACTTTAAAAAATGCACACTTTTACATTTTTTATTCAACTGACATGACACTGTGTCTCGTCCGCTGCGATGTGATTCGACAGCAGTGAATATTACTTTAGTCCTTTACCCAACGAATCGCCCGCATCCGCCCGCGTAATATGCAAATTCAGCAGTTGAAAAATTACTATTTTTCCAAAAATTTAAACAAAACCATAGCATGTGACCCCTCGTTGGAACGAACTCGTTCCAACGAGGGGTCACATGATATGGTTTTGTTGAAATTTTTTGAAAAATTAAAAAAAAATGATATTTAAAATAATAAATTTGGATATCGTCTGCTTTGGGTAAAGGGTTAGAGAACTCCTATGTGCGTTTTTTTCTCAATTGTCACAGTTATCAGTTCACCATTTTGGAGAAAGACTGAAAGAAGTTTTTATCCTTCATCCATGAATGAGGTTTTAGTACTTGGTCTTAAAAATTCCAGTAGAATATTTTGAATGTTTGTTAATTTTGTCACATTTTGTTGTGAAGATCGCCGTATTTACACTGTCAGCGTTCAAATAAACATATGAAGAGAACTGGGTTCTTTTTAGTTGACTGACCCATAATAGATCTAATTACTCAACCTCTTTCATCTCCGATTACTTAGTAAGCCTGGAAATAAGGAATCTGTCATTTGCAGAATGAGGCCCCCCCAGAGGGGAATTTGCTGATACTATCCCTTACATTGGGCCAATTTATCCTTTGGGTACCTCTTTCTGTTTAGGCATGAGATCTTGATTTAGACTAAGGTGTATATTTGGTGATGCTATCCTGCTGTGCAGTGTAGCATCACCAAATTCACCCTCTGGGACCTTATTCTGGAGATGACTGTCTGCTTATTTCCAGGCTTCTTAAATTGTCTTCTCGCACTTGTCGGCTGTCAATTAAAACCTCTCTAAGAACAGAGTTATCGAACTTACCGACCGGACGGATTTCTGGACTTGTTTGTAAACAGCGCAAAATCGGTATTAACCGCCAAATTACACACGTGATAAAAAAGATTTGATATGAGTTTTCTGAACCATCATTCACTAAAATCGATCTCAGCCTCGATAAACCTCGGCTCAGGTATTCCCACGCCAATAAAAGAAAATTCAAAAATGCTCCACCACATTAACCATTTAACAGGAGCGGTCACTTTTCCAGCCAGGAACATGATATGTCATAACGTCAGTATATGGGATGGCTGTTCAGTAAATTTGTGGACGAGATAAATCAATATTTTCAACTTGAAGCCTCGGGGCTGTACGTCGAAAATATTGATTGGTCAACACCAAATAATGAATATGGTCTCTTCTAATTGCTGCCATTAAACTGGCATGGAAGATACCACTAGAGTTCAAAGGGTAAATAGTTCATGTTGATCAAATTTACCTTCACTTGCGTGAGCACATTTATTCATAAATAAATTTACATATGTAAGCAAAGTGTGTGCATGTGAATGAGGTTTAATAAGGACGAAAACCACTTCTAAACCAACTATCTTAAAGATAAAGACTCGAATTTTCATTGTTTATTATCTCTAACGAGAGTGTCGAGTGTTATTTAATGCTAAATAAACTCACATGGCTTCAACCCTTTACCTACCGTGACGTTAACAACACGTCAACTTTTTTCACAACGAATCGCCATTCACATTTTATTACCGCAATGTGTCAGAGGCGCATATTTTTAGCGCCTTTGAGATGTTCACTATCCAAACAAAAAAAATTCCAGGGATTCGGAGGTGAATAATCTCTCATAGGAACGAGAATATAACAATTTCCGATAGAAAACAGAGATGCAGAGCATCGAGACAAATCACGTCTGTCACTCGTCGATGCATTGTTTAGCTAATCTATATCGTGTTTGTTTTATAGCCTAACCTCCATCATCCAGAAAAGTTATATCTCACCACAAAATATCTATATACTCTTAAATGGAAGGCGAAGGTACACGTTTGTGCTAAAATAGATTCCCATCATCACTTTGTACATTAAGTCTTCGGGTAGCAAGTATATATTTTATCAATAATGAAAATTGACCAAACTATGCTGCTACAGTCCCCTGTTCGTGTATGTCGTACTGCTGTTATCCAAAAGTATCATTGATCCCCCTCCTAAACACACGCATAGAACTGCTAGTTATAGTTCCGTGATTACAAAAGAAGAGATGGGATTTTAACTGGATCGCAACTGGTTCGTGATCTAGTCGAAATTCTCAATCCGTTTTCTTATCGCAGCACTGTAGAATGCCGAAACAAGAAAGGCATTCTATCTCGAAAAAAGTATTCTCTAAAAAAGCATTCCATTTCTAATGAACCCCATTCTATCTCTAAAAAAGCGTATTATATCTCTAAAAAGCCCCATTTCATCTCAAACGCTCCTTTCGTTTGTTGATCTTGACACACTCTGGTAGTACTATCTACTACGTGCAATGACTTAATAAGTTTAAATCACAGGGCCAGATGTAGATATATTTTGGCATTAATACAGAATTCAGAATTATATATTTTACGCACGGGAACGCTTAAAAAATAGTTATAAGAAATTCACAGGTTAACCTTTTCACCACTGACGCTATCTCCTATATACGTCAAGGGCAAAATGGGCAAAAAACAAAAACAATCGGTTCAGCACAGACAGCAAACATTAAGACAGACATGATGTTGATGCTTCCCCTTTCTTCGGATCTCAAACTGCTAATAAATGTTCTTCAGATTTGCACAACAGAGAAAAGACAGGGGCGTAGTAGTGTATCTAACATTGGTACGGCTGAAGAAGTGAAACAGTCACCGCCCAAAGCGCGGCGACAGCCTCAGTCCTTCCGCCGCACTGCGTAGCGCCGGATTATGGGGGCTGGGTGTATGGAATGGGTAATTAATGGGCATGCAAACAAGTCAGTGTTCCAATGTGTATTACCGTACGTGTCAATGTACTGCTTATCAGAATTGAACAATAAAACGGCAATATATCCCACCACAAACGTGTTTGTTGCTATGGATATACAGATACGGCCAAAACCGCCCTTCTGTGCCTGTATTCCTAAGCCAATAAAAGAAAATGCAAAAATGCCCACCATATTAAAAGTTCTTGTTGATCTATCAAATTTACCTTCACTTGCCTGAGTACATTTATTCATGAATAAATTAACATATGTAAGCAAATTGTGTGCATATGAACGCGGCTCTTTAAGGGCGAAAACCACTTCTAAACCAATTATCGTTAAGTTGTCGAAGATAAAGACACGAGCATTCATTGTTTATTGTCTCTATCGAGAGTATCGGGTGTTATTTAATGCGAAATTAACTCACACGGCTTCAGCCCTTTACCAACTGTGACGGCAACATCCCGTCTTCGTTTTTCATAACCAACCGTCATTCAAATTTTATTACGGAAATGTCGCAAAGGTGCATATTTTTGGCGCATTTGAGACATTCATTGTCCAAACAAAAACAATTCCAGGGATTAGGAGGTGAATACGCTCTCATAGTTTGAGGAACAAGAACATTGAATTTCCGATAGAAAGGAGAGATGCAAAGCATCGCGTCAAACCACATCCGTGAAGTGTCGATGCACTGTGTAGCTAATCTATATCGGTGTTTATTTTATTTTATAGCCTCACTTTAATTATCCGGAAAAGCTATATCTACGCAAGAGACCACCACACAATATCGATAGTCTTCCAGGAATGGGAAGGTACACGTTTGTGCTAAAATAGATTGCCATCGCCACTTTGTGCATTAAGTCTTCGAATAGCAAGAATACATTTTATCCTTAATGATCGTTTGACTAGGCTGCACTGCTACGTTTCATGTACACGTAAGACATACAGCCTATTATCCAAAAGAATCACTGACCACCCTCCACAAAAAGACACACATAGAACTGCTAGATATAGTTCTGTAATTACAAAAGAGGACAGAACATTTTGATCAGATCGCGACGTGGGTCGCGATCAGGACGAAATCTTCAATCCGCTTTCTTGCAAGCACCACTGTAGAACGTGGAAACAAGAAAGGCATACCATCTCGAAAAATAAATTCTCTAAAAAAACATTCCGTTTCTAATAAACCCCAGTCTATCTCCAAAAATAGTATTCTATCTCTGATGCTTTTTTCATTTGTCGATCTTGTCTCAATCTTGATTTCACAATTTTGTATTTTAAATTCTCTTGATCCACTGGAATGAATGCGTCACAAGCAAGTCGCAGATGTACTGATGGTAACGAGCAGTGGGAAAACACAGTGTTTATCAAGCGGTGTTTGTTTGAAGCCTCACTCATTTGCGCATATTTACTCACACGAGTATGTTTAGCATACATTCACAATTTTCTCATATAACGAATTTTGTCTCGTGAACGGAATTACATACCTGTGTGCTCTATGTCAGAACAAAATGCTGATATATTTTTGCACGAATACCGAATTAAATCACAGGAATGCTTAGAAAATTTGTACACGTCATTAGAATTTAAAATTTTCATATTTTGAAGTTGCATAATAGATATAAGTAAAGTATTGGTTAACTATGGTTCACCACTGACGTTATCTTCACAGGGACGTGGCTAGAGGTTTTCGATTGGGGGGGGTTGTAGGGTATTGAATTTCCAGCTAGGGGAAGTGACCGGCAGGGGAAACCCCTCCCGATCCCTCCCCCAGTTGGAAATTCACTACAGAGAAAAATTTAGAAAATGAAGCCATGAAAAGGGGCATAAAATTGATTCTAGTAATTGAAATGCCAACACATTTATGATAGAATTATCAGGTTATTATTATTTGGTATTTTTCTGCGCGTTGCACATGTGCTGAACAAATGCTCAAGCTGTGAACTTTGAGCAATTCACACTGTCCTAACATTAAACCAGATCTTATGCAGAAATGATAAATTTTTGATGTTTCATCATTTTGTAACTGTGAATGATGGAATTAACTCAGGATAACGAGTTTACATGATGTGATTTTCTTGAAGTGCATTTCAAGGATTTTTTTTATTACGATAAGTAAACGTACTATAGAAATCTCATACCAATTGACATCATGCATACTTACGAAGCTCGATATTGCGTACACTGTAGTTTTTAATAGTAACAGTTGGAATTTTTGCCGAGCTGAAACCGAGTTGGAATTTTGGGAAGTAAAGAAGACATCAGCATCACCAAAGAAGCTCTAAAATCCAGATAGATGAAATTTCCAACTACTCATGACTTGCCCTCTGAATTTCCAACTATACGAAATTTTGGCAAGGATTGGGGTGGCCCCCATACCCCCTCCATCGATCGCCACGTCCCTGTATCTCCATCATTCGGCAAGAGCAATATGGGCAAAAACACTTGGTTCAGCATGGACAGCAAATCTTAAGACAGACTTGATGTGGGTGCATCCCCTTTCTTTGGATCTCAAAGTACCCATAAATATTATTGAGATTTGCACAACAGAGGAAAGATAGGGGCGTAGTAGTATATCTACCATTGGTACGGCTAAAGAACTGTCGCTGTCACCGTGCAAAGCGTGGCGACTACTTTAGTCCTTCGGCCGTACTGCGTAACGGAGCTAAGAGTTGGGGTGGCCTGGAAGTGTTAATTAATGGCCATGCAATCACCTCACTGTTCCAATGTGTATTTGATGCTCTGGATATACAGATGCGACCAAAACAACCCGTCTCTGCTTGTATTCCAACGCCAACGAAAGAAAATGCAAAAATGCCCACCATATTATTAATAATCATAATAATCATGTTGATCTATCAAATTTTCTTCAGACTAAAGAAAATTAATCTCTTGATTCTCAGACAGCGGCGCATTCGTTTTTTCGGCCCGCGTTCATCATATTTATTTCGGAGGCAAAATTCAAAATGCATACAACTATCATAGTTTGTCATTTTAGCGTTATCACATCGCGTTTTACAATGTAATATGTCTTATACATTGATACAGTATTGTTATTCTCATCGCGAAATGCGACACGATTCTCATATGTATGTACAAAATAAATATTTATTCAACTGGTTGAGAGCTAGATTAGTTTTGGTGGTCTAAATTTGTTATCAAAAATTGTTTTTTTACAAATTATTGGAGAGTGCCAATAGGCACTCTCCAATAATTTGTAATAGAACAAATTTGTATGAACAAACTATTATTTACGTTTGATTGAATACGAAACATGGGTAAGGAAATGTTGGCTTTTGCACTGGTACCCTCATCTTTTGAAAGGCCCGATTGTGGCTTCTAAAACTCAACCAGTTAAAAAACTCATTATTTTCTCTCTCCATTGTAGTTGTTCTATAATGATTTTGTGTTATATGTACAAAAACAAAACTATCAGTGAAATCAACATGGAAGCTCGGTGTTTAATTTCAGGCTCTCACAGCTGGATTTTAGGCATCAGCGACCATTCCATGAGGAATAAAAAATAAAAATAAAAACCGGCCTCCTTCATTCGTTTTAAAAAAAATACCCTAGAATCAATTATTTAATTTTCTTTGGCCTTACTTGCGTGAGTACATTTTTTTTCATGAATAAATTTACAAATGTAAGCAAATTGGGTGCATGTGGACAACGCTAAAGAGCAAAAACAACTTCTAAACCATGCATCTTCAAGTTGTCAAATATAAAGTAAACACGATCAATCAGTGTATTGTCTCTTCTTCTTTATTTGTCTTCACTAAAACATTGGCGTAAGTCAATACAAAACCAGTTATAGCAGCCAGATCGAACCCACCTCTTCCCACGATGGGACTTTTCCACTTTTACGTCCAGTTCTCATCTACTGGACAATATTTCCCACATCTTCGGGTGGCATAATGTCTGCCAGTCCACGTATACGTGAATCATCCATCGGGGAAGATCCTGGGTCGTCACTGGTGAACATCACATGTGAGGATTGCGTAAAAGTACACCCATAAAAACTTTGCAATATTGGATCAAAAGTGTGTGGCACTGTGAAGTATTGGCGCCCACACACACACGCACACCAGCACACCCCCCCCCCCCCCCCACACACACAAGTGCATACAAACGCAGAGTTGCATGCACAAGAAAGTGTGTACATACACATCGCACACAAACGCGCGCACACGTGTGCGCGCAGGTACATATTACTGTAAGGTAATTTGGAGCTCAGGGACGTGAACCAAATAGTTTATTCACTTGACGAATATACTTAGACATATTACGTAATGTACGCATGTTTCCAGTGTTGAAAAGATCTATCATCTTTGGCATATTGGGTCTCTCATAATAGTACCTTTTAATGTAACATTGCCGTAATGACTTTAATTTATCGCATACTAACAATACGTGGAATTCATCACCCATATCATTCTGACACAGTGGGCATATCCTGTCGTTTAATTGTGTTGTATACCAGGCACCAGTTTCAACCTGTAAGCGGTGGTTTCGTGTTCGAAATTTCATAATCGAGGTCACTTCCAAAGGCGAAAGTTTAGTTATATACGTTTCGGTTTGAAAGGCTGTTTTTATTGATCTATACAATTCGTATTTATTGGAAGAACTCAGAGTTGTGTTCCATTCTTGTATATATAAATCAAGAAGTTTACGTCTACTGGTTGCTCGAAACCACTGTGTATTAATTATATCTTGTGACATCCAAAGATTGGGCATGCCTATTTCAATTAGGGAGTTTTTTATTTGGTCTATCCATCGGAGGCAGGTGTTTCCATTCATATATTCTTGAAGGAGTGTCAAATATAATGAATATGAAATCTTACGACAGCGCCGAGTGTTTTTGAACACTAAATAAACTCACACGGCTTCAACCATTTTCCCAACGAAACGTAAACATCCGTAAACATTTTTCACAACCAATCGTCATTCTGCCACCAGAACATAAAGTATGATCCTTCATTGGAACAAGTGTATATAGCCGAATGGTTAATTTTTTTAATAAAAGGTACCAATTTGTCCAGGGACATGCGAATCGTATTTTCGCTTTTCAATCTCGAATCGAATCAGCCGCAGAAGAAAGCTGTCAAGCCACCAATCACATTCTGTTATGAATTCGGCGCTGTTATAGCATGGAATCCGCTTAGCCATAAAACCTTCACCCAACGCAACGGCAAAAAACCGACCAGAGCTTTACACAAAAATAACAATACAATTTTCATTATTTTTTTATGTCTCGCTGAGCTCGACGGAACAAACCTCGTCCTCGCCTCGACCTCGCCTCGACATTGCCTCTGGGTCACATATCGACTCGTCCTAACGGACTCGTCGATATATGCCCAGACACGAAGTCTCGACCTCAATACACCATCTTGGAAACCCACATGCTGGAAATGTTTCAAAAGCAAAATCAAATCGAGGGCGCATTGCATATAGGGAAAACCTTGCACTCGTAGTTTTGAAAATGTCGCTATGTATAAAGACGTTGTATAAATCTGATCATTCGTTCTTCATGTACTATTGTCTACACACACAGTGTTGTGTGTCGTCGGTACTGAACTGGATTGCTGGATCGTCAGATTTTGGTTCCGTTCAACATTTTCCCAGGCATTTAAAAAAATGACACGCCACTCTCTTCAAATGCGAATATTCTTTAACTTAATTATCTAACCCATAACACGTACTACATTTCCCATGAACGCTAAAAAGAGACGACACTATCTGACAAAGTAAAAATAAACAATCTGAATGTGGGGGAAAAATAATTTACTGTTAAATGCAAGGCTTCAACCTGGAAAATTGCATGAAACCAGTCATTTTCAGTCACCCAGCAGCCTCAAAGTAGAATTTTATCACTAACCCCACTTACATAACCCTGGAGCATAGCAACCCCTGTTTTTAAAATGAGCCTGCAAAAATTATATGTTTCTGTCTCATTTTTTTGTAAAATGCCTGGTAACAACTCCGTGTACATTTGTAAAATAGTCACTTTTTCGAAGCCACTGTTAGCATTATTCCTCTGGTAATTTACCCATATGCATCAGACTCCAACACTTCAAATTTTGTTGTCCAGCAAATGGCCTAACGTAATCATATATCTGATACTAAAAATACATCTCCTATTTACATGGCCTTAGTTTCAACACGTACCCTTAGTTTAGAACTGTTCCCCTGTAAAACAGTGTGAAACCGTAGAGTGGACCCTAAAGGTAACCGTCAATGTCATTGAACAAGATGTAACCCCCCCCCCCCCCCATTTTTTTAATGACGTGGAATCTGTTATGCTGTGACGGTAGTTTACTGACCTAGCACAAAAACACTGTACCAACTTTCCGATCTCGGCACTTGTTGTTTGTCAATAATAAAAAAAAAAATATGTTGTAAACATTCGATTTATTTTGCCGCGAAATTGTTAACACCATCAACATATCCAATTTCACAGACATCAAAGTATAGTCCTTGAAAAGCAGAGCAAAGTTTATTTATAGGAACAGCCCCCCCCCCCCCTCCAAAATGGCGGCGGTTGAGACAATTTTCCATTTGTAACCAATGAGCATTCCAGCAGCCCAGCTCTATAAAGATCCGTGATCATGGACAGGTCGTTACACACGTGCTGTGTTTCCGACGCATGCCGAATATTAAATCGCACATTGCGGTCGCTAGATCTGTTGCTATTCGTTGTTCCTTCCTCGCATCGACCACTATTTTTCTCCGCAAAAGTTATACCTACATAGAAGATAAATATCATGTTATGCATATATGTATATAGGAGTGTGTGTATGTGTGGGTCTGTCTTCCCTATTTTGTGAGAATCTAGACAATAGTATTTGCGTCCCCACAAGGATTTCCTTTGTTTTCGCTGTCCTCACAAAGAAAACAATGGGTCAGTGTTTGTGTTTGTGGGGACTTGTTTGTCATTGTTAGTCACCGAGAACAAAGAAAAAATAACAAGTCACCACATCGACGACTAAACAAAGCACTGAGTTTGTGTGTGTGTGTGTGTGTGTGTGTGTGTGTGTGTGTGTGTGTGTGTGTGTGTGTGTGGGTTTGTCTTACCAACTTGACGAGGTAACTAGACAAAAGAGTTTGCGTGTTTCGCCTTACCGAGGTACAAAAGACAAAAGAAACCCTTTACCTCGGTTGTTTTCCCAGAACTGTACCGGCAAAACGAGGTTGAAACCGTTAGTCCACACAAAGGGCAGACAATGGGGTACCTCGGTATGTAGGGAAAACAAGACTGTGTGTGTGTGTGTGGGTTTGTCTTACCAACTTGACGAGGTAACTAGACAAAAGAGTTTGCGTGTTTCGCCTTACCGAGGTAAAAAAGACAAAAGAAACCCTTTACCTCGGTTGTTTTCTCAGGACTGTACCGGCAAAACGAGGTAGAAACCGTTAGTCCACACAAAGGACAAACAAAGGGTTACCTCGGTATGTAGGGTAGACAAGACTGTGTGTGTGTGTGTGTGTGTGTGTGTGTGTGTGTGTGTGTGTGTGTGTGTGTGTGTGCGCGTGTGTGTGGAGTTAACGGCTCAAGAAAAAAATACTTTATTATGTTTTTTCAATGTTGTCTGCCTTTACCGCCCAGTGTCTGCATGTTTTTATACACTAGTCAGACTCTGTAATTATGCATGCATTGTACCACGACCGCTCAAAGCAATAGCATAATATTATCATTAGCGTCTTATATATAATTTTATTTCAAAAACTTTTTACAACTGTTTTCATTTTTCTACATTCAACTACCCTTTTACTCTTCTTTTTTATTTTTTCTTTGAAAGCAGGACATGTCGCCTCCTAGAGATGGTAATAACTATCCCTATCCTATTGTATTCATTGTATTCATTATACATGTACATAACTGTTTTCTTCAAGAACAGTTCTGTTCTGTTCTCCTAAAAAAATTGCCCACAAAGCCCACTTTTGCACTAAATGTTGCTAGGGTCTAACTCTGTAAGTAATTCGATTCTGTTACGGGCTGTTTGTTTACTCACTTCTCGTGAAGTTTGCACCCAGACCGGGGGGGGGGGGGGGGGGGCACTAAAATTTGCGTGACGTCCTATTTTTTATTCGGCTCCTTTTTACACCCACCCACCCACTACGTGCAAATTTTCTACTACCGTTCTCAGACACCCACCCCCTGCTCTCCCATTAAAATCCAAAATAAGCTTATAAACTTAGTAGGCACAGCTGTCTTTAGGGGTTTTTCATAATGTTCTTAACCCTTTACCCAACGTAACGGCCAAAACCGGCCAGCGCTATTCTCAAAAATCGCCAATTAATTTTTATTATTTTTTCATTGTTTGTCACAAAGACATAGGTTATGGCCCCCTCATTAGAACGAGCTCGTTCCAATGAGGGGTCATAACCTATGTTTTTGAGACAAAAAATGAAAAAAATTAGTTATTCAATCATTTTTTTGGCAAGTGTCGTCTGCTTTTCATGTTAGGTAAAGGGTTAAACTGGTACCACCAATTTAAACCTCTGAGGGCCGCTGTGGGCCCCAATCTACAAATGACAAGCTGTTCATTATCAGGCTTGGCCAGAGCAGGTGTACATATATGGGAACAAATTTTCATTTGAATTGTTCCCAAAATATTGTCTGCACATTTTCTACATTTCGTACAAGACACCCACCCCCTACTAACGTGTGACATTTTCCCAGTTTAAGCCCAATATTCTCACATATAAAGCCTCCTGATGTTGTATTTATGTTAAGAGTGTGATGTACAACATCATCTTTAAGGTTTGAAACACAAATGATGGTATATATTAGCTGATATATTGATATATTTTTTAAAAATTCAAAAAATTGCACAAGTTGGAAATGCACATTTTTGGCGCACTCAAGAGACCCACCAACCCCCACGTCACGTCTTGCATATTTTTGGTGGCCTCCCCCTGCCCAGACTATAGTTTATTTAATGTGATGTACATTCACTTACGAAGATATACATATATTCTTTCGGGCTTCAGTAATGGATTTTTCAATCAAAAAGCATTTAATTCGCATTGAAAACCTGAAGATATTAACTACGCAGTGTAATCATAAAACTAAGACTGTGGTGATTCGTCATCCCTAATGGTCATCACAAATTCGGTCAAATTAATTTGAGCAAAATTTCTTGCGTTAATTCGAAGAAAATGAATATGCATGGGATTTTTTCGATTCAATGGTCTGGACTATATCAGTTAGTCGGTAAAGCGAACCGTAGGCTCGCTTTTCTGACCAACTGAACTATTCCAGACGAGTTAATCTGAACATAGGGGATGGGCTATTTAAGGGCTAGATTGGTTCCAGGACATAGAATTATGGAATTCTTTACAGATTGAATCTGGTGGCCCGAAAGCTTGGGGTTTGTATGTTATAATCAGTTCATTTCTCATTACAGATGTGCCATACCAGGTTTACCAAACGATACGTATGCTATACAAAGTGAATATCATCAAAGACTGATAAACGAATATATTCCCTACAGCGATGATAAAGATGTGCTCTACAGTAAATGTAACATCTACATAAAAGATAACGACACGCAGTACAACATCTCAGGTATTCCTATCAATGGCACCACCGTCAGCTGCAGTAGATGGGTGTATGACAAGTCAATTTTCGAGTCGACTGCTACAGCAGAGGTATGTTTTTGTGGAAATTAATCCTTTTTTTCATCATTTCTAACACGGACGGTGTTTTACTAGAAATTACTCGGACGGAGGGAACGCACGTTACAAATCAACAGACAACTGTCATTATTCTATAGAAATTACATGGAAGGGGGTGGGTGAGACCAGTTCCCTGTCATCTGGAGAAGTATCCTTTGGGGATTTTTGTCCTGAACGGATTTGACCAGTTCTATACCCGACAAGATTGGCAACAGCAATCCAGAAAGGTTGCTTGAAGAGCAAACTATTTTCAGTTTTTGCTTCAAAAATATTGCTTTTGATCCCTCAATGGAAGGAGTTCGAAGCTATGTTTTGTAGAAACAACTGACAAAACATTAAACAGTTGAATGGGGATTTTTTGTGAACAACTCTGTCCGGATAGGTAAAGATGTAAATTTAGATTGGAACCATATCACTTTACTGAGACTCAAGCTTGTTTTTCCTCTTCCGAGGGAACATGACTATCAGCTAGCTAGTCTCACGCAACAGACATACACGGTTTCTACATATAACAAGAGCTGGGCCGCACCCCGGTGTATACCGTCTCGCCGCTTACTGAATTTCGTTGAAATCTATCCACTCACTACTGAGCTATTGATCCTGGCGGATGGACGGATGGAGGTTCTACCGCAGATGTACTTGTGAGGTGATTTTAGTGTTAGGAATGGGGAAATTGCGCAACTCACAAGTGGGTTTTTCGCACCTCACTAGTTGAAAAAAAACCTCACAAGTGGTTGGTGTACTAACTCTTTTATCCCCCAACCTCACAAGTGACGACTGTACACGGGCGGTCACCTCGCAAGGCCATCTGTGGTGGCCCGGACGGACGGACGGACGGACGGACGGAAAGACGAGGGGACAGATGCACGGACACACGTGCGGGTGGACAGACAGACGGACGGACGGACATATGTGATCCTGTATATCCCAAACCTTTCGATACTGGGGGTATAATAACATGTCGCCATTGTTGTTGAAAGTCGAAGGAAGATATCAGCGATCTATTAATTTTCATACAAACCTTGGTGCTCCTGTTATCACTTCCACGGCTAACTGGTTGAGTGCTAGAAGCCACTATCAGGGCTTTTAGAAAAGTGAGGGTATCAGAGCAAAAGCCAACATTTTCCTTGCTCATGTTTCATATTCAGTCAAACTCAAATAATATTTTGTTTATATTAATTTGTTTTATCACAAATTATTGAAGAGTGCCTACAGGCACTCTTCAATAATTTGTAATAAAATAAATTTTGATGAACAAATTTAGACCACTCAAAATAATGTAGCCCTCAACCAGTTAATATAGAAAAACCAAGACGGATTACATAATGCTTTGTGTAACATAAATATTTTGCAATCGTCTTTTCCCAGAATAAAACTGACATTCAGTTGCAAACGTTGAGTAAAACTGGTGTTCAACTTCTTTATCGCATTATGCACTGACGGATTATCTTTTGTGTCTGAGACTCTCGGTATCTTGAGATCAATTATTAATAAATTTACTCTTTAGTGGAGTGAATATTTGGTAATGGAGTGACTATTTGTTGGAAATGTAATAAATGAATAAATTAACTAGTTCGATTTTGGTACAATTGTTATTTTCTTTTGAAATGAGGGGATTATTACTTGATGCTTCTCATCATGAAACAATCTTCCCATATTTCACAAGTGAATGAAAATCATCCCCGATTCGAACGAATGAATGATAAGTTTCAGCGCGCCGAAGGACGATGTGGGATTTAAATCCCTTGCGACCCGAATAACTTTATTTGCTTTATAACTTTATTTGCTTACGAATCCACGAGAGTCGAAAGCCAGAACCAATAATCTTATTTGGTTTGAATGTGCGCACTGGCAGTAGGGTAGTGGAACCTCAAACTGGAAGATGACTAGGAATTGTGCATAACTATAAGAATTCTACTCTGTGTTTACTTATAGACGTGGGCATATTCAGGGCAATACTGAAAACGCGGTTTGTTGGTTGCTTTAGAAAAGAAAAAGAAAAAGAAACCCAAACAGTCGCTGGTTTGCGATTCGAACCAGTTTACTAGTATCTATTTATTATGTGCTTGTTTTGTATTAAAGATTAAAGCCTTTGGAAATCTGTGTGTTCTTAGATTCAAAATCTACTTGTGACCTAGACGACAGAGTGTGCCAGCGTGGAGTAACACCTCGCCGCTACTAGGCTCGGCATCACTCACCGCATGCTGTCAGGTTGTTCAAATTCACGTATATCCCCAGCCACGTTGGTGACTGTTACTTGCGTCCCCATAAGGATTTCCTTTGTTTTCGCCGTGCCCCAACAAAGAAAAGAATAGGTTGTGATTTGCCCTCCTGTTATTGTGTGAACTTTGCGATCACTGTACTGTTATTCAAACCTCCTTACACTTAGTATGATTGGTGTTTTTGATTCCACTGCCGTGCCAAACACGCATACAGTTAAGACTAGAAGTCCTGTCGCGAATTGTGCGCTTATCTAGTCTTAATTGCGCGTAGGAGCTGCGCGCAATTGGCATATCGAATAGCATCCAAAGCATGGCAGGTTCTCCTGGTTACTCAAAGCAAACACAGGCAGGTTACCCGGAGATCCATTGGCTGAAACATTGCTTGTGCCCAGGTGATATGTCCAGAATTTGATTGCCGTACTATCTTCATAACGCGTAGATTAACGCGCAGATCGGCGTGCTATTTGTGCGCATTTCATGACAGGACTTCTAGTTTTAACTGTACGTTGCAGTGGAATGTACAGTGTGATCGAGTGGATAAGTCGGGCGACGTGTTCGTCTCTCACATATATCGGATGTGGAAGGTGTTATTGTTGGAACTAGATGACCAAGTGCAAAGGTAGCCATGTGTTTGTATAAACTGATATTTTGTTGTATTCTATTGTAGATGAACCTGGTCTGCAACGATGAACTGAAGACTTCGCATGCGCAGATGATATTCATGGGAGGAGTTTTGGTTGGCGCTATTGTATTCGGGAGTTTGGCCGATGTGTAAGATTCTATCCAGTTTAACAAGCTCATCACTTCCTATCATCATTAAAAATGAGTGAAGAACTCTAATAGTCAGATTTATAATTTTATCAGGAAATAGACCGGCAACACAGGCTTTGTCTCTGTGAGCAATTTAACCTTTTGGTTCAATTTCAAGCAGAAAGTGAGCATGCCCGAAGGTACTGTCCGTGTGAATTCTCCGTTGGGAAGTAAATCGGAAACTGAGTTTTGTGTTTGTAGGACCTCTAAGGTCATTTGAAAAAAAGAGAAGGAAACAGTGTAACGAAGTTGAATTTATGCCGAATTCATTTATCCCTGCAAACCCACCAGAACTTGTTTTGTATACTATCATTGTTTGCAAAACGAAAAGGAAAACCTCTTAAACAGACGACAGGATCGGTTGTGTCGAGCAAATGGTGTGACACTACACAGTAGTCCAGTCAGACTTGAATGATTTCGGACTCAAGGAGCTATAAAATTCCTGTTTTAAAAATCAATATTTTGAATTTATCAGCTTCCGACAACCATTTCTTCAATTTGAAATGTAGTTTGTTAATGAAGATAAAATTGTTTGAATGATTTTGTAACACTCACGTTTTGACTTTGAAGCGGATATCTCTCAGATAACGAAAGTTAATTTCTCAAAAATACGAACAAATAACCCAAAATGGACACAATTTTTATTTATATTTTTCTATTTACATATCGATCTGTCATACGTGTTTGCCAACCACACCTGAGTTTTGGTTTTATTTCAAGCAGATGTCAGAAGTGAGCGAAATTTGAATTTTTAACGTATTGGATTATATGTAATGTGGGCGTGTGACGAATACAATAATCCCCGATGTGCGGATGCATTCATCAATACGGCACTTCGCGCCTCTCGTTCTATCCTTCTACGCCGCCACTCGTGTCATGACGTTCTGTGTATTTAGTAGCCACAGATTTATTTATTTATTTATTTATTGGGTTTTAACGACACTTTCGACAGCCAGGGTCACCTCGTGTCGAAGTTTTACGGGAAGAGGAAGCCGGAGTACCCGGAGAGAACCAACGAACAACGGCAAGCAGCTGTCAGGCTTCCCAACATACTAACTCCACACAAGCAGGGATAGTATTGGTAGAAGACAGGTGTACCATCGACGTGCAGTACGCCTTAGTACACAACGCCACCGGGCCCCCACATGGGCAATGAGGGTGAAGTGTCTAGCCCAAAGGCACAACGTGGTTGCCTCAGGTGGAATTCGAACCGAGGACATCTCGGCTTGCAGCCTGCACCTCTACCTACTTAGGCACGTAGCCACAGAGAGATGTGCAGATATATTGCAATGGTCAATTGGCCTGGGTTGTCTTTTACCGTTCAACTGACAAGGATAAGCCAGCCGGATTAAGCAGGACGTCATAGACGTCCTGTGTGATCTGATCTGGCTGCTCTAATCCCGTCAACGAAAATGTGAACAACAACAACAACAACAACAATAACAACAACAACAACAGCAACAACAACAACAACAACAACAACAACAACCCAAAATAAAACAAATGTGAGCAAAAAAGAAATCACGGACAACAACAACAACAACCCAAAATAAAACGAATGTGAGCAAAAAAGAAATCACGGACTGTTTGTCCAGAGTGTTGGACGCTGAGACACTCGCGTTTTTATTATCCCGGGTGCAAAGCTATCACCTCGAAAATGTTCACACCTTAGAGACGCCACATTATCCTCGATTGAAACCAGCATAACATGGATTTGGAAAGATTAGGCTCTTGTGCCAGACTTGACAGTGAGCAAAGTACAGTGATATTAAAGAGCTCTTTGTGGTAGTCATTTAATAAAATGCTATACTGAATTTTCTATGAGTGTCCGGCATATTATTAACTTGCTAAACAGTTTTTCGAAACCTTTGAATTCCGTGCCCGGTGTTATACAGTAAATAAATCGAGCGCTTTACGTTATGAGGTGTTATATTTCCATACGCATATTTGCCTGTAGTGAGGGTATAAACGTGGAATGGAGTTGAGAAAGTCATCCTTAATGTTCACTAGTCAAGAAAACAATGATTGTGCAGTCTCTCATTGGCCAGAAGTCCCCACAGCGTCGTAAGGGTGGGGTGGAGCGATCGCCCGCAACTTTTCTGCAAAACTGCCACTCTTATATATCATTTATGCCCGGAATTTCTGATCCTGGTTATATACCCTCGCCCTAATATTTTGGGGGTAATTTTATTGTAGTAAGGTTGTCATATTCTGGTTACTTATGCGTTAAAAAACATTAGGCGTGCTCCATTTGACATGAAGAGTTACAGAGTTATAAGTCCTAGACCTTCAGCTAGAAAGGATACACACTTTAACCCAGCACGAGATAATATAAAATGGAAGAAAATATCCCCCTCCGCCACTTCATTTTGCCCGGCTACGTCAACAAGTTCCTGGAACGATCATTGGTCTGGAACGATACCATTGTGTCCAAATACTCCCAGGCAGCTCGATTGTGGGGATGAGTTGATGGTGTAAAGGCACACCGTCCGCTTTAAGCGAGATGCACCGCACAGTACCAAGAAAAGTCATATTTAATGTCTCTAATTCATGAAACTTATGTTGTTTCTGTGTGTCTGTCTCTTCGTTAAGTCCTTCCAACTCGATATGCTTAAGGTTTTACGTGAATCAAAAGCTGACAATCCGTAAGTAGACAACACAATAAACACCTAACTGTCCTTAACTCTTCCACGTCTGAGGCCATGAATGGTATCACCTCATACACTACTTCCAACAGAGGGAGGGGGGGGGGGATTTTATGTATTTGAAAAGGGGATCAGTGATAATTTATTAGTGACCACTTCCGGAAAACAAAAGATGCGCTCGTCCATTTCGCTGTATACAAAAGCGCAGAAGACAACACCAATCAGAGCGGCGTTGTTTTAACCCTTTACCTAACATGAAAAGCAGACGACACTTGCAAAAAAAATTCTTGAATAACTAATTTTTTTCATTTTTTGTCTCAAAAACATAGGTTATGACCCCTCGTTGGAACGAGCTCGAAGAGCTTGTTCCAACGAGGGGTCATAACCTATGTTTTTGAGACAAAAAATGAAAATATTTTGAAAATTAATTGGCGATATTTGTGAATAGCGCTGGCCGGTTTTGGCCGTTACGTTGGGTAAAGGGTTAAAGGTTAAGATCTAAATTGTTTTATGTACTCAGAATCGGTTCAGAGGTAATTGGTTTGCTACAAACTCCAATAAGCTGTGAACAAACCAAATCCAACATATCATTCATATCAAAGACAATATGCTTATATCATTTATCCCCAGCCAACATCGCGACAACTACATGGGCATGTGTGTTTTTTGTGTGGGGAAATTACAGGAACAGGAACACACACCAAGCACTTCACTCTCCTTTTACTTTTGAGATTGATGTTTCATTGCGTTCGTGCGAAGTTTGAATTAGCTGAGTAAAGATTGGCGACGGTACATAAGCTTTTCAGTGGCTTCCAGGAAACAGTCGTCTTACTTAGCAGGAAGTGTCGTAACACGAGTTCAAACAGAGACAACGAGGTTATATAAAGAACTGTTCACATAGAATGCCTTGTGATTGATTTTGCAATGGCATGACCAGGTAGTTGGGGTCAAATAACTCTCAGATCATGCATCGGTCGTCCAATGATCGGTCTCTTAAAAACAAATGTCGAAATACATTAACATGTAAAGAGAAAACAAAATTCACACTGGAAAGATTCCTCGTGATTGAAACATCTACCACTCTGGAAAGTTTATCCCATCTGTTCCATTAATATAAAATAATCACCGAAATGACGAGATGAATGTACGTTACTTCCGCGGTGCATATTTTACACCTTTAACCAAACACGACTGAAGGACACTTGACAGATTGTTTTTCGAATAATTAAATCTTTTCACTTTTGCCCCATCAGCATAGCTTCTGACCCCTCATTGGAACGATCCGAACGATCTGGTTGGCGCGGTAAAATCTGCAAAAATAAAATTTCAATGGGATTTTTTGTTATAGCGCTGGTCACGATATTTCTATTACGTTAGGTAACAAAAGTATCCTCTCGTTTATTTTTATTTTATGTTACAAGAACGTAATTCCCCCAATACAAGTAAAACGTCTAGACAAAATACAAAACTGTGTTGAGGGTAGCAACCGCGCGTGCCATCATTCGATTCAGAAAGAGAACGTTTTCTACCTGCACTCGTCGAAACTCATTACACAAGTGGAGGCCACCGTTTTGATTACAGTAATTAAATGATAAATAAATCACCAACTCGGTGAAATAAGTAAGATGAGATCTTTTTATGACATGATGATATTTTTATTTAGGCCTACCATGCATTAAGCCTGAACAAATAGATAAAGAATACACAGCTGAAACACTGCTACTATAAACTTCGTTCGACTGTTGTACTACAAGTGGAACAATAAATGGGGATTACGGCATGCGCAGCTCAAGAACGTAATACATTACGTCATGATCTCCATTCATTAAAAATCAATTCATAAACGCCGAATGATTGACAAAATATATGTGAACATGTCAATAAAGAGGGAATATTGTATGATAAAATGGCTATTACCACCATGTGTGTTTCCGAGATGGTGTAATGAAGTTTCGGTCTCGCCTCTGGGTCATATATCGACGCGTCCTAACAGACTAATGGCCAGAGATGAGGTCTCGACTTCAATACATCATTACGGAAACCCATATACTTCGAGACTGTGGTATCGAGTTTCTAATTTTAATCATTAGCGTTTCTTGTGTTTATTCTATTGGGATGGTGAGTCGAAAGCAGGGTACCATGTTTTAACCCTTTACCTAACGTAACGGCCAAAACCGGGCAGCGCTATTCTCAAAAATCGCCAATTAATTTTCATTATTATATTTTTCATTTTTTGTCTCAAAAACATAGGTTATGACCCCTCGTTGGAACGAGCTCGACGAGCTCGTTCCAACGTGGGGTCATAACCTATGTTTTTGAGACAAAAAATGAAAAAAATTAGTTATTCAAGAATTATTTTTGCAAGTGTCGTCTGCTTTTCAGGTTAGGTAAAGGGTTAATCAATATGACTACCTGGTAACACTGCCCGATTTGAGATAAAGACGTGGGTACACCCTACTGTTATTTACGCTCAGTGGCAGATGCCACAAGAGAATTTCATTGTAGATGATTTTTTAAAACAATTTCCCAGGGTTTCCACAAATGTTTAAGATACCAATCACTGTGAAGTTGATGCACGCACCGGCGCGCCATTTTGTACGACTTTCTGCTGTCTGTGTATGAAACCAACTGAGGAACAAATCCAAAGAGATAAACATATGACATTTGGCAAACTTTCCGCATACCTTGGACCATCTTCTGGCTGCATAGTGCAAACAACGGAATTCAACATGAATCAAAGCTCATTCCAAGACAAATCAACAATAGAAAAAAATCCCAACAATTCAAATGTGGGTTTGTAACGTAAAACATCGTAGTGTAAGACTTGTATTATCCTCAAGTGGTATTCGCGAGGAAATCTCGCGCCCGGAAATGGGCGATATGTGACCCAGACACGAGTCTTACCGAGGTCTGTGTCAAATATTTTTCCCCGAGGGTGAGCGTTACCCATTCCCAACACACCACTCAAGAATGATCTTTTTTCACACCGCACCCCATGTAACATCATGGGAATCAAAATACTGCTCGAGCGATAACAATGTTTCTACCGATTGATCGCAGAAAAAGGGAGTTGCATTTTCCGAAAGGACATCGAAAAGTTCCGCACATACCGAATTTACCACGAAAACTAGATTTAGATCCCCACACTGATACAGTACAGCCGCCGTGGACCGGTCACTTTCTATGAGTGGGTAATATTTCCATGGACGCAGATATTAGATTCCATACACTAATAATGATTTTTATTACCTGATAAACGCATGCGTGGACATCACTGCTCATGCACGGACTACGACCAGTCCACAGCGACTGTGCTCTAGATTGTCATATTAAAGCGAGTTGAAACATTTGTCATTCCGATAAGTCAACTGTTTAAATTCCTGATTTCGATGACGTCATGTGAAGTGTTGTTGGAGAAAAGTCATTCTGGGGTGGTGTGGGGCTGAGTGGATAGTTGTCTCAATAAAAACGAAGCGAGACGCTATGTATGTTTACAAAATGCAGACGAAGATGAAATGGCCTGGACATCATTTAATCCTTTACCCAACCTGAAAAGCAGACGACACTTGCAAACAAAATTCTTGAATAACTAATGTTTTTCATTTTTTGTCTCAAAAACATAGGTTATGGCCCCTCATTGGAACGAGCTCGACGAGCTCGTTCCAATGAGGGGTCATAACCTATTTTTATGTGACAAAAAATGAAAAAATAAAGAAAATTAATTGGCGTTGGGTAAAGTGTTAATATTCAATTGAGGATTGTCACGTTGCGTTGGCTACATTGTTATTATCCCTGGTGGGTGAGGGTGTGAGATGGGGAAATCTCAACCGAGGGCAAGATATTTGGACCTGACACGAGGCTTGTTGAGTGTCTGGACCAATTATCTTGTCCCAAGGGCAAGATATTTGGGCCAGACACGAGGTTTGCCGAGTCTCTGGACCAAATATCTTGTCCCGAGATTTCCCATCTCATACCCGTCCCCAGGGATAAACTTTCTCCTGCCACCAAACAGTCTGACATCATCAAAAGTATTTGATTTTGCTTATCGAATAGAGCGCACAAAAGTTCTGTATATACGGCAAGATGGGGGTTAAAAATTTGTAGCCAAATAAACACTGGCACATTCCGATGACGTCATATTGTGAATTCTGCAATGTATTCGCATAACTTTTCGACCGGAATTTTGTGCAACTCGCTCCACTCATAATGACGTTCATCCAAATATGCAAAAAAAAGAGCCAAGTGTCCTTTGGTTTTGCGGTCTCTGTTTTTATTTATATTTTCTTCGACAAACGTCCGTCTGTTAATATTTCCAAAACGTGACACCATGTTCGTTTCTTTACAGAAGAACCTCCGATGATTGAATAGTCCTGCGCTCATTAAATATGCTAATAAGCCAGTCACGTGGATCATGTGAGATAGATATCGATCTCACATGACCTTCTCACACGAGACACGCATATCTTGTATAGGAAGTGGGGAAGAAAGATCTGTCTCACCCAATATCTTACTCGGCAAACGTGTATCTCAATATGTAGATGGTGATAAGTAATATCAATAAAGCTCCCAAAACCCACAAAAATAATAAAAAATTATAAAAATATGGGCTTTTCGGCATGCATGGAAAAAAATCAGATACTACATACAACACACCTGTTGAAAACGTTACATAAAAATGTAAAAAAGACACTTTGCTACGCGTTAACCCATTATCCAGCAAGGCAAATACTGACGGTGGCGCAAGTTTTCAGGTAATTTCTGATGACATATGATAGTGAAGCACTCGAGCCTCTTTTACTATGTGCAAATGTTATTTTTGTTTTGCAGGATTGGCAGGAAGAAGACACTCTACATTGGCATAATACTAAATTTTGCAAGTGGAATGGGTTTAGCTTGGGCGCCTGAGTTCATCTCATTTGTCATCATCCGTTTTGTAAATGGGGCGAGTAATGCTGGGGTATTCATGTCTTGTTTTGTTTTAGGTAAGTGCCGCATCGTGATATATCTATATTATATTTTAGAATGTCTGTATGTATGTTTATTATGCAAGTAATTGTTATTGACCAATCCGCTTCAATATCTAGTGACCGTATATGAGACTGTGTATCATCGAGCTGACCGTATATTATAAGTTACAGGACGTTCAGGTGGCGGATACGGTATCATATGAGGCGAGGTGAAAACAATATTGGACGAGGCGGTACGCCGAGTCCAATATTGTTTTTGCCGAACCTCATATGACACCGTATCCGCCACCTGAACGTCCTGTAACGTATTTATTATGCCAGCGAAAACAAAATAACAATCAAATTTGAACGCCGGCACATTTTCAAAACTGGTGCAAAACGCTATGTAAGTTGTAACAAACGTGCACAGTTGTCTCCCTGTTTGTGTATAATTTCCTTGACAACACAGACAACAGCGATAGACGCTTTTCTTCGTACTGTCACTTTGTCTTGAGTGTGCAGAAAATGTCCGAAACGTCCGATTTTATAGAATTCGAACAAAATAAATGAGACATATAGACACGGAGGGACGTTTGATTGGTCCGTTATCGGTAGATCGAATACAGTAGTATTTCTCACTTCAGATAATTAAATTTACATTTAGAAAACAAATTTCACAAAAAATTTATTATAAAACGAGTGAAAATGAGACATATAGATACGGAGGGACGTTTGATTGTACTGCAATTTCTTCAATATGGATATAAAACACACCGCGAGGTGAGGAATTTCCACGTCGAAACAAAATGGCGGTACTGACCTAATACGAGTTTCGTATTAGGTCACCTCGGGCTGCAGATGACCCAATACGGCTCAGTACCGTCCCACTATTCGGGGGCTGTGATTGGCGAATTTCATTGGCTGGCATAATAAAGAGCTTATATACGGTCAGTTTCGACATTTTATTTTTGACATCCAACGCTCGCTTCGATGTTTTTCCTAATTTCGCGTGTTCAACGAACAACAAATAATTTCGCGTGTGTGTCTGTTGAGCAACGTACAACTATAATACGTTTCTTCCAGTCTTTGAGAAATTTTAATAAACAAATGTAAATAAATACAATAAATAAACCACTAAAGCGACATGTATAGAAGCCAACTGGCACTGTTTGAGACGAACTCAAGCGAAAATCCTTACCCGAATAATCTGCCCTTCTCAGTTCATGCAAATATTTTCGAGTTACTCCCCCTGGACTGTAAATTTTATCGTCTGTTTTGTTTTGATTTGAATGATTGAACTTGAAGGTTGATCGATTTCGAACATAAATTACACTTGTGGTTGTGTCTCTTTCAAAGGACTGGCATAATAAATACGTTATGGGGCTTTCAGAGGGCGGATATGGTGTGATGTAAGGCTTTTACCGATATATGTCTTCAAAAGGGGTCTACTAGGGATACGTTTTTATCAGGAATCTAATGGTGAGGTTTAAAAAAGTATCGGATGGAGGTGGGGGTGTAGAGGGACACCAAAAGTTATGACCAAAATTTTTCTCACCGATATAGGTCTTCAAAGGGGTCTACTAGGGGTAATTTTTTATCAGGAATCTAATGGTGAGGTTTAAAAAAGTGCCGGGGTGGGGGTGTAGAGGGGCGCGAACAGTTATGACCAACATTTTTCTCGCCGATATAGGTCTTCAAAGGGGTCTACTAGGGGTAATTTTAATACTCTCCGCAGCCCGTGCAACACCGGGTAACCCCGCTAGTAATGTATACAGCTGAGAACTTGTGGTATTAGGTTAGATCCTGGTCTGGGTTCCGGTGCGATTAAAGTCGATTCCCGATCTTGTTTTCCGGATTTATCAATACTTGATATCATAATTTAAAAACGACGTTTAAATTATGAGAAACGTTCCGAAAGTATCAGTGGAATATGTAAAAGGAAAATCGAACCCAGCCCCGCCATGTTTACCAACCGTTTATCACACTGATCTTGAAATTGATTCTTGGAAACCTCGTTCCGGGAGGGGAGTAGGTGGGTGGAGTCGCACATAGTCGCCTTTCTCCGAGATTTGCACAAAGAAAGAAATGGGTGGGAACATTTCTCCCGATTATTGCATAATTAATTTACACAAATACAATAACAACTTTTAATATTTAATAGTTTTTCCCCGCAATACTGTTCTGGGATTCCGTAACTTGTGAACGAATTGAACAGTACAAACACGAGTGCGCGAATGCGCACGAGTGTTTTACAATATAGTCCCTCGCCTCGAATGAATTATTTCACGTAACCAGACCAGTCAAGCGATTACTCTGTTTATTACTTTTCATTATTAACGATAATTATATTATTTAAAAGAAACAAAAAACAATGAAGTCCCCATTACACCCACGACAAGGCGTTTTTGTTTGCGCGCCCGGATACATGACCTAATTGTTGATTGCATAATTCACTTGTTATGTTATCGTTTATAATCAAACCGGGAAATACCAGAAAATCACACTTTGGAAAGTAATAAAAACTTTTTATGGTCACGACTTTGTTTACTCTCAAAGTGGCACACTGACTTATACTCTCAATAGACTATTATTTCAAATTTTATTGTGATTATCACCACACTACAGCCCCCATTCAAACGTTATTTTGTAGTCACGAAGTAAATATATCATTCATTTTATATATGTCGACTTCAGCTTATCCTCGCTGTCAAGCCTGAATATTTTTCCGAGGCAAATTGCGCTTAAATCCGACCAATATTTAAAGACATACCATTGATGAGTAGCCGAAATTCAGCTTTGCAGGTTGTTCACGTGTTAGCCCAAGAACATTAGGTTTCACTAGGGAAAACAATCGGAGAAAGCTGATTTTTTCAGGGAATGTCGAGTACATTTCACTGAACGATTAAACAAAAGTCCCCTAAAATCCCAGTTGAGCTTTTTTTTCTACAGCCTTTTTTCGAAAACGCGTTTGAAAAAAATCAAAAAAAATCGCACGAACTTTGTAACCTCGAATTGATCCAACTGTATTTTTTGTTTACGCGTATTTCGAGCTACATAATGTCTAATATACATTTATCTAGAGGAAAATGTGCATTGTGTGACAATTTCTGCGAAAAATTATTGAAAATTCACAAAAAAGTATCGGATTTACGCAAAAAATGACGATTTTCCTAACGGATTTGCCCAAAGGGTCGTAGTACAGAACGGGATGTTAGTTGGACAGACGATAAAAAATCCACCACCATTTGAAGACTTTTATCATTGCTTACAAAATAGACATTATGGAAGATCCCTTCTGCTTCTGGCCGAGTTCCCCTTTTGGCATAAAATTCGTCAGCATGAGAACTCAACTATTTTCGGGCTTGGGACCGAACAGACACGTCTGTGTCTGGCAGCATTAGATCAATAAATAATATTTACAGAATGTACAGAAATCAATAAATAATATTTACAGAATGTACAAATCAATCAACATGGATTAAGTTACATTGACTATTATCAACGCTATATACAGAAATGACATGACCTATATACATATTATTCATCGAACTCAGAAATTTCCGACAGGACAGTGTTTCTGTGGTTGTTACAAGAATCCGAACTGCAATTACACAAACCTGAGCAAGAGAGTCCTGCCTTCTTACACCCACACCTTTTTGTACAAGCACTCTTGCAACCACAACTGATCAGATTCAGAGGTTATCGGGGGCACATGGCTTTGTGGCTGCAGTCGGTACAAGAAGTCCATTGTCTAGCGACCACCCCCAATCCGTTGGAAGAAGCGAAGTGCCCAGCCATTGTTGGACCTGGAGATAACATCTGTAGACATGTTGTTGTGCAGCATCGCTGCTTGGTGGGAGTGAGGCTAGGTCGATGGGTTTATTCAGTTTAGATTTTGCTACATAACGCTTGTAAGTGACATATCTATATTGGTCGAGAGAGGAAACAGTTTTACTCCCGTATAAGATCAGGAGAAGTTGTTCCCCGGCAGCGGCTACTGCACTTGGTGTACTGTCATCCGCCAAAATTGTGTTGACATACTGTTGTGAGTCGCTAGTAACATCGGAGACAATTGTACTGAATACTTTCTTCTTACCAACTCGAAAGAGTGCAGAAGTAGTGTCACAACCACTTATAGAATGTGCTACAAGGAGGTTGCTTCTATGGTCACCCATTTTGGTTGCTATTTCACTAACTGAAACTAGTAAGTTTGGGGTAATGGAATACATCATGTCAATATTACATCCCGGTTGAACTCGAGAGGTAAGAATGACTAACAAGTCTGTGTCTGTTCCCACAACGACAACATTGTTGTCATCTTGAGCGATGTCAAGTGCAGTTTCGGCTATCAGTACATCAGCATCAGCCTCGGCCTGCTTGGACTGAATATTGATAGCAGATAGCTCCTGCATTAGAAGATCGATCAGGTGGGTTTTGTTCTTGGCATTTGCAAGGAAATCGGATTGGGGTGTGGTGGCTGGTAACTCGAGTGAGATATTGATATCAATGGAATACCTGTCTTTAGATCTACGGGCTTGTTCCATGCCCTTTGTCGACATTGTACAAGCATAACCATCAAAAACAACCACGACGTTCGCCCCAAAATGTCTCACTAGATAATTGGAATATGATGTACATATGTCCTTATATGACGACTGTTTATGCCATACAACTGCCCTCAATAAAAATCCACCATCTACAACAAACAGAGAATGTTCTGGGATTTTAGTTTGCTCGGAACCGTATGTTTTGAGGATCTTACCGAGCGTGCTTTTCTGTGTCTTCCTCATTCCAGCAGAATCAAACAATGCTGGTGGTTTCGGGGCGAGTTCGTATTTGAGATACTCTTCCATCTCTGCTTGTGACTGAATAACACATGTGATGCGGTTGAACAGAATTGTGGGGTCAATCACTACCTTACTTCCACGGACTTTGATGCTATTTGCCATCGATGCGAAAGACTTCACAGTGTCAACACGTCGTAGTTTGATGCTGTTGAACGTTTTGCTTACAACATTCGATACGCAACATTCACCAATTTTGCGAACTTGGTCACAGTTCACAGTTTCGTCGGCCACAAGCCCGGTCGCTATAGAGACTAATTGTAGTGGATCTCTATTCTGAAAGGGGGAATGCACTCTGAGCCAGTTCAATAATTTGGTGATATCCTTGGCATCAGTCAATTGTGAACTTTGACGGAGATCCCGATGTTGTTCGCCATGACCAGTGTGAACATGAACAAAATTTTAGAGAGCATTACATATCGGAAGGCAAAGAGGTAGTCCATGTACCCATTTCGCAACAGTGCTATCGGTTATTCCCCTGCCATGTGTGAGACCACCAGGGAGCTTGAACATTCTCATTAAACACTGCTCTATGGTCTGATCAGAATATATCCCGTCCCAGAATTTATCTGAGCGCCTTATGGTAAAGTAACCTTTCTCAGTTAACAACTTCAAATCATCCTGTTGCATTATTTCTGTTAGCTCATTCATCTGCTGCAAATAGAGATGAGAACTTTTTGCGTATGCAAAATGACCACCTGCGTGAAATACTGGAATCATATCGCGAACACAATATGTGTGGAGTTCCCAGTCGCCTGTGCGCTCTGCTCTCAAGAACAACTGGAGAAGACCTATTTGCTCGTAGTATTGTACCCAAAGCTTTCCTGTGCGTCCTACGGACGCATTCTGGAGCAGTTCGTGTAATTTTGACAGTAGATGGTTGACACTTTCTTGATTGACAGCGTCAGCTGTTGTACAGTCACCTCTGGCAAGTCCACAGAATATTTCATTGACTTCTGTGCAGTCTATGTTATCTAGTGTTCGGCTTTCTTCAAACACAAGTTTTGTAATGGCAATTTGTGTTAGCAAATGGGCACGAACTGCTCTTGAATATGCATGACCACTGATCAAATGATGGATTGACCCACCAGCATAAACAGTCCCCCAAAGTTCATCCAAGCCGCTACCAGCCATGATCGAACCAATTGCCCCTAAATATGACATAATCATATGGAAGCCGCCGAGTCTAACGAAAACTTTTGTCAACTTATCTGACGAAGACACAATCTCCACTGCTTTGATATAAAGTGGTTGGTCAAACGTCACTGGACAAACGTTCAGTCCCTGTTTCTCACATTCAGTTTGTGCAAACATGAGAGCAGTGTAAATTGTGCTCGGGTTGGATGGATCAAAATTAATAAAGGGAAGTATCTCGACATCACTTGTTTCATAATCATCTGATGATGTGACAATGTGCATATATCCAGCCCAAGATGGGCAAGGTACTCTCAGTACATGCGTCAAAGACCAAAGACTGTCGACTGTTTTTGCGAGTTCCAAATTTTTCGGATCAGATTCACCCAAAGTTGATAAAGCCTTCATCACAATTTCGTCAAGACCCGATTTGCTTGGTTTACTGTAACCTTTCAAAGGGATGTACCCGAATTCACCAGAGCCAATATTCGAATGATCACCAGTTAGTCGTTTTATCGGAGACTCTTCTATGTGATCTCTGCTTGGAGTTATACAGGCGATGCCTCCCATACTATGGAAAGTATTCTTGCCATCTAGCGTGCGCACATTACAATCGGCGTTATCGAAAACGAATTGTGTGAAGTTCGCAAGTCTAGGCGACGGACCTTTGCTTATCATGACAGAATGAACGTATTGTTGAACTTCCCGGTAGCTAGAAGAGAACATTAGTCCATTCAGAATGTCGATCAATTCCCGAGATGCGCATTTCCTATGTATGTAAACTGCTACCGACAATAATACTGGTGACAAGAATGAACGGGGCCGACAAGAACTTATTAGAGACTGACCTATGGCTGTCACGCGTCTCTGGTTGGCTTGGATGTTTTGCTCACGCTGCGACGGAGCAACAATCCCCTGTAACAAGGTTTGGAGTGTATCGGGTAGTAGATCACTAGATACAGATAACGAATCGAGTTTGGGATAAACGTCACACTCGTAAATGGCTGACCGAATATCATCGCGGACTATAGCCGATGCTTTCTTGACGATGCGCATACGTTCATCAGTTTCATTGGTACATTTGTCTGAGTACCACGAATCATATAGTATTTTGTCTGATGAATCTCTGAATGTGACAACATTTTTTAGGGACCTCAGTGTTGTAATAGAGATTCTACTACCGAAATGCTCAAGCAGTTTGGTTTTAAGATGTTTAGTTGTGTAACCGACTTCGTCACCAAGATACGATTCAAACGTCTCTGCCAATTCGCTCAAGGAAAACTGACACTCATCGCTGTTCTCCATAAAGGTACACAATTCATGGAATGCAAGTGCTTTCTTGTCTGCAACAGGCCTACCCCGTGAAAGAGTTCGCTCAGGCTTATCTCTGACAAATCCTGTCCAGCAATCATGGTGATACCGACCTTCCTCGGCCACTAGATCGATAGCACGACCGATCCGAGTAAGTACAGACTCACCCCATTCATCACTACGTTTCAAACAACGGGTTCTGATACTATCAACAAAAGTCTTCTCTTCTACGTTGAACGGGTATATGAGTTTGTTTGTCGGCGGATTCTCCACAGAACAGACAATGGAGTTTAAAATTGAAAGCATCTTGATCAGAGCGCAATTTTTTTGTCATAGATGGACCAGCTTCGTCAGATTCAGCTGCATCTAGAGACATTCTCTTACTTTTTCTTACAGAACTTTCCCGTGTATAATTCTTGTAGCAGAATTTGTGAATTTTTTCACCAACTGTGGGTTTCTTCGAACCGGCAAAAAGATTATCGCCAAGCTCGACGCTTACAGCAACCAACTTTTCTATACCCCGCTCACCAAGTGTAGTTATTCCGGACGAGCCGGTCAACTCATCGTTACATTTGATACATTTATCCATTGCCAAAGTTACAACAGAAAAAAGATGATAGACACAATAAACTCAAGTACAATACCACAGAACAGATATCAATGTGCGGACCTGCTTCGTTGTCACCGTAAGGTATCAACAGGTAACGCTAAGTGATATGCCAACAACATAACTGATCAGTTCTACAAATAACACAAGACTCTAATAATCAACAACAGGCAAAATTACATATATATCTATCAAGGGATCATTGGTTTCAATATCTAGGCATCAAATGCGGAGTGTCCAATACTGAACAGAGCAAATTGTGCAATGGACAGACCTGGAATGCGGAATTAAACAGCGTTTCCTGATGAAAGTCGTTCAAGGCTATTTTGCATCAAATTAAAGAGCGTTGTCTGTACAATACAAATTTGTTTATGAGTACACATCAAGGGCGTGCACACATTACATGCCAATGCATCTTGAGTGTAGGCGAACACCACATTATGTGATTTAATCGAACATGGAAATTGAAACAATGATGCTATAATACGGTATTTGAATGAGAAAAGTCGATGCCGTTTGAATTTGAGTTTAGGGGGTATGGTTAATATTTCACACGTTTCACCAGTTCATTATGGAATAAATGACTATTGTTATATATCATTATAAAGCCACTGCTTTTCTGCAATTTTTGATATATAATTTAACTCCCAAAGTAGTCGTAGATTTGATTTAATGGACGTTGTGTGTATGAAAACAATAAAATTTTTTTCGTAATTTTGTACATTTTCGTGAATATTTCACCATTGAGTGTGAGGATTGGTACAAAGTTGACATTTTCTGTTGGGGATATGTATTCTCAATATAATTCAGCACGATCTTTATGATTCTCACCCTACTAAGGCGAATAAGAATGAGAAATATGGAGCTGGGTCGAATTTAAAAAAAAAAAAAAATTTTTCATCAAAAAAACGCTATAACTAAAAAAGCTCAACTCGGATTCGCGGGGACTTTTCACACTTTATCCGCAATGTGTGTCCCGGAAACATATAAAAAAATCAGCTTTCTCCGATTTTTTCCCTTACTTTCTCATTTTTATGTCTAATGTACCTGGACTATGTGGTAAAAGTAGAGTTGCGCATACAAAAATACACGCGGATGGACTTTCCAACAATAAAATAACTCTCAGATTCTGTGAAAGTAGTACAAGAAACGAAAGCAACTCTTAGACTGAGGAGCTTGCGTTTCTTAAACTGGATAACTGGGACGTCAGCAAAAACATCGCACCTTATCCGCCCTCCCCAAATGGCGTCAGGTCGATCAACGCGAGTAATCTCTGCCATCGAATAACGTTTGATAACGTGAAAGGTGTTACGCTGTGACTGCAGTCACAGCGTAACAGCTTTAACGTTATCATCAAACATCAAACGAAAGCCTAGCATGAACACCGAGAACACAGAATCAACTTTACTGTATCAGTACTTATTTTTGTCACTAAAATATATTATAAATATTCAATGTGCATTTCCGTGCCAAATGAACATCAACATATTCGTTTTTTGGAGACATCAACGTTTGTTCTAAAAAGAAATCGGCGATTGCGAGGCATCGGAAAAATTGAAAACGACGGAGGAAAAAGGTTTTATTGAGTATTGTCTATTTATAGCAACAATTGTCCCCATGATGGCGACAGGTAGGGAACGGGGTGGCACAGTGGTTACGGCACTGGACTTTAAGCCGAAAGGTCAACGGTTCGATCCCTGCCATGCATAACTGCGTAGTTTCCTTGGGTAAGGCACTGCATCCTGATTGCCCATGTGAGGGCACGGTGGTGTTGTGTACTAATGTGTGATGCACTTGTCTTCAACCAATGCCAATCCTGCTTGTGTAGTACGTTGGGCAGTGGCAGTTGCTTGTCGTTGCTCGGTGGGTACTCCGGCTTCCACCACCTGTAAAACTGTACGACACGAGGTGACCGTGGCTGTCGAAAATGTCGCCAAACCCCAATAAATAACTTGTTTCTATTTGTGTGCAATGTGCGGTCCATAAATCCAGTTTTGGATCATATAACAGGAACATATCTGCCTAACATTTCCCAACCCTTGAATGCTACGGCCGCTCGAGGGACGCTTAAGCAGAGAACTCAATATATTTGATAATTATAATTTTCTGCAGGTGACGCGTACCATTTAATTGCTCAAAACATCCTTGAATGTCTTTAATGTGGCATACTGGGGCATTCTGGGATCAACATACAACAGTCAAACCACCCGAAGCTTAAAACTTATCAGAGCAATCAAAAAAGATCAACCTGATTTGCGACATGCATTATTATCACTACTTTTTTCGACAAAATGCTATTATTTTGCCTCGACTTATTTCGGGTGGCATATGGTGATTGAAGTGTGCATGTAAGTGTGTGTATGTGCGAGGCTTTTGAGGCTACAATCATCAAACTTCACTCACGTATATAAAGACAGTGGGTGGCTGTGTCACATACCATAGGAGTTTCCGTAACTTCAAGGTCAAGGTCACCTTTGAAGGTCACACTTAAAATCTGCCGATATTATTTGTGTTTGAGCCATAACTCAAACTACAAATATAACAATTTCTAAACATATTTAGGACAGTGAAAAGGTGTCCCGCATGGAATAGTTGATTGCGCATCATTTATGTCAAGGTCATACTTGAGTGCCATATGTTGGAGGCCACAAGTCACGTCTCAGCTTTAACTCGAAAACAGTTGTATTTACAATCATCATACGTCATTCAATTATTGATGTCAGTTCCGTTTGGTGTTTTTTAGTGGTGCGTGTGTTATCTCAGTAATAGTTTTTTTGTTATTCGATAGTGCATGTAGTTACCTTTGCTCCTGATTCCACTCCCTCACCTGTATGGGCACGTCCGTGCATAAAACTCGAACTATTCTGTTCCTGAACTCGGACACAATTAGCCAGGGTCTAGAAATACGTGATCAAGGATTCACAGCCTGTGTGATATGGGTTGCTCTGAGGTGAAAATAAATAGCTGTGTCTCGATATTTAGCCGGACCATTTGGTAAGGGTGTCGAGTAAAAAAAACATTTTACCGCCATTCCAGTCAATACACTGTTTATACGCTATTGTGTGCCAAACGAACGAATTGCGCTAAAAATTCGTTTAGCACCCAAAATACAGCACATGGAACCAAAATTTGGCACCAAAAATACTTTTGGTAGGTATCAATGGGTTTATGGTTTATTATTTTACTGCATCGTTTTCGATATTCATTTATTTATTGGGATTTAAGGTCACGTACTTATGCACAATGGCTAATCGTGACCGTGACAGTTTTACGGGTGGAGGAAGCCGAAGTACCCGGAGAGAACCACCGAGCAGCGACGCTCAACTGTCAGCTCCTCAACAGTCTAACTGTTCAAGCACCACTCAAGCAGGGTTACAGCGGTTGAAGACATGTGCACCTTCGACGTCATGTACGCCTTACTACACGGCGTCATCGTGCCCTCATGTAGGCAACCGGGATAAAGTGCCTTGCCCATGAACACAACTTGGGTCGTCCCGGACGGGGATCGAATTCGGGACCTCTAGCATAGACGTCCAACAGTCTACCACTAAGCTACCGCACTCCCATCGTTTTCGATAAAATCGCTGTCGGACGACACAGGCGACACAAAATCCACGTCTATCAAGTAAACATGACTCTTTGTTATCGGTCAACTGAATTAATAGGTTATCTGTTTTATCTAACAATCATATAGATTTTGGCCTGAAAACCACGAGAAACGGTACGTATCACATAATGTGTTCCGATTCCGTATCATATAGACGACTTATTCTGATTCCGTATCATATAGACGACTCGTTTCCGGTAGCGCTACGGGCTATCATAACAGGCGTATGGATACATTCTATGTGCGTTTAAGTGATCGACCGAACATTATGTCCCAAAAGTGTTTGAAAATAATTTAACCCTTTACATATCATGAAAAGCAGACGACACTTGCAAAAAAAAAATCTTGAATAACTAATTTTTTTCATTTTTCTCTCAAAAACATAGGTTATGACCACTCGTTGGAACAAGCTCGACGAGCTCGTTCCAACAAGGAATCATAATCTATGTTTTTGAGACAAAAAATGAAAAAAATGAAAATTAATTGGCGATTTTTTGAGAATAGCATTGGCCGGTTTTGGCCTTTAGGTTGGGTAAAGGGTTAATCTGTTTATGTGACAGAATTGTTAGATACATGAATTATCATGATAATCTGCATGTCCTATGATTTGTATCAGATTCTCGGTGGTGTCCAAAATGGGATTACAACTCGCCGGCAAAGCCGGCTCGTTAAGATCCCATTCTGGACACCACCTCGAATCTAATACAAATCACAGGACATGCACATTATCATGGTAATCTGTATTTATCTGATTCATATCAATACATTTCTTTCTTACTTAATCTTTTTTATCTTGTGTAATTTTTTTTATAATCCTTCTGGAAGATAATAAATTATTTGCTACTAGTTTATTTGGAGTGAATAAACTGAGTAAATAATACTTTTAAAATAATTCTGTAAACTTTAATAAGGTGCTTTTACTTTACTTTATTTATTTTTTATTTATTTATTAATTAATTAATTTATTTTTGTCATTCGTGTTTTTTGCAACTAAAATACTTGACCCTTTGAACACTGGTGATATCTTCCATGTTAGTTCAATGGCAGCAAATGGAAGAGTCCATATTAATTATCTGGAGGTAGACCAAAATATTAATTGGTCTACTCTACACATTCAGTAAGCAACCGACCTACGTAATGCAATTATGACGTATCATCTTCCTATGCCGGAAAAGCAGCCCCTCGTGTTCAAATGGTTATACGAGTCAGGTGATACTAAAATAGTGTACTTTGAGTGCAACAATGCGCCATCTACAATTTTTTAGCCGTGCAG
The DNA here is from genome assembly GCA_031216915.1 of Pictodentalium vernedei. Taxonomy (NCBI): domain Eukaryota; kingdom Metazoa; phylum Mollusca; class Scaphopoda; order Dentaliida; family Dentaliidae; genus Pictodentalium; species Pictodentalium vernedei. The sequence goes on along the minus strand of CM062296.1, from coordinate 735,221,318 downwards.
ATGACGCCTTGTTGCACTCAAAAGACGATATATCGTTAATTTGTTCACACTTACTTCAGATTCCACATGGCACTTCATTCTTTCATTTGGCTCAAAGAAATTCATTTGGCACTGAACAAAAAAATTCGGGCCATTTTAATCCAAATCCACATCTCTTAACCTTTTACCTAACCTAACGACAATATCCAACCAGCAGAATACTGTCCTTCAAATTTTATGCTTTCAATGTTTGCCTCCAAACATAGTTTACAGTACGGCCTCCATGCTGGTCACTTTCCACGTGTGGGCAATATATCCACGGACACAATAATATCAGATTCCAAACACTAAGAAAAGGAATAATCCTTAAAAATTTAATTAATGAAGCACCGGGTAAACTCGGTGCTTCATTAATTAAAAGTTTGCTGGTGGTGATTTTTATTGCCTGGTAAACACGTGTGAACAACATGGCACACGCATGAATTACGACCAGTCAAAGGCGACTGTACTACATGACCCCTAATTGGAACGAGATCGCGTGACCACATTTGAAGTGTCCTTGCTAGAAAGAATAGATTTAGAAACTGATCTGCAGGGATGTGGCGACAGGGGGGGGGGGGGGGGGGGGGTCTCACCCCTCCAGCTAGGAGTATTTTTTTCAAAAGTTGGAAATTCCGAGGTCAAAAATCAAATAGTTGGAAATTCAATAAATTAACATTGTTCACGAAAAATGTTAAAATTCCAACTTAATGATGAGAAATTTTGATCTTTTATTTCCAACTGGAAACTTGAGTTTCAAATTTCCTACTCTAAAACTGACATTGGCTTCAAAATTTCGACTCTGACATCAATCCGGTAAATTTTCTGACCCAGACACATGAAAATTAAGCTTTTTCCGTTTCAGGACTAGTGAAAATTTTCAGAAGGGTTAATAAGCATGTGTATATATATATATAATCACTTTAACCCTTTAGCCAACGCAGACGATTTCAAAATTCATTATTTTAAATATCATTTTTTAAATTAAAAAAAAAAAATTCAACAAAACCATATCATGTGACCCCTCTTTGGAACGAGCTCGATGAGCTCGTTCCAAAGAGGGGGTCACATGATATGGTTTTGTTGATATTTTTCGAAAAATAATATTTTTTCAGCAGCTGTAGTTGCATATTACGTGGGCGGATGCGGGCTATTCGTTGGTTAAAGGGTTAAAATATATCATCCAGCGCTGTAGTGCAACCACCTATCGAAACTACTCACAGCTGGAATTTACACCGGTGATCCCCGACCCCCCCATCCCTAGCTGAAACCCTCTAGCCGCATCCCTGCTGATCCGAGGATTTGCCAGTGTTCTGGAATATCAAAATATCAATTTTCTTTCAGGTATGGAACTAGTAGGACCATCAAAACGAATGTGGGCCGGAATAGTGATTGAATATTTCTTCGCTGTGGGATTAGTAATACTTGCTTTATTGGGGTATTTGATACGAGATTGGCATATTCTACAGATAGTTTGCTCTGCTCCAATAGCATTGTTCCTATTGTACTGGTGGTAAGTCTTGTTCAGTCACACATCACGATGAAAGTGGATTAGTCCTAAAATTGGAGCGCGATGGTTCAATGGTTAGAGCATTGGACTTTAAACAGAAATATCGACAGTTCGATCGTGATTGGCGTCATCTGCATTTTGTCCTTGGGCAGACACTTAATCTCGATTACACCCATCAGGGCATCAATGGTGGAGCTGTGTACTAAGGCGTGCTGCACGTCAATGGTCCACTCACCTTCAATCGCTCCTGACACTGCGTGTGCAAAGTTAGAAAGTTGGTAAGTATGACAGCTGTACGCCGCTGTTCGGTTGTTCCCACCGTGTACTCCGGCTACCACCACCCGTAAAACTGACCGACGCAATGTTACCCTGGTCGATGATAGTGTCGTTAAACACCAATAAATAAATAAACAAACAAACATCCACTAACGCACCCGTAGATGTGTGCACGCAAATAAATACTTGAATACTGTAGAAACATAAACAGCATATAATAATTTGAATCCTCCAAGCAAATTGCCGTGACCTTCCTGTGTTCTCATGACAAAGTTATACAGTTTGTCTGGCGATCTGTGTTCCACAAATTTTGTAACTAATCAAAAATCAGGAATTCTTCTGCCCTCTTTGGGAAAGGGCCCGGGCCCATTCATTTTGTAAATTCGCACCATGGATGCTTCAATTAGAAATTTGTTTTGGATGAGATAAACACACAAAGATTAAGAAATATTACCTTCAAATTGAACGGAGAATACGCACAGGCTACAGACGGTGACTTTACAGTTGTGTCTAGGCGAGTCTTGGCTGCCTATATAGGCAGCCAAGACACGCCTAGACACAACTGATAAGGTTCTAAGAATGTAATTTGCATGCGTATCTACAACCTTCCTGCTGGGGTACTTATTCTGTTGCAGTAAAAAGTGATTAAAACAGAATTAGATCTTTGAGGGTTAATAACGAAGAACACAGCTGTTGTCTGTCTTTGAATTCAGACGCTTTTTATTCGTCGTTAAGTTTGTAAACATTGGTTTTCTGGGGGCTTATGACTGCTCGGTTCAGGACACCAATTGTTAAATATTATATTTTTTTGTTTGAATGGGGACTGAGATCGGGAAATATTTAGCTTAAATTCGGGAAAACCTTGCCCAAATGCCATTTGGAAAAGGTCTCATGTTCGGCTTCTGCATACACACAAAAGCAACCCTGAAAAATAGACTACACAAAACGGAGCTATACCGCATTGTAATTCAACAGTTAAATTGGACCTCGTTGTTCATTCTGAACCCGTAATTTTATTGGCTTGAAGCCGGTCGGCTCCGTGATTTAATCTCAGGACCGTGGTCTAACTGCCGGAAACAGGTCAATTAGTACATGTCTGTATCCACGCTCCGCGCGAGCAACCGCGCTATACCAGTCCTTTCATCAATGGAACACACCCCCCGGAGTTGTTTTCTGTAAATTTGATCATGGAAAATAGACCAAGATCGAAAATGACATGTTTTTGATTGTTTTTTTTTCAAAATAAAACGGGGTTGGAGAATTTGTTCACTTCCAACGATGCCAGGTATTACAATGGAGAAAACTACCCCTTGTTTCGTTAGACATTCGGGAAGTTGACTGCGGAAAACCATTTGTCAACTCGACCCTTCGGGGTTCGTTAACAAATGGTTTTCCATAGTCAAATTCCCCAATGAGTAACTCAACAAGAGGCGTTTATCTCCTGATTATATCTTATTTGTCGGAGCTTAAAAAGCCCAGAGGCATAATGGCTATAATTGTAATATCATCACATATTTGAACGAGGCTTCTGATAGGTTGGAAAATGTTCCATTGCAGTGATAGGTACGAGGTCTTTACCTCAATATGGGAGGGTAATCTAGATTGTGAAGGTAAACACTGAAGAAATAATAAAATTTGAACAGCGATGTTTGTGAATAGCGCTAGCAGAAAGGGTCTTTACTGTAGCTGGAGGGTTTAGACATGTATACATCAAATATTATTTCGTGTCTCCGTGTACAACCTCTAAAATAGTTCCATCACCACCCTTATGTTGGTGTTTGTTTATTGGGGTTTAACTATACTTTTAACAACCAGGATCTAAGGCAGGGAACATGTTGGACAGTTGTACGCGTGGAGAAAGCCAGAGTACTCAGGGAAAAACACTGTGGCGAGCAGCTGTCAGATTCTTCAACTTACCAACTCTGCACAAGCAGAGATAGCAGTGGTTGACGGTAATTTCATCATCGACGTACAGTACGCCTTTGTGCACACAGTGCCATGGTCGAAAGTTCAATGCTCTAACAACTGAGCCAGCGCGCTCCCCACCACCCTGATATAGTCTGCCGTGAGATATATGGAAAGTTTTAAGTGATATTAATTCTCTCAGATTTCCCAAATCTTTTTTTTTAAAGAACAGTCTGGGATCAGGTTATACCAATTTATGCTGGGATCTCTAGATTAAGACATTTTAGTTCACTGGATTCTAATGGCGCACGATGACACAGTCTGCCAAGAAACACAGCAACTTTGTGGTACACATGCTTCAGTTAATACTAACCACGTTCAAGCATTGACCACGGTATACCTCAGCCAGCAGAGAGCGCCGGTGAAAGCGAAAGATTAAACAAACAAATTCCACAATGACAACTTCAAAGCCTGAAAGGTAAACCAGGGTTGGAAGTGATCCTCTAATTCAAACGATTACAACCTGAAAAATGTAGGATTAAAATTGGTTGTCATTTCCAGATTAAATCCTTGTAAAGAAAGATATTATCGTACCCTGAGTGGAACAAGGCGCCATCTGCAATGCTTCAGCATTGCAGACTTAGCTGTGTTCACTCCTATGTCATTCATGTTATCACCGTGGACTAACTGGGTTTCACATACAACTTAGAGTCTGACAATATATATAATTTACATGTTGGCTGATGCAATGCTGCAAACTTATATTTGACCTCAGTTAAAACACAGGGCATCAGAAAGTTCATATTTTCATAACAGTGTTTTCAACTCCAAGCAAACTGTATTTATTGTAGTTTATTTTGTACAATTCACAGTCCCCAATGCATTCCAACAACACAACTGTCGACAAACAGGTTTTGAGTTATCCCAATAAGGTAACGCTTTACCTGTTAACGTGGAAGACAAAAATATTTATGTCATCGTGTCAGTACTGCAGCTTGGAATCGCCAAGAAGATTTTAGTTAATAACTTTTAACTACAAATTAAAAACGTGCAAATACAAATTAATAACTTGTAAATACGAATTAATAACCTGTAATTATGAAATAATATCTTGTAATTACGAAATTATCAGCGTGTAATTACGAAATTATCAGCGTGTAATTACGAAATAATTAATATACAATTATGAAATATTAACTCGTAATTACGAAATAATAACTTGTAATTACGAAATATTTAACTCATAAGTTGTAATTACGAAAAATAGCTTGTAAGTTCGAATTAATAACCAATGAAAAGCAGGCAAGCTACAGTGTGATACTAAAGGATGTATTGTCTATATCCCTCTGGGACAACTGTTAGCCCTGGCATTACTTAATCACCTTCATTTACTATCAACCGATTATTGTGGGTAATATGTTAGATCACGTGGTGTTGTGTAGTATGCTTTGTTGTCTAGTATGGAAGCACAGTATAGATTTTCTGTGTCAATTTTTGGCTATTTTAGCCATGAGAACACCTGCTGTGTGTCCAGCACTGATACTGTACCACCTTTGAGGTGTTATGTTATTTTCCAACAATTTGCTTGTAATGGCATACATCCCAGTAGAGAGCCTTCATGGCTTTTCCTTGATATCTGGGACCCAGTGAGAGTCTGTGGGACAAGTCTCAATGGAACATGCAGGCCTGGAAATAACCAGAGAACGATTGCTTAAGTTACGTGGGGGTTAGATCGATCGTAAAATGCGAGAACACACAATGGGTTACGACAAAATAATACAACATAAATTAAATTCCGAATCCCGCATGTTTTGCCAGTCAGACTTGAGAGTCTTTCAGAAGTAACATAAATTCCACCCAAATATATAGCAACAACTAAAGCTCGATCTCGCGAAAGCGAGATCGAGCTTTAGTTGTTGCTATCTATTTTGGAGGAAATTCTGTCAAAACGTAAGTAAATGTATGGCTGGCGTTGCAAAAACAGAGAAGAGGGAAAGCATCCCAACTCTTTCTCCTACAGGTTACCAGATTAGTATAAAACAGAAAAGAGAAAAAGTAGTATCATAAGCGAAAAGTAACGAGGTACATCCTTCTGATCTTTCTTGAATAAATATAAATAACTGTTTACAGTTCTCCCACATAAAATACTCATTGCACAAATAATTCTCATTTGGCACAAACAATTCTCATTTGGCACAAAACGTATTCAGCTTTGGCATATTATAAAATTGAGCCAACGTTAACATTGGGTGTATCTCTAGTTGCGCATTGCTGTTGTGTTTACATTGAAGGTTTGTTCCCGAGTCTGCGAGGTGGCTGTTAAGTCAAGGAAAGGAAGCAGAGGCGGAAAAAATTCTTCGACACGCTGCAAAAGTTAACCATAGGACACTTCCGGAGAAGCTTTTCGATGATGATACTTTAGATAACGCTGAGGTTGGCAAGCTTTGGGAGCTTTTGACCAACAAAGTCTTATGCATTAGAACACTGGTTATATTTTTCAACTGGTAAGCTTTTTACTTATATTCTATGATTTATCAGACATTGTTAGTCACGCGATTTGTTATTGACCTGGTATCGAATGGAACAAGGCTATGGTAAACGTACCCGTAAATGCGTTGGTCGAACTCAGGCCAGTTTGCCATGATTCTATATCGTTTCTTATTTATTGGATATGATTTTGTTTACCAGAATTACCCATTATCGAGCTCGTCTGATATGACTTCAAACTCGACTGATATGACGTTGATCTCGGCCGATTTGATCTAAACTAGTGTTGTTTCCCTTGATGCATTACCGGGGACGGCTTGGCGTTGCGGTAACCGGTTCTCGTTTGATCGCCGAGGTTGAGCAGCGTCGAGCCCGGTTGGTCCTCGGATGGGTGACCGTCTGAGCGATCGATTCGGACTCCCGCGTTGTGTCCTTTGGCAAGGCACTTAACCCTGATTGTCCACATGGGGGCACGATGACGCCGTGTACTAAGGCGTACTGCACGTCGACGGTGCGCATGTCTTCAACCAATCTAATCCTGCCTGTGCTGCAGTGCGGAGTTACGATGTTGGGGAGCTGGCAGCTGCTCGTCGTTGCTTGGTGGTTCTCTCCGGGTACTCCGGCTTCCTCCACCCGTAAAACTGTCGCGGTCATGATTAGCCATTGTGCATAAGTATGTGACCTTAAATACCAATAAATAAGTAAATACTTGATGCATTACCAGGCGTTGCAACTTTGTTCAGAGCGAAATCACTCACCATTATTCCAGGAAAGCAATCATTCAGTAAAATCGGTGTTACCTGGCAAAATAGAGTCTGGTGAGAAATCAATGATGGCAATAAGTAAGGGTTGTGTGGATGAAGAGAAAAAAGAAGAGAGTTGTACCCCGAATTCAATGCAAACTAAGATTCAGATTCGTAAGCGGAGATTCGTCGAAGTGAGAGAGGAGATAGTTCAGCTACCCGAACGTCGCGGCTTTGCCAATGGAGAAGCCGTTACATTCGGATAGCTGAACTAGAAGAAAGGGAAACCTCGGATTTTATGAAAAGAATGAAAACACAATGACGCTGTCAGAAAAATGTAACAGATCTGAGAACATTTTGTAATTATATGTTTTGGTTTTATAAATAAAGACGCATGAAACTAACCAAGTAATACTCTCTAAATATCAGACCAATAATAAACTGTGCTCACCATAAAGTACGACCGCCGTGGAATGGTCACTTTCCACCGGTGGGCAATATTTCCACGGACGCAATTTTATTAAGATTCCCAACACTAACTACAGGAATAAGCATAAAAAATTTCATTCATGAAGCACCGGGTACAACCCGGTGCTTCATTAATTAAACTTTTGTTGATGATGATTTTAATTACCTGTTACTTGCATGTGTGGACATCACTACCCACACGTGGACTACGACCAGTCTACGGGGATTGCACTGCAGTTAGATATATGTCAATAATATCATCTTCGGCGGTCTCATAACTTTCTTGGTATTAAAGCATTTCATTTACGCCATAACATCACTCAGCCGCGTAATGTCCAATCAGAGGCTTACATGACGTTCTTGCGCGTAATTCGGATACCACGCGTGCTGTATCTTGTGGATTTCCAATGTATGTATTGTATCGTATCGTGTAACGTTGATTTCGCACAGCAATCATGGTATAAACACCCTTGACCCAAAACAAGGAGGAAATGAAGTTTTTGAGCTGGTGATGTTTCTACCGATGCGTTTACATGTCACAGCAAACATTTTGTTTATTTGCTGTCTCAGAGAGACTGCGCGATAAATATTAACGTCTTATCTCAGATTTTTAGATTTGGAGCCAATACTATAAAACTTTTACAACTGTATTTTCTAGAATTGTATTTTCTACCTATTACAGTACGTGGAGAGTGGACTGTAACTAAATCACCCGCGGAGTGGAGTTATCACCCAAGCTATAACTTTCAAATTTTGTACGTATCGACAAAAAGCACACGCAATATTTCAGCCAATGGACCTCCGGGTTTAACCCGGAGGTCCATTGGCTGAAACTTTGCTTGTGCTGGTTATGCTTTGCAACAAATTTGCAATTATTGCTTGGGTGGAATCTCCACTCTGCGGGTGATTTAGTGATAATACACTCTCCACGTACTGTAATATAACTGACTAAAATGAATCATTAGCATTTTAAACGGTATGACAATTTTCATGAATTTGTGGCAAATTATCACATCTTTAATGATGCTAATAGTTCATTTCAAATTATTTAAAGTCATAACTAGAAAACAGAATTCTAGAAAATATAATTGTAAAAGTGTTTTAGTATTTACCCCTAGTTTCGTCCAGGACGTTTCAAAAATAAGCATTCGGAGATCTAATTTTCAATGTGTCTTTAGAAGGTTTTACTGTTCTTGTTAAAGACCATTTGCCCCGGTAAACTTTTTCAATTAATCTTTAAAACTTTAAAAGTTAATATAATAATAACAATAACACTTTGGCCGGCCGCTGATTTGTCGCGGTTCTCAGGCGAGAAGGCCTTGGTTACCCCTGTGCTTCCAACTACCTCCCTATTCCCACGCTTCTTCCCGCCTCCCATTACTCGGAGACGAACTGCTTGATGACATCCATTGCCCATTCTTACCAATCTCTCCGATTAGCATATTAACCCTCTCTTTTGAGTCACTTACTGACCACATGTCCTTCATTCTCCCATCCCACTTCCCCATTAGACACCCAGTGAATATTATTCTTTTAGACTGGTATTTTGGGCATTCTAGAAGAAAGTATTCCAGGGTCTCCACCACGCGTAAATTACACATCTGGCACTCCTTTTCACTGTTTTTCCCAATTTTCCCCTCAGCTTCAACAACAGTGACCCCAAAGGTGCCATCAAGGTACTCTTCAAAACCAGGCTTCTCTTTCTCACGCAGGCCACCCAAAGAACTCTTTGATTTGACCCCTCTCGCCAATTAAGGTTACCATCCTCCATTACCCTTTCTCTGACGATTTTTGTACCCTGGGTTGCCCCTATAGTCCGGTCGCCAGGTCATGGATGCGTGTTTTGTCGTATAAAGTTTTTTTCTCAATGGATTCTGAAAATTAAGGTATCTGACATCAACATTCAATCGGCTGACCATCTGTCAGCCTTGAGCAATTTTTTTATAGAGCCCCAAAATTTATACCCCACCCCGAATTTCAGTAAAATACCACTTTTTACTCCGATGTCATTAGATCTCACAAAAATGCGACAGAATCTTCACAATGAGATGCCAATAGCCGAAGGGTTCCGAACACATCACTTAACCATTAACTTCTCCAGAAAAAATCCGAAATGGCAGCCAATATGGCGGCCGGAAGTAGCAAATTTATGGATTTTTACCATTTTTTTTCGAAATAATCTGCTATAAGTGCCCAATGACTGTCCAAGATTCATTCCTCGCGCATATAAATGATGCAAATTGATAGCTCCATGATATTTGATGACAATCAGGGGTATCAATGGTGTATATGAACGGGAAAATGATTATCAAATCTATGAAGTGAAAAAGTCGTCAAAATAAGATTTCCTGCCATATAATACAAGAAGTCACAAAAATTGTTAGAAAACTCGGCTTGTGGTTCGTAGACTTGGAGATGTCTCCCCAATTTAGTTCTCAACCTCGATTTATATCATTTACGCATTGGATTCACTATAAAATACCCGAATTTCCACCAAAATGACGCCGAAAGTAGTAAAATTGTGGATTTTGATATTTTTTGCGAATGAAGTCTATACCAGTATGCCCCGGCTGCCAACATACATTTTGCTGGACATAAAAACTATGCAAAATTATAGTGCATTGATATTAACTACATTTTGAGGAATAATGGAAACCAATGAGCAGGAGAAAAACCGATATCGCAGACTATGGAGTGAAAAAAATGTCAAAACTGGATTTCAACCTAATACCAGAAATCCCAAATATGGTCACATAGCCAGCCTGATGAGATGCAGAGTGAGAGATGTTTTATCTACTAAGTATTCAATCTGGAATTTATCAAGAAAAGATCAACATGGTCACCGATATCCTCATCCTCACGGTCCATCTGGATCATTAGAATGATTCACCGTGACATCAATTGCTGAAACCGTTTGTTCATTGCAACATTCAATTGTTGCATTACACGCACAGAATATTGTGCATGCCAAGTGAGAGGAATAGCATCCACACCTGCTAGTTTTGCAAGGATGTTTGCTGGAACAGGAACAACGTACCATACGCAAAACAGAGTCGGGGGCCACCGGTATACCACTTGGTAGAGTTAAGGGTGATAACGTTTTCGAGACTTCATCTCTGACGAATCCGAACTCCCTAGGATCAAGATCTGGTGGAGCTGGGTCTAAGGCATGTTTCCACGTGCATACCTGAAGATGGGCACGTTTTACATTCTCCGTGAATGCTTCGGTTGTTGGGGGCAGGGTACATAAAGGAGGAACTTTTGTGGCACCCTTCTTGCCTATTTGCAATTTCCAAACACTGATTCGCGATTCTGACATGGTGCCCATATCCTTGCAACCATAGCATGAAGATATGAATCGTGTAGCTTGATGAAGTACTTCCGACCAAGGGGCATTGACACAAACAACGGACGTTAGAGAAGTTTCGCCGGATCTCAAGACTTTCAACATACGACCTTTTCCAATTCCAAAACAACCACCAACTGTGTCGCAGCCAGAGATAGCATGGGCGGCAAGCAAGTTTGGTATGATACTTCTATGTTCTTCAACGGTCGTTGCAATATCAACAGCTGACTTCCCCTTTATTGGGGATTCCATGAACATACTACATGACAGGTTTTGTTCGAGATAGTGATGTAGAAGCAATGTGCATACATCTGTGTCGTCTGCAAGAACTATGACATTGTCGTGGTCATCAGCAACTCTGATGGCTTGCTGAACGATTATGTTATCTGCTTCTTCGTGCATAGTTTCCATGTCACGCCTCTCAATAACTATACCTCTATCGATTTCAATGGGTGAAGCGTCCTGGCCAGTAACAAATAGCGCGTGTTGTTGAGTGTTATCAACAGCAAACTGTGTGTCACGTCTGAAATGATCAACAATAATGCTTATCAACTGTTTCTTATTTTCAGTTACCGTGAGAACCAATTTCTGAGAAGGTAATGGTGGCGTTGCGGTCAACGTGAATTTCCGACAACAAGCCTCACCACTTCTTTTTGCCCTAGTCGTACATTTAGTACTGAATTCATTGTATCTGTCAAACACAAGATATGTATCTCCAACCAATAACCGACGCTTTACATGCTCTTGAAATCGCTGGACAAAATCGTTCACGTTCGGGTGACATAATTTAATGGGAGCAGGCCAATGGGGTATCCAAAGAAGTGCACACCCGTCTATAATAGTGCACGTTGACACATTGATATCAGATTCAGACATGTCGGTGTTTGGAATCATAACTGTGGTATCAGACTTCATGACCGATTTAGATTTGGATATCCGCATGTCACTATTGTCATTGAAAAGAGCTGTTGGAATGGGTGATAACTCGTATGAGAGTATATCATTTATACTAATTTCTCTGGAGCTGGCTTGAAGTCCCATCACCCGAGAGTAAATCAGATTGCTGTCACATGTTTTGTGCTCGCCCAACTTGACTGACTTTTTCATAACTGCCATTGTTTCAACGGGCCTTGATATAGTACAATAGAACCCACTCGGGAGTTTCTTCTGGAAATCAGTCAACGTCTGTCTACCACGTGTTACAGCCATGCCCAAGTTCACAGTGCGAGTAGCATGCTGACCACTGACAATATTGACTATCTCATCCGGGTGTTGCTTGGGTTCAAGGGGGTGTATGATTGTCGCGAGTTTGTTTCTAAGTCCCTCACGATCAGCGCAATCAGCAGCAATTCTCGCAGTCATCTCTTCTTTGTGTTCGAGCACTGCTCGATTCGCGACGTCTGATTCCCTAACCTCCGCGAGACCATTCAAAAGTTGACCACAATTGTGAAGGCTTAATGCCCACACTTTCAGAGTTTCTGGTTTTAATGTGATGCCAATGATGCCAGACTTACCATGGCCATAACGCATGAAAGTGGATTCGATATACATATCGCTCCAAATGCCATTCCAAATACCATCAACATGTCTCATCACATGTGATCCCTTCAGAAATTGTGTCAACACTTCTTGTGGAATTCGTTCCATGTCCCTCAGATAATACAAGCCATATCTAGCATAGTTGACATGGCCGGATGCAAAGAAGTAAGGGAGCATTTGTTTTACAGTTGCCAAATGCAAGGGCCAGTCCCCTTCCCTCTCAGCCCTTACGTACTTCATCATTATAAGAACTGGTCTTATGAAGCAGTCCACCCAAACCTTGCAAGTCCTGCTCTGGTCTGATATTTCACTCAATGTGTCAATGAAATCTTCCGGGCAGACAACATCATCTCTACTGACGATATCTCTAAGCAGCTCTTCTGCCAACAACCGAAATGCGCGCATATTTTGAGGAAACTTCTTCCCGCTTAGCATTTTGGCTACTCCGCCGAACACAGACTCAAGAATTTCAGATAAACCCGTGTTCTCCATCAAGTTGCCAATAGCACCAAGAAAACTCATTAACATATGCATGCCTCCCAACCTCGGAATCAATGTTCCGAAGTGATCGTGATTTGACCACAGAACATCCAACGCTACTTTATGTAGCTGTTGATCAACAGTGAATAAAGTATATTTCTGCCCAGTCAACTCAGTTAGACGCATTGCATCTAACATGGCGGTTGAAATTGTATCTGGATCAGCCGGTGGCATGTCAATCAATGGTAAGTACACAGCCTTCGTCTCTGGTTGAGGGGATTGCCCACTTTGTCGGGATGACCTGGTGTTGTAGCCATTGAACTCAGGGCAGTTAGGTTTCGTTACAATATCCTTCAAAAATTCAAGGTCATTCTCCAACGCCCTTCGTTCTGCCATGACCATGCGAACCAATACTTGGAGCTGAGGTACTTCTTTGCGGATTAAGCAATGAGGGACTTCTGGCTTCTTTGGTACATCGAACGTTGACTTTTCAGTGTTGTAATCAACTGGTTTAGCCATGTCGAGTTTAGTGACTCTCGGTATCATTGGAGAGGGAGAATCTCTCTTCGTGCTAGGTTGCGTCATCAAAACTGCCAATGAGTGTGTGCTGAGCTTGCCGTTTTGTAAAGATATATCGGCATCGAAGTTATCAACAACAAACTGTATCAACCCATCTTCCGAAGTAGTGATTGTGGTCAGGTTGTTACTCTTCGAGGCGAGTACGGCTGCCGATTTTTTAAATCGTAACAACTCATCATACGTGCATGTTACTCCAAAGTCGTTCAAGGACTTGACCAATTCCTTTGAATCGCGGAGTAATACAGCTAAACTAATTTGCAATGGTGTAGGGACACCTTTGATGGCAGAAGTTATCATATTACCTATCATAAGTGCCGTAAATGTGTTGTCAAGTTTTGGCGATAAGCTACCAAGAAAGTCTGTTACAGTTTGACTTGAATACTCGAAAAGGGTGGTCTTATCTAAAGTTGACTTGTAATTGTTCCCATCTAGTTCAATGTTTTCGACATCCTTAGAAATTTCTGTGCAAAGAGTCTTCATGGCCACGGGGACATAATTTTTGAAATCACTATCAATTCTCAGGAGCGAACCCACTCGAGATCTGATTGCAATTATTGTAGCGATTGACGGTGAGCTGAGGAGCAATAATCCTTCGTTGAAGAAATCTGGCAATTTGGAGACAAGGAGCCTCCGAGACAGACTCTCTCCGCCATTTTCAACATAGATTCCATGCAATTCAACAGAACTCCAACTGAGAGAGTTGTCTTTCTTCATAAAATCTAAAACAGCTTGGAGGGGTGGTTCGATATCGGGTGGAGCAACAGATAATGCTGCCGATCTTTTGCTTGCAACGACTGATCTTTCTCCCATGAACGACTGACGACAATCAGAATGGTAGCGAGCGTCAGCTGCGTGCAAATCACTAACAGCCTGATTGACTCTAATGCGGACTTCAATGGACCAATTGTCACTACGGTCGTCGCACTTCTGAAGAATTTCCGCTTTCGGTGTGGAGGTACCTTGTTTAATGTGAGTTTGTCGGAAGACATAAGCTGGTCTCCATCTAGAGGGATTCTTTTTATCTTTCTCAACTTTACATTCGCGCCCACACAATAAGCAATCAACCAAGAAGTTGAAAGTGCTGACGTCTGAACGTCTGGTGATTTTCTTTGGAGGTGGTCCGTCGTGAACTTCCTCATTTGCACCACGCTTTTGCTTAGCTCGTGCCACGTTTCGTGGGTGTATGTATTTATCGATACATTGTCTATGAGCATCGAGCGTGATATCATTGTCGGCCTCGAACCTCGAACGCAAATCAAGACATAGACCGTCGCCATAGATCTCACTATTCGCAATGACCTTCCGTATTCTTGTAGGCAATACTTTGACAAAGCGTTTCTCGCTCGAATCAGAGCACTTATAAATATCTGAAAAATAGCACCTTTGAGACATAATATTCTAACAATTTACTGTCAAGCTTCAAAGAACAAATTGATCAGATATCACTGATTTGAATGTGGTGGATTTTTGAACATCCTTACTCGCTTAGTATCAGGTGTAGTAAAGAGCGCTGTTTGCTGCGAACAACGCTCTTTATTCGTATTGTTCAGGAATTTACTGCCTGAGACATCGTAAGAACACCTATCCCGAGTAGTGTGTATGTGATTCCATGACAAAACTCGATCCTCCGTCCGTAACTATTATATATATGACCGTTGGTACAGCTACCAGAAATGTATTGAAATTTTAGCCTCCGTCTGGTTATAGTGTCATTCGGTGAAAGCGCTATATCGATCGAAGTATTCAACACATGGTGCCCATTTTGGTATCATCATGAGCACAAATGGATGCTCCATGATGGCAGAGCATGAACTGGCACAATTAAGATACAATTTGTTTCACAGAATAAACGATTTATGGTGCAACTGAGAAAAAAAGTTAAAATTTCGACATGACGATCCGACACGGCGGCTATATTGGATTTTTGTGTGTCGATATAATTTTGAATTCTGGAGTATATGATACTACAAACCATGCCAAGTGTACAAATAGTAAGGTTTACCGATAAATTTCATGTTAGTAATGAGAATTTACAGAATATTCAAATATAGGTGTTTTCACATTTGGTATCAAATTCGGGGTAGGGTATATACCTTTTCAAGACCCTATAAAAAAAATTGCTCAAGGCTGACAGATGGTCAGCCGATTGAATATTGTTCTCAAATGTCTAAATTTGCAAAATCCATCGAGAAATAAACTTTATACGCCAAAACAAGCATTCGTGATTTTCGGGGGTTTGGCGACCAGACTAATACGTCTAGGTCCGAGATCTCCAATGAGTAGTTCTCTATTAGCTCCCTCACTTTGATCATCCACCCTGTTTTGATATTTAAGTTGAAAATACTCTGGAACATTACTTTACGCCATCGGGTGTCGGGAAGATTTACCCAATAATTAAAATAACCGAGTTTCAATATGTCTATCCTGTCCTTGATCCTCATCCACCCAAGCTCACCCCCGATTGCTTCTAGTGCTACGGCATTACTCGACCCCGTTATCCATCGGCCCGCATCGTTCTGCATAGATAATCATTGCCTTTCGGCACTGAACGTCAAATCAATCATATTTACTGATATATTGTTCAATTCTGTAGTCCTTCGTGTAATAAGATACTAAACATATCGATCACAAAAACGAAACTGACAATAATTTTCAATTGCACATCTGACATGGACTGATCAGATGGAAGGAACACCGGGTGCTCCCATCCCCCAGTTTTTGAAACTCATTTTTACAAGCGCTGAAACCAAGAACATAGTATCACCCTCAATAGCAGAAAGACCTCCACTATTTGAGGTTGTGAATGCCCATGCGTCATCGCGGATAATACCGGGCTCCCATGCATACAGATATGGCTCAAGTGCATGTTTCCTGTCTTAAGCAGTTAAAAAGTAGTTTCTGATGACGAGAGGTGTCCCCTCGCACCCAATCGCAGCTACCCATTAATGGAATGTAGCGCCCCCACGGTGTCGATGAGTAGACAAAGGGGTGTGTTCTATAAAAACAACGGGGTTGTAGTAGAAGATAGAACCTTATGGTTTTCACACGACGAACTGTTACCAACACGGATGTTAGGAAATTAAAAAGTGTGTGTAGACGCGATAAAATTAACTCCAGTGCGTTCTTGCTAAAAAGCGACATTTTAACACCAGCACGCGTCTTACGTGTACATGTACCTCAGTCTTTTCAGTTCAGTTATCGCGGAAAATGGTAAATTTTAAGGTGTCATCCCAACAAGGCGAATCCCAACAAGACGAATTGATAAAATATCCCAACAAGATGATCCCAACAAGACGAATCCGAACAAGACGAATTTCTTTTTCTCATCAAATATGGGGAAAATTTACTATAAAAAGAACGTGTACATTACAATGTATGCTATTTGACGTATTTTCGGGTTTTATTTTATGCACGTGTTGTGGAGTTTTGTTGATAAAAAAAAATACAAAAAACTCTAGTAAACAGCGTCTTGTAACACAGCGTAGCGCATCTGTTAACTGGTAACGTGCTAAGTTTTTGTTTGGTTGTCAACATTTTGTTCATATATTATTGCCTTGTTACAATTATTGGGAGAGTGCCTATGGGCATTCTCCCATTAATTGTAAAGGGGCAAATCCACCCAGACTTAATAATAACACATCAGAAATTAATTGAAGTACATCCACAGAATATGAAGCCTTTTCGCTCTGGTCCCCACACTTCAGGATAAAGCCCCAAAATGGGCTTCCAGCACTCAACCAGTTAATTGAAATCTCTTCGTCCAAAAGTAAGCCGTGTTTGCAGTTTAAGAAAGAAAACCTACTAAATAAATGGGCCATAATGTCATTTTAATCAAATTTGTCTTGTTGGGATCGTCTTCTTGGGATGACCATATTCGACATTCGTCTTGTTGGGAATAAACCAATTTTAATTGGGCCATCCACTGAAAATGCCTTACGCATTTGTTATACACTGTGTAAACAGTCAGTATTATGGAATGGCATTGTCCGTCTTACCGCCCACCCGAAAATTAATGGAGCGTGATTCTCTTGTAAATGAGAACAGGTTTCTCTGATTCATTTTGGGGCAGCAGCAATGGGGCAGTTTTAATATTTCAATTCTGAACTGCATATCATTTCTCAAAGTTTTGGATCAGCCGAATCTTACTTCGGCATATCTATGTAAAATTGGGTAATAAGGTTTGGGTCATGACATGCTACATGGCGCTCAGTTTGAAATCTGTTTCAAATCTAGAAAGTTCAGTTTAGGACTTCCTAGTCAGAAGTAGATCATCACTATATCAGTATTGCGATCGCGAAAGCGGCATATTTCTCGATCGGATTAAGATGGGGTTGCTATCTGGTTACGACACATTCACAGTGATAGAGACGGATTTCTTAAATATATAGAGAGTAATCGCTTGACTGGACTTGTTACGTGAAATAATTCATGAAAGGTGAGGGACGTTGTACAAACACGAGTGCGCGAATGCGCACGAGCGTTTTACAATATAGTCCTTCGCCTCGAATGAATTATTTCACGTATCCAGCCAGTCAAGCGATTACTCTGTTTATTACTTTTAATTATTAACGATAATTATATTATTTAACCCTTTACCTAACGTAACGGCCAGCGCTATTCTCAAAAATCGCCAATTGATGTTCATTATGTTTTCATTTTTTTGTCTCTAAAACATAGGTTATGACCCCTCATTGGAACGTGCTCGACGAGCTCGTTCAATGAGGGGCCATAACCTATGTTTTTGAGACAAAAATGATTTTTGCAAGTGTCGTCTGCTTTTCATATTAGGTAAAGGGTTAAAAAACCCCCAAAACAATGAAGTCCCCATTACATCCACGGCAAAGCGTCTTCGTTTGCGCGCACGGATACATGACACAATTGTTGCATAATTCACTTGTGAAGTTATCGTTTACAATCAAACCCGGAAATCCCAGTAAATCACACTTTGCAAAGTAATAAAGTATTGTAAACTCAAGACGGCATCAAAAAATGACAAACGAGCCGCTATGATATGCATTGTCATCGTGTGTCTTTTGCAGTGTTGTGGGAAGAGCACTTGGGATTATCCATCCAATCAAACTTGGGCTGGGAAGCGCATATTGACGACATTTCAGGCCTGGCATTCTGAAAAGTGCAGGAGGGCAAAACAATCGCTCTCCTCAATCAGCTTAGGAGAGCAATTAGCTTTACACAGCATTTTAAGTATCCAATTGAACGAACTCATTGAAACTGAAACCAACAGACTACATCAGTGATTTTATTAACTTTACAAAGGTAAAGCGAAATCTCTTAGACATCTAGATGTCTCACTCAACAACCGAACACACACTTGACAAGACCTGTGTGTGTGTCCAGACCTGTTGTCCAAGAAAGTCATACGCCTACCACTACCACCTTCAACCCCCCCCCCCCCAAGGGGGTTGAAGGTGGTAGTGGTAGGCGTATGACTTTCTTGGACAACAGGTCTACTTGAATCTACAGTCACATCCCTGTGCAAGTGCTTCAAGTGACAGGATAGTAGTAATGGTAGTATATTATAGTGTCAATATTCCTTGAATAATTACCCCTCAAACTGTGATGTCAGTTGTTGAACTTGAAACTGACAGAAAAAAATATTGCTGTGACCCATTTTGCTTCAAATGATTACAACTGTGTTTGGGTATGGTATGGTTGCAACCATTACCTTTTACCACTAAACCACTTTCAAAATGAAATTACGTGATGTTATGTGACTTCGAAGTTAAATTACATATTTGCTTTACAACAAAAATTTAATGTGAGCATAATACATGTAATCTCAATCATCCCAGACCAAAATATTTAGGAGGGCAATTTTTCGCTCTCCTTAATTCTTTCAGGAGGGCAGTAAGGGGAGCTAAAAATCGCTCTCCTGAAATTGCCAAGCCTGACATTTGTAAAAAAGCCTGTGTTAGACTTTCACAGTTAAGAAAACTAAAGCATATTTTCAATCGACAGATTTTGAATAAGATGTACAATGCCTTCATTTTGCCAATATTGGAATACGGGAGTCCGGTGTGATGCGGAGCTCCCCAATATATGATGAAGCGTCTAGAGGATATACACTGTGATGCCGCACGAATCGTATCAGGGCTGACGAGATCAGTATCGCGAGATCTCCTTTTGATTGAAGTTAGGTGTGACAGCCTCGAAACAAGAAGACACATACAAAAGATGTGTACCTTCTACAAAATCGTAAACAACGATGCGCCCGATTATCTGCAGGAATCACTACCACGAAGAGGTCGTGACACATCTGGTTATAACCTTCGAAATTCGGCAGATTTTATGCCTTATTGCATGCGAACAGAGCTATTCAAAAGATCATTTTCCCCTCTTGTACAGGAACATGGAATAGTCTACCAGTGTCCGTGCGAAACAGCAGTTCACTTAATGAATTAAAAAAAAACTCATATCACCGCCTGAAGGGAGACCTCCAGGATACTTCTCCTGTGGTGTCAGAAAATATAACATTATTCATAGTAGAATTCGAACTTGTTGCAGCGATTTGAACAGTGATAAGTTTCTCAATTACATCTTCGAATCTCCATACTGTCCCCATTGTCCAACTGTTGTTGCGGACGCAGAGCACTATTTACTCTTTTGCCCCTTTTATTCAGAATCTCGCAACGCTCTCATTTGTAAACTATTGGAAAATAATTTTAATTTGAACTCTGTTGATATTTTACTGTGCGGCGATCCCATTTTAGAACATAAAACTAATACCTCACTTTTTAAATTTGTTCAAAAATTTATTCGTAACACTCGAAGATTCGATAATGAGTTTCCATCCTAGTATTGTTTAACACATGCAGTTCATTGTGACTCCTTAGGCGCGTGATTAGGCTGCTAAAGTGTAACCAATGGATGATTACGGAAATTAATATGTAAATACTATTATTATTATTATTATTAATCGCCGCAGGAGTGCTATGTCGGTGGTAAGATTTGAACACGATAGTAAAAGTATTATCTATAGTAGTAGCAGTAATGGTGGTAGTAGTAGTAGTAGCAACCACTCAGTGTAGCGCCTGGTCGACCCTCGGCATGGAAAATCAAACTGACAGAGACAGACTCAAGGTGCAGAAAGGATATCAATCAATCAATCAATCAGTTTTTTCTCTCTCTCTCACTCTTTTTTATTGCGAAGTTAGATTTTCTAGTATATATATATATATATATATTTTTTTTTTACATTTCTCTCATTTGTTTGTTTCGCCATTATATTGATTTTTTGTATCATGTTAAAGGAGCGGAGGGTATACTAAGTGGAAAGCACTTGTCTTCCAATCCCAATTTCAACTTATTTGTTTGGCAAATAAAAATATGTTTAACCTAGAAAGGCGGATAGAAATTTTCGACCGAATCGCGACCCGGTCGCGATCTGGTCGAATTCTCTTTCCGCTTTGTAACGACAACCCTACAAAAACGCCGAACATCTTTTAATTCTCTCGGCACTGTTTCGTGGTTGAACTCAGATGTGCATCGGCTGAACATCTGCACGCGTTTTTTTTTGTGGTTTTATGCACTTTGGAAGTATTGTTGGAGTAGAAATTACACTGTTTTTGGATGTTTTGTATTGAATCACGCAACTGACGTACATTTTTCGTTTGCAGGATGGTAGTTAGCATGGTATACTACGGTCTATCATTGAACTCAGGAAATCTTGGAGGAAGCATTTTCGTCAATTTTCTATTGAGTGGTCTGGTGGAGTTTCCCGCTTATACATTATGTTTATTGCTACTGAATAGACTTGGTCGGAAAAAGCTTCACGCAGGAAGTATGATTCTGGGTGGCGTAGCATGCATATCAACAATTTTCACAGTCGTTTATGGCGGAGACGGTAAGTTTGTTTCCAATTTACCTGAATCGCAACTCAGATTTAGTGCAAACGCGATTAATATGTCTTATCACACTGCGCAGAATTGTATTTTGTAGCACGACTGCTGTGTGAATTTAACGTTACTCGATACACAAGGCAGACCGTAACAGGCGCTGGGAAATGTTAGACAACGCGTGGGAATCCCGAAGAACGTCATGTAAAAAATCATTTGATTAGACGTTGCCTGTCTGAGTTATGTTATATATAACAATGACATTGAAGCAAGAAAATTATCAGACCGCCGAAGGAGATTTTTTTCTTTAAAAGTTTAATCTTGGTATAGATACAGAACACAACTCGGGTAGATTATGGGTGGCGGGAATCAACAACACTTGGTGGAGATTTTTCTTTATTTCACCTGCTCCTTTGGCGCCCGTGAAATGCAGGAAACACCCCACCTCGGGTCGTTGATTCCAGTACCATGTACGCCATCAAGGTACAAAAACTACACTACTACTTTCTACATGGTAAGGGAGATAAATCTACCAGAACAAGCCGATAATTCGTAAAAACGTCTAAAGATAAATTGTCAGGAGTTGCATATCTTGAAGAATTTCGTAAGAATATATTTTTTCATTAATAGAAGGGAAGAAGCAATGTCGGTATGCTTAACGCGTTCTAATTTTCAGGAAGTCAGCAAGAGAATATTCTCTTTGATGAAAGTGCTTTCGACTGAACAAACTCAAATCTTAGGGCGAAAATAGAAATGGTTCTCTTGGCGTATGAAAAATAGTGGCCTCTATTTCTAAGGTCGTGGAGCGGGCAATCTGGCTAATGTATCTAACATAGTAACGCCATGAAATAATCTGAGGCTCTAAGGGTAAAGACTTTGCCATTTTGAATTCTCACGTAGTTTCAGGCAATATAGACTATATGAATCGGGTAGTGCATCTCGTTCTGGGGGTGGGGGATGTCGTGGACATGAATATTGATATACTTTGAGATCAAGTGTACTGTCAAGCCTGGATCATTAGATGTCACGGAATTTAATGTGAACGCTTCAGACGAATTTCACAATTTGTCATTATGTTTAGACATAAAATGGACGGCCTTACAGAGGATACAGCACACACCATCTGAAGAAATATTCTTACAGAGACGCAATGAAAACTCGCCAAAGCGTCAGACATGATGGCATAAACAAAGTCTAACTATAGACATGTCTTTGGTTGACTATAGTCCAAATGTTGACTTGTCTGCATGGACAAGTGTACAAATTGGATTTAATTAATAATCGCAACCAATGTCTAAGGCATCGTGTAACAGGACTCATCTTTCTCTGGCTACTTGTTCGTGTGGAACATTTCTTTATAGTCCTTTCAGTTTGAATATCATGACTTTAAGAAGCAGTTTATAAAACTTACAAAATGACTGAAAGTAAAAGGCAACGGAAAGACAAGTTTATTGCCGATGAGAGGGTTACTTTTTAAACTTAAAAAAGGAAAACGGCTATGCACTTGAGAAAAAGAAAACGGAAAGCGTAAGCCGAAAGAAAAAAGAAAAGAACGGGATTGGGCTGACTCCAGCCTGGTGGATAGGGTGATGGTATGGAACCGAAGGCCACGAAGCGTCTTTTTCCGCGGCTTATAATCAAATACCTGTACTTGTACATCTTCACTCCTGGTGATGTTACCCTGCATCAAATGACCTTATTTTCCTCTTACCCCATAGAATAGTATTTCTGCGAAGTTTAATTAAAATCGGTTTATTGGTCTAGAATGAGTTTATAGACAACCAGATTGGGACGGGAGATGAAGATAGGGGGGTGGGGGTGGGTGGGGGCTTGGGGGAGAGGGCATATAGTCAGTTAATGGCATCATTAATGATATATTTATTTTCGATAAGTTACTCATGCGTAAGCGTAATCTATTGCCGAGAGCAACACAAAGAATACGTTTCTTATATACTTTGAAGGCACGTTCTATCACCCTTTTTGACGATTTTAGCCATTTACCCAACGCAGACGATACAAAAATTTATTATTTTAAATATCGTTTTATAAAATTTTCAACAAAACCATACCATGTGACGCCTCATTGGAACAAATTCGTCCCAAAGAGGGGTCACATGTTATGGTTTTGTTGAAAGTTTTGGAAAAATAATATTTTTCAGCTGCTGAATTTGTATATTACGCGGGCGGATGTGGCCTATTCGTTGGGAAAGGGCTAATGCCTTGTTGTATTTGCGTTCCGATTCTCTTCTAGCGTTCCCCAAAGGTGTTAATGTGTCTTTGGTACACTGGTAGCCAGAATCAGCAATAATAATCCCCATGCGATTGAGGCCGCCGCCCTCGAGTCGTGTGCGAATTTCAGTTTCCTGGAAGAGTCTGGAGTGACGAACAACATACCTGAATCGCATTTTGTAATCACAGACCATTTAGCAATTCATCCCCTGAGTTCCAATGTGTTCTATGTGTCAGTAGGCACAAAGAGCACATTGGAACTCAGGGGACGAATTCAGGCTATGCTACCCTTTCCGATTCACAAACCTCACTGCATGTGGTCCACATGGGGTCAGTATGGGTATATACGTCCCATCAATGCACCGAACATTCCAAGCACCCCTACCATCCTTTCCATTCCATCCATACAGCTGCAGATCTCTCCTCGCGTCCGTCCAAGATATGACCGTATAAGATGTCTTTCCCCCCGACAAATAGCCTGGATAACGTCCGTACATGTATGAATGCGGCTGATTGCCGGTTCTGACAATCCACGCAAGTCACCAGTAACTACCTGGAATGATCCGGTATCAAAACACCACAGACCCACACAAACCTGAATGGTAACAAGTGCTGCATGAATCCGGTAAGTTTGTCTCTGCAAATGTTAAGATAAGATAAGATGAGATGAGATTTATTCAGCAAATGCACCAGAACAAAGGCAGATTACTTTGTACATACAAATTCAACACAGGCAGAACCATAAGCAAACAAACAGTACCCATTAATTTCAAACGACAGACGTAAATATCAAGTGTTATATTGTATTTATTATAATTTTAATGTAGCATCTTGGTGTCATATCGACAAAACATGTTCTCGTTGTTTCAAGAATTGCCGGATCGTGTTACAGATGATACTGCACATCTGTGGCACACTGTTTTTCAACAGGAATATGAATCTCTCGAGGGTGTCCATCTCAACGAACTGTTGATATTCCTGTTCAAATTTGTAAAATGCACGTTCCCTGAGAGATGCATATTCACAGCAGTCCATAAGAAAGTACCACTCTGTTTCCACTGCACCGCGAATAAGCGTCCATTTACGAGAATGAATGGTTGCATATGCCTCCCTTTTTCTATCATAACCTTGTGGTTACTTACAGGCAAACGCGTAAATATGTTTCTCGCTCGGGGGAAGCTCTATAGATCGAATAAGGCTCCAGGTGATAATTGTTCTTAAACTCTCGATTAACTTATCAGGTTTATTTTTTTTTTGATTTTCTTGTTGTGATCAAATTTTGAGTTATGGAAATTATTTAAATGGGTCTCCTTCAAATCTTCTCTTAGTTTCATGTATTTCACAGGTTGAAACGGAATATGCTGTTCGGATTTATTTTGAGGATTATAATTGGCTATAAGCTGCTGATATTTAACCAACATTGAGTCCGGCATGGTGTATTTCTCTGATTC
The DNA here is from genome assembly GCA_031216915.1 of Pictodentalium vernedei. Taxonomy (NCBI): domain Eukaryota; kingdom Metazoa; phylum Mollusca; class Scaphopoda; order Dentaliida; family Dentaliidae; genus Pictodentalium; species Pictodentalium vernedei. Next base: position 735,196,434 of record CM062296.1, on the reverse strand, counting down.
AGTTTTTGCCTCCCATAGTAACTAAGAGGTTGGGAGGTAACATAGTTTTGATACAAATTTAGACAACTGGATTTTGGCACCTATGTGTAGTGGGTACTGTTCAAGTTCTGCTCTCACTGGTTCGATGATTTATTGTTCATACCCAGGACTAACTTACAGAATTGAATATGAACTGTTTCACATGGCGATTTATCAATATTAACATCGTTGATTTCCGGAGCCCATAATTCACTGTCGTATAAGAGGATAGGTTTTATTAGGATGTTGAACTGTTTAGGTAATTCGAAACAGACGGAAGCCACTTTCTTTTGAAGTTGAAGTTCAGGCTGAAGAGGACTTTTAATCCTTTCTGTTTGAGAGCCTGTTACGCATTCTGTAGTTTACCATTGGATCTAAACGACAATCCCAGATATGTGTAATACCAGGCGTGCATAAGTTCATTGTTTCCAATATGGAATCCATGGAGCTCCTTATTCTTTCGCGTTTGAAAAATCATAACTTTTTTCAATATTTACACCAAGTTTGTTTTCAGAGCAGTAGGTATTCAGGTTACCCAGTGCTCTATGTAGCCCCCCACGACGAGTTTGAGATGATCGCTAAACCGTTGGCAAGAGTGACTTAGATTTGTGGTATGTAGACGGACGGGATTGCATTTTTCATAAAACATTTAGCCAATGTCGTCGACAAAACCTTGTCTGACACCAACAGTTGACATTAAGGGTGGACTGAATCCTCGCGAAGTTTTTTATTTTTATTTGATAGTACCTTGAGCCATATAGGGATTTAAAAATTTTAAATACATTATTTTGTATACTGAGGCAAAAAAAGAATGCTTTTATCAACAGTATCGAATGCTTTTCTAAAATCTACAAGAACAACATATTACGGTTGTCTAAGTTTTTTTATATTTGTTTTTAGCTGTTTTAAAAATACAAGGTTGTCAACAGTACTGCGGTGTTTACTAAACTCGAACTGATTATCACTAATCAAGGAATTATCCTCAAAATAGATATTGTTCCTCTCGTTCATAACTTTGTTAACCCTTTAACCAACGAATCGGCCGCATCCGCCCGCGTAATATGCAAATTCAGCAGTTGGAAAAATATTATTTTTCAAAAAATTTCAACAAAACCATAATAATAATATTAATAATAATAATGTAGTTTATAGCCGAGTCTCCACACAAGGTGCTCACGGGCTTCACAAACAATGTTATATATACAAATAAAGAAATGCATACAAACACAAATACAGGTTATTCGATGTTGTACACACTTTTGAACAGGTATGACTTAAGGGATGACTTAAATGTCTCTACGCTTTGGGATACTTTGAATTGTTCCTGTAATTGATTCCAGAGGTAGGGTGCAGCTGCCGAAAATGAGCGATCTCCTGCAGTAACCAAGTTGTAAGACTTTCTAACCAAGCTGTTAGAGGAAGAAGATCGGAGAGCTCTAGCTGGTTTGTATTCCTCGACAAGCGAGGTTAGATAAGATGGAGCAAGGCCATTAATACACTTGAATGTGAGTAACAGAATTTTGAATTTGATTCTTTCCTCGACAGGAAGCCAGTGGAGTTTGCGCAGAATTGGAGTTACGTGAGAATTTCTAGGTGCTCTGCATACCAACCTAGCTGCACACCGTTGGACGTTATCCAGTTTTGTTATAAGTGATTTCTTACAGCCATACAACAACGAATTACCATATTATGTGACCTCTCGTTTGAACGAGCTCGTCGAGCTCGTTCCAACGAGGGGTCACATGATATGGTTTTGTTGACATTTTGTAAAAAATTTGAAAATATGATATTTAAAATAATAAATTTTGATATCGTCTGCGTTGGGTAAAGTGTTAACTAGCTTACCCAGAGCACCGCTTCCAGTAATAGTTCAATAGTTATTGGGATAGTTTCGGTCATTGTTCTTATATAATGTGGTGATAACAAATTTGCTTTTTTATTACTATTTTAGATATGAGACCTGCAGTTGTCTGTCTCGTCAACCGGAATCTGCTAAGAAATTTCCCGCCATTATACACTTCGAGAGGGTTAGTCCTGTCAGAAAAAATCGTGGTGGTCATCCTACTCCGCTCCATTTCTTTTATTCCCAAAAACTCGCGGACATCCATTTGCCTCACTGGGTTGAAAGTATCACAGTGAAGGTGCAATAGAAATTTGCGCATAAAGTTAGTCTTCCGCTGGGACATGCCCCAAGCTTGTTTAGGGTTTTAGTGTAAAACTGCTTAGTTACGTCTAAGCTTAGACATTGTCTAGCGTTAGACAGCTGATACGAATATTGTTTAAATTGTAGACCTCGCTAAGGCAGCATTCGATGCAAGTGTACCTTAGACTTTCGTTAGACATTGTTTATGAATCTCAGCCTCCAAGTACACAAAGAAGAAGCTCATTGTTTGCTTGTATATTATTGGGATTTAATGACAGACTCAACAGCCAGGGCCAAATTATGTGGAACATTTTTACGAGTGGAGAAATCCAGAGCATCCGGAGAGAACAACTTAACAAACTCGAGTAAAAATCCTCACCAGCTTATTATCGCGGCACTAACAGGTTAGCTTCAGTTGAAGGCGAGTGTACCGTCAACGTGATTTACGCCTACATACACAGCGTCACCGTGTTACCGCTTGGGAAGTTGGCATTACATGTCTTGCACAAGTTTAAAATGCAAATGATGCGGTTTAGGATCGAACAGGAGATCCTTCGAATTAACGTCAAATGAGCTAACGACCCACAGCGTTTCCTGACTAACGGCTAGAGTTGGAAATAAGTTTGGTAGAATTGATCCACCGACATAGCGGGGAAATATGATTTTTTTATTACAAATGATTTTCTTTCTTATAATTGCTCATTATAAAGCTCGACAGATATGACTTCAAACTCGGCCGATATGACGCCGATCGCTTATGAACCAAGTTATAATTGCCCACTTGATGCGTTACTCGGCACAACCAATTTATAGTTTGAAGCTGAGTTTTTGTACGGTGTGGAATTAATGATGGGAATAGGCACGGTTAAGGTGGACAAAAAGAAGAAATAAGAATAAGAGAGTTGTACAGAAAAATAATTACATTGTTAATGTAGTTATACGTTTTGGGTCCAAATACTCAATTCGCATTGGTCAGCTGGGTGAAAACGTCATGACCAAATGTAATTCATTTTCCAATGAATACACTTGGTCGAACTTTGACCCGCATTTACGGTAGAGCGCAGCTGACAGAATGTAATTTGGGTGGTGTTTGGGCGGGTTTTTAACTTTTAGCGCCTCTCGTAGTGATCAACTCCGCTGCTGTTTCTTTGGTGACATTTCCCAACTGTGGCATAAAGCCCGTTACTAAAATACTCGTTTCCATTTCTAAAGCTGTGAAAATTAAAAATCAGAGTTGTACGCTTTGTAGTTTCTGTGAGGGTGGTTTTTCGCCTCGTTCTTCGTACATGTTTTATTTCGTCTTTATGCTTTGTTGTTTGGTAAAAAGTAGTTTAAACAGTTACGGAATGTAATTATAAGAATTGAATGCAATTTTTATAATCTTTATTGGAGTATGGACGTGTGGGAATGGGTACAAATTGTATGAATCCGTTCGGGATTCATACATAATTTGTACCCATACCAACACGTTCATACTCCAATAAAGATTATAAAAATTTCATTCAATTCTTAATTCAACGCAAACGTAGATTCAGAGACGTAAGCGGAGATTCGTAGAAGTGGAAAGGAGATTCTGCTATCCTAACGACGCGGCTACTCCAGTGGGGAAGTCGAGACATTCAGATAGCTGAACTAGGAGAAGAGGAAACTTCGGACTTTGTGAAAAGAATAAGAAACAAAAACTCTATCAGAAAACTGTAATTATTTCCTTTGGTTTAATAAATAATTAGGTTATTACTTGGTTAGTTTCATATAGGGCGGAGCGCGGTGGCAAATTGGTAGACTGTTGGACTTCTATGCTAGAGGTCCCAAGTTCGATCCCGTCCGGGTCGACCCGCGTTGTGTCTTTGGGCAAGGCACTTTATCCTGGTTGCCTACATGGGGGCACGATGACGCCGTGTACTAAAGCGTAATGCAGGTCGATGGTGCACATGTCTTCAACCGCTGTAACCCGCTTGAGCGGAGCTTGAGCAGAGTTAGGATGTTGAAGAGTTGACAGTTACCCGTCGAAGCTCGGTTGTTCTCTCCGGGTTCTACTGCTTCCTGCACCCTCAAAACTGCCACGGTCACAATCAGCCATTGTGCATAAGTATGTGACCTTAAACACCAATAAATAATTAAATAAATAAATAAATAAATAAATAAATAAATAAATATTCATATCGGGCAAGATATCAGGCCTCGATAACTTCATATCAGCCTTCGACTTTCGGTCTCAGGCTGATCTGAAGTTACCTCGGACTCATATCTCGGAGGATGTGAAACTAATCAAGAAATAGCATCTGCGTATCTCAGTCCACAATAAACGTGTTATAATAAAGGATATTCTTCCTGTAAAGTGCGCAAAAATGTCTTGTTCACAAACTCAAGCCGTCATCGCATATCGAAAAGCGAAATCAACAGGCTTGGAGTTTTTGTTTACATCTGAACAGTGGCAAATAGGGAAATGTTTCCATTGTGGAAGCAATGCTTTACTTTGTTGGTAGCATTGAATGGATGATGCGGATGCGACGCTACCTAGATGGGGAAAAGGAGTCACACGCCCCGATACGTCATGGTGATGCGATACATTTTGCAATTTGAAAGTATGTAAACGTGTCAATATACAACTAGATCAACATTTACCAGAAAACTAGGACTCCAGGGCTGATACATTCAACTACTATCGTTTTGCTTTATAATGTAAGCATTGTGTCATAACGACATTGCACAAGAATGCAATGACATTAGTGACGTTACAGATACGACAGTTAAAAACCATTGATTTCTATACAACTGGATTTCTGGTATGTCAGCGAAAAACTTAGCAATTCAACCTGCATTTCACCATCCAAGACAACATCGAGTTTATCAACACGGTAACTCCGCCCTTTGATGACGTAAAAGCTGTTTCGTTGTGACTATATTGTCAAGTACAACAGCTTTCTCTTCATCACACGTCATGGTGTTTACCGGGCACGAAAACTAGTTACACTGTATAAGATTTCTAATCTTGACACTTGTATTTTATCAGTAATAACTAAAATATATTGAAAATATTCAATTTGCATTGTCACAAAAATATGCACATCATCAATATATTCATTTTTCACAGACATCAAAGTGCATTCTTTGAAAAGGGAACGAGAAATACGGATAGCGAAAGCGAGGCGGCGGGGAACTAAAAATCTCCGAGAAAATATTTTTTAAGTTGATCATTCTTTATATCTTGCAACACCCACCCCCATCCCCCTAAAATACCGGTGATGGGACACCTTTCCATATCTGAACAAGAGGTGTTCTAACATTTTAGCTCTGTATAGATGTGTGCAAAATTCTTTGGTTTTGAACCTAAGAACGAAATTTATTTCTCTGCTATCAAAATAAAGCTAAAACTACGTAGACATGTTATCCCTACAGCAGTCGGCAAAAGTCCCATACCAGGGTAATATTAAAAGTTACAGAACGTTTACTTGCCAGGTATGGCGTCATGTGAGGCGAAGTGAGATTAATATTAGGCGAGGCCGTAGGTCGAGCCAAATATTGATCGCACTGTGCCTCACATGACTCCATTCCTGACAAGTAAACATCCTGCAGCGGATTTGTCATGCCACCAAACGAATTAAATAATAAATTAAAAGATCCGAATCGCTTCATTTTTAATACTTATCATGAAACTGTCTTTTATTTGCACGAGAATAGGTGGAAACTTGAAGTGTGAAAATTTATTCGGAAACAAAATGGCGCCCAGCAGAGGATGGGTTCATACACGGTCACCGTAAGTGTTTGAACCCATTACGATAGACAGTTCCTTTTTGAATAACCTAATTTTGCATAGTCCACCGATGCTATTAAAGCACGTTGACTGGTCAAATTAAACATGTAGCATGATAAATTCTCCTCCCAGGCGTAACATTGAACACCAATGCTAGCCGTGACTTCATTACATTTCTACCAAGATCAGGGAAGGAAGTAGGAAGCATTTCAAACTTGGGAGCAAGTTTATACAAGGTCACCCACACACTCTTATATATCAGTCGTGGTCGTGGTGGTATGGTAGGAATACAGTGCACAAAGCTACATATATGTTTGGGAAACGGACGTGACAACCGTTACTTTTTCCCGGTTCCTTATTCGACATTCGTTATCAACCGATTTTATCGGTTGATAACGAATGTCGAATATGGAACTGGGAATAAGTACCGGTTGTCACGTCCCCATTTGGTACCTGCTCGCCTCTGCATTAGAAAAGTGCACATGTTTGGCTCCAAATTTAACGAATTTGTTAAATATGGCGTCAGAATGTCAACCTTTCTCAACTCTAAAGTCCAAGAGACAAATCGACAATGGTATATTTGATCATATCTTGGAGTAAAGAATCTGTGCTTTCACTTCCTTTTAATTTAGAATCAGATTGCAATTTCGGGTTAGTAAACATGATGTTAGAATTAACCCTCTCTCTCCCCATCTCTCTCCCTAGTTGTTCTCTGTCTCCATCCTATTCTTTCTCCCCCTCTCTCTCGCTTGTTCTCTCTGTATCCACTCGTCTCTGTCGGGGGAGGAGCATGTGCCGAGAGACCATAGAAAAACGATATAGGGTAAATAAAGTAAATTCTCAGTGTCAAAGTAAATGTTTACCCCACTCGAAGCAGCAATTATATTAACCATCTGCTGTGGCCCGTGTGTTAAAAAAATCAATTCTACTCATGAGATAAAACATGGTTTGATACACTATATTATTCTATATATGGAACAAGATTTAACCATCTGCACATTAATGATGAAATATCAACTATGTTAAACAATATTGAATTTGTTAAATTCATTGTTGCATTATGGAGGAAAGCCATTGCTTGATATTTAGGCATTTTGACATCAGTGTGAATAGGGTAATCATACATCTCCTTTTCCCAGTGGGAACACCAGAAGTGAAGCAGTGCTTCTTTATAGTGGTAAACAAGCTCTGTTTTACTGGTAATATAGGACCAGGTCACCAATGCAGGGGGTGGAAAGTGCTCTATAATTTGGCAACATGGGTATAAACGATTCACTGGACTTGACTTTACATCCATGTTGCGGCCACGATCAACCATTTGGAATGTAGGGTTATATTTATACTGAAGTTCGTGAATGCTGTATATAGTACTATCTACAGCGAACTGTGGAATGTGTTTGGTATTTGTACATTACTGTCTACAACGAAATTGACGAATGTTTTTGGTATTTGTACATTACTGCCAACAACGAAACTGACGAATGTTTTTTGGTACTAGTACATTGCTGTCTACAACGAAATGGGAGAATGTTTTGGTATTTGTATATTATGTCTACAACGAAATTGACGAATGCTTTTGGTATGGTATTTGTACATTACTGTCTACAACGAAATTGACGAAAGTTTTTGGTATTTGTACATTACTATCTACAACGAAATTGACGAATGTTTTTTGTATTTGAACATTACTGTCTACAACGAAATGGAAGAATGTTTCGGTATTTGTACATTACTGTCTACAACGAAATTGACGAATGTTTTTTGTATTTGTACATTACTGTCTACAACGAAATGGAAGAACGTTTCGGTATTTGTACATTACTGTCTACAACGAAATTGACGAATGTTTTTTGTATTTGAACATTACTGTCTACAACGAAATGGAAGAATGTTTCGGTATTTGTACATTACTGTCTATGACGAAATTGATGAATGTTTTTTTGGTATGGTATTTGTACATTACTCTCTACAACGAAATGGGAGTTTTTTTGGGGGGTATTTGTACATTACTGTCTACAACGAAATTGACGAATATTTTTGGTATTTGAACATTACTGTCTACAACGAAATGGAAGAATGTTTCAGTATTTGTACATTACTGTCCATAACGAAATTGATGAAAGTTTTTTTGTTATGGTATTTGTACATTACTCTCTATAACGAAATGGGAGAATGTTTTTTGGTATTTGTACATTACTGTCTACAAAAAAATGGGCGGATGTTTTGGTATTTGTACATGACTGTCTGCATCGAAATTGACGAATGTGTTTGGTATATGTACATTACTATACATCGAAACTGACGAATGTTTTTGGTATATGTTCATTACTGTCTACTTCGAAATAGGCGAATGATTTTGATATTTGTACATTACTGTCGTCATAAAACCAATCTCTTTCGTGATAGGATCGCGATCTGATCGTGACACACACCAGTAGGGCGAGGTTTGAGAAATAAAATACAGCGAAATTTGACTGCGTAAAAACAAACAAACGAGAGGACGGACAGGCGTACTGACGGACGGACGGTCGGACGGGCGGGCGGATGGACGGACAGACAAAGAAAGAAAGAAAGAAACAAAGCATCTCAGATTAAATATTTTCGCATTCTTGTTCGGCGAGTGAGATTCTACACTGTTATCCAGAGGAAAGAGGACAGAGAAGTTCAACAGGGTCGCGACTATCTCGCGATCTGGTGCAAATTCTCTGTCCGCTTTTGTGGTCGGAGTACTGTTGGTGTATGCTGTCTGTATGCTCAGTAATAATTTAATCTACGGCCCCGTAGGGCTGTAAGATTAAAATATACTCCTAGCAAGGAATTTGGTGTTGTTTTTGCCTGCCATCTACCGGCATGTTTCCCGAAACAACATCTTAAAAATACCGAGTTATTTTGAAGAAGTTATTGTTGATTGGGGCGATGGGGGGCGCTTATGAACAAAACATCTATCACCATTGAAATCTATATATACTATTCAAAAAAAGTAGGGAATATCCAAACTGATGTTGATATTTTGGGAAAATGGTATTAGATACGCGTGATTGGACTCATAAATATGTTACCAAGTTTAGAGTGGATCATGAATGTCACCGGCCCCCGAAAACTTCGTGCAGGTTTTTCGAAAGAGCACCGCGTTAATGTCTGTGGGGTACGTTTCTAAATTTTCATTTGTACTGGACGGGCTTTTTCGGAGTTTTCATCTTTCTTTTCTTGATATAAGCTCATTCATCAATAGTTTCTGATCGAAACGAAACTTTTGCGGTATTCAAAGACTGACACGTTACAAACGTTTACGTGTCGTTGGCATGTTGGAAGCTGGCAACAGACAGACTTCTGCGGCTCACATTCTTAACGTTACTGAATCGGAGATTAGCAGATTGTGGTCACGCTACCGTCAGATAGGCAATGGTTATGACAGACGACGGTCAGGTCGTCTAAGGGCGACTACTGCTAACCAGGATATTTTCATCCGAATCACAGCTTTACGTAACCGCCATCAAAGTGCCTCATACATTAGACAGCAGCTGCACCGACCGACAGATGTGCGAGTCAGTAGGCAATCCGAAATCGCCTGCATAGCTGGAATTTGTACGCTCCACGACCTCGAATAATTCCACGTTTGACTGAACGTCACATCGCAGCAAGACGTAATTGGTGGGGAGCACGACAGCGCTGGGAAAATCGTCGATGGAGCAACGTCATGTTTTCCGATGAATCGCGGTTCACTCTCGACTTCCACGACAGGCGAAACAGTGTGTGGCAGCGGCGGAATGAACGATGCCATGACGTAACCGTTAGGCAGCACGGTCGTTTTGATGGTGGATCGATTATGGTGTGGGGAGGCATAACCATGACAAGCAAGGGCGTGTCACAGGGCAGTTCTACCATGATAACATATTAGCAGCAGCTCATGTCGTGCCATTTGCGCGACGTCACCACCGTCGATTCATTTTCCAAGATGACAATGCAAGAGCACACTAGGCCTGTGTCGCTACAGAGTTCCTCCAGGAGCAGAACATCACTACACTGCCTTGGCCAGCACTAAGTCCAGACCTTTCACCAATTGAGCACGCCTGGGATATGTTTGGCAGGCGCGTACATCAACGCCAACAACCCCCTACCAATGTCCAGGAACACCCCGCTGCACCGCAGGAAGAATGGAATAACATCAGTCAAACTGATATTGGACGTTTGGTGAGGAGTATGCCACATGCTTGTCTCGCGAATTCAGGAGGATTTACAAGGTATTGAGTGAGGTCTTGGACTGAATGTTGTAAATTCTCTGACTGACGGTCCATGTCTTCTACAGCCCAGGGCATGGAATGTGTGCTTGTCAGACACCCAACTATCGCTAAAATCGTTCATAGGATGTCACAGTGCAATGCCTCAACTGTCTTTTTGATGAAAATATAAATATATGTCTTTATATATTATATCTCACGTGACTTCCTTGCATTCTGATTGGCTGAAAGATGATACCCTATTTCGTGTAGTTTGCATCCACAGAACTGACCAGGTACTACACCCAGGCACTACACGTTTTCTATTTTTAGCACACTACTATATCAGTTTTCATTTCATACTGGCCGAATAAAACTGATCAGGCTAAATTTAAAAATCGATTCACAGAGGCACAACATCCACAAAACGACCCGGAAAGAAATCTTTGTGGAAAAATGTATCGCTTTTCCATTACTGAAGTCACATTTTTCGAGGCGTTCATTTTATTCCTTGAGAAGATGATCCATATCTCGTTTCGAAGAGAATGATCCATACCTGGGTCCAACTTTCATGAGAACGCGTCCGGATATGAAAAATTGTTTGTTTCTCTGCTCATATTATTTCGCTATTTAATTGTATGTTTGGGGCAGTAAACGAATAAATAATGGAATTCAGTTGAATTTTCGGAGTTTGTATCCCGTACTGACCCATTCGGTAATGTATATGTGTGACAAATGTGTGGAAATTATCAAACTGCGTTGTAAAATTTCGAAAATTTTAGTTTTCATTCGCGAGTTGCGTGATTCTAGAATACACAGTTCCGTTTGGGGGAAATGTTTTGTTCACCCTTGCCGAACGATTCAAAGTCTGTCTTCTGCTCATATCAATGATCCAAGTTAGCCGTGTTTTGGAAGAAGAAAATGTTTTTTTAAAAACTACATGGTATTTTTTTTCTATATAACGCTGGATGATAGGACTGCTACCTTGGTAATAGATTAACAAATCGGACAGATGTTTTTCTTGATGGGTGTTCGATATAATATAAGGATTAGTGCATGTCCTGTCGTTGACTACGCCCATATAGTGCCCAGTGAGGTGGTGTAGTTCCCTCCGCTTCGCGGCGGGAACTACACCACCTCACTGGGCACTATATGGGCGTAGTCAACTCCAAGCCATGCACTATTCCTTAAATATCTCACTTTTATCAAATATACCCTACTTTTTTGAATGGTATATATACAAGTAAACGATGAACAACGATATTCTTAGAGATATAAACAAGAGACTGATCATCTTCTTCGTGTACATCAAAACTTTATGAAACATTTGGTACCACCCCGCCCCCCCCCCCCCCTCCACACTTTTTGGGAAACGTATTTCATGTTGAAATGTGAAATAAACGTCATGTGATGTAAACTTTTCCTTGTATCACTTCTGTCTTCTTCGTGTACATCAAAACTTTATGAAACATTTGGTACCACCCCGCCCCCCCCACACTTTTTGGGAAACGTATTTCATGTTATGTAAACATTCCTACTGTTACTACTGTTTAATTTGCTTACAGCAAAAACTTTATGAAATATTTTGTACTACCCCAGCACTCCCCCCCCCCTTTTCAGGGAATTGAATGCCATGTGATGTGAGCTTTGCTAATGTGACTACTGTGTATTTTGCATATAGCAAAAAAAAAAAATTTGTAATATTGTGTCCAACCTCAGTCCCCCACCCCGTCCTATGGAAATGATTCCCATGTGATGTTAACTTTTACTAATGTCACTGCTGTCTAACTTGTACACGAAAAGTGAAATATTCTGCACCAGCCCCCTCCCCTTTCAGTGAAAAGAATCCTATGTGATGTAAACTTTCCTAATGTTATTGCTGACTACATTGTATACAGTAAAAACTCTATGAAATATTTTGCATTATCCTAGCCCCCGCCCTCCCCCTCCCCACACACACACACGGAATTTGAAGCTCATGTGATGTAATCCTTTCATAACGTCACTTGTCAACTTCATATTCAGCACAACATTTAGGAAATATTTTGTAGCACACAAGCCCTACCTGAATCTCATGTGATGTAAAGTTTTCTAATGTAATTGTTGTCTACTTTGAATTTAGAAATGAAATATTACTGCACCACTCCACCCCCCCCCCCCCCTTTCTCTTGTTCGGGGTAATGAATCTCATGTGATGTAAACTTTCCTAATGTGACTACTGTCTGCGTAAAAACAAAAACATATAATTTGTTCTTGTTCCACCCCTACTTGTGATGTAAACTTTCCTAATGTGACTACTGTCTGCGTTAAAACAAAAGTTTTATAATTTGTTCTTGTTCCACCCCTACTGACTTTTTTTGTTTTGTAAATAGTTTGTACCATGTCAGGCCCTTCCTCAGTCTCAGTGAAATAGACGTCATGTGATGTAAACTTTTCCTAGTACCACTTCTGTCTTCTTCGTGTACATCAAAACTTTATGAAACATTTGGTACCAACCCCCCCCCCCCCCCCCCTCCACTTTTTGGGAAACGTATTTCATGTTGAAATGTGAAATAAACGTCAAGTGATGTAAACTTTTCCTAGTATCACTTCTGTCTTCTTCGTGTACATCAAAACTTTATGAAACATTTGGTACCACCCCGCCCCCCCCCCCCAACACTTTTTGGGAAACATATTTCATGTTGAAATGTGAAATAAACGTCATGTGATGTAAACCTTTGCTAGTATCACTTCTATCTTCTTCACGTACATCAAAACTTTATGAAACATTTGGTACCAACCCCCCCCCCCCCCCCCCCCTCCACTTTTTGGGAAACGTATTTCATGTTGAAATGTGAAATAAACGTCAAGTGATGTAAACTTTTCCTAGTATCACTTCTGTCTTCTTCGTGTACATCAAAACTTTATGAAACATTTGGTACCACCCCGCCCCCCCCCCAACACTTTTTGGGAAACATATTTCATGTTGAAATGTGAAATAAACGTCATGTGATGTAAACCTTTGCTAGTATCACTTCTATCTTCTTCACGTACATCAAAACTTTATGAAACATTTGGTACCACCCCGCCCCCCCCCCCCCCCACACACACTTTTTGGGAAACGTATTTCATGTTATGTAAACATTCCTACTGTTACTACTGTTTAATTTGCTTACAGCAAAAACTTTATGAAATATTTTGTATTACCCCAGCACCCCCCCCCCCCCCCTTTCAGGGATTTGAATGCCATGCGATGTGAGCTTTGCTAATGTGACTACTGTGTATTTTATATAAAGCAAAAAAAAAAAATGTAATATTGTGTACAACCTCAGTCCCCCACCCCCGTCCCATGGAAATGATTCCCATGTGATGTTAACTTTTACTAATGTCACTGCTGTCTAACTTGTACACGAAAAGTGAAATATTCTGCACCAGCCCCCTCCCCTTTCAGTGAAAAGAATCCTATGTGATGTAAACTTTCCTTATGTTATTGCTGACTACACTGTATACAGTAAAAACTCTATGAAATATTTTGCATTATCCTAGCTCCCCCGCCCCCCCCCCCCCCCCACACACACACGGAATTTGAAGCTCATGTGATGTAATCCTTTCCTAACGTCACTTGTCAGCCTCATATTCAGCACAACATTTAGGAAATATTTTGTAGCACACGAGCCCTACCTGAATCTCATGTGATGTAAAGTTTTCTGATGTAATTGCTGTCTACTTTGCATGTAATCCTTTCCTAACGTCACTTGTCAGCCTCATATTCAGCACAACATTTAGGAAATATTTTGTAGCACACAAGCCCTACCTGAATCTCATGTGATGTAAAGTTTTCTAATGTAATTGCTGTCTACTTTGAATTTAGAAATGAAATATTACTGCACCACTCCAACCCCCCCCCCCCCCCTTCCCTTGTTCGGGGTAATGATTCTCATGTGATGTAAACTTTCCTAATGTGACTACTGTCTGCGTTTTGCATAGCGCAAAGACTTTATGAAAAGTTTTCTATGACCCCAACCTTTGCCAAGAGTCTCTACTGACTACTTTGTAAAAAGGAAACGTTTTATGAAATATTTTGTACTACCCCCAACACTACCAAATGTAAACCTTTCCAAGTGTCACTACTGCTTTCATGTTTTGTGGGTTCGTTTCTGTATACAGCAAAAGTCTCAAGAAATGTTTTGTACCACCCCCCGCCCCCCTTCTCAGTGAAAGAAATATCATGTGATGTAAACTTTGTTAAATCTTAGGACTGACTATTTTGTGTAAAGCAAAAGTTTGTGGAATATCTTGAACCACACTTGCCCCATCTTCAATGCAATAAATATTTTCCCTACCCATGAAAGTTGGTCATCTAAAACAGCTCCGTGAATTAAGTTCTCAAAAACAAGCAAAACACATCCTTTGAATGAAATTCATCGCCTCACTTTCTAGAGACCTCTGGAATAACTTTAGTTACATTTCTTACGCATGAGTGGCATAAAATGTCACATCGCAACTTTTGGAGTAAAACACCACATAGTTTTATAACAAAAAGGTTAACAAAAGAATAAGGCCAGTTCACGAACAACATGGAAATGTTCACGACCTCTTTTAGTTGTCAACACGGGGACCTCGTTCTTACAGTAATTACGGTAAATTCAATAGTTAACTGAATGACACACATTCTTTCAAATCAAAAAGAAAAAAACAGGGGATACACTATGATTGTCTTGTTTCATTCAGCGGCCCACTAATTCTCTAACCATTTTGTCTGTTCGTCCGTCATATATATAAAGTGACTTAGTTGTCCTCACCAAATGTCCGTTTGTGCCCAGCATTGGTTCTTAAATTTATGAGAGCTGTCCCTTTAGCTTACCAATACATTGAACAGGATCGACGGTATATAGAGCGAGATATACAAAATGAATGCTCTGGTACAATGGACGCGGTGCGAGCATTGCCGCAGGTCTGAGAGGAGCAATATTTTGCCTTCGCAATTTGGATACAGCTTGTTGACTGTGGATTGTTGTTTGTGGTTCCGAGCATCAATGGAGCCGGAGGGAGAGGTGGACGCACTGGGTGGGTGTGTAAAATGGGGCGTAATTGTCTGTCTGGTAGTCCGTCGTGTCCACACACTTCCTCCGCTGTGTTCATTTTCTAGCTCAGAGACAAAAGAGAGCCATCGCTGATGTTACTTCCGTCCCGTTGTTCGCATCGCGTCCGGTGTGCATGAGCATTAAGCAACCGTGATGCTAGCAGATAGTTTGATCCAGTCACACCGACCACCCCCCCCCCCACCCACCCCCCCCCCCCCCCGCGCATCTCGTTGTGACTTAGTGATAAGGGTTTTTGTATCTCAATTGTTGTTTGTTTTTTTTTGGGGGGGGGGGGGGTTGTTGTTGATTTGTTGATTTTTATTATTTATTTATCAGCGGAAGACCAAGTAAATAATCCCACCAACAAAATCCCGCACATTACTCCCAACTTCATTAATTTAATTGCTCGTTTTGTATTTGTGTTCTTTTTTACAATATTTAATTTGAATTCGCATGAAAGCATGGTGACTGGTTATGTCTCCGTATGTAGATTTCCACAATTCATTTATTATGTGTTGAGACTTATTGGAGAATGGTACAATTTAAATAAAAATAACCCAAATGGATACCACAACAGATGAGATAAATCTTGGTGAACTCAAGACAAATAGAAAATATGACTTTACAAGCAGAACAGATGGACATGACTGTGGCACTCTTACGAATCCATATTCGATCATGAATCATTCATGCAATTACTACTTGCCGACGGAAGTCTCACAAAAGTTATCGGATTCGCGAAAGGGCATATCTCTACTAGGTCTTAATTGTCGAAGCTTAAATTCGAACTGGGATAGTTTTAAAAATTTATTATGTGATACGCAAGATAATGAAAATGCGTTTGATATTATTGCCATTTCCGAAATTTTCACAATTAGAGAAACGTACGCCCTTCCTGGCTACCACCCATTTGAATATAAAACACGGCCCGATAATGATGATGGTAGGGGGCGGGGGGGGGGGGGGGGGAGTACGTTTATTCATTAAAGACACATTGGAGTATCAATCCAAACCCGAATTATCTATCTTTATTCCGCACGTAATTGAAACACTCTTCATAGAGATTAATCCTAATAAAAAAAGCTCGTACGTTGTTGGAGTTATATACCGACCTAATACAGCTCCCAGAGCCGATATCAACGAATTCATAGAACATATTGAAGCCATAATGACAAACTTGAATAAATCCCATACCAAGGCCTTCTTAATAGGTGACTTCAATATTGATTTACTCAATTCGGAAACGCACTCAAAAACTGCTGAGTTTACTGATAAGATGTTTGAACGTGGTTATCTCCCAGTGATTACTAAACCTACCAGAGTCACTGAGCACTCAGCAACCCTAATTGATCACATTCACACAAATTCAAAAGTAAATTTCGATTGTGGCATTATAATTACAGACGTATCTGATCACTTTGCGACATTCTATGTAGAACAATCTCAAAAAGATCAACATAGATCCATCAATACCAGGAGACCCGTTCGGATTTTTAGTGACAGAAATATTACAGAGTTTAAGGAAACTTTGAATAATCTTTCGTTTGACGCAGTGTATGGTTGTCTCTCTGCGGATCAAGCGTACGAAAAATTCTTGGATGAGTATTTACAAGCATTTGAACAGACCTTCCCGCTCATATTCCCTACACGAAAAACAAAATATATCAAAAGAGATCCCTGGATGACAAGTGGCTTACTTAAGTCATCAGTGACTAAAAACTCACTCCTAGCTAAAAAACTAACGCATCCAACTATCTCCAACATAGATAAATATAAAGCTTATTGTAAAATATTCAACCAACTAAAGAGGAAAAGCAAAAATATTTACTACAGAACAATACTTGCAGAAAATAAAAATAACATGAAGCACACGTGGGCTATTCTGAAGGATACACTAAAATTGCCCAGAACTTCGCAAAATCTACCCGAGAGGATGATATATAAAAATAATACACTATCCACTCCAGGTCAGATTGCAGAATCCTTTAACAATTACTTCTCAGAAGTAGGTTCAAACACTGCTAACGGGGTAAAACCAGTTAAAGGCATAGATCCACTTGATTACATGGACCAAAAGAATCATAAAAGTTTTTTCTTAACAGAAACATCCCCAGCTGAAATATTATCCATTCAAAACTTTCTAACAAAAACTGCGTTGACTTTTCTAATATATCCATGAAATTAATGAAAAAAACTATTGATGAAACAGCACATGTACTGTCATATATCATAAATTTAAGCTTTAAACAAGGTATTGTACCCACTAAAATGAAAATATCCAGAGTTGTACCCATATACAAAAGTGGAGCCCAAGAAAACATTGAAAACTATAGGCCAATAAGTATTCTACCAGCATTCTCAAAAATTATGGAAAAACTTATGTATAAACGACTGTCATCATTTCTAACTAGGTTCGACATCCTTCATAAAAATCAATTTGGCTTCAGAGAAAACCACTCTACAACACACCCTTTACTACATTTATTAGACCACATTGCTGAAAATAATGATAGAAAGACAAGAGATTCTACTGTAGGCATATTTATTGACCTATCAAAAGCGTTCGACACTATAACTCACGACACATTACTTCACAAACTTGATCACTATGGTATTAGGGGAATAACCAAAGAATGGTTTAAAAGTTACTTAACAGGAAGGCAACAATATATCGAAATCGAGGGAAGGAAATCCGACTTGTGTAATATCAATTGTGGTGTTCCTCAGGGGTCCATTTTAGGGCCAATACTCTTTCTCATTTACGTGAATGATATGCCAAATGCTACGGCTTTAAACTTACTCTCATTTGCAGATGATACAACACTTCATACATCCGGTCATAGGATGAAGGAAGTTGAGGAAAAGGTGAACTCTGAGCTGACAAAAATTTATCACTGGTGCTGTTGCAACAAACTGGCAATAAATATCACAAAAAGTAAATATATGTTATTTCACCCCAAAAAGAATGACCTCAAATGGAATAATCTCAAAGTTTTATTAGATGACAAACCCCTAACGCGCGTAGGCAACGGTATGTCAGAAAAATCTCTAAAGTTTCTAGGTATCGTTATAGATGAAAATCTCACATTCAAATATCACACATCAATGATATGTCGAAAATTGTCAAACACAATATGATCAATAAGGTGAAGAGAATACTACCAAAAAATTGTTTAAGAACGCTATATTTCTAACTTTTCCACAGTCATCTATCCTATGGGCTGCTAGTTTGGGGACATGCCGACCATGGAAATGCTATTTTCAAAAAACAGAAACAAGTCATGAGAATTATATCAAACAAAAGCTACAGGAGTCACACAGAACCCATCTTCCAAAATGAGAAGATACTGAAACTTCAGGATCAGTATAGACTGCAAGCGGCATCGTTCATATTTGACTGGAAGAGCAGAAACCTACCCGAATCTTTTAAAACGTTCTTTGACGACACAGCCGCAATGAATACCCGACAAGCTGGGAACCTGAACACATCTACTCCAAGAACGGAGTTTTCCTCTGTCCTTCCAAAATATTCTTTCCCAGCCATCTGGAATTCATTGGATCAGACACTCAGAAATGTCAAATTTAAAAGCTGCTTTAAAAAGGAATTAATAAAAAGTTACTTATCAAATTATTCTAATGTTGTAAAATGTAAGAACCAATTCTGTCCAGACTGTAGACAGGTTGCTAAACCCCGTACAATATGAGAGTCGCTCTCGTCATTCTGCATTCTCCTCAACGCACTTGTAGTTGTTAATAATACAACTAGCTCCCTCTGATTAAATCTTGCTATATATAGGAATAGAAGTCTTGTAGTTCACCACCCGCTTAGGCTGGGAAACAGGCAATGGAACAAACCGACCAATCAACATTACATATTGAGCCCCATTCCCCTTTCTAATACTCGATAACCAGACAACATATCCCAGTCAGAACTAACAATAGCAGTACTTTTCTACCAGTAGTCTCAACCACTGAAATAAATGATATTTATACATGTGGATATTTAACTATTTACACACTTATATACTTATAACCCAAGCAGATTTTGCTACACCATGCTTTTCATGTGACACCTGTGTAGCCATTTCATGTCGCCTTTCAGTCTCAAATCTGAAAATAATTTTCGTTAGGTGCGGCAGGAAGACGAACAATCTTGTCCATGCTGCCCCTGTACAATATATTTAATGCATTTGTTATTATTGTATTTAACTTGTATGTAAGAAAATTGTACAAATAAAAATCTATCTATCTATCTATCTATCTATCGAAAATTACTGTGAGTGTTCATACATTCGGACCTGATAATGAAAGTAGTAATAACTAGACTTTATGATTCTGGAGAATCATGGCTTTTCCCGATGAGATTCCATGATTTTTCATGACCCCACAGTGTCTGATGAATTGTTTTTAACTGTCTCACTGAAGTTCCTTCATTGATGTTATGAGAAAGCTTAAGATAGTAGTCTCAAATGACACAGTTTGATAAAAAATTGTTTAGGTAAAAACCATCATTAACGGTGGTGTGGGTTAATGTCAATATCGTCGTCCAACAAGTCAATGACCGACAAAAGGAGTTATGTTTGTTTGACACATACTCACTGAGTGTTTAAAAATGGTCCATTTTATCTCAAATGTATCCAAAATATTGATGTCTGGCAGATTGTAGAGGGTTAACAAGTGCCAACAGGAATATTTATTCATGCAACTTGTAATGTCAGACCAAGAACTGTGAATGGCCATTTTTTCTTTAAAATCTACAAGATGTTTTCAGAGAAATCCAGGGAGAACATGAATTTTAAGCTTTTGATGGGTATCATTGTTTTTCCAGCCCAAAACGGGTTAAGTGTTGTTTTTGGAAAACTCTTATTACTTCCAAAAATAATTCTCAGTGAATTCTACTTCCACTTATTTTGATCTCTCCTCCCAACTTCGGGTGCTTTGGGTACGCAAACACAGCCTATTTTATCAACATTTTGATGTTTGAGAACATGCATAGGGTTAACAAATGCTTACAGGAATTTTTTGTACATGCACCTTGTAATGTCACACTAAGATATGAGAATGGCCATTTTTTCCTGAAAATCTACGGGATGTTTTTAAAGAAATCCTCAGATAACATGAATTTTTAACCTTTTGAGGGGTATCTCTCTTTAACCAGCTCTAAAGGGTTAATGCTTGGTTTTGTGAAGATCTTCATCACTTACAAAAATGATCGACGGTGAATTCCACTTCCAATGAAGGAGGTTATGTTTATCTCGTAGGTACACATTTGGTGTTATGGTTGCCCAAGAACAGCCCATTTTCTCCAAATGTCAATGCTTGGCAGCCTCTGGGGGGGGGGGGGGGGGGGGGGGTTAACAAATGCTTACCGAAACATATTGTTCATGCAACTTGTAATGTCACTCGAAGACCTGCGAATGGTCAATTGCTCTTGAATTTTTTTTTTTTGAGAAATCGAGAAATCCATATAAAACTGGAATTTTAAGCTTTTAAGGGGTATATCTCCTTAACCAGTCAAAAATGGGTTAAGACCTCGATCTTTGAATACATTTACTACTTACAAAAATGTTTCCCTGTCAGTTTTGCGCCCGGTAAAAGAAGTTACGTTCCTCTGTTGTATTCCCATTTGATGTTGTTGTTGATCAAAAACAGACTATTTTTTTTCAAAATTTTGACATTTAGCAGCCCATGGAGGGTTAACAAATGCTTAGAAGAATACTTTATCCAATCAGCTGGTAATGTGACACCATGGACTATCAATGGCCATTTTCTCTTGAAAACCCTACCAGATGTTTGCAAAGAAATCCAGGGAAAACATAAATTTTTAAGCCTTTGATGGGTATCACTATTAACAACCACAAAATGGGTTAACGCTTGGTTTTTTGAATACCCTTATTACTTACAAAAATGGTCTTCGGTGAATTCCACTTCCAACAAAGGAGATTATGTTTATTTCTCAGGTACACGTTGGGTGATGTGCATGCCTGAAAACAGCCCATTTCAACAAAATTACGATGCTTGGCAGCCTCTAGAGGGTTAATAAACGCTCACCGGAATATTTTGTCCATGCAACTTGTAATATCACACAAAGACCTGCGAGTAGTCAATTTTTCTTGAAAACCTACAGAATGTTTTGAGAGAAATCCACAGAAAATGGGAATTTTAAGATTTTAAGGGGTCTCTCTCTTTAGCCTGTCCAAAATGGGTTAAGACTTCGACTTTTGAATACCCTTACTACTTACAAAAATGTTTGAGTATATATTGTGCGCTCGATAAAAGAAGGCACGTTTCTTTGTGGC
This sequence comes from Pictodentalium vernedei, assembly GCA_031216915.1. Lineage (NCBI taxonomy): Eukaryota > Metazoa > Mollusca > Scaphopoda > Dentaliida > Dentaliidae > Pictodentalium > Pictodentalium vernedei. Next base: position 735,174,940 of record CM062296.1, on the reverse strand, counting down.
GTACCCATTGGGTGCTGTTGGCGTCCAAAAACAGCCCATTTTATCACAATTTTGACTTTTAGTAGCCCGTGCAGGGTTAACAAATGCTCACTGCAGTATTTTGTCCATGCAACTTCTATTGTCACACCAAGGCCTGGGAGTGACAAATTTTTCTTGAAAATCTACAAGACTCGTTTAGAGAAATACACGGAAAACACAAATTTTTGAGCTTTATGGGGGTATTGCTGTTTAACCAGCCCAAAGCAGGTTAACGCTTGGTTTTTTGAACACCCTTATTACAGACAAAAATGATCCTCGGTGAATTCCACTCCCAATAAAGGAAGTTATGTTTATCTCTCATGTATTGTTTGGGTGCGGTGGGGGCCTGAAACCGGCTTATTTCATCAAAATTTCGATGTTTGGCAGCCTGTGGAGGGTTACCATATGCATCACCTGATATGTCGTGTGTATCAAAGGGCGTGTCACTGACAGGTCTAGCAATTACGAATGTATAAAAAAAATCTACAAGACGTGTTTCGAGAAAGTGCCGATAAACCCCAATTTTGGCAGTTTTTTGCCAATTCTGACGAAATTGGGGTTAAATCGAAAATTCCGCTTCGGTACATTTTTAGATTTTGTGCCCCTCTATGCGTGTGCAAAATTTCGTGAAAATCGGTTCAAAAATGGCTTCTGAATCGTACGGACAAAATGTGTGGAAAAAAAAAACAAAACCCAAAAACCCAAAAAACTAGACTTTATGATTCTGGAGAATCATGGCTTTTCCCGATGAGATTCCATGATTTTTCATGACCCCCACAGTGACTGATGAATTGTTTTTAACTGTTTCACTGAAGTTCCTTCATTGATGTTATGAGAAAGGTGAGTATAGCAGTCTCAAACGACTCAGTTTGATAAAAAAATTGTTCAGGTAAAAACCATCATTAACGGTGGAGTGGGTTAATGTCAATATCGTCGTCCAACAAGTTAATGACCGACAGAAGGAGTTATGTTTGTTTGACACATACCCATGTAGAGCTGTGGCTATTTGAAAATGGTCCATTTTATCTCAAGTGCATCCAAAATATTGATGTCTGTCAGCTTGTAGAGGGTTAACAAGTGCTAACAGGAATATTCATTCATGCAACTTGTAATGTCACACCAAGAACTGCGAATGGCCATTTTTTCTTTAAAATCTACAAGATGTTTTCAGAGAAATCCCGGGAGAACATGAATTTTAAGCTATTGATGGGTATCATTGTTTATCCAGCCCAAAACGGGTTAAGTGTTGTTTTTTGAATACTCTTATTACTTCCAAAAATAATTCTCAGTGAATTCTACTTCCACTTATTTTGATCTCTCGTCTCAAATTCAGGTGCTGTGGGTATGCAAACACAACCCATTTTATCAACATTTTGGTGTTTGAGAACCTGCATAGGGTTAACAAATGCTTCCAGGAATATTTTTTACATGCAATCTGTAATGTCACACTAAGATCTGAGAATGGCCATTTTTTCTTGAAAATCTACGGGATGTTTTTAAAGAAATCCTCAGATAACACGAATTTTTAACCTTTTGAGGGGTATCTCTCTGTAACCAGCTCTAAAGGGTTAATGCTTTGTTTTGTGAATATCTTCATTACTTACAGAAATGATCGACGGTGAATTCCACTTCCAATGAAGGAGGTTATGTTTATCTCGTAGGTACACATTTGGTGTTATGGTTGCCCAAGAACAACCCATTTTCTCCAAATGTCTAGGCTTGGCAGCCTCTGGAGGGTTAACAAATGCTTACCGAAACATTTTGTTCATGCAACTTGTAATGTCACTCGAAGACCTGCGAATGGTCAAATGCTCTTGAATTTTTTTTTGGAGAAATCCACAGAAAACTGGAATTTTAAGCTTTTAAGGGGTATATCTCCTTAACCAGTCAAAAATGGGTTAAGACCTCGATTTTTGTATCCATTTACTACTTACAAAAATGTTTCCCTGTCAGTTTTGCGTCCGGTAAAAGAAGTTATGCATCTCTGTTGCATTCCCATTTGATGTTGTTGGTGTCCAAAAACAGACTATTTTTTCAAAATTTTCACATTTAGCAGCCCATGGAGGGTTAATAAATGCTTCCCGGAATAATTTATCCTATCACTTGGTAATGTGACACCAAGACCTATCAGTGGCCATTTTCTCTTGAAAACTCTACCAGATGTTTGTAAAGAAATCCAGGGAAAACATAAATTTTTAAGCTTTTGATGGGTATCACAATTGACAACCACAAAAGGGGTTAACGCTTGGTTTTTTGAATACTCTTATTACTTACAAAAATGGCCCTCGATGAATTCCACTTCCGACAAAGGAGATTATGTTTATTTTTCAGGTACACATTGGGTGCTGTGCGTGTCCGAAAACAGCCCATTTCAACAAAATTAGGATGCTTGGCAGCCTCTAGAGGGTTAATAAACGCTCACCGGAATATTTTGTCCATGCAACTTGTAATATCACTCAAAGACCTGCCAGTAGTCAATTTTTCTTGAAAACCTACAGAATGTTTTTAGAGAAATCCACAGAAAATGGGAATTTTAAGATTTTAAGGGGTCTCTCTCTTTAGCCTGTCCAAAATGGGTTAAGACTTCGACTTTTGAATACCCTTACTACTTACAAAAATGTTTGCGTATAGATTGTGCGCTCGATAATGGAATGCACTTTTCTTTGTGGCGTACCCATTGGGTGCTGTTGGCGTCCAAAAACAGCCCTTTTTATCACAATTTTGACTTTTAGCAGCCCGTGGAGGGTTAACAAATGCTCACCGCAGTATTTTGTCCATGCAACTTCTATTATCACCCCAAGGCGTGGGAGTGACAAATATTTCTTGAAAATCTATAAGACTCGTTTAGAGAAATCCACGAAAAACATGAATTTTTTAGCTTTATGGGGGTATTGCTGTTTAACCAGCCCAAAACGGGTTAACGCTTGGTTTTTTGAACACTCTTATTACTTACAAAAATGATCCTCGGTGAATTCCACTTCCAATAAAGGAAGTTATGTTTATCTCTCGGGTATCGTTTGGGTGCTGTTGGGGTCTGAAACCGGCCCATTTCATCAAAATTTCGATGTTTGGCAGCCTGTGGAGGGTTACCATATGCATCGCCTAATATGTCGTGTATATCAAAGGTCGTGTCATGGGCAGGTCTAGCAATGATGAATGTTTAAGAAAAATCTATATGACGTGTTTCGAGAAAGTGCCGATAAACCCCAATTTTGGCAGTTTTTTGCCAATTCTGGCGAAATAAGGGTTAAATCGAAAATTCCGCTTCAGTACATTTTAAGATTTTGTGCCCCTCTATGCGTGTGCCAAATTGTGTGGAAATCGGTTCGAAAATGGCTTCTGAATCGTACGGACAAAAATGTGTGGAAAAAAAAAAAAACCCAAAAAAAAAAAAAAAAAAAAAATAATAATTCGTAGAAAAACAATAGTCTTTTCCAGAGGGAAAAGCCGAAAAAAAAAAATAATAATCCGTAGAAAAACAAAAGTCTTTTCCAGAGGGAAAAGCCTAACAAAGCATTCCAGTATGGAAAATATGATTAGTAGCTTTACCAATATACTGACCACAAATCATGTTTTATTTTTCAGATTTGCAGGCAATGACTATCACATTGGCAATGATTGGTAAGCTGGGAGCTGCAGCTGGTTTTGCTGTTATATATGTGTATGCTGCAGAGTTATTTCCAACTGTAGTCAGAAACGGTGGCATGGGAGCAAGTTCTATGTGTGCACGTGTTGGTGGTATGGCGGCGCCATATGTATCTGATGCAGTAAGTTTATCAATTGGCAAACTGTTGCGAGCTAAATATAATGCAAACACCACCACCACCACCACCACCAGTCCACCACCACCACCACCGCCACCACCACCACCAACAACAACAACGATTTCGATTTTTGATTTACTAACTTGTTTACATATTTGTTGGAGTCTAACGATACTCTCCATGGCGACCGCCCATGTACAGAATTATAACTTCTGAAGAAACACGTAAACGCCGTTTTCTATATTCAAATTTCGTCTGGAAACACAGACTACGAAAGATAATACAAAAATAATTCTGCATTCTGTTTTACCCATTAGCACTTAACATTAAGAAGCCTGGGAATCAGAATGAATTTATTGAACATGACATACTGCGAAAAACTTACAGTAATGCAAGTGCTTCTATTCAAGTGTCGTCTGCCTATTCCCCCAGCCCAAAGATAGCCAAACCGTCACAGCCAGATTACCTGCCGTATTACATCACAGGCAAGAAAACTCGACTCCCGGCTTCTAAGAGTTAACGAAAATCGTTCCAGAACAGGTGCAGAAAAAAAAAATACAGAAGTGGTATGGTCGGTCTACATTTCTCATTTATTTCTTTCTTTCAAATAAGACGTTCCCACTCATGATAATTACCCCTCCCTCCCAGGGAGAGTTAGATAAAAGAGCTTCGTCCGTCCGTCATCCCGTCGTGCCGTAGTACCGTCTTTCCGTCCGGAAGATAACTTGAACAATAGTTATGCGATTTTAAATAATTTTGGTGTGCTGCTTTATATTAACAATGTCTTGGACAAGGTCGATAACCACCAGCATTTGATTAAAATTAAGGGAGTTATTGCCCTTCGTCGTTAGAATTTTGCCTAAAATTTAATTGTTTATGCAATAACTTGAACAGTAGACCTCAGACGTCAACAACATTTGAAAGGCTGCGTTATATTAACATTTTATAAACTAAGTTCGAAAATCACGTAGATTTCTATAAAAATGAAAGAGTTATTGCCCTTCTGCTAATTTTGCACGAAATTTCATTGTTTATGCAATAATTCAACCGTAAACTTTCGAATTCAATAAATTGTGATATCTTCCTTTGTATTAATCATGTCTTGCACAAGTTAGGAAAATGACGATAACGACAATTTTTAATAGTTATGTGATTATAACAATAACATGATTTTGGAGGGCATTGTGTTTTATTAACTGCCCAACTGAAATGATTAACATCCCAACAGTTTATAAGCGGCCCGAGTCATATATTTGACATTGTCTTGTTGTCTTTTGCCATGCAGTCTGAGGAATTCCCAATAGCAATTAAACGATATTTGAAATGTCCATTAGACTTACAAATCAATAGTCTGGAGTCTCAATTAAGAATTGTGTGTGTAACATACAAAAATATCAGTTGCAGGCATGGAAATAACCTGAGAACGATTGTTTAGGTTGCGTGAGAAGGGGGTGGTGGGGAGGTTGCGTCGATCGTAAAATACGCTGTGGGTCACGATAAAATGATGCAACATAAATTAAATTCCTCATCCCACATGTTTTGCTATTCAGATTTAACAATCGTTAGGAACGAAGGTAGGTAATATTTGAGAGTTTACTACCACTTTGTACATGTACGTGTACAACATACGTACACGATGCGTTCACCAACGTGGAATTCAGTGTTAAATCGCACGCTTGTTCACAAAAATGTACAGTGGTCTTGAATCCCCCATGTTTTTTTGTGACTCCTAGATCGCACTTTTAACGTTCAAATACTTGTGGTGAACGCGCGTTTTTAAAAAAAAGGCGAAATTGTACATCTTCACTTTTATCTTTTACTTTAAAAATTTTTGTCAACGTTCCCATAGCAGATCAGACCATCGATCCATCGTTGGCGAACGCGAGCAAAAAATTCTAGGCCAGCATCAAAAAACGGCCTGCGGATTGTAGACCAGTGGTCCAGAACTCTCAATTGTTTTGAGGCGGTGGGTTTTCCCATTTATGACGTCATTAGGGGAATTCCCACTATTGACCAATCAGATTGCTCGATTCATTTATGACGTCATTAGAGGAATTCCCACTATTGACCAATCGGATTGCTCGATTCTCTTAAATTCGATCATACAGAGTTATCTCCCCTCGTCGTGGGGTGGGGGAACACCCGGATTTTTTTTCCTCCAAAAAAACTCGACGGACGACTGTTGAACGCTTCCATTTCTAACGTGAGCGGGGGGAATACCCGAGGAAATAAGTGAAAAAAAGTGATCGATATATATAGGAGAGAAAAAAAAATATATAAATAATAGTTATTTAGAAAATTAAATATATCAAATCGAATAGATAATAAAAAAATACATAAATCATGAGCGATTCTCAGACTATTAGAGCGAGGTTTCTTTTAAACATGCTGATGAGAGCATACGCAATCTGCGTGAATGAACAACTACGTCCCATCTTGTTAGAACGATGCGTGAGATGTCGGGATTATCTAGACTTCGATCACGAGAATCATTCGTGTCTGACGATGGAAAGGGAAGATATGGTCGTCATGTATTTCGAACCAGCGTTTGAACGCGTTAAATTCAACAATGTGATCACGTTTTGGAAGAGATTAGTCTTCTGTAAGAATCGAGACAGACCTACAGATTCGGAAGAACTGAAATTGGCGTGTAGAAGTTTGACTTTAGAAGACAAGGGATGCATCAAGAAATTATTGCTGAACGAAGCATACGTCTAAGTTTTTTTCGTTGATATAAAATAAGGGAGAGTAGAAAATAAAAAAAATAAATACACACATAAATTTTTTATCTAATATTAGAAGAAAAAAAACAAAAAATGAGAACCAGAAATAAATTGTATCCGACGTTAGTGGACGACGAGGACGAGAAGCCGATCGACGTTTCGCCGACGGCGCCGTCGCTAGAAGAAAGAGAAAAAGGAAAGAGGTATCGCATCGATCAAATCAATAGAATCCAAGAGTATCTAATTCGAGAGAGAGATTCTCGTCGTTCCCTCAAGAAGAAGTATTCGTGTTTCGTGACAGTCATCAACGCGATCAACACGACACTCATCACAATTTCCCTGGGTTTACACGCGGCCGGCATCGGATTTTTGTCGACCGCGGTCGGCATTCCAATCGTGTTGACCGTAGAAGGAGTGGCTCTCGCCGCCGGATTGTTTAGCACGCTTGGAAACTTTTTGAGTAGGAAATTATATCTGAAGGCGAGGAAACACGACAAGATTCACGTCTTGGCCGACTCCAAGATCGACACGATATCCGAAATGATCTCTATGGCGTTGAAAGATGGTAGGATATCGGACGGAGAATACTTCGCGATATTGAGCGAGAAAACGAAATATGACGCCATGAAAGAAGCCGTGCGAATCAAGACTCGTCAGATCATCAAGGAAGAGATGAAGGATTCTCTCGTGGAAACGGGGAGGAAAGAGGCCAGGGAGGAATTCAGTAAGATGATAGAACTCAAGAGCAGCGATTGAAAAAAAAAATATATATATAATAAGAACAGAATTAAAAAAAAAAAAATATTAAATTTATATATAAAATAAAAAAAGAAATTAATTTAAATAACTCTTAAAAAATGTATTGCGTAAAGTGTAAGAGAGTTACCGAGACGAGTAATTCTCGAGAAGTGCGAACTAAAAACGACAGACGGATGCTTCGCGGAATTTGCGACGTGTGTGGTTCTGTCAAGACGTGATTCATCAAAAAAAAGAACGCGAACAAAGGTAAAGGCATCGTGAATAAAATGATCAACAATCTACCTTTCAAAATGCATCTGCCCGGTCACAGTTTCACGGGTCCCGGAACGAAATTGAACAAGAGACTCAACCCCGATCTGACTCCCAAATCTTGGAGCAAACCCGTGAATAGGGTGGATGCGGCCGCGTACGATCACGATCTGTGCTACATCGAACATCCCGACACCAAGACTCGCAACGACGTCTGCGATAAAAACATGTTGGGGAGATTGAGAGGCATGTCGAATCCGACCAGGAGAGAGAAAATGGAACGTTCGCTGGTCGGCAATCTGATCGGTGCGAAACGTCGATTCGGATGGGGCGTTCAAAAAAAAAAAGCGCATCTGAAAAGAAGAAGAAACGATTATTGACGAGCGAATTGGCCGAGGAGTTACACAAACCCATAGTGCGTAAATTTCGAAAGAGAAGGGTGTTCGTGAAGGGTCTGGATGATGTTTGGTCTGCCGACTTGGTCGACATGAGATCGTTTTCGAGGTGGAACGAGGGCGTCAAATATCTATTGATGGTCATCGACGTGTTTTCCAAATACGGTTGGATCAGAGCTTTGAAGAATAAATCGTGACCTTGCATCGCCGAGGCTCTGAAGAGCGTGTTCGACTCGTCTTCTCGAAAACCGAGTAAATTGTGGGTGGATAAGGGAAAGGAATTCTACAACAAGCACGTTCGTCGATTGGTAGACCTCTACTCGATTGAAAACCAACAGAAAGCCAGCGTGGTGGAACATTGGAATCGAACGATGAAGGAAAAGACGCACAGATACTTCACAGCGAATTCGACCAAGAAATACATATATGCTCTGAATGGTCTGGTCAAAGATTACAACAACACGCAACACAGATCGATCAAGATGACTCCCGCAGAAGCTAGCGATCCTCGAAACGAAAAACGGGTCTACGCGAATCTATATCCTGAGAGATCTAAGATCAGGAAGAAGTCTAGAACGCCGAAATTTGCGGTCGGTGATCGAGTGAGAATCTATGCTTATAAGAAGCACTTCAAAAAGGGTTATACTCCTCGATGGACCTCGGAAATCTTCGTGATCATCAAAATATTTCACACCGATCCGATGAATTACGAAATCGAAGCTTTGGATGGAGAAGAGATCATCGGAAAGTTTTACGAACAACAATTACAGAAGACGAAGTTTTGATGAAGAAGACAAAATTTTTTTTTATTTACTCTCTTTGACATTTTATTGTTTACACACATATATATAAGAGAGAAAAAAATAATAATAAAAAATAATTAAAAACTATTTTTAGATAAAGAAAGCAAGTTAATTAATAAACAAAAAAACTAAAAATCCTTTAAAATGACAAACATACTAGATATAGCACAAAGCATAGTGAAAGATGAAAGTATTCAAGAATATGAGGTTCACAAATATGAACCGGTAACCGGAACGAGTTTGAACAATGCGGGAGAGATAAGAATCAACGTCGAAACTCAAGATTTATTCATACATCCTAGCGAGAGTTACATAGTGGTGCAGGGACGTCTCACCAAGGAAGATGGGAGCGACTACGCCGACGACGACACGGTTACTCTTGCTAATAATGGCATCATGCATCTATTCAGTAACATAAAATACATGCTATCCGAACAAGAGATAGAATCTGTGTTTCATCCCGGTCAGGCCACCACGATGTTCGGACTCTTGACGTATCCTGATGATTTTTCGAAATCCAGAGGACTTAATCAGTTGTGGGTGAAAGACATCGTCGGCCCTGCTAGCGCAGGCGCCGCCGCGATATTCGACTACGTCGTCAGGACGTCCAGACCTAAAGGAATGTTTTCGTTCAAGATACCTTTGAAACACATCTTCGGATTTGCGGATGATTACAACAAGATCATGTACGGATTCAAACACAATCTGACGTTCATTCGAAAAGGAAACGATGATGCAATAGTGAGACTCACTGCGACCGATGCAGGTAAGATAACTCTACACAAGATATCGTGATTCGTTCCACATGTGGAGCCTTCGATTGTGGAGAAGCGCGTCTCTACAAGATCATAGAATCCAAGAGTAAATTACCCGTGGGATTTAGAATGAGACAGTGTGACATGGCAAGCATTCCTCCCTCCATGAATCACTTCGATTGGAGATTGATGGTGAAATCGTGGTTGCGTTTCAGACCGATAGGGACGGGTCTCAGGAAAAGAATGCGTTGCTGTTCGATCACTGCAGTTTGCGGAAACATGCAAGTGTTTCTGAACGCCACGAAATATCCAGCAATCGATTACAATGCATCGTTCGACAAGAACGATTTCTGCAGACTGTACGGCGACGCCGCTGATTTTAGAAAGAAGTATCACGGTCTAGACAAATTGATGAGCAACCCCAACATATCTCCCGGCGAATACAAGTCGATGTATCCCATGTTCGTATTCGACGTCAGTAAACAGAGTGAACGACTCAAGAGTAGCGTGTTAGACATTCAGATCAAGATGCAATTTGATAGGAACGTGCCGAGAAAAACCAAAGCCTTCGCCCTGGTCCTGTCAGACAGAGAATTACAATTCGAATCGGATGGAAATAAGATGTCGATCATTCGATGAGAGACGAGTGTGAAAAAAAAATAAAAAGTAATGAGTCATTATTAAAAACCAAAAAACAAAAAAGAATAAAAAAATAAATTCGTTTTAATGATATTTTTTTAACAAAAAAAAAAAGTTTCATCCGAGAAAAAATCATCTTTTTTCAACATTCTCAACGTACAAAATGTTACAATTCCTAAGTAGTCACGTAGAAAACGAAATACACGTTCCATTTTCATGTTTGAAAAAAAAGAAGATTTTTACGATTACGTTCTGAATTATTTAAAAGATCGCATGCTATTCACTCGAGAGAAACAAAAAGGATATTTCGTGACGAAGATATTAAAACTCGAACAGATCTTAGATTGTTCGATCCTGTGTGATCGTCTCTCCATTTCCGTCAGATGTTCCATCCTGTGTTGCAAGCCAAAAAACAAAAAAAAAGATGTGGAAAAATGGTTAGGTAAACAGCAGGATAGACGGTTGGAAATGAAAAGAATGAGATGCTTTCCACCATCACCACTACCTTCTGAAGAGAATGGTAATGATGCGAGTGTTACCGAGAGATGCACAACATTCGTTCATAATTATGATTCGGATAAACAAAAGTGTTGTTATAAATGTATCATATCACAAAGAAAAAGAAAAAAAGAAAAAGAAGAAGAATCGACGCTGAAAACTGAGAGAAAAGGAAACGTCACTATAATATATGGTGATAGTGAAGAAGAAGAAAAACAAAAAAATGAGATCTAAAGATGATCTCATCACTTTTTTTTTGTTGTTTTTTTTGTTTTTAATAATCACACATTATTTTTTTTTTTAATTCATTATTTTCCACGCGTTCACTGTTTGTTCAAAGAATCTAGTTCGATCAGTAGACTCACCACGGAAGTGGTAGCTTCGGGATTATTGGTTTTTGTAACGAAATTAATCCTGTCACTGGCGTTCACTTTGAGAGGCGTGCCGAACGTGCTAACATTCGCGTGTTGATTCTCAGTCTTTTTGACGCTGTATCTCTTATCACTCTCTACACCATTCACCATGAGATTGACGACCGCTCTGTTATTCAAATCCGAGGAAGCCAGACTCATTCGAAGGATTTCACCTCCCAACAGCATGGGATATCCCACCTGACCATGTTTCGATCCACTACCTCCATTTCCGAAAGACCACTCAGCTTTTCCCTCATCTAAGGTGCCGGCCTCTTCGGCCCACACGGTGATCAATTGTCTAGCATATTTGACTTTCTCCACCACCGAAATCAGGGTGCAGGCATCCGTCATGTTCATGGGATCCGGTAGATTCGTGAGCGCGTGTCCACCCATGTCTAGTTTACCTTCCATGATGTCACCCTTTCTCCAGACCGAGTTGTCGTCCACGTACTTCTGCTGACTGCGCTGGAATCGAATTCAGGATCGTGACTGAGTCCGAATAAATTCTTACCATTCATGTCGATGCCACCCTCCATGGTTCTGCCAGATTGTTTGTTCAGGTAGAGATCGTCCACTTGCGATTCTAGGTATTCTTGTGATCGTATCACGGCAGAATCTACATAGCCCTTGTTGACCGCGGTTGAGTCCGCATCTGTGTCGTCGATCTTCGACAGATTCAATATCTTGTTGAATCCCGCATTCAGATCCGATTTCATTTCTCGTCTGTCAGACTTTCTCTGTTCCAGATCTACGTAGTGCTTGGTCACCACGTCCTTAGGATTCGTGGGAGTGGCCACGTTCGTTATCTTGTTAGAATTAGCGTTCAATTCTGAGTGCATCGTTTTTGTAACGTATCTATTTCTCAGGTGTTCGCTGAATCTCGCGTGAGAGTTGTCCATGTATTTCTTGGTCGCGCCATCGGTGGGATCTATGGGATTCGCGACGTTCACCAAACATTTGGATTTCAGATCGAGATTGTCAGTCATGGTTTTATCCACGTAATTATCCAGCAGGATTCGTTCGAAATCGGCGTTCCTCCTGTCGACGTATTTTTTAGTCGCAGCATCTGCGAGATCTATCGGCTCGAGAAGATTGTAGAGCTTCTTATCGTTCATGTTCAAAGGTTCTTCTCGAGGTTCGTATCTCCGAACGTAACGTTCATCCAAGTTGGCAACGTCGTAACCATCGTCGACTTCAAACGTCTTCCTCTTCTTTCTCGGGTTGACTTTTTCATCGTCACTTCTACCAAATTTATCGACTGGCATGTTGTTGTGGGATTTTTTGTTTTTTAGAAAAATATGTTCAAACGCAGTTTATTAAAAATGAACTATGTTATTTTATTTTTCGTTTTTATTCGATTAAAATTTTTTAAAATATTCTTTATCTTTATATATACTATAAAAAAAAATCTCTCTAATGTAAATCATTGAGAATGTCTTGAAATTGATCTCCTTCAGACCATCTCTTGAGAACGTAGAGACACAGGTGACCGCAAAACACTTGATGTGGTGATTGCACTTGTTTCGTGTTGTAACGAACCATCGATTAGTTGAAATAGTTCTCTTTTTCATTTGGCGGCGAGATTCCATAGCTGTCGAAATAATAATTTTTCTTCTTCCCGTTCTTGATCCACGCCACCCAGTAAGTGCCTTCACCCGATGAATCGTCTAGATTTAAAATTCCGCATTCCGATTGTCGAGGTCTTCTCTTCGGCAAGGCATCTCTGGAAAACACGCCTAGAAAATCTTTGATTTTCAAATCCTTTGCCGCATTCAACAGATCGATGTTGGAGAGGGGTTCATTAGGTAAGACGACACCTTCTACAGATATCTTTATTTTCTTATTCATAAATGCGTATATTTTTTTTTATTTATTTTATTATAATTCACTAAAATGACGTTATTTTTTTTTCTTTTTTTCTGTTTCTTTTTAAACTAACTCTCTCGATGTCACTATCGATTTCTATAACTTTGTGTTCATCTAATTCTTCTTGATTTTCTGGAATCCTATCATCCACAATCATATCTGGAATCTTATCATCCACAATCGTATCTGGAATCCAATCATCCACATTCATATCATCTAAAATTAGATCCAAAGTCCAATGTCCGAGTGCCAAAGTGCTTATTTTATCGTCTAATATGAATCTCTTATCGTCGTCGGCCGTCAGCGAAATCTTGTTGACTATTTCGGTATGCAAGTCGTGATTTTCGCTTCGAATCGATTTCATAGTCTTATACACCGGACCACTTCCTAACAGACAATCTTTATACTCTTGGAAAGAGATGTTTTCCTTCACCACGCACGCTTTAACTCCTTTGAACTTCTTGATCTCTTCATCATCTTCTAGACGATAAGCATACAGTTTGGGTCTCAAGCCCACAAATTCGACGATCTGTTTATCGCCGCTCTCGTCCTTAAATTTACCCAACACCTTCTTGTTGTCGTTCGATTGAATGTTGGACGGGTGATCGATGGGATAATTGCTCGTGTCGAACCACTCAGCCACGTCCGGAGATATATCTCGGTAGACGTCTTTCGTCTCTATCTCGTAAACTAAACTGTCCGTGTCGGTGAACAGTAGTTTGGCTTTATCGCCAAATTTTTGTTTGACGTAATCGTAGTGAAACTCATACATCAATCGCTTGCTGACATCTAAGATGATCGGTCCGAGATAATATGGTTTGTCGAACTTCAGGTGCGTCTTTTGCATGTGAATGGCCACTAGATTTTCGTCGAATATGGTTGGGTGTTTGTAATTGGGTTTCGCCACTAATTTTTTAGCTCTTTTCTCAGACGTGACGAGTCGAACGTCGGTTCTCTTCCTGATGTTTTCCATCGATTTACCGTACACGCAGTTGTTCATGAGTTTGAAGAAATCTTTTTCAAAATCATTATCGGCTCGAGTTCTGAGATTCGTGTTGAGATCGATGTATTTTTTCATCCAAGGCTCTTCGTCGAATCGAATGATGCGATGTATGTCGACTAATTTCATCCCGTAATCAACGTACTGTTTCAAATTCTCGCTGTAGACGACGTAGTTACGTTTGTTAAATAAATTGGGAATGAGTTTTTCCTTGTCTCCTTCGTTCGGTTCCATTCGTTCGGGAGCTAGTGGATAATCGTTGTGTGGATCGTGTAATTCTTCCGGATAGTTCAAATCGACTTCTAAAATGCAAGGATAGTCTCTCCATTTTTGCATCTCTTTGGGTTCCTTCACCCATTCGAAATTTCTAATCGGTAAAGGATGACTCATAGCCCAACCATAAAGATTATTGGCGCCCCAATACTGTATGTATTTAGTCGACCGTTTCGAATCGAAACCTTCTTTCATGTAGGGATTGTTAGCTTCAGAATATCTGTGGGAGATCATCGAGACGCCACCTCTCACAGCCCTTTCGAACATGAGCAACATGTCCACATCGGATAATAATTCCAATTGGACTTCGATGGTCTTCAACAGAGCGTCCCATGCCAGACCGGGTGCGGTGAAATACCAAGCGGGATCCAGATCGTAATTTCGACAACAGACGTCTCGAAAATTTTCAAACACGTCTGCCAAGAGCAGAACGTCGGTCTTCAGATAAAGATCGTGATAATCTCTCATGGTTTTCATATCAAATGATTTCCAAACGTTTTTGGCGTGTTTGTAATTCTCATCGGAAATGTTGGATTCGTATAATTTCGAATAAAAATCTTCTTTCGAAGGTAGTGCGGTGTCTTCGAATCTCTTTAGATCGTTCATGTAATCGTAAGGATAGACTCCTTTCCTCAACATGACGTCTACTCGTTCTCCGAAATGTTCGCTCGTGATTTTAAATTTATCCTTGCTCATGTTATCGACTAATTTTTCCAGAGTGGTCGACATGAATTTAAAACTGTCGATGAAATGTATGCATCTACGAATGGATTTTGTTTTTTCTTTCAACGTCTCTCCGTTGATTGCTCTTTTCTTCTCCATGAGCTTCCATTTCGTGAAGGAAATGTATCTTTCTTCACTGTTCACGATGCAATTTAATTCTTCGTGTGAGGTGCCGACATTTTTCACGAACAGATGACTGTCGTAACCCGAGAGATTGTGACACATCACCGGATAGAAAGCGGCGTCTCAATATTTTAAATTACACTTGCTGTGAGCCGACCGCGATACAGACCCGTGTAATGATCGTGGTCTCTAACCTTCTTATTTTCCTCCGAATTCTCGTCGAACGATTGTCTGCATATGTGACATTCGGTGGCTCGGTTATTTTCGTCCTGCTGCTCTCGCATGATGATCATTTTCGCCGGAGTTTTGAATTTGTCGTATAACATTTGAATTTTCGATTCTAACTCTTCCACAAACCTTTGAGCCACGTCGTCGTCTTCGCACTGTTTCGTGTAGGTGAAGGGACCCATATCGTGTTGTGAGTCGAAAGCGCATTTCACGTAAATGCAATAGCCCGAAGGTATGTGTTTTTGATATCTATCAACGTAAGTTTGAAGAGCGTTAGGTTGACAGGAACTCATTTTCGTGGTGAAACATTCGAAATCGGCGTACACGACGAATGGTACTTTTAACCTTCTATTGTGATTTTCAAACTTCACGATGGTGTTGGGTTTGGGCATTTCGACGGCGACACCTTGATTTTCGTTGCAATATTCCTGATGTTTCGCCAACGAGTCTTCGCTGTGAAACATGTTCATGCAATTGTAACATAAAGATATCTTTCCGTTATGTTTATTATTTTGTTTCGACAGTAATCGGGTCGGATGTTTAACCCAACAATAATGACGATTGTCACCATTCGAAATCAATAATAAAATAATCGTCTTTTCTCTTTCGAGATACGAAGTCTGTCTGAGAGGATAGATCATTTGTTTTTCCTCATCGTATCCCAAGACGTTGACCGCTACGGTGGGATTTTGAACCTCGAAACGTTCGATATGTTTTAACTCTGTTGGAAAAGTCACTCCGGTCCAATCGAGATTTTTAGAAGTTTCCTCGTAATGAGAAACTCTATCAGAGTGTATTTCGACAGGGTATAAAGCGGAGGTGACTGCCCATTTAAAACACTGATCATCTTTATTTCTCACGTTGACCACGGCATGTTTCTTAGTCAAGAAATACGGTAATTCCAAGTAGGAAGATCCTTTCAACGGTTCGTTTTCATTTATGTGAATTTCGAGTTTCAACACCTCATCGAACGTCCAATTACTACCTTCATGTTGATAATTCGCGAGAGACGTCAACATCTTGTCTTTCATCTTTTCAAAAACGTCCGATAGATCTGAACCTTGAAATATGGGTTCGACGTTAGATCTGAAATATGCATTTTTCACGATGCTCTCACCAGACTTCACGTCGATTTTATTCATTATGCAATGGAGTATCATCTTAATTTTTAATCCCACGTTCATGTATTCGCGAAACAAATCCAATACTTTTTCTTCACCCGTTCCATAAACAATTTCGGATCGATTTTCTTGAATGAGGGAACCACGTCGAAAGTTTTAAAAACGCCTTTGATCGCACTCTCCCGTTCAACGGGTTTCGATTGGAATAGTTCTGCAATGAGTCATGTTACATATTCTTCTCCTTTCTCTTCGTCGATTGCTCATTGAATTTCACTCATATATCTCGTTTGTCTGGAATCTGAAGTGCATCACTCGTTTTCGTTTTAGTTTTTCTTTTCTTTTCTTTGGAAACTTGATGTTCTTCAATGGCTTTTCGTTTAGTCGTCTTCTTATTTTTCACAATCAAAACGTTTTTGTTTTTTTTCGACGTCGGCATTTCGATTCCTTTTACTATCTTCTCATTTTTCACAACCGATGCATCTTTTGACGTCGTTGCTATCGACATTTCGTTTGCCTTTCTAGCATTTCGCAAATATTCTTGTATGACTTCAATTTTTTTTGATTTAGTTCTATGATTTCTGAAATCTGAAATTTGTAATAGTTTACAAATCTCGTTTAACTGAGGTATGGTTTTCTCTTTAAATTTACCATTGTTTTATCTGTTTGCTTCATTTTAAGAATATTTTTTTTTTGAATTTTGTATTAAATAATTTGTTAAAAAAGTTTTGCTTTTTACTCTTTTTATATATATAACAAATAAAAAAAAAAAGTTAAATTTTAAATTCAGTTTTTTAATACAAAATTTAAAATATTCATTATTTGCAAGAATTCATAAAAACCAAATAAACGATCATGACAACAGCACCTAAAAGATGCGAATTGAAATTGAAACGAGATGAAGCGTATGAGAAATTCGGTTTTAATATCTATACATTACAACCACACGACCCTATCGAATTGAATGAGGTCGAGATGGTGGACTTAGAGCGCTACTACCACAAATATCGAATGTGTTTGAAATTGGATGAAGCCGCACTCGATTTGTTTTATGAGTACCAAAGCGATCTGCAGAATAATATCATCGTCGCCGAAGACAGAGAATTCGACAAGGGTGATTTATTGTTGTCCTATGGAAGTTACATATATCCAATAATCTCACTCGAACTCATGAACAAATCGGGTGGTGAGAGCGCATTCGCCGATGAAAAAAAACTCAAAAGAGTAAAGATAAACATTCACACCATTTTCGTAAGTGGAAAAATGACGAATGTCAACATGCTAATAACGGACTTGGAAATATAAACAATAGAGAGATTGAAATTTAAAAATTTAACTTTTTATATATATCTATAAAGAGAAAAAAACTTTTACTAAAAAATTTTACACTAAATAAAATTAAAAATTAAAAAAACAACTTTTTTATATATATATAAAGAGCAAAAAAAAACCTTTTTAAACAAATTATTATTTAAATACAAAATTTAAAATATACATTATTTGCAAGAATTCGTAAAACAAAAAACTAATAATCAATCATGAAGACAGCAACACCTAAAAGATGCGAATTGAAATTGAAACGAGTCGAAACTTATAAGAAATTCGGTCATAAAATCTATAGATTACAACGACACGATCCCATCGAATTGAATGAAGTTGAGACGAAGGGCTTAGAGCACAAATACGACAAATATCGCATGCCTTTGAAATTGGACGAAGCCGTGCTCGATTTGTTTTATGAGTGCCAAAGCGATCTGCAGAACATCGTCATCACCAAAGATAGAGAATTCGACAAGGACGATTTGTCGTTGCCCTATGGAAATTACATATTTCCAAACATCTCATTCAAACTCGTGGAGAAACTGGGTGGTGAGAGCGAGTTGACCGATGTAAAAAAACTCAAAAGAGTAAAGATAAAGATTCAACACGTTTTCGAAAAAGGAGAAGACACGTGTGTCAACATGCTAATAACGAACTTGGAGATATAAACAATAGAGAGATTGATTTTTTTGCGAAGAAGAAAAAAAAAAGTAATGAGATCATCATTTGATCTCCTTTTTTTTTTGTTTCTTCGCACTCTGTCTCGCGATATTCGTCATTATCATCTAATTGTTTCTCCACCTTTTTATCCATTTTAAATATATTATTTTATACTTTCTATGATTTATATTTTATATAATTTTATATTATAATAACATATTCAAAATCGGTATGTTCTTAAACGGAGAATTCTCACAGAGCAACGAACCCTTGCCGAGTCGCTCGATGTTCTGTCCACTCTTCAGATAGAGACCATTTCCTCTCAGAGAGCTGCCACCTCTAACGGGTTCTAGATACAATCCTTTACCGCTGTCGTCTACGTGGACACGACACACGGCTCCTCCCTTCTTCAAGAACAGTCCGCTGCCACCCATTAATTTCTCAACCGCCGAACTAGCAAATCCCGTGAGAGCTCCCATGCCGAGAGTCTTTCCGAGAAAGGGTAGTGCCTTTGTGGCGAAGGGTAATGCTTTTGCGGCTATTCCTGCCAATAGCAGTAGGAAACCGCCTTTCATTCTCAAATTGTATCTCAATTGAGCGGGACTCATTCTCACCGTCAACCCTCTTCCATCGCGAATCGCTTTCTCCATCCTTTTGATTTGACTTCTGGTCCAGGCGATTGAATCCTGACCGCCTCTCGTCAGATCTTCGTGAGTGAATTTGAATCTCACCGCCTCGCCTCGAGTTGTTAACGCTCTCTTAAGTTTCTTCCTCTGTCCTGCGGATATGTTCACGTTTTTAATCACGTATTCTGTCATAATTCTGTTTTTTTAAAATATATTTACTTCAATTGTTTCTTGTTTAATAATTATATTAAAATAATTTTGTAAAATTTATATTGCGTTTATTTTATTTTTGTTATCTATATATATATAATATTTTTTTTTTTTGCTTTTATATTTCTCTTATGTGAAATCGTATCGTCACTCTCTCTCCACGAAGATCTAATAGTTCACCATTTTGATCCGTCAACGTGGTTTTGAGACTATACAACGTGTCTAAAATCACTGGTAGATAAACTAAATTTCGAGGTCGCTCCACGATCTTATAACCCGGCGACACGTTTGGAAAGAAGGAATAGATCGTCGGTTGAGCGCTACCATTCACGTAACTTCCAGCAATCACATCCACATTCACCAGAATGCTATTGACTGCGAGAATGTCGACCATATTTTCAGATGCCGCGTGGCCTCGATACATCTTTCGATCGAATCCCAACATCTTGCCTATAGAATCGTCCGTGTTGAAATCCACTCGAAAATTATCTTCCAAATCCAACATCGTCTGTAAGGTATTAGGATTGGGAGCGAGTCTGATCTTGTTGCTTCCCTTTCCATCCGTCTTCATTCGCGTCTGAATGTAATCGTTCAAATCGTCTATGTCGTAACTCCCTTTGGGAATTCGAATCTCCAACCAATCCGTTCCGTCGGAATACTTGAACGAGTTATTCTTTTCGGTGACGTTGGGAAAGGAATAATAAGTCTCCAGATTCACCAAAGCCATCTCGTAACTTTTCTCTCTATTCAATTCGATGGAAGGTTCGAATTTCGTAGCGAATCGAGTCGAATCGCCACTCACCACGATTTGAATGGATTGTGTCGCAGCCGTATTCTTGGCTATCCGTTCTAACAATTCTCCATGTTCGAACATTATATTTAATTTTATTTTTTTTTATTCAAGACTAATTATTTGAAGATTTATTATTTTCTAATTTTTTTTATTTTCACGCTCTATCTTATTATCAGAAACATAAAACTTGTCGAATCAGCACCGATATTTTCCGCGATTACATTCGCTTGTCAAATCGATCACGACGAAATTGTAAAGTCCACCATCCCAAACCCTCTTGCAGAATCTCCTGAATTCCGCCGCGCTCATGTCGTTTGCGACGTGATCGCCGTAGATGTGATTGAGATTCTTGAGATCTTGGCGAAAGAGACATAGAAAATTAGCGTTCTCCCTTATCGTCTGTCTGGGCAATCAAAAAGAATTCTGCGACAGGTAGAAATAGTCCACGTTGCTGTGTCGACCCCTAACGTAATACGATTCGCATCGGTTCTGTCTTTCCAAAAGCAGATCGTCGAAAATCATGAGATTCTTATCTTCCGATTTCAGTTCTCTAGGATCCGGAACGTCGCTAGCGTTCTCATAAAATCGACACTCGACGTTCGAAGATGCATTTCTCTTCATCAGCTCCGTCGCCGCATCGTCCAAAATGGTCGAAAGTGGAGCTCCGCTCTTGTCGAATTCCTCCCTACTGTCAAAGATTCTGGCTATGACGTCCTTGGGCAATCTACGATCCATGCACTCTCGAAGCAATCTGTGTTCGGGTTGAAACAAGCTCTTGCCAAACACGAACAATCTGTCGTAATCCAACCAGTCGGGTCGGGACAACAGATTCATCAACAGATTGGTCTTTCCACAATTCGATTTTCCCACTATCAAACCTCTTATGCTCTTGGGAAAGAACTCGTTATTCGACCTCTTGGTCGCGGCGTCGTTCCAAGACATATCTTTAATGTTCATCTTTGTTTTATTTTGTTTGTTATTTTAGATTCTTTTCAAACACAAATTTTTTACGTTTTTCAAACTCTGTTTTTAATGTTATTATTTATTTATATCGCACCGTCGCGAGTTCTCTTCAATCCGGATCCACTCGTCATTTTGGCTAAATCTTGTATGGGCACCACGGCATCCTTAAAATCTTTCCAACTTTTCGGCGTTCGCTCTAACGCAGCTCGCTTCGCCGGCGGACTGATCAACTTGTCGATCAACGCGTCGGCTGCCCTCTTGCCAGCCACAGAAGCTATCCTACCACTGGCTTCGGAAGCGGCTTTCTTACCAGCATCCAAAGCCGTCTTCTTACCGACCTAAAACGCGGTCGATGCGGGTTTTCTACCCGCGTCGCTCGTGAACGCTCGCATTATAGAATCGACGATGCCAGAACCGCCTTGAACGTAAGTTCTGACGTATCCCTTGTTCTTTATCACCAACATATTTTTTATGATATATTTTTGTTTTTTTCACTGATAAATCGTTTTTGCCGTTTAAATACTTTTATTATTCTAGTGTAAAAATTTACTGTTTTATTTTTGTTTGTTTGTTTGTTTCTCTCTACTTATTATATACACAGCAATCCTTCAATTCGTTCATCAGCCTTTATACTGGTTTTTATTCAAAACCTTCTGTCTTAACAATGCGTCAGATATAGTAACTCTCTGATTATCTAATACTGTGTTACCAGCCCGTCTGCTCGCCATCAACAAACTCAATCTCTGAGACAGAGCGTCGGAATCGCTCGGAAGAAAAGTGGTTTTCACCCCTTTGCCAGTCACCGATTCGACGAACTTCTTGTTCATATCCCATATGGGTTTCACCACTTTCGTCCACTTGTAACCTCTGTTGGCTTTGGGTCTCGTCTCTCTGGCATCGTTATTTCTCTTCATGGCGTGAGTTTGAACTAGAATGTCGCCGTAATTGTCGAAATCCTGATCCGTGTAATCGCTAGGCTTGTCGTAAAGGAGCAATCTGCGCAGACCATCAGTTACTTTATACTTATTCGAACCCACGATCAATTCATCATCGTCAATTTCTACTTCTGTGTCTCCCACAAAAGTTCTACCCTCAGAATCCTTATAAATTCCATATGACTGATCTCTCTTACCGCCATCATCATCGGACGATGCGACGCTACTAGTGGTGATAGTCGAAGCTGTATCGTCGCTCACGTCGGTTTGAATCCCTGTGGGAACGTAATCCGGTGTAGATTGAAAGGAATACCGATTTCCAAAACTACCGGGCAACGAACCCATTCTCAAAGAACTCTCTTTTATGGGTCTCAATTCTTCGACTATCTCCTTCCTGCTTCGCTCTTGACCCTCCGTCACGGGTTTAAATATTTTTGTGGCTTCGCGTTGAGTTCCATCTCACCAAGACGTCTGCTCCTATCAGCTGACTGAATCCCCATCTTAGCACGTTCATATTGGTCTAAAATTAGATCTCGGCGCCTAGGATCCATCTGTAAAAACATCTTTCGTTTTTAGTTGTTAATGTTCCTTTGAGTATGTTAATATGAGTTATTTATTATCTTCAAAATTAAATGTATAATTATTTTTATGTTTTAAGTAAATAAAAATCTTCCGTCTTTAATATAATAACTAAAAACCAGTTAAGGAAAAACATTTATAAAATAAACTTCTTTAAATGCGTTTTGCCCTCGAACGTGTTAAAGATCACATCAACAGTTATTTCCGACAATGAGAAACTTAGAGTTTAGTCTCAAATAAACATCTATAAATACAACGTTTTAAAGTGTTAAATCATACAGGTAGTTATTTCCTCACACTTGAAGTCATTCTCAAAATAATTACTTCATGAATATCTTGTAATATTTTGGGTTAAAACCGCGTTAGTACTCGCACGTTGAACAACGCTATTTTCTCTAAAATGTTTACATGGTAATCGCTCAGTCAAAAAAAACAAGGGTTGAAAAATATTTGGAAAAAATTCTCTGGCGAGAATTTTTTTGCAGAAAAAAATATATGAGAAAAATAATACTCCATGAATATCTTGTAATATTTTGGGTTAAAACCGCGTTAGTACTCGCACGTTGAACAACGCTATTTTCTCTAAAATGTTTACATGGTAATCGCTCAGTCCAAAAAAACAAGGGTTGAAAAATATTTTAAAAAAATTCTCTGGCGAGAATTTTTTTGCAGAAAAAAATATATGAGAAAAATAATACTCCATGAATATCTTGTAATATTTTGGGTTAAAACCGCGTTAGTACTCGCACGTTGAACAACGCTATTTTCTCTAAAATTTTTACATGGTAATCGCTCAGTCAAAAACAAGAGTTGAAAAATATTTTAAAAAAATTCTCTGGCGAGAATTTTTTTGGCAGAAAAAAATATGAGAAAAATAATACTCCATGAATATCTTGTAATATTTTGGGTTAAAACCGCGTC
Source organism: Pictodentalium vernedei (assembly GCA_031216915.1). Lineage (NCBI taxonomy): Eukaryota > Metazoa > Mollusca > Scaphopoda > Dentaliida > Dentaliidae > Pictodentalium > Pictodentalium vernedei. The sequence goes on along the minus strand of CM062296.1, from coordinate 735,151,586 downwards.
AGTACTCGCACGTTGAACAACGCTATTTTCTCTAAAATTTTTACAAGGTAATCGCTCAGTCAAAAAAAACAAGGGTTGAAAAATATTTTAAAAAAATTCTCTGGCGAAAATTTTTTTGCAGAAAAAAATATATGAGAAAAATAATACTCCATGAATATCTTGTAATATTTGAGTTAAAACTGCGTTTGTACTCACACGTTGAAGAAGGCTATTTTTTCTAAAATGTTTACATGGTAATCGCTCAGTCAAAACATCGCTTTGATCCATAGAAATAGTTTTTTCAGATAAACCATTTAACTTGACATTAATCTCATTTGAATAAAAACCTGTAATACATCTCAGGCGTGACAAAATAACGTTCTCAGTAAGTGTCTATACAGTAAATGTCACTTTGACATGCAACCTGCTTGCCAGTTTTGATAAAACACAGACTGATGATTGTAGACTGACATTCGAATGAAATGGTTTAACACGCCCAAGGCGCGCAGAAGCTCTATTTATCACTTTTATTTATTTCCTAGGATATTCCCCCACCCCACGACGAAGGGAGATAACTCCGTATGATCGAGTTTATGAGAATCGAGCGATCCGATCGGTCTATTGGCGGAGAATCGAGCGATCCGATAGGTCGATTAGCTGAGTTTGGGAATTCCCGTAGTGGGGAATTCCCCTAATGACGTCATAAATGGGAAAAACCCACCGCCTCAAAACAATTGAGAGTTCTGGACCACTGGTCTAGAATCCACAGGCCGTTTTTTGATGCTGGCCTAGAATTTTTTGCTCGCGTTCGCCAACGATGCATCGATGGTCTGATCTGCTATGGGAACGTTGACAAAAAATTTTAAAGTAAAAGATAAAAGTGACGATGTACAATTTCACCTTTTTTTTAAAAACGCGCGTTCACCACGAGTATTTGAACGTTAAAAGTGCGATCTAGGAGTCACAAAAAAAACATGGGGGATTCAAGACCACTGTAAATTTTTGTGAACAAGCGTGCGATTTAACACTGAATTCCACGTTGGTGAACGCATCGTGTACGTATGTTGTACACGTACATGTACAAAGTGGTAGTAAACTCTCAAATATTACCTACTAACGAACGCTACTCGAGGGTTGCTCATTGTAACCCGTTGAATAGAGTGGCATACCATTTACATGTTAACAGAAATTCCGCCCAAATAAACAACAACAACTATCGCGCGATCTCGCCAAAGCGAGATCGAGCGTTAGTTGTCGTTATTTATTTGGGCGAAATTCTGTTAAAACGCAACTAGCATGGCTGGCGTGGTAAAAACTCCCTTTTCCTTTAGGTTACCAGCATATTATTTTGCGTGACCTGTTAACGGCTTTATTTCCAGACCTGAATTGCAAAATATCCAATAATTTCTATCAGAGTTATTAGATCGAGAAGCGAATTGACGTTAGAATCGTTAATAAAGGTTGACCTCATTATACCATATCTAATATGATAGAATATTTATTTTAGGGGAAGCTTATTGGTGGTGGCATCGGAACAGCTCTTCCATTGCTCATATTCGGTGGCGCGAGTGTTGCTGCTGGACTTCTTACCCTGATCCTCCCAGAAACTCTTAACAAAGAGCTACCAGAAACAATAGATGATGCTGTCCATTTTGGAAGGTACACGGTCTTAATTTATTCAGATTCATTTCAGATGTTACAGCTGTTTTCGTATTGTGGTCTCCCTGCCTTCACTTACAGGGTGAACATAACGGTTTGAAACCGACTGATTCCGTAAAGCCGGATTCCGGAAATCAAAAAGTGAAAGTTGCTCAGTCAATTTGTATGATTGACGAATCAAGACTTTCAACGTCCAGCTCCAAGGCCACTCGTTGACAATATTGACTGGTCTTTCCCCAAGTAACAAATATATATATAGAGAGTAATCGCTTGACGTGAGTGGTTACGTGAAATAATTCATGAGAGGTAAGGGACGTTGTTCAAACACGAGTGCGCGAATGCGCACGAGTGTTTTACAATATAGTCCCTCGCCTCAAATGTTTGTTATGTAACAAATACAACATCAGGCCCAAAACATCGTTATGAAGAAAAATCTTCAGTATTCATCACAGCGCTCATAACGCTCGCATCCCATCTTTATCTATTAGAACGTGATATCCCGCGCCAGTTTTTATGATATTGTAACGAAATTGACCCACCCCACCTTGCTCTCCCCCTGCGCCGATGCTCTCGGCCCGAACCCACTCACATGAAATGAGTTCTGGCCGACAGCCTCGCTACAAAAGTCAACCAAGGTCAAGCCAAGACACAGATTTGTTGTCGAGGGGCTAGATACAAGTTCGTCTTTCTAAACCGAGATTGATTACCTTAATTAATTACCCAGGACCTGTGTAAAATTGTCCCACGCCGCCTTGGCACTCCTCTCGCGCGCCGATGCTCTCGACCCGAACTCACTTACATGAAATGAGTTCCCCCGAGAGCCTCGCCGCAAAAGTCAACCAAGGACTAGTCATACACATCTGTAATCTTAAGGGACAAGATTCAATTCCACTTTTGAACCGCGTTTATTGGCCTCATAGATCAGAGCAGGGTTTCATAGAAAGGGCTATATCCTAGAAAGGAACAACAACAAGTGGCGAATTTATATATTTACAAACTCTCCCAGATTGTATAAAAGGAGTCGGGGATATTTTCATTAACATTTCCACAAGAATCTCACAAATATCTATTTTCCAACAGCGGCTACTTTGTACCTTCTATACTCATATATATAAAAGAAAATTGCACTTCTACCTCGCCATAGATTGCACTTTCACCAAAAAACAGGCCGGACTTATCAATTCAATCATTCGAGTCCTCTTCCCCGGCGGAAGAGTTTACACACCAAATATATCTATAAATATTCTCAATTGCTACTACCCTTGGCTAAAGGAGGGGAGCACATCACAGGCTGGGATCTAAAGTTCCAACAACCCAACACTCTTCCTGGGCGGAAGGGTCAGGCTCCCAATCATAAATATCCACACCTTTTCACACTAAAGGTGAATCAGCCTAAATCCCTCGCATCGAGAAATACTATCAAGACACCGAAAATATGCCGTTGCACCGTAACAGCCTATCTGTCAACTACCCCCTTCAATCAAAAGTATTTTTCCAGGGGTGGAGCCATAGCAATGAAATGAGATTATTGTTAATCACTGAGGTTGCCAATTGGGGGGGGGGGGGGGGGTGTCCAAATCTGTCGGCCCACCGAAACTCGCCCTATGCCGATGTTCATCGATTAGGCCGAGGCATCTTATAGCAAAATAAGATGTCTCGGGATAATCGTGAATAAATTTTAAACGCTTAATCAATAAAGCTTCAACAAATGAATGTTTCGGCCCACGGCGAGGATCGGAAGACTGTATAATCTAGTGACCGGCCCTGGGGGGGGGGGGGGGGGATTTTGGATGTTAGTACATCCGAAAACCCGGAGGAGACAAAATCAAAACGTCTTACCTCGTTGAAAGTCCAAATTATTCTCTCGGAATTGGAATACAAACCAATACACAATATCTTCTCGGTCACAGAAAACCCATGCGCGCTTACCAATAATGACCCGCATGAGTTATTTCACTCCGATCAACACCAAGTGTGTCGACCAGCCGAAGTGATTAACCCATTTTTCTTTCTCTTGCCAATATAGAAATTTAAGGCCACTAACAAAGTGACTTAATGCATTTAACATTGAAGCGATCAATCCGCCTTCATATATTCAGATATACACACACACACATACACTCATATATATAGGCATGTGCGCACATATCATATGTATGGTAATTTCTTTTATTATATATTTTTTTTCTTACAATATGCCACTTTTCAAAACCATGTTTTGAATACCTTCTGTATAAAGAACACACGTAAATAGACAAATAGACGTAAATAGACAAATTGCACATGATGACATTTCTTGGGAATTAATTTGGCTCTATAGAGGAGGATTTATGAAATGTTACGCAAAATGTCCAAAGATAATATTCCAATGATTTTAATGATATGTCAATTTGTTCTAACGAGACCTGTTAGGTTGTGTCAAAATATTCCATAATATTCCAGTGAGCAACAGATAGAATAAAGGACTCTCAGGTCCATGACATATCATTCCTGGAAAGACTAGATATTGACTCTTCACCTGACACGATCAGCGGATGACATTTGCACAAATATTTTCTTGAATAACTAAGTACTCTTATTTTGCCACAAAACATAGCTTACGACCTTTCATTGCAACGAACTGGAGTAACTGGTTCAAACTGGGGTTTGAGCTATGTTTTGGAGGACAAAATGAAGAAACAAAAATAACAATATAAAGATTTAATGGCGATTTTTGTGAACATGGCAGATCGGATCTGGGAAAATTATGTGGATGATTACTAAGTTTAAAAAAATTAAGAACCCAAGTCGCCCTTACGGCAAGCAATTTGATAAGGAGGAGAGTACGTATGCATGGAGTTCTGAAAACGGTAACAATGGGGGTGGGGTTGGGGTTGGGGATACCTCTTTTTTGAATTTGACGTTTTGAATGCCCAGCGATATTTTAATGACTTTTAGCACATAATACTTCGTTACTGCAGGTTACTGGGTTGTTTTTGTTGGTTACTATTTGCATTTGCTGAGCCCACCGAATCCAGTTCTTTGCGTTGCGCCTAAATCAAATTTCAAGGGGGGGGGGGGGGGAGGGGGGATGTTGAGTGGTTGACACGTTGCTCCTGTATGGTACGTATATCAATGAAATCAATTTTACTTCAAAAAAAGATTTTCTCCTCGTAAGCTTATGAAATGGTGATATGTTATATATTGTTGGGAGGAGCTCTGCGAATCTCTTCTACCAACAGTATATAAAAAAAGCACAATATTAGCAAATGCAAATACAGAAAGGTGAAGTTCCCTCCTCGAACAGGTTACAACACTCACGCAGTTGAAGTATAAATTGCTGTTTGAAATGGAACCACTACAAAAAAAGTCTTTTGCTTGGGTGCAGATAACCAAACAGTACGTCCCCCGTGGACTGGTCCCTTTCCACGGGTGGGCAATATTTCCACGAACGCTAGATAGATAGATATTTTATTCACCAGTATACTAAGCAAATACAAAACTGACAAATGTGTATAAATCTACAATATCCAAATTACAATAATAAAGCACATACACAATCAGAGATAATATTAATTTTTAAAATGTATACTGGCAGGGAAAGGCATAGCCAGATTGGCTGTCTTCCTGCCTTTCCCTATAGAATAAAAGCATAGAAGAGTAAGACAGAACAAGGAAGATAAAGGCGGGGAGAAACAAGACATGTACAACATTGTGCTTTCTTAGTACTGTTTAAATTAATTTTTCACTGTGTCCAATGTACCAAAGGTTACTAGACAACCATTCTAACATCTGAGTGTGTGCACGTGATGGCCGGACTTCAAGGACAACCAGGCGCCGCTGAAATGGCCGCATTCAAACACAAATTACTTTTCAACAAGCTGATATAATCGTGTATATGTTTGGCAGGGACCAAGTCAAGAGATTGCCTTGGACGAGCTCCAGACCGAGTTAGGTCAAGAACTGTAATGCACAAAGGACAGTCTAACAAAAAACGTCCACTGTATATTACATCCTAGTTATCCACTAAAAAATAACAGACACTGGACAGGATCGCTGAGGCTACACCTAAAAATGAAGATAGGGCTAGACAGCACAGTCGGGACAATACGGATTTGAGCAGGAGATGTTATTCTCGTAAGAAGAAATAAGTTTAGCTGTTAACTTACTTTTGAATTCTACCCTGTTCTTAAGTTTCCGAAGGTCAATGTCTAATTCGTCCCATAATTTAGGGAATGCAAAGACTGGGAAGGTATCAAGCGTTTTGGTTCTCGTTCTATGGGTACGAATCTGACCTGTTTGTCGAGTATTCATAAAGGTTTCGTTGTTCACGGTTGAGAAAAATTCATCAAATGATCCTGGCATATTTCCATTGTGCCAGTCAAACAAGAACAGGGAAGCATGTAATTTATATAAATCTTTAATCTTCAGTATATTATCTTTGATAAATAAAGGGCCAGTATAGGTATTATATTTTTGGCTGTTTATAATTCTTATTGACCGCTTCTGTAATTTACAGAGACGATTACAGGCTTTTGAGCCCCCATAATGAAATTCCATAAATCAAATGGCTTTGTATAAGTGAGAAATATAGAGTTTTCATGACTTTGTGTAGGAGAAATTTCTTTACTTTATTGAGGGCGTTGTTAGCGAGTGCGACTTTCGAGCAAATATGCGATATGCGAGCCTTATAGGAAAGATTCTCATCAAGATTTATACCAAGGAATTTGAGATATTTTTCAGTCTCATTATAACCAACTCTATCAATAACCTGATTGTTTATCCGTATTTGATGGGATGTGACGTTCTTGCCCTTGTGACAAGGGTTAAGTATAATGTATGTCGTTTTCTTAGCGTTTAGTACTAAGTGGTTAGCAGCACACCAATCAAATATTTTTTGAAGTTCTTCATTAAAGTCCAAGACTAGAGGGTTTATATCCGCACCGGATTTGTATACCGAGGTGTCATCTGCAAAAGATTGTAGGTTCAGCTTTGTTGACTTATGTATATCGTTTATATATATGAGAAAGAGTATAGGGCCGAGAATAGAACCTTGAGAAACTCCACATGTTAGTTCAGCTAGACCAGATTTACTGTCTCCAAATATTAGATTCCAAACACTAATAACAGGAATAATCATAAACCATTTATTTATTGAAGCACCGGTTATTACCCGGTGTTTCATTAATTAAAATTTTGCTGATGATGATTTTTATTTACTTGGTACTCGCATGCATTAACATCACTGTCCAAGCCTGAATTACGACCACTCCACGGCGATTGTACTGTATATAGACTGCACCAAGTATCCAAATACTCTTGGTATGGTTCAGTCGCTACATGACTTGAATAACGCGAGTATCGTATTCTGTTAGTTGCACTTACATATTACCGGCAGCGTATTATTTTTCAAATATTTTTCGTCAGTTTTTATTTATATCCCACAGTAGTGTGATATCACGCATATTAAGAATACCAGTTGCGACATGTCACAACCCATTCGGATTCTCATCAAGAAATGTGTTTGGGGAGGAGGGGAATGGAGGGGAGGGGTGGTCAGCCATACATTTTTCTTATCTAGTACAAATTTTCATTTCGGACCTTTTCGCTTCCTTTTGCTCCATTTTCTATTTTACTCCCAACGAATTCACCTGAGTTAATATTCTGCAGAGCATTAAATACAGTTATATGTGAGTAGGCAATTTGTGATTCGGACACCGAACAGACAAACTTTTGGAAGGGTACCTTTGGGAGATTAATTGTTCATGCGGCACAATTAGACACATAAACGAACCATGCCATTTACAAAACATTTGCCCGTCCAGTATCCCACAATGGCAGGGCAAATGACCTGTAAACGACACGAATAAATAAATATAATTATGATTCGATCATTGATTGACATGCATATTTGTCCACTCTATCCGCGGCACCTGCTTTGGAGGTGTTCTTTTTTCCGACTGCGACTCTGCCATCCATATTACACCCTCCCATTACTCTCGTTATATCAAGATATATATTCCAATAGAAAGTGTTCCAGGGTCTCCACTACGACTAAATTACACATTCGGCACTCCTTTCCATTGTCTTTCCCAGTTTTTCCCTGAGCGCCAGCCACCGGAACTTCATCTTAAACAACATTCATCCTTCAAAGGTGCCATCAAGGTACTCGTCAAAACCAGGCTTCTCTTTATCACGCAGGCCACCCAAAGACACCTTTGCTTTGACAACTCTCGCAAATCCAGGTTACAATCCGCCATGAGTCTTTCTCTTGTGATTTTTAACCCTTTACCTAACGTACCGTCAAAAACGGCCAGCGCCATTCTCAAAACTCGTCAATTAATTTTCATTATTTTTTCATTTTTTGTCTCTAAAACATAGGTTATGTCCCCTCATTGGAACGAGCTCGTTCCAATGAGGGGTCAAAACATATGTTTTTGAGACAAAGAATGAAAATAATAGTTATTCAAGAATTTTTTTTTTGCAAGTGTCGTCTGCTTTTCATGTTAGGTAAGTCGGAGCTCTTAACTGAATAGTTCTTTATTAACTGTCTCATTTGGTCTATTCACCGTATGTTTATGTTTGAAGTCCAAATATTCTGGAGCATTATTTGCACCATCGGCTGTCGGGGAGATTTATTACGTAGTTAAGACAACAGAGTTACGTCTATCCTATCCTTGATCCGCACCCACCAAGCTCACCCCTTATTGCTTCTAGAGCTGCTGCATTACCCGACCCGTTATCCATTGGCCTGCATCGTTCTGCAGGGTTTCCAAGTTTTTTTTTAAAAGTGATTTATCACTTTCGTACCATATGTTATATTTGGTACACCCACCATTTCCTAAATTGTTTCCCCACGAAAACCTAATTGAAGCTCTTTCTCTCTATAAGTTTCATTTGATCAAAGATTCGCTTCCACTTCACAGTTAGTTTATTCGTGTGGTTACGGAAGATGCCAATTCCCGTAATGTTTATACTCACCCCGAAATAATCGTAGTCACATGTCTCTTCTACATTAAGAAGTTTGCGGCTACCTTCAGGAATACTGAACTCCATCACTCTCCACTTTCGAGTATGTGCCACTTTACGACGCACGGGTATAAGCTTGCCTTTGCTTTCATTTAGTTCGAGTCTCCATTTGTTCCCACACATTACGCCTTCTCAAGTAATATACTGCGGTATACACAAAACTGTTCATCTATCCATCGCCTACACGTAAAAATAGCAACCGCTCGAGGGAAAGGGAGCAACAACCACCCCCAAATTTACCGTCCAAATTTAGCATCCCTCCATCTTTAACTGATAAACCTGTTATCGTTCACTTACATTACTAGATAATTTTATCTTGTGAAACTAACAAACATTAAGAATAAGAACCACTTTAAAAAAATATATTCTGACGTTAAAAACTAAACGAGTGGACAATTGCCTTCAATATCGACTGGACGGAATCGTTAACGCTTATAATCCGATAGGCCCCTTTTCCGACCCAAAAACATGCTACGTCATAATTTCATTAAGAGAGATGGCTAGTACCTGAATGTGTGTGCAGACCAAGCAATATTTTCAACGAGCAGCCCCAAGGCTTAAAGTTGAAAATATTAATTAGTCTACCCCCAAATAATCAGTATGGACTCTTCCAACTGTTACTAATGAACTGACCTGGAAGATATCACCACAGTTTAAAAGGTTTTAACTTTTTAACTTCTCTACCAGTGACACAATCGTCACAATCCGCCCCGCACATACAAACCCTGTATTGAAATGGCTACTTTTTTACTCATTCCAAAAGGTGTCGATTAATTCACAGTTTGTCACCAATAGGATCTTTTGCTGTACAAAATCATGTACGGCGGAAAGTTTTGAGGGATTCCATGAGTTGTCCAGAATTGATATGTAGAAGGCAGAACCGATTGTACAGACTGCAATATTTTTCTCGGTTTTTGTGCAAATGAAAGCATGTAAACGAATCGTCCTGTCCGTCTTTCTGTCTGGACGATGGGGGATATCCCTTAGCTTAATAAATAGAAGGTGTGCCCCAACACTCAAACAGAAATTCCCAAACAAGTTGAGAGGTAAATCCACACTTAAAGGGCTGCCTGTCTGTCTGCCTGGGACGCCTGGCCTCACGCCCACCCATCCACGCACCCGCCCTCCCGTCTTGAACCGACAGTTTTTAGCCTGAATTTCGAACATGAGCTATCGCTGTATTTTTAAATGTCCAGGGCTACCTCACATTTTATTTTATTAAGTGAACTGAATTCAGCGTGTTGTTGAAAATATGTATATCCCATATAATGAAAGCGGTTTATTTTCAGTGACACGCCAGGAAAAGAACCAGACACAAAGTTCAACGGGGGCATTTATAAGAAGAATGAACCAGTGACGCTGAATTCCATAAAAATGACTGGAATGAAAAATGAAGCATATCATTACGACGACGAAAAATTCTAGAGAAATTATAACACACGACTAAAGGAAAAATATTACGCCCAAGATCAAATAATCAGAAATTCACTTACATTAGACAGTACTATTAACTCATCTATGACAATTATAATCGTGAGAGACCAATATTCTCGAGAAGTGTTCATCTTTCATCAGATAAATAATATCATGAAGTTTAACATTCTGTCAGTGTTTTCATTTATCCCCATCCTGCCTCGCCCTTTGAAGTGAACTTTACACCCGAATGGGAAACCGGATAGAGGAAGGTAATATACACGATCCCGGAAAAAAACAACAGTAATAAAGTGCAAAGCCCATAGGAAAATTAGAAAGTTAACTCCAAGCAAACAACACTGCAAAGCGGGATTCCAGACTTATTATGTAACTTGTTAACACCTTTTCCAGTTCAAAGAACTGGAAATGGTGTTAATACGAAACGTATTTTTTCCCCATAGCCCAATAACTGATGAGTGAATGTTTGTAGAATTTGGCTTGAATGCGGACAAGAAGAAATCTGAACGGATTTGATTCAAGATCACCGCAGCACCTAACAGGCTTGTAGATATCTTTCTCGAGTTCTGCCCTCTGCTAGTTTTATATTTATTTCGATTGTCCCATAATCTCGATAAATTCTGTCGTTTGATTGGTCAGAATGCCTTCGACAAATAGCCATGGCAAGGGATGCACCCAACATCCAAGGTATATGAGAGAGTGCAACATCCAGGGCATATGGGCACGCGAATCATCGGGGATATATGGTTCAAATAAAAGCTTTTCGCTCTCGGTCGCCTCGATATAAAAATAGAACCCAAAAATCTGAAAATAGTCACAAATATCATCATATTTCCGACAATTAGATGATATTTTGCTGTTATAAATTAAATAGTCGAGTAATTAAATGAAACAACTTGAGAAAAATAAAATAAAAGCAAATATCGTCCCCTGGGTTCCGATGTGTGTTATGTGCCAGTAGGCACATAGAACACATTGGAACTCAGGGAACGACATGTCAACAAAATACTGTTTACTCGTTTCCTTCACGACCCAAGGGATGTAACTCTATCTATTGTCTTCTGCGTTTGTGAAAACAAAACAATTATTCACGAATTTGAACCAACTGATTAAGGAGCGTGAGAAACGCGTCCGCAAATTTATTTCCACCTTGTTTCTATTGTGTTGCAAACGGGACAAAAACGTTATCTCCGCCAACATGTATGGTATATGGACATTTAATACCTGGATGTCTCATTTAAACACCGAGCCGCAGGCGAGGTTTTCACAAACCGACTTCCAGGTATTAAATCTCCATATATCATACATGGTGGCCGAGATAACTTATAATAAATAAAAAATCAGCTCAATATTGTTTTTATTTTCGCAGAAATTGCTTCCATGCATTGAACTCAATTAATGGCGTGTTGGCTCACTATGAACCCCATGATTTTTATTTGCATGGAGGCCCGGTCCTGTTGTTTACTGCGGACTGATGAAATATTTCAAATATATATAAACAATGCCCCTTAATAACTGGTTCATAAAAAACAAGTTCTACACCTACTCAAACAGTATCAATAAAATATTTCACGTGTGATTATATGGCAATATGGGAAGATGGTAAATTAGATTAACCCTCTGTACTCTGATATTAAAATGGCAAAGTTTTCAGCAGCAAATATTCCCCACAATGCAGTAGGATATTTAACCAAATATACCTTGTTTAACAGAGCTCAGTGACCTCTGTCAAACATGATATAACTGGTTAAATTCAAAAGTAAACATGAGAAAAACAGAGGGATTGACGAAAATGTTGTTGCAATGCCAGAGTGCCAGGGGTTAATGAAATGTTTGTTTGTTTACGGGAGTTTAACGACACTTTCAACAGCCGGGCTCACATCATGTCTAACAGTTTTACGAATGGGGGAAGCTGTAGTACCCTGGGAGAACCAGTGTACAGTAGCGAGCAACTGCCAGACTCCCCAACTCACTAACTCTGCACAAGCATAACCTGTAGTGGTGAAGGCAAATGTACCATCGACGTGCAGTACTCCGGAGAAACAGCGCCATCGTGTCCCCGTGTATACAATCGAGATTAACTGTCTTGACCCAGGACACAACGCAGTTTCCGCTGGTCAAGATCGAAAGGGTCGACCTTTCGGTTTGAAGTTCTATGTTCCAACCACTGAGCCACCACGTTCCAAGAGTAACGAAATACTGTTTATTTCCATATTCAACATCAGGTGGTAAACGGCGTATGCAGAGATGCGAGCATTACAAGCGATGTGATACAGTGAACGTTGCCGATTTACTCATCACTAATTCCAATTTGTACTCAATGTGATGCCACGAATCTGAGCCCTACTGTTGAATAAAGTCACCAATTAACCATTTGGACCTGGATAGTATATTCCACGCCAATTCAGAGCCATCAACTGTGTAGTCTACATTCGTTACATGGGGAAGACCAATCAATATTTTCAACGTGCAACCTTGTGTCTGCACGTTGAGAATCTTGATTAGTCTACCACACACACATTCGCTTAGCAACTATCTACTTTATGCGTTCAGGTCGATCACTACCCTGAAACGGAAAAGCGGCCTTTCCCTTTCAAAGGATTAAATTGGTCACAAGTTCCGGATTGAACATGCTATCATTAATTTTATTTTTGATGGAAGGATTCGTTTATATTGCAGTAAATTCCAGATTAAAGACATTGTATACTAAGTCAATAAAGAAAGTATAATAGAAACAAATGTAAAAAATAGCATACATGTAAAGGATGAAATATAATAGTTCTAATGTTGCATGTTTGTGGACAAGAAGTCGTGCAAAGAGTTTAATGACATGTTGTTGTTGTCCACCCAACCGTATACCATTTTGCTACGGATTTCAAAATAACACGTGCTACCCATGCTATGCTAGTTTTTGTCTTCAGAAATTTAAAAAAAAATGCAAAGGTTAACCGAAAATCAGGGGGTTGCGTGCCATTGGTATGCATGAGGCTGAGATCCCTCCATATGAGCTCGCTGCTGAGTTCGGAGTCAATGTGGCCACTATGTACCGTCTCAGTGGAAGGCATAGAACCACTGTATCTAGTGCCGACCGACCGCGTTCAGATCGACCAAGAGTTACAACCCCTGCACCAGACCGACACATCAGGACGTCTCACTTGCGGGATCGCTTCCTTCCGGCGACGAGGACAGCAGCAATTACCCCTGTTAGAACTAACAATAGAAACAGTGCACAAACTACCCGCAACAGACTCGCTGAACACGGCATCCGAAGTAGGCGTCCATACAACGGACCAATCTTACCCAACGTCATCGTACCGTCAGAATGGAATGGGTACGTCAACGTGTTCGCTGGACTCAGCAACGTTGGAGTACAGTTCTTTTTAATGATTTTATCTACGCCGCGCTGATGATAGGGCAAGAGTGTATCTGTCCTGACTTTCTTGAGGAGCAGAGTATCGAACTTCTTCCCTGGCCCCCACTTTGACCAGATTTGTCGCCAGTCGAGCATCTTTTGATGGGGTGGGGGTGTGGGGGGGGGGGGGTCGGTGCCACCCTTAGTCTTAACTAGAACCCTCTCTGGTCGTTACCCCCTTTCCCAAGTCCCTGACCGGAGTAACGACCGAAGGGTCCTAGTTAGGACATCCCCCACCCGCACTGAGAGAATTGTGAAATATTCTGTGTTCCAGGAGCAAATATGAGTCATTTACAACGTGTGTAGCCTTATATTTGGGACCACTTTAGGGCTCTATTTGATGCGGAAGTTGCATTCAGCCATTTTTTGTTTTGCGAGGGGCGGGGGCAGCAAATATTTTAATGGGGCAAGCCGCTACGAAACTGATCAATGAACCACTGCGTCCTTTCCACATCGCCGCAAACAATAAATAATAAACTTCCTTTCAATACTATAGTCGCGTAGGTGATAGTGAACAGAAAATTGTATGGATTTCTTGACGCCACAGTACTCTTGTGGTTGGATGGAGTCACTCCTTCTAGAGTAAACCGGTAAAAATATTTTTTCGTAATTACAGTGCAAATTCCTCAAACAAATGGGTACCTCTTACAATAGCTAGGCGGAAAAGACATTCGGAGAGGGAAAAATGAAAACAAGTTATCACTGTCACAAGATAATACGGTATCAAAGCCTGCGTGTAGTGATTCGGTCACTCAAAAAAGAACATACGTCAATTGGATAACACGTGGAACATGTTTTTATGATTACAGAGGCGTCGGAGTTAGGGAAAAACTTGCGGAATGACAGGTAAGGGGTCACGCGTAACAATAAAAATTCCTTGTTCAGACTCATTCTAAGTGTAGATCGGAAATCTATGCTTTTCGTTCAAGAATTTACCCGAGCTTTAATTAGACACGTTCATGCTTCAACAACATTCGCGAAGGAAGAGCTTGAAAAAACAGGTACACGCTAAAAACTAAAGTGTTAAAAACTACACTTGAAGTGCTGTATTTAATACTTACTAAGTGCTGAACTAGCACTTTGTTCAAGTGTAGATATTCCAGAACTTGACAGGTGTTACAATAATACCACTTGACAAGTGTAATGTCGCGACACTTAAAAAGAAACAACGCAGATGACGCGGATCAGGCTCGAACTCTCGAGCCTGATCCGCGTCATCTGCGTTGTGTCCTTTTAATTATGTACCCACCAAGCCCAAATCAAATTATGGACGATTCTGGAAGAACCACCAATGCTAGACACATGGGAAGTGCCATCCATTCAAGTTTCAGATGTCTGACGATTGTAATGTGTAATTGCTTAAAGCAGTGCATTTTGCGTGTTAAAATCAAACCCCGAGAGTTAGAATGGGTTTAACACCTTGAAAGTGTCAGTTTTAACACTTTAGTTTTTAGTGTGTATGAAATGTTCCAAATGCATATTCCTTTTTTTCATTTCGACTGTGTTCTAAAAGCAGGAAGTATATCAACACTGACTATCACAATCAGTTTTGCTCTCCGAAAAACACAAGCAAGCTATTCTATAAATCGATTTACAGCCAGCACCAAGAGGTGAACCCTTTGAGAGAGAGAGAGAGAGAGAGAGAGAGAGAGAGAGAGAGAGAGAGAGAGAGAGAGAGAGAGAGAGAGAGTTTCTTCCTGCCGTTCTGGCTTGGACAAATATGTATTTATGTTATTTCTTTATCTGTGAGTACATTTGATGTCTATGGGGGAATCCGTTACTCAAAAAGAGTAAAGAATAAAATTGGAAAAAAAGAAATTAAAAGGCAATTATGCATTCCTAATATGAATATACGCAGACGGTGCCGAAGGACCCCACAGATTTTACACATGCAGAAACGTGTAATCTAGGTTCAGTTCCGACACGAGGATGTCCATGGTCAGAAATTCATGGTTCAGAGAACGCCCTATTCCATTTCCCTTCGTTTTATAGGCTTTATTGATATTTTTTCATTGATTTCCCCGATTTCTTCAACAAAGAGTGATCATCACGATAGTTGAATAAGTAACCCCCTTCAATCAAGGCGTGACAGGGTTTGAGAAGAACCCGGGCGTTAAATGGTGCATTGTACAGGGATTTTACGACCTCCACCCACAACCACACTCGGGTCTAAATTTGAATAGTTAGAAATTTGAGGGCCCAATAATTGTACAATTAGAAAATCACTCAACCTGAACCGAGATGCAGTAATGATTTACGGCCCGAATTTTATTTCTAACTGAAAAATCAAATTCGAATCGAAATTTGCCAATTGATACACGACTTTGAATAAAGAATTTCCCATTCTGACTAACATCCAGTTAAAACCCGAGTGGGTTCTTGCTTTAATATTTGTTTCTGAAATAAAGTTAAAAGTTCAATCATGTCCCAAAAGTTAAACAAGAGGCCCCAAGGGACCGTAATCGCTCACCTGAAAAAGTTCTTCAAAGAAGGATTTAAGGTGGTCACGTTCAGCATGTATGGCTAGTTAAATGAGGAGGAATGAAGTCATGTATTTATTTTTATACCATGATTACCTGTTCTACTGTATATAAAAAGCGTATGACATAAATATTAGCTTTATACATCGACCGTGGTGTACACGTCAGCAGTGGGATTTCAGTAGTTAAAATTTACACCTACAGTGGAACTACACCCAAGTTGACCTTTGGTCACCTCGCCTTGAATGCAAACTTGTCTAAATTTATCACTCGCCGCGTCGTGAAGAGTGAAAAGAAACCGACAATTAATTATTACTTTTTAAAATAAGTTTATCTCATAAGATACGAAATATTAACAAACATACGGTGCCTCATGTTAATAAAGCACCCATAACTAGAAATAGTATGTTATTAAAATGAAAAAGGCCCTGTAATTTGCGCATTTCGTTTCGGCGATAAAATTGCCAGCTGAAATACCGCCCACCGGTGCTCATGTAAACAAAAACAAATTCGCACGTGTGAATATTGATATATTTTTTTAGATTTGAACTCTTACTAATCTGACGATCATGGTATAAATAAAATATACCCAAAGTAGCTTGGGGTACCAAATGTTCACACTCATTGTGAAGTGGTGTTAACACAACTTCCCCACTAGTGGCGAACATTTGGTACACCAAGCTACTACACTGCAAAAATATAGGTTCTCTTTAGACTGGTTCTAATCTTGTCCCTGAGATGGACCCACCAGTTCTGTTTAAACAGTTTTGATTTCAAATCAAATAAATTTATAAAGATTAACATTAAATATTAACAGAATTAAACGTAAATTGAGGGGGTTTCAGCCGTAAGTTTAGAGCTTATACGAGGTTGTCTCAAATCATTATTAAGCAAAGGAGATATGAACAGTTGGCATATCGAACCAGTTTTGGTTCTATACAGAACCAAAACTGGTTCGATATGCCAACTGTTCATATCTCCTTTGTTTCAAAATGTTTGGCGACTGCGTTGAATAAGCTCCAAGTTTACTGCTGTATCTACTTCAGTTCATGTAATATTCTGGCAAAATTGAATGCTAATCTTGGTAAATTTATTTGATTTGAAATAAATACTGTTTAAACAGAACTGGTTCCATCTCAGGGACAAGATTAGAACCAGTTTTGGTTCTAAAGAGAACCTATATTTTTAGCAGTGTATGGGTATGTACTATATATAATTGGGTGGCCATGTAAGATGATTTTAATGCCCAGATTTACAATAACACAAAAACGTTTTTCCCCTGAAAATGGAATTTGGAATCTCCATTTTCCAGTTTACAGCGAACTTCTGCATTCTAATTGCGATTGGATTCGCAACACATTTTAAAATTAGTTTTGATGGATTTGTAAGATTTTGTGCAAAGATTGCTTCACTCTAATTTCCCAGGATGGATTCGGGGAGTGTGGGGTGAGGTGCTGTACAGTAGGGAAATTTTCTTTTCACCCAATGGGCCACTCCATCCTCACACCCAAGGGGGTTAACGTGTGTGTGAGGATTTTTTTTGCATAAACTCACACAAACTCAAACTCATTTTGAATTGAAAACAAAAATCACCTGACAAACCTTTACCTAAAACGAAAGGAAGACTGCATTTGCAAACAAAATACTTAAATAGCTATTTTTTATTTTTGACGTCAAAAAACTAGTTTATGACCCCTCATTGAAATGATCTCAATAAGCTCGTTCCTATGAGAGGTCATAAGCTAAATTTTATATTTTTGAGACCAAAAAATTAAAAAATAATGAAAATGGAATGATGACTTTTTGTGAATAGCGCTGATCGGTTTTAGCCGTTACTTTGGGCAAAGAGCTGATGGACTCACGGGGCCTCACGCCACCTGGTGGAACCCTTATGAACAAATGTTGATCTTATCTACCCACATGTACATCTCATTAAATTTGGCCACAATCACCTCCATCACTCAGATGTAGAAGTAATTTTGACAATCAAATAGTAAATTCTCCATTGGGTTCTATGTTAAAGCTGAGGTACATTTTGACGGAGCTGAGGCTGAAGAATATTCCCAATGTTGTACCAAAGTAATAGAGAGCACAAATATATAGTCATGGACTTCATTTGGACATACCTGAATCTGACCCCATAAGGATGCTGTATACCAAATATCTAAAGATTCTAACTGTTTGGATTTGAAGAAGAAGATTTTAAAGACTTTTTCCTCATATTGCACCAAGTTAAAATTCGGGTTTATAGGGAGGAAAAATATAAATCGGGTCTTGATTTCAACAAATCTGAATCTGATCCCAACCTAAGAATGCTGTGTATTAGCTATCAGAAGATTCTAAATGAGGGCTTTGGAGAAGATTTTTGAAATATTTGGAGAGGGGAGGGGGGGGGGGGAGGGGGGTACTAACATAGTTATTCCCCGTGTTGTGCCCCCCCCCCCCCCCGAGCTTGACAGCTTTATTTGAACAAACTTGAATATGCCAATGGACATGCATATCAAATTTAGTTCCATTTGCTCTCCTGATGTTTTAGGAGAAATCGTAAATGTAACGTTTACGCAGTGCATATGACGAACGGAAAGCAATCAGTGAAGATCCCATTCAACCAGGATGAGGTGATCAAGAATGGTAATCAACTCGTGACTTCTCAATGGAAATTTAAGCAAAAATTGTGTCATTTTTCCCCCGCAAAATACCAACTCACAAACAGGCCTGGGTTAGTCATTGTAAGAAATCTACAAGTGTTTCCTTTGTCAGAATGTGGGAGAATGAAGAATTCTCATAATGCACAAAAATGGATATTTACCCCCAAAATGAGAACACTTTGTTTCGTTTGACACATTTTTCGAGCAATCAGTTGCGTCAATCATGTGGATGTATTTGACTGATGCAGTAAGATTTTCATTTTGTGTTGTTTTCTGACAGGAAAGGCCACAAACTGAGCGCTTTCAGAAACGTAATGTATATTTGAGAATAGAAGGGGGGGGGGGGGGGGAATTTGAATGCTAAATATCCTCGATCATGTTTATCAGTTGTGAATTTCCTGATATCAACTATTTATTTATTTATTTATTTATTTATTTATTTATTTATTTATTTATTTATTTATTGGTGCTTAACGCCACATCATCAGCAAAGGCTATATCGTGGCGAGAAAACAGTGAAAAGTAAAAACTCATTTTCAGTTATGAAGTAAAAAGACCAAATGAAAATAGAAAATAACTACAAGAGATCTGTCAAAGACCAAAGTGATTAAAACAACAGAGGGTAAAGAAAGAAGAGAAGTGAATAACTTCAAAATCAACCTGATGAACTGAAACTTAATGAGTCCAGATTAAAAGAGTAAAACAATTTTAAAATTTATTAAAAAGGTTGATTTACTTCAAGAACGACAGAACTTTATGAGCATCTGTACTGTAAAAAAGGTCTCTAAGAGAGACAACATTAAAATACTGTCGTCTACTAAGATTAAAATCAGTACAATGTAAAAGAATGTGTTCCACTGACAACACCTGCTGGCAGGGAACACACTCTGGTCGCAAATTACCCTCTAACAAAAAGGAATGTGTAAGTCGTGTATGACCAATATGACATCGCGTCAAAACTGCAAGATCCTTTCTATAAAGGTTACTAGACAGGTAGTGATCTGAAATAGTTGGTCGGAAGCGATGAAGCTTGTTATTTGTCGCTCCATCCTATTCCGCCTGCCACATAGATTTGATGTAAATACTGATATGAGGCTTGAAATCACTGAACGGAATCTTAAAATCAGTGAGAGGCTTTGTTAAAGCCTGTTTTGCTGCACTGTCTGCTTTGGTGTTACCAGCGATACCTACATGTCCGGGTAACCAACCAGCAAAACACGATATCATATCGGTCAGACACGAGAGTTGTTAACTTCTCACGAAGTTCCAAAATGAGAGGGTTCTTCAACTTGGGGTTGAGTAAAGCAAGTAAAGAGGAAAGAGAGTCGGAGAAGGTGATCGACTTTCTTTCCTGTGCATTCTCGATGTGCTCAAGTGCGAGTTGAATATCTTTAACTTCAGCTGTGAAAATAGAACTCTGATTCGGTATTCTGATTGAGGTGACATGATCACCAGTAACAGCAGCTGATGATACTTTGTCACCATCTTTAGATCCATCGGTATAGATCCTTGTATATGTACTATACTTGGACTTTATTTCGGCAAATTTTTGTTTGAACTGCAAGGAATTGGTATCAGATTTTTTGGTAGAAGCAAGGTCCAAAATAATTGTAGGTTTTTTAAGATGCCAAGGAGGAATGTGTGATTTACGGTTTTCTTTTATAGATTCAGAATCAATTTTAGTATACTCCATGTGGGGTTAACTCTAATTCTCAATGGAGGAATATGTTTCTGATGTCGGTTAAAAAAGTCAACATTTTGAGGTTCGGAAATACATTTTAATGCAGGATTTGAAGGATTGGCCAAAAGTTTAGACACATATTGGAGAGACAATTTAATTCTGCGCTTCTCAAGAGAAGGCTCCTCTGCTTCAACAAGCATCGAGTCTATTGGGGATGTTCGAAAAGCCCCTAGACTAATTCTAATACCACTATTGTGAATGGCATCAAGTGGTTTTAGGTATGACTTCCTTGCAGAACCGTAAACTATAGAACCGTAATCTAATTTTGATCGAACAAGTGATCTTTACAGATGGAGCAAAGTTTTTTGGTCAGCACCCCAATCAGTGCTACCAACGACCTTCAGAAGATTCAGAGCTCTCTTACATTTAACTTTTAGTTGTTTTATGTGGGAAATGAAATTCAGTTTGTTGTCAAACAACAAACCTAAGAATTTCACTTCCTTAACAACTTTAATAGGACTCCCATCAATTTTTAACTCCGGATCGAGGTGATGCTTCCGAAGCTTACAAAAATGAACACAATTTGTTTTCATCTTTGAAAATTTAAAACCGTTTTCTGTGGCAAATTTTTGAATTCTTTTTAAGCACAGCTGAAGTTTGCGCTCTATAGCATTCATTTTTTGCTGCTATAGCAGATCAAGAAATCATCAACATACAATGAAGAATCTACCATATTCTGAATTGCCTCGATAATGCTATTAATCTTAATTGAAAAAAGGGTAACAGAAAAATACTACCCTGAGGAACCCCCAATTCCTGCTCGTGAGGATCAGATAACGTTGACCCAACACGAACCTGAAATTGGCGGTCCTTTAAAAAGTTTTCAATAAAAAGGGGCATACGCCCTCTCAACCCCAAGTTAAAAAGATCCTTTAAAATCCCATACGTCCACGTTGTATCATATGCCTTCTCCAGATCAAAGAAGATGGCGACCACATGTTCTCTTTTGGCAAAGGCATTTCTAATAAACGTTTCAAGTCTGACCAAATGATCCATAGTACTTCTCTGGTTTCTGAAACCACACTGAACATTCGCAAGCAGATTGTTCGATTCCAGAAACCAGACAAGCCGATCATTGATCATCCTCTCCATGGTTTTACAGAGACAACTAGTTAGTGCAATTGGTCTGTAATTACTTGGATTACTGTGATCCTTATCAGGCTTTGGAATAGGAATAATTGTTGGCTTTCGCCAGGAAGATGGAAACTGGCCAAATGTCATTAAAAACGGACAATAAAAGTTCTAGTGAAGTTTGAGGAAGGTGTTTTAAAAGTTTATAATGTATATCATCGGGACCAGTAGCAGTATCCTTTACTCTATGTAAAGAGTTGCGTAACTCTTCCATAGAGAAAGGTTCATTGTAATCCTCTAAATTATTGGATGTAAGTTTAATCTTTTGTTTTTCTTGTTTTTTTTAATTTTGATGAATTCTGGATTACAATTTTCCGACGACGAATGTTTAGAAAATTTGGAAGCGAGTTTGTTAGAAATTTCTGTTTTGGATGTAATTAATGTGTTGTTATCCCTCAGGTGTTGTACAGTTGATTTTGTTTCTTTTCCTTTAATCTTTTTAATCATTTTCCAAATTTTTGTGATTGGTGTGTTTTGGTTAATTTTAGAAACATAAGTTTCCCAAGAATTTTTCTTTTTTTGCTTTATAAGTCGTCTTGTGTTTGCCCGATTAATACGCAGTTTATCCAAATGATGTGTTGTAGGTGACTTGTTAAATTCCCTTTCAATTTTTTCCGATCTTTTATAGCCTGTTTACACTCACTATCAAACCATGGTTTGGCGAAACATTTTGGATTTGCCGAGGTTCTAGGGATAACTGTAGTTGTAATGTCAAGCAGCTCGTTTGTAAAATGTTCTATTTGATCAGAACTATCTTGAAATTTCTCCCGTGTGAGGCGTTCAGAACAAAACGATGAGAAAGTGTCCCAATCGGCCTTTTTAAAGTTCCACTGGGGCACCCTCTCATCGTCCGCCGGAACTACACTCTCCAACACAATTGGAAAGTGGTCACTCCCGCACAAGTCATCTTCTACCTTCCAAGAAAAATCAAGGAAGATAGAAGGGCATGCAATTGAAAGATCAATTGATGTATACGAATAATATGCGGGGTGCAGATATGTGTCTGGACCATCATTAAACAAACATAAATCATGTTTTGTAATGAACTCTTCCACAGTTTTACCTTTTACATCTTCTTGACTGCAGGAATTACCCCCAAATAGGGCCATGCGCGTTAAAATCACCCAACAAAATGTATGGAGTTGGGAGTTGTTGGACTAGTAACTCAAGATCATTCAGTTGTAGCGTTTTACTCGGAGAAACGTAAATAGAACACAAGGTGATTGTCTTGTCTAAGGTTAGGCGTACCGCAACAGCCTGTAAATTTGATTTCAAAGATACAGGACTGTGAAAAATGTCGTTTCTAACCAAGACAGACGTTCCACGAATATGAAGATCAGTTTCATCTGCCCAGGCATTATACGATGTATAATGCTTAAAAGCTGATTGATCTCGAGTTTCAGGTTCCTTTAAAAGAGTTTCCTGCAGGCAAAAAGCTGCAGGTTTATATTTTTGGCTTAGAAGACCAAGTTCATTGAAATTAGGTCTAAAACCTCGATAATTCCACTGTATGATATTATTTCTCTGTGTATTATCCATATTTAGTTGGAGTTTGGGATGGTGGACGTATGGGCGATATTGCCCCAGTGTGTTTCTTTGGTGGTTTTGTTTTGGGCGACTTATTCTGAGATGTTGCGCGCAGTTGCTCGAACATTTCATCAATGCCATCACCGACATCCATCTTCTCAAAGCCTTCAAATCTGTAACGCGTAACAGGGTCTTGAAGGGCCTTGGGCGTTCTATCTAATAACTGTTTTTGTTTTTATTTCTCTTTTTTCTTTTTTTCCAAATTTTCCTGTTTTCTTCTCTGACTCTGGCTCAGATTCTGCTGCTGCGATTTCTGTATATGCTCTGTTTTGGAATTTGTGTTGTATTTTCTAGTTGGCTGATCTGATTTATTGTTGTCCTGTCTTGCCTCCGCTGGTGTAGATTTTTGTTGTGGATGTTCCTTTATATGTTGTGTCTTAATTGTTTCTTGAGCAGTGCTGTTTGTTTGTGTAGATCTTCCTTGAGTTGAATTATTTTCTATTGTAAAAGATTGTATTGTGGTTGGATTGAACCTTTGAGCCAGGTATACTCAGTTTGACATGAAATTGATTCGGTTGATTTCTTTTGTTTCAGAGTTGAGGCATAAGTTGGTATTGATATATTCATGCCAGGCATTGAAGTTACGATGTCTCTGGCATCTTTAAAACTAATCTGTTTTTCACATTTGATCTCTTGTATCAACTTTTCCTTCCTCCAGATAGGGCAATTCTTTGACGATGACATGTGATTGCCCTGACAGTTGATACATTTATATGTGGATGTTTCACAAGGTCCATCATGGCTTAAACTACATTTGAAACATATTTGTTTGCCTCGACAGGAATTCTGTCCATGTCCAAAATTTTGGCACCTGAAACATCGGAGTGGATTTGGAATGTACACATCCACTCCAACGTTCAGGTAACCAATTTTAATAGATTTGGGCGGTCTTGTGCCATCAAATGTGCATATGTAGGCGTTCGTTTGTATAATTTTACCTTCTTTTTTAATTTCGACACGTTTCACTGCTGTTATACCTTGAGGTTTTAGTTCTAATGTAATTTCATTTACTTCCATATCAGTCAGTTCTCTTGTTCTTATGACGCCTTTGCTTGAATTCAGAGTTCTATGAAAATTTTCTTTAACATTAAAATCTACAATTTTAGTGGTGTGCACAAGATTATGTACCTGAACTTGTTTCATACATTCTATTGGAATATCACCAGATCTTAACTTTTTAATGTTTTAACAGTACCCGCGATACCCTTGATGGCTTTTTCAAGGGCAAAGGGGTTAACAGAGCCTATTTTTTATTTTCATCGGTAGATTGAATTAAAATGAATTTTGGAAGGTTACCCTCTGGTGGTATCAAAGATTGAATTAAGTCGTCGTCAGAGTCAGAGTCCTTTAGGTCGGTAACTTTGAAAGGTCTTTTTGTTTTTGTTGGTTGTGCCATTTTAGTGATGTAAATTGTTCACTGCCCCGGCTCCCACCCACCACGGAGTCCAACAAGGGGTAGGGTTACTGCCATGCAGTGAATCCACCGGGTTGCCGGTATTCCCACATACAGGTCTTCAGATGCCAGCCATCCAATCAATCACTGGATAAAACACTGCAATAAAAGGTTGCCACGCATAACCGAAACAGACAGTACAGCAAAACTAAGTTGTTAAAATATAAGGTGTTTCAAAACAGTACACAATGGCAAAAATTGTATGTGATTAAAGGAGATGACTGACTGAATGGCCACCAAATGCCCCCGACGTGACACCCAGTACTTTTTGGGGTGGGGGCTCCCGATTGGCCAGAACGGACCATCCGACCATCCTTCTACTCCCGAAGTTGGGGCCAAAACAGTGTATTGAACAGGTAACCTCCACGATGAAGATCAGGGCCAAAGCAATGTTTGCGACCTGATCTCCATCCCGGAGACCTGTCCTAACCGGGACCCAGTCTGTTCTCAGCTGTCAGGATTCCTTCCTCCGAGGCCTTCAGATCGCACCTCACGGGAGAACCAGGTGCCTGCAAGATGGCATAAGCAGGATTGACCATTTTGGTCCGGGGCCGCGTATTCATATATTCCGCAGCAAACCAGCTCAATTGAGCAAACCTGCTAATTAACAAACCAGCAAATCTGCCCAATTGAGCAGGCCGTCCTCTATCCGCCACCTGAGGACCCGACTAGTAGGAGACGATCAAACCCCCCTAGGACTGATATCAACTGAATAATTGTAACGAAACCAAAATGATCAACGGAAATACGTGTCATACTAACTGCGCATGTCCACTAATACCCCAAATCTCTACGTCATTGTTTAAGGGGAGCGGTTTTTGACAGCATGCTTTATTAGTCTCACCCAGATCACATATTCTGATCAGTCAACATGTAATCACAGTTTACAACACCCATTTAAATGGACACCATGATACTCGTCTCCATTGTTATACAGATTTATCTGATAACCATAGAGTATAACAACCGTTGTATATAGTTGAAGTATATACAACGGGTGTTGTATATAATTATAATTTATGCGAACGACCTCTGACCTCTTTCAATTCCATTTTCATTCATTCATTCATGAAACATCATTATATCACAAGGCAAACTGGGCAGGTTTTAATTGTACGCTTATTGCACTTTGTCAAAATCCTCTGATGGTGTCATTTCTTATTTATTTTGCTTCAATAAAGGCAACCTAAAATTTTGCTTCAAAACATTGTAGAAATTACTTGAATGTTAATAGTAATTAGTATGCGGCGACTGTGAACTATTTATAGTCACGGCCTCGATCAAAAGTACTCGCGGAACTGCGCTAATTAAAAGTTCGTCTGCTCTACCTGAAAAAAAAACACTTCGTAAAAATTGTAAACAAACGCAAAATTATTTGTTATATTGGGACTACAGCATAAAACACGGAAGAAAACTGGAACTATGTAAAAAAAAGAATAACTCTACTGAAACACCGTTTTGTTACTGTTAATAAAATAGTTGAAATTTATTTATGTTCCAGCGCAGTTACATGATGCAAGAAGTGCAATCGCACTTTACAATCGCCGTCATCGATTTTGTAATGTAAGGGACACAACTCTATGCGTCTTGTCCTATTTCTTTTGTCTCGTAGACTGGTTTTCTTTGGAGGCCCGTGGGAAGCATATATAAGTCGGGAAGACGCACGAGACGGGTGTCTGTTTGTTATCAGATAAAAACAATAAACATATAGTGTGTTTTTATATCTGTGTTATACAACTCGTTGAAATATGGTTTATTTTTTCTCGGCGAAGCCTCGAAAAAATAAACCATATTTCAACTCGTTGTATAACACAGATATAAAAACACACTATATGTTTATTGTCTATATATCTAATTCCTTCACGATTCCCATTGGAGGATGTCTTCGTTATTTTGTGACTCCGCGATTATAGCGTGTTTTCTTGTGCAAAGATAATTTTGGGGATCATTTAGGCATTTTTATAAACCCGTGCTCAGAAAGTTTGATGGAAATCAAAAACACAATTTCTGGTAAGTTTTAATTTTTCATTTATCAATATTTCTTACATGGAATTCTTCTATTACAATTATGGATGGCACATTACTTTAAAATAAAGTATATGTAGTACCTTAAAAATTGTCAATTTAGCTCTGAACACAAATCAAATTTCTCCCCATTTTTTGGTCATGTAACCATCACCTTTATGCGGTCCAAAAGTTTAGTTTTACTGTATGAAATAATGGATTACTTATGCCCGAGGCATAGGTCAAGTACTGTTCCAATTCTGTGGAACCCTGTTAATTGAATAACCAATTTGCCAATGAAAATTATTCAGTTAACAGGAGTATTCAATTAACATGGATAGTGTCCCTTTCCTGTATTCTAGAGATAAACTTAGCATTTATTCTATTACATCTTGTTTGACAGAGCTCTGCGAGCCTGTATTGAATGTACTGAGGCCAAATAGGTCTATAAACAAAGGAAAACTGGGGAGAGTCAGGGTAATTTCTTGACAGGTTACATGATTTTTATTCAATTAGATTGGATTAAACATATTTTTATTTGCCATTCAACAATCCAAATCAGGATTGGAGGACAGGTGTTTACCACTTAGAAAGCCCTTCGCTCCTGCACAAAGAATAACAGATTACAAAAGGCAGAACAAAATACAATATGTAAACATTATACACAACAAGAAGTTAACTCAAGAGAGAGAGAGAGAGAGAGAGAGAGAGAGAGAGAGAGAGAGAGAGAGAGAGAGAGAGAGAGAGAGAGAGAGATAGAGAGAGAGAGAGAAAGAAAGAGAGAAGAGAGGGAAAGAGAGACTAGAAAATAGGGTAAAAGCAGAATGAAGAAAAGAAGATAAAGACAAACAAAAAACCAAAAAAAAAACCCAAAAAACAAATAAAAAATAAAATATACGATAAAAATGCCCCCCCCCCCCCATTTTATTCTCTTCTATATTTAGTTTAGTGCTATTTAAGAAAGTTCATTTTTTATTCAATTAACAGGAGTTTACTCCTATATTCAATGAACATGACAAATTTGTACTGGAGGTATGGTAAATGGTGTTCTGTTGGAAAATTATATTCAGTTAACAGGGTTATTCAGTTACAGTTAAAACTAGAAGTCCTGTCATGAAATGCGCACAAATAGCACGCCGATCTGCGCGTTAATCTACGCGTTATGAAGATAGTACGGCAATCAAATTCTGGACATATCACCTGGGCACAAGCAATGTTTCAGCCAATGGACCTCCGGGTAACCCGGAGGTCCATTGGCAGAAACATTGCCTGTGTTTGCTTTGAGTAACCAGGAGAACCTGCCATGCTTTGGATGCCATTCGATATGCCAGTTGCGCGCAATTCCTACGCGCAATTAAGCCTAGATAAGCGCACAGTTCGTGACAGGACCTCTAGTCTTAACTGTAAGAGATAACAAATTAAGTGGGCTCAAATGTACAAGTACTTTCGAGTCTACGATTAACTAAAATTAACTTTATACTATACTCTAGACAAAAATATAGCCATAGCTTTTAAAGGGGTCTTCAAATCACAACTCAGACAAACATTCAAACTAAACAAAAACAGAAAAAGAACAGCACCCCAGAAAAAAAAAGTCGAAAAACAAACAAACATGTAATGCAGAGGGTTACAACTATACTCAGCCACCATTAGTGAGGGTCACGGCTATCACTTAGCTCCATGGAGACAGCAATTGTATCAGCTGGCCCTATGTTTGTTTGATAGCATAATATATCATATATGTGAGACACAGTACTCAAAAGATAGCATAGATAACTATGAACACATTTTAATGTGGTCTTGATCTTTATATTTGCAAAGTCAAAATGCAGTTCGATGAAATTTTAAGTGAAATTGGTGAAATTGGTTTTTATCAGAAGCGAATTGTTGTGATTTGTGTTGGGAAATAACATTCAATTGACAGGGTTATTCAGTTAAGAGATAACCAATTAAGTGGGCTCCACTATACAAGTATTTTCGATTATACGATTAGCTAAAATTAACTTTATACTACAATTCTAGACAATATATCCATAGACTCCTAAGGGGTCTTCAAATCCAAATCCACACAACTCCTCCCCAAAAACAAAAGAAATAATTACCCCCCCTAACCACCCCCCCCAAAAAAAAACCCAAAAAGCAAAACAAAAGAAACAACCCCCCCCCCCCAAAAAAAAAAACAAAAAAAAAAACAAAAAAAAAAAAACGAAAACAAAAAAAACAAAAAAAAAAACTCGGATAAACATTCAGACTAAAAAAGAAAAAAAAGAACAACACCCCCAGAAAAAGAAAATCGAAAAACAAACAAACAGATAATGCAAAGGGTTACAACCTTACTCTGACACCATTAGTGAGGGTCACTGCTATCAGTTATGTTCACGGAGACACCAATGTATTAGATGGCCTTGTGTTTGTTTAATCGCTTTACATATATATGTGAGCCATAGGACTCAAAGATAGCGTAGATAACTTTTAACACATTTTAATGTGGACTTGAACTTTAAATTTAAAAATACAGCTCACAGTTAAAATGCAGTTCGATGAAATTTTAAGTGAAATTGGTGAATTAGGTTTTTATCAGTTGCGAATTGTTGGGATTAGTTTCATTTCATCCGTTGTCCTTGCGACTCAATTTTTAAGTTCCGTTTTCATATCTTTTGACCAAAAATTTAGGTAAGTATGTTATTGTATACACTTACAGTTTGTTGTTTGAAGCAGGATTTACATTCCCCGAGTTTTTCAAAGTAACTGGACTTGAAAGTGGTAGAGTGTGTACTAAATGGACCCGGGTTATTATCTTTTAAGGTACAATTATGTGGTCACAAACGTGAACAGAGAATTTCGACTGGCTCGCGACCTAGTCACTATCCGGTCGAAATTCTTTGCCTGCTTTTCTTCCCACAACACTAGAGGATCTCACCTGTGGAAAGAGATGTATGACCGGAGGAAATGGTCGTAAATATATCTCGTACAGGGAATCTTACTTCACAAACTCCTGAAACTAAAAGTCTTTATACCATGTAACAAATTTATTAACTTGTCTGCAGCGTACATGTAATACGAAGTGTTAACGGGAGGGATTACCAAATTCTCCGGCCAACGTTCTTTTAAACGGTTATGCTTTTATATGCGCAGTTCCCAAGTAACATTAAAATAAAACAGTTAACATTGGTAGCTGTAAAACTGACATATTATCTGTTGCATTTATCAAATGGACATTGTAATGGATTTTTTTACGCGACGCGAATATTTTACAGGCGTACGAATTTTGTAACCATGCCGAGCACGAGCGAATATTCCGGGATAACGTGATGGATTTGAGGACAATTTATTGTTCGCCATGGCTAGGGGAAGACGTGGCACAATGTGCAGGCGAAAAAAGAAATTTTTAGCTCTATGGATCTTGCTGCGTGTGAAGAATAGGTATGACACCGCACGAAAACACTGGGTTCATCCTATATTTCAACAGCGGAACATTTTGAGCGACTATCATCGTCTGGTCCAAGAATTACGAAAAGACCCAGAGAGATTTCAACAGTATTTCCGGATGAATGTTCAGAATTTCGATTTTTTACTCCAAAAACTAGATCCTGTTATAGAGAAAAGAAACACCAATTACCGGCCCGCTATCGTCTCAGTGAAAGGTTAGCATTGTGTTTGCGGTATCTGGTAACTGGGAATTCGTTTAGAAGTTTGTCATTCAGTTACAGAGTTGGAGGTGCAACGGCGAGAGAAATAGTGATTGACGTATGTAATGCTATTTGGGACACTCTTCAGCATGAACTCCTTCACCATCAAACAAATCCAAGTGGAAAGAAAAAATTGCAGCTGAATTTGACGAGAAAATGGGGATTTCCTAAAATGCATCGGTGCCATTGATAGGACGCATTTGATGATACAATCACCACCCAACTCGGGGTCCACCTGTTTTAACTATAAAGGATGTTTCAAGATTGTTTTGCATGCTCTGGTGGACGCTAATTACAGATTCATAGTGGTTGATTTTGGGTCATGTGGTGGAGGCAGCGACGGTGGAGTTTTCGAGAAGTCAGCTTTGGGAAAGGCGCTGAGGAACGATTCATTGGAGATACCAGCAGACACTCAAATTGGAGATGATACTCAGGAGGCCTTGTCGTATGTTTCCTGGTAGATGAAGCATTCCCTCTGAAACGGAACGTGATGAGAGCATACACAGGGCGAGGTCTCACGAAAGATAAGAAAATATTCAATCATCGACTGTCGAGGGCAAGAAGGGTTGCCGAGAATGCTTTCAGGCTTTTGGCTCAAAGATGGACGATATTCCATAGAACGATCAACCTTGATGTCAGAAATGTTGATGCGGTTGTGAAAGCATGAATCGTATTGCATAACTTTCTACAGCAAGCAAAAACTGGAACACAACGGATTCTGATGTGAACCTTGATCTCCCAGAGAGATTGTTATCCGTAAATCGACAAGACGGGAACAGACCGACAGTTAGCGCGATGGCTGCTAGGGATAAATTTACTGAGTTTTTCAACAGCGAAGATGGGTCTGTTCCATGGCAGGATGAAGTTGCGTTGGAGTTGTGAATTACCTGTGACTGGCTGAATATGTCGATAAAATGATTAAATATTGACATTGCGATGGAGATTTGAATCCTTATGCTACTAATGCATGTGCCCCCAAGAGTATATCCCAAGGTGTATACCCCGGGGTAATCCTTGTTGATGATCACAGGAATGCTGAGAAGGGGGGGGGGGGGGGGATTATCTCAGTTGGTAAGGCGGTCGCTGTCAAAAAAGGGTTGTTCACCTCTGGGTCGAGGGTTCGAATCCAGGTGATTGGGCTTCTGACGATAACTCTTGGACAGGAAACGACTCTTGACGACTTACCATGTGGCTGGAACTACGATAAACCATAAACAAACAAACACGACATACACCTTATTTCATTCCGTTTTATTTTCCCCAGTGAGACTATAACGTCGAACACTTCCATTTTATTGACAGTTACTTTTTCACAGACAAGTATATGTCAAATCTTGAGGGCAATCGTAGTTATCAATTCCTGTCATGAATGGGCGAGTAAACGACTTCGTTACAGATGGCACCAGTGGGACCGCCGATGATTGAATCAGGCCTGATTCCGATTCACGATTAACATCAACACCAAACGCCAGTTCGTGGAGAACAATTTGTATCGTGATCTTCGCCAACGACTGCTTATATGGTGGTAGATCTCGAATGGCCGGTTCCAAACTCTTGCAAAAATATCTTATGTGGTCTTCGGGCAAGTCTGCGGCACTATTATCATGTTCCGGTTTCACAAGCTTCTCTGCTATTCGCAGCATCTTTCCATTGAATTCGACATGATCGTTCCTGTGCCGCTTCTTCCTCTCACCACTGACAAGTCGTGTTGACTGTGACGTAGTCATCTGTGTCTGACCAGCATTCTCTGTTTCATTGGGCGGGTGCAGTTCAGCGTCAATGTCTTGTGAGTCTTGTCTTGAATTATCCCCGTCCTCATCCGATTTATCAGCAAGAATTCTGTCTTCCAGCTCATTTAAATTGCTTGAAGTTGTTCTGGAATCTGCGGAACTGATCAGGAACGACATAATATCATAATATTTCCACTTTTTGAAGTTCTTGGTGCCCTGACCACTCTTGTTCGTGGTCATCTTCCTGTGAAATCTCAGGAAAGTGTCCCTCAGGTTCTTCCATTTATCTTTACACCACGAAACTGAAAAACAAGTAGAAAAAGATAATCTAAGAATCAATGTGGCTGCAGATAGGAATTATAAGATAACAAGGGTAACGCTGTCACGTGGGCTGATGCCTCCAAAGTTATCAAAGTCGGGCGTGCGTGAAAATCATCAAACCAAGCTAAAAGTATAAATGGTCTGGAATGCGGGTTTTGGTTCCAACCCACAACAGAACATGGTTTATCATGGATCAAAACTGCACGTATAAACTGTGGAGTTAAGTCTCTTTAGATTTCGTTCACCTAACATACCAAAGAACATTAAAAACGGACAACTCGGGCTGGAGCTATATTACAAAATGTCTGTACGGACCCAAAATGGCAAAGTCCTGAGTGTAAAAAGTACGTAAACTTCAATCGCAAATCACCAAAATAAGCCCAAAATTCACCCAGTGCCTCATCTGCCACCGAGCCACCGAGGAATTGGATTTTTTTATTGAATCATGTAGACTATACTTATAAACAGTAAAACTAACTTCAGCTAGGATTTCCCAATTTACAGAAGTCAGAAGTAAGGGCCGTACCTCTACCAGACATGCATAGACGAAACCATTGAGATGTGGGTATCCGTTCCCCAAGCTACTCTGCCGCCATACTGAAATCCAACAACTGGTGCTTGAGTTACAACACAAAACGAACAGACGTGCGGACGGACAGGTGGAGGGACGGGAACCTCAATTATAAACCCTTCGAACACTAGTTTGGGGACAAATTGTTTGAACAAGCACCGGAAGGGATGAAAGTTTTACCACCATTTACAGTACCATATTAAAATGGCATATACAAACTTTCATCTCTTGTGGTGTGTCAAACAGTTTCTTCATTTAGAAGTCTTTATTATCCAGCATTGATTGAGAATGAAATCGGTGAACTCTGTGTTTCTCACATGGCATGTGATTGTCATTTGGCATTTTCGAATTGTAGAAAAATATTTCAATGGAATCAGCAAATGAAATTGTAAAAATATTCACCTGAGGTATTCAACGTTCTTGCTACTTCTTCCCAGGCGTTATCTTTCTTTTATTTTTGTATTCAATATGCGATGCTGCATATAAATATTCAAATTTCTTTACTTCGCATATCAACTTCTCTGTTGACTCCGCCATGGTTATATGGATTTGTCGGCGACAAAATTAGAACACGATCTATTTTCTTCGAACAGCACGAGAAACTCGCTCTCGCTGTAGTCACATTCTCTTCACAACAATGGCCTACTTTCTGAGCGAAAATTTCATTTGTCGACGACGCGAATTCAGTGGAAAAATTCGTTCGCTCGCGCCCGGTGTGTTTCTACCTTAGTCTCGGTAAGTCATGAGATAAGTTTCGGTATCTACTCAAAAACACTAGATATCCTCAATGTATGAATGAAAAACATCTTATATGTTAATACATCTATTCATTAATTTATACATCTGGGATTCTCAAAGTATCAGAATTAACTCGTTGTTTCTCGACTCCAGATTTTAGCCTGGTGATAGAAGTACGACATTGAATTTCAGATGTTCTTTTCCTTTGTTTTTTTCTTTATGCGCTCTTGATTTCGCAGGCTTGTTATTAATATTGAGGAAACCTCGAGACATTTGTGTAACGACACCACAAAACTAGCTCAATGCTGATGCACCTCCTCTGTTCTGGAAATAATAATAAAAAAATCAATAATGTGAAGAGGTACAAAAAGCCACATTATATCACTCAAAAATATCACTGTACCACTCACGTTATCGAACGTTGAGTTCATTAAAACGATCACGTCTTTCAAAAGAGTCGATTGTAAATTTATTTAATTGGGTTTAACGTCACTTTCAACAGCCAGTGCTACTTTGTGACGGACAGTTTTGCTGGTGGGGAAGCCGAAATACTCGGATAGAATCACCGAGCAGCGGCGAGCAACTGTCAGATTCCCCAACGTACTAACTCTACCCAAGCAGGGTTAACAATGATTGAAGACAAGTGCACTGTCGACGGGCTTTATGTCTTACTACACAGCGTAACCGTTCCCCCACGTGGGCAATCGGGATTACGTACTTTGCTCAAGGACACTACGTATTTGCCTCTAGTGGTGATCGTTCCCTGAACCTTTTAGTTTGAAGTACAATGTCGTAACCACTGAGAAATCGCGCTCCAGAGTTGATCTTAAATATTGACTCAATTAAAACCCATATCCATTACCTCTTTGTAAAGACTGTTTTCCTAGTATTGTCGTTGTATGAGCCACTAACGTATTGCAGCAGTATGCCGATATGTTGAACGTTGAGTTAGGTCATCGATTATGTGATGATCAAGCTTAGAGTTGTTATATGTGCACAGTCGAACCCAAGTGACTTGTCCAGATACACTCACACAACTTGCTTCCTGTTGTCCGCGTGAACTCCGGGAATTGTAGCAGTGTTTGTTCAGTGTGGTACACAAACACTTTTTACCGGTAAAATAGGACCCGGTAGCCAATGCTGAGGGTGGAAATTCTCTAAAAAGAGCGACATGGGTACAGACCACTGCTTGGACTTTACATCAATGGTGCGGTCACGATTAGCGATTGTTCAGAAATATGCTATTTAAACACAAATAAATAAATAAATAAATAAATAAATAAATAAATAAATAAATAAATAAATAAATAAATAAATAAATAAATAAATAGTTCCCTGTATGGGCTCTCTAATCTGATTGCAAGGGGGCACAGTGCTTCATTGATTAGAGCACTAGATTTGACTGTTCGATCGTTAATCGCGTCAGTTGCGTCGTGTCCTTTTGCACTTATCTTCACAATCTGCTTAGGTTAGTAATTTAGAGAGACCGACGGGTATACGTCGTTGCTCGGAGACTCATGCCGGATACGTCGGCTTCGTCCGCTCCTAAAAGTGTTCGACAATATGTAACCCTGGTTGTTGAATGTGTTGCTGAATTCTAACGAACGAACGAACGAACGAACGAACGAACGACGAACGAACGAACGAACGAACGAACGAACGAACGAACGAACGAACGAACGAACGAACGATACATTGTATTACTATTGCATTGTGTGACTATTTTGTAGAGTCATTGTGGGACGAAAAAACGTGTTCTAACAAACGATACACTGTGTGTTTTCTTGCGTGTTCATGTAATTTTGTGTGTTTATATAACGCAAACAATTTACAGTGTATTACATTTATTTATTTTGGTTTAGAGACATGTTCAACATTTATATTTTCTATAAATAGATTTCGAGTTGACAAAATTAATACAAATACACACCATATTTCGAAAGATTATATTGTTTCTGTGGCGTGTCACACATTTTCGGAAATAAACGTACGTCTAGGCAGATGTAAATATTTAAGTAGCTGTTTTGGTGGAAATAACTTCTAAAGTGATGTAATAAATCAAAAGAGTGAGTACCAGTGTGTCGTCACACATGTTTTGTGGAATCTCTTCAATCAGCACGACAATGCGATCTGCAAATTAAACTTACCTAATGCTACCTATTTTAAATTAGATGGTTTGTATATGGCGCGCGCGTCCATATTGCTTTAGTGGTACTGTCCTTAATTGGACACATGGATGTTTTTGGGACAGTGTCATTATTTTGTGGCACCTTTCGTCAATGACTTCAGATACCCACAACGGGTCATCTGGCAAATCATTATGTCATGTTTTGTGTGACTAGTCCCACAACAGAAATTAGTCACTCAAGTAACCTGACGGGAACCTCGACGTCATGCAATAACGCTTGACGTCACGGGTGTGGTCGTGGTAACCAGCTTGAGCAACCACGTTGTGATGTCACCTTCACTGTAATACATGATGTTTACGTGGTTTGGATTTATTGAACCTTCGTCAGTACATTACATTGCATTCGTTATCTATAGAATCCCCCATGTTCAGTGTTTTATACATTACGAGACTCTGCTGTGAACCAAGAGAATTGTAGGGGACAGTATTGTTTGTACGATGAGATTTAAATGTAAAAACATCTCTTGAAGATTCTCAAGACTGTGATCTCACAATGTCCTGTGCTCATTAATTTAAGTGAACGCAGAAAATTTACATGGACACTCAGTAAACTTACTTTTCAAGAGAAACTTCATCCCTTATGGGACTGGAGATTCTTGCATTTTTGTTATTCTTGGATAGTTTACATACTGTATGTGTCTTTGCAGTTGTTACTAGGCAAATTTTGTCTGCCTAGAAAGAACTGTCAAGGTTCTGGGAATAAAAATAGCGAGTTTACCCAGAAACTGCATAGGCAGACAACAATGATATAGAAACACTGTTAAGATAAAGGCATCCTACAAGTAGAGTTCTCAAGGAAGAATACACTTGGGACGATTTTTTCAGAGCAGAAAAGAAGGGTCAGTTTGTGGCTGTAAGGGGACTTGAGGGTTAAACCGAAGTAAGAATTTTCTTTTTGCTTCTATCACTGGTGTTACGACTGGCTTCTGTCCTACTGTTTCGAGCTTTTATTCCTACCACTGTTGGATTCCACAACTAGTGCCTTCGTCGGATATTAAAATCTCCTCACATTATCACTGATGTCGCTTCGCTGGTAGCTCTTACAGCTCCCGGTCCTCGCGATCGATTACTGAGTTAAAATGGTTAATCCGCAGCCAAAGACCTACTGTAAACTTTGATGTAGTGTGTCACTTTTTGGACGTTATCCAGTGGATATTGAGTAAAGAATTGATAACGATGTCTTATACACAAAAACAGAAGCCAGTACAGGTTCTGAAAATTTTATTGATGAGAGACCCTCTAATATCACATCAATCGAACACACCCTTATTACTTATCTCGGTGCTTTGAAATAACTTTCTGTGGCACAATCATACATGCTTTGGGCGAAGAAATGTAGCAGGTGCAACAGCAAAAGCAAAAAAATGCACCATTTTTGTGTCCACTTTTCGTCCACCGCTCCAGAGAATTTCTCTTGTCGAGAAAGAAATGCGACAACATTGCATAATCAAGGCGCGATTGCTTCATTATTCTTCATGGCTCTTTCTCCATTTCACAATATTTTATTTATGAAATAATGATCTATAGATGTAAATCTGTCGAGATGAGATCGCGATCTGTACAAGAAGGAAAACTCTTTTGAGATTACAGTACTGCACTCTCCGTTCTAGTGTAAGTACTTAACCCTTTACCTAAAATGAAAGGCCGGTAAAGTTGCAAACAAGTTCTGGAATAACTATTTTTTATTTTTTTTGCGTAAAAACATTAGCTTATGATCCCTCATTGGAACGAGCTCAGGGAGCTCGTTCTAAAGAGGGTTCGTAAGCTGCTTTTTAGAGAAAATAAATGAAAAAAATGGAAGTTCGATATTGATTTTTTGTTAAAAGCGCTGGCCGGTTTTGTTTACTTTTGTTAAAGGGATAAGAAGACACATTTCTCTCAGTTCAGTTTTATCACACTACTACTACGCTCTGAAACGTCATGACATTATAACCGGGGACATTTTCTAGGCATGAACCGAGGTGATTTCCACTTGGGGTCAGGGCTCAGATTCGTGTCACCCCGACGATTAACGACGACATCTCTCTCCATCCATTAACAATGATCACTCTCGAGACACAACACAGATGTAACGAAAGGAATCAATAGCAACTAATGGAAGAATTCTAACTGGTAGTTGATCATAATATGATAAATATTAATCCTCTGCACACTGATGTCAAATTGGTCAAGTTTTCAGCAGCAAATATTTCCCATAATGCAGTTTGATATTTAACCAAATATACCATGTTTGACAGAGCTCTGTGAGCTCTGTCAAACAACATATAATTGGTTAAATTCATAGTTACAAAAGAGAAAAACAGAGTGATTGGAGAAAATTCTGTTGTACTACCAGAGTGCTAGAGGTTAACGCATGGGCGAATGACTTGTTCAAGACTTTTGATATGCTGGGGGATTTCTCTTTCTTGGGCTATTCTAGTAACCACGAGCTCACTCCAATAAATTACAATTGTTTACTCACGAGACATTATGCAGCGCTACGCTTCAATCAATTGTTACGGTCGGAAATGAATTAATACGCACCGGGTGTGAGAGGAAGAGGTAAAGCTTGAATGGGCTCGCGGATCACTTTTGTTCGTTGAAGTAAAGATATTAAACAAGGATTCAACAATTTATATATATAACCCGCCACTATTTACATATCCAAAATCAAGCATTTCCATCAATTATCACAATTATATAAAATACACCTTGAATCCCGTGATCGATCACTATACCCAATAATAAGTAATAATTTTTGAAAATATTGTCTGCATTCAATTCCCCCCAAACGTGTATTCGTAGGAATATATCGAAGCCAAATTAAAGTTAAGAAGCTTCTGCGTGCTTAATAACGAATTCCATTTCTCATCTTTCCACTTATCCGCGCTTGACGAAAGTAGGTAATAAAGGCGGATTCACAGCCACTTTGTACATGTACGTGTACGGTACACGTACACGATGCGTTTACCAACGTGGGATTCGGTGTTAAATCGCACGCTTGTGGGTGGCCTAGAATCCGCTGTTTTTTCTAGACTCCTAGATCGCACTTTTAACGTTCAAATACTCGGGGTGAACGTCGAATGTACACGTTTTTTTCAAAAAAGTGGAATTTGTACATTTTCACTTTTTTTTTTTTACTTAAAAATTTTTTGTCTACGTTCCCATCGCGGATCAGACCATCGATCCATCGTTGGTGAACGCGAGCAAAAAATGGTTTGCGGATTCTGGGCCAGCATAAAAAACCGGTTTGCGGATTCTAGGCCAGTGGCCTAGAATCCGCAATTGTTTTGAGGCGTGGATTTTTTATTGTTCGGTCACTGAGGGTTGAAAGGGGCTTGTTCCCCATACCGTTCCTGCGCGCCTTCGGCGTGTTAAACCATTTCATTCGAATGTCAGTCTACAATCGTCAGTCTGTGTTTTTATCAAAACTGACAAGCAGGTCGCATGTCAAAGTGACATTTACTGTATAGACACTTACTGAGAACGCTATTTTGTCACGCTTGAGATGTATTACAGGTTTTTATTCAAATGAGATTAATTGTCAAGTTAAATGGTTTATCTGAAAAACTATTTCTATGGATCAAAGCGGAAACAGTTCAAAAGATCAATTGATGTTTTGACTGAACGATTACCATGTAAAAATTTTAGAGAAATAGCGTTGTTCAACGTGCGAGTACTAACGCGGTTTTAACTCAACATATTACAAGATATTCATGGAGTATTATTTTTTCCCATATATTTTTTTTTTGCAAAAAAATTCTCGCCAGAGAATTTTTTAAAAATATTTTTTCAACTCTTGTTTTTTTGACTGAACGATTTCCATGTAAAAATTTTAGAGAAATAGCGTTGTTCAACGTGCGAGTACTAACGCGGTTTTAACCCAAAATATTACCAGATATTCATGGAGTATTATAATTTTCCCATATATTTTTTTTTTTGCAAAAAAATTCTCGCCAGAGAATTTTTTTAAAATATTTTTTCAACTCTTGTTTTTTTGACTGAACGATTTCCATGTAAAAATTTTAGAGAAATAGTGTTGTTCAACGTGCGAGTACTAACGCGGTTTTAACCCAAAATATTACAAGATATTCATGGAGTATTATTTTTTCCTATATATTTTTTTTTGCAAAAAAATTCTCGCCAGAGAATTTTTTAAAAATATTTTTTCAACTCTTGTTTTTTTGACTGAATGATTTCCATGTAAAAATTTTAGAAAAATAGCGTTGTTCAACGTGCGAGTACTAACGCGGTTTTAACCCAAAATATTACAAGATATTCATGGAGTATTATTTTTTCCCATATATTTTTTTTTTGCAAAAAAATTCTTGCCAGAGAATTTTTTTAAAATATTTTTTCAACTCTTGTTTTTTGGACTGAACGATTTCCATGTAAACATTTTAGAGACATAGCGTTGTTCAACGTGCGAGTACTAACGCGGTTTTAACCCAAAATATTACAAGATATTCATGAAGTATTATTTTGAGAATGACTTCAAGTGTGAGGATATAACTACCTGTATGATTTAACACTTTAAAACGTTGTATTTATAGATGTTTATTTGAGACTAAACTCTAAGTTTCTCATTGTCGGAAATAACTGTTGATGTGATCTTTAACACGTTCGAGGGCAAAACGCATTTAAAGAGGTTTATTTTATAAATGTTTTTCCTTAACTGGTTTTAGAAAGACAGAAGATTTTTATTTACTTAAAACATAAAAAAATAATTATACATTTAATTTTGAAAATAATAAATAACTCACATTAGCATACTGAAAGAAACATTAACAATTAAAAACGACAAATGTTTTTACAGATGGATTCTAGGCGCCGAGATCAAATTTTAGACGAGTATGAACGTGCTAAGAAGGGCTAAGAACCCATGACCGCGGGTCAAGAGCGAAGCAGGAAGGAGATAGTCGAAGAATTGAGACCCATAAAAGAGAGTTCTTTGAGAATGGGTTCATTGCCCGGTAGTTTTGGAAATCGGCATTCCGTTCAATCTACACCGGATTACGTTCCCACGGGAATTCAAACAGACTTGAGCGAGAGCGACGATACAGCTTCGACTATCACCACTGATAGCGTCGCGTCGTCCGAGGATGGCGGTAAGAGAGAACTGTTGCATGGATTTTATAAGGATTCGGACGGTAATACTTTTATCGGCGACACAGAAGTAGAAATAGATGATGATGAATTAACCATAGGTTCGAATAGATACGAATTAACTGATGGACTGCGCAGATTGCTCCTTTACGACAAGCCTAGTGATTACACGGAACAGGATTTCGACAATTACGGCGACATTCTGGTTCAGACCCACGCCATGAAGAGAAATAACGATGCCAGAGAGACGAGACCCAAAGCCAACAGAGGTTACAAGTGGACGAAAGTGGTGAAACCCATATGGGATATGAATAAGAAGTTCGTCGAATCGGTGACTGGCAAAGGGGTGAAAACCACTTTTCTTCCGAGCGATTCTGACGCTCTGTCTCAGAGATTGAGTTTGTTGATGGCGAGCAGACGGGCTGGTAACACAGGATTAGATAATCAGATAGTTACTATATCTGACGAATTGTTAAGACAGAAGGTTTTGAATAAAAACCATTATAAAAGGCTGATGAACGAATTGAAGGATTGATGTATATATAATAAGTAGAGAGAAACAAACAAACAAACAAAAATATATAAAATAAAAAACAGTAAATTTTACACTAGAATAATAAAAGTATTTAAACAACAAAACGATTTACCAGTGAAAAAAAACAAAATATATTATAAAAATAAAATATGTTGGTGATAAAGAACAGGGGATACGTCAGAACTTACGTTCAAGGCGGTTCTGGCATAGTCGATTCTATAATGCGAGCGTTCACGAGCGATGCGGGTAGAAAACTCGCATCGACCGCGTTTGAGGTCGGTAAGAAGACGGCTTTGGATGCTGGTAAGAAATCCGCATCCGAAGCCAGTGGTAGGATAGCTCCTGTGGCTGGCAAGAGGGCAGCCGACGCGTTGATCGACAAGTTGATCAGTCCGCTGGCGAAGCGAGCTGCGTTAGAGCGAACGCCGAAAAGTTGGAAAGATTTTAAGGATGCTGTGGTACCCATACAAGATTTAGCCAACATGACGAGTGGATCCGGATTGAAGAGAACTCGCGACGGTGTGATATAAATAAATAATAATATTAAAAAGTGAGTTTGAAAAAAACATAAAAAATTGTGTTTGAAAGAATCTAAAATAACAAACAAAAAAAAACAAAAAAATAAAACAAAGATGAACATTAAAGATATGTCTTGGAATGACGCCGCGAACAAGAGGTCGAATAACGAGTTCTTTCCCAAAAGCATAAGAGGCTTGATAGTGGGAAAATCGAATTGTGGAAAGACCAATCTATTGATGAATCTGTTGTCCCGACCCGACTGGTTG
This sequence comes from Pictodentalium vernedei, assembly GCA_031216915.1. NCBI lineage: Eukaryota > Metazoa > Mollusca > Scaphopoda > Dentaliida > Dentaliidae > Pictodentalium > Pictodentalium vernedei. Next base: position 735,109,411 of record CM062296.1, on the reverse strand, counting down.
GATTACGACAGATTGTTCGTGTTTGGCAAGAGCTTGTTTCAACCCGAATACAGATTGCTTCGAGAGTGCATGGATCGTAGATTGCCCAAGGACGTCATAGCCAGAATCTTTGACAGTAGGGAGGAATTCAACAAGAGTGAAGCTCCACTTTCGACCATTTTGGACGGTGCGGCGATGGAACTGATGAAGAGAAATGCATCTTCGAACGTCGAGTGTCGATTTTATGAGAACGCTAGCGACGTTCCGGATCCTAGAGAATTGAAATCGGAAGATAAGAATCTCATGATTTTCGACGATCTGCTTTTGGAGAGACAGAACCGATGCGAATCGTATTACGTTAGGGGTCGACACAGCAACAGGGACTGTTTCTACCTGTCGCAGAATTATTTTCGATTGCCCAGACAGACGATAAGGGAGAACGCTAATTTTCTATGTCTCTTTCACCAAGATCTCAAGAATCTCAATCACATCTACGGCGACCACGTCGCAAACGACATGAGCGTGGCGGAATTCAGGAGATTCTGCAAGAGGGTTTGGGATGGAGGACTTTACAATTTCGTCGTGATCGATTTGACAAGTGAATTTAATCGCGGAAAATATCGGTGCGGATTCAACAAGTTTTATGTTTCTGATGACAATAAGATAGAGCGTGAAAATAAAAAAAAATTAGAAAATAATAAATCTTCAAATAATTAGTTTGGAAAAAAAAAAAAAAAAAATAAAATTAAAATATAATGTTGGAACAAGGAAAATTGTTAGAACAGATAGCCGAGAATACGGCTGCAAAACAATCCATTCAAATCGTGGTGAGTGGCGATTCGACTCGATTTGCTACGAAATTCGAACCTTCCATCGAATTGAATAGAGAGAAAAGATACGAGATGGCGTTGGTGAATCTGGAGACTTATTATTCCTTTCCCAACGTCACCAAAAAGAATAACTCGTTCAAGTATTCCGACGGAGTGGATTGGTTGGAGATTCGAATTCCCAAAGGGAGTTACGACATAGACGATTTGAACAATTACATTCAGACGCGAATGAAGACGGATGGAAAGGGAAACAACACGATCAGACTCACTCCCAATCCTAATACCTTACATACGATGTTGGATTTGGAAGATAATTTTCGAGTGGATTTCAACACGGACGATTCTATAGGCAAGATGCTGGGATTCGATCGAAAGATGTATCGAGGCCACGCAGCATCTGAAAATACGGTCGACATTCTCGCAGTCAATAGCATTCTGGTGAACGTGGATGTGATTGCTGGAAGCTACGTGAATGGTAGCGCTCAACCGACGATCTATTCCTTCTTTTCAAACGTGTCGCCGGGTTATAAGATCGTGGAGCGACCTCGAAATTTAGTTTATCTACCAGTGATCTTCGACACATTGTATAGTCTCAAAACCACGTTGACAGATCAAAATGGTGAACTGTTAGATCTTCGCGGAGAGAGGGTGACGATACGATTTCACATAAGAGAAATATAAAAGCAGAAAAAAAATATTGTGTATATATATAAATAACAAAAATAAAATAAATGCAATATTAATTTTACAAAAATTATTTAATATATATAATTATCATTAAAACAAGAAAACAATTGAAGAAAATATATATTTTAAAAAAAAAAGAATTATGACAGAATACGTGAAAAAAAACGTGAACATATCTGCAGGGCAGAGGAAGAAACTTGAGAGAGCGTTAAGAACTCGAGGCGAGGTGGTGAAATTCAAATTCACTCACGAAGATCTGACGAGAGGAGGTCAGGATTCGATCGCCTGGACCAAAAGTCAAATCAAAAGGATGGAGAAAGCGATTCGTGATGGAAGAGGGTTGACGGTGAGATTGAGTCCCGCTCAATTGAGATACAATTTGAGAATGAAAGATGGTTTCATACCGCTATTGGCAGGAATCGTCGCAAAAGCATTACCCTTCGCCTCAAAGGCACTTCCCTTTCTCGGAAAGACTCTGGGCGTGGGAGCTCTCACGGGACTTGCGAGTTCGGCAGTTGAGAAATTAATGGGTGGCAGCGGACTGTTTTTGAAGAAGGGAGGAGCCGTGTGTTGCGTTCATGTAGACGACAGTGGTAAAGGCTTGTATCTAGAACCCGTTAGAGGTGGCAACTCTTTGAGTGGAAACGGTCTCTATCTGAAGAGTGGACAGAACGTTGAGCGACTCGGCAAGGGTTTGTTGCTTGGTGAGAATTCGCCGTTTAAGAATATACTGATTTTGAATATGTTATTATAATATAAAAAAAACATTATATAATTATATAAATATAAATCATAGAAAGTATAAAATAATATATAAAATGGATAAAAAGGTGGAAAAACAATTAGACGATAATGATGAATATCGGGAGACAGAGTGCGAAAAAAAAGATGTGGAAAAATGGTTAGACGCTAATGATGGTTATCTAAGGAAAGAACTGATGAAAGAGTTAGATAAACAGCGGGATAGACGGTTGAAAATGAAAAGAATGAGACGCTTTCCACCGTCACCACTACCTTCTGAAGAGAATGGTAATGATGCGAGTGTTACCAAGAGATGCACAACATTCGTTCATAATTATGATTCGGATAAACAAATGTGTTGTTATAAAAACGTATGATATTACAAAAAAAAGAAAAAAGAAAAGAAGAATCGACGCTGAAATTTAAGAAGAAAGGAAACGTTATTATAATATATGGTAATAGTGAAGAAGGAAAACAAAAAAAAAAAAAAGTAATGAGATCTAAAGATGATCTCATTACGTTTTTTTTTTCCTTCTTCTTTGCTAAAAAAAATCAATCTCTCTATTGTTTATATTTCCAAGTTCGTTATTAGCATGTTGACACTCGTGTTTTCAAGATGATCTCATTACGTTTTTTTTTCCTTCTTCTTTGCTAAAAAAAATCAATCTCTCTATTGTTTATATTTCCAAGTCCGTTATTAGCATGTTGACACTCGTGTTTTCTCCTTTTTCGCAAATGTGTTGAATGTTTATCTTTACTCTTTTGAGTTTTGTTACTTCGGTCAACTCGCTCTCACCACCCAATTTCTTCACGAGTTCGAATGAGATGTTTGGAAATATGTAACTTCCATAGGGCAACGACAAATCGTCCTTGTCGAATTCTCTATCTTCGGCGATGATGATGTTCTGCAGATCGCTTTTGTACTTGTAAAACAAATCGAGCGCGGCTTCATCCGATAAGGCATGCGATATTTGTCATATTTGTGCTCTAAGCCCATCGTCTCGACCTCGTTCAATTCGATGGGATCGTGTCATTGTAATCTATAGATTTTAAAACCTAATTTCTTACACATTTTGACTCATTTCAATTTCAGTTCGCATCTTTTAGGTGTTGTTGTTGTCATGATCGATTGTTTGGGTTTTTTTTGTTTTATGAATTCTTGCAAATAATGTATATTTTAAATTTTGTATTTAAATAATAATTTGTTAAAAAAGTTTGTTTATTTTTTTTGCTCTTTATATATATATAAAAAAGTTTTGTTTTTTTTAATTTTTAATTTTCTTTAATGTAAAATTTTTTTTAATGGAAGTTTTTTTTCTCTTTATATATATATAAATAAAAAGTTAAATTTTAACATCCTTTTTCTTCTCGTATTAAATCAATTTTTTTTTCACGTTTAGAATGTGCAAGACTTCGAACGTTTCTTGACTTTAGAAGATTTGATTCGATTCATGAAAGAAGCAGACGAGTTATCATCATCTATTGAGAAGGAATCAGGTGACATGAACATGCATCTGCTTCGTGGAAATTTGTTTTGAACCTCGTGCAAGACTTCGCGTAAAAGTCGTAAGAGTTCTATTTGTCTTGAACCTTCTTTTTTAATAGTTTGATCGACATTGTCGATTAATTTTTGTTTGCTAATAGTATTACGATTTGATTTTCTATCGCAAATCATATTGTTTTCTTTTGAAATGCGTAAATATAAATTACGATTTTTTTCTTCTTGGTTTTTTGGAGAATAATGATTTATTAAACAACATCGACGTTTATGTCGAAATTCCGTTGTGGATGTTGTCGTCATGATCGATTATTTGTTTTTTTTTTGTTTTATGAATTCTTGCAAATAATGTATATTTTAAATTTTGTATTTTAATAATTTGTTTAAAAAGTTTTTTGTTTTTTTCTCTTTATATATATAAATAAAAAAGTTAAATTTTTAACATCCTTTTTTTTTCTCGTATTAATTCAATTTTTTTTCACATTAAGGAACATAAAAAATTGATTAATTTCATCAAAAAAAAAATTTTTCACATTAAAGAAAAAAATAGAAATTAAAAAAAAAATCTTTTTTTAAACAAATTATTTAACTACAAAATTCGGAAAAAAAATCTTACAAATGAAGCAAACAGATAAAAAAAAATTGGAAAATTTAAATGAGAAAACCGTACCTCAGTTAAATGAGATTTGTAAACTATTAAAAATTTCACATTTCAGAAATCATAGAACTAAATCAAAAAAAATTGAAGTCATACAGAAATATTTGCGAAACGATGGAAAGGCAAACGAAATGTCAATAGCAACGACGTCAAAAAATGCATCGGTTGTGAAAAATGAGAAGAAGAAGAAGAAAAAGATAGTAAAAGGAATCGAAATGCCGACATAAAAAAAACCCCAAAAACGTTTCGATTGTGAAAAATAAGAAGATGACTAAATGAAAAGCCGTTGAAGAAGAACTTCAAGTTTCAAAAGAAAAGAAAAGAAAAACTAAAACGAAAACGAGTGATGCACTTCAGATTCTAGACAAACGAGATCTTTCAAGCGAAATTCGACGAGCAATCAACGAAGGGAAAGGAGAAGAATATGAAGCACAACTCATCATGGAACTATTCCAATCGAAACCCATAGAATGGGAGAGTGCGAACAAAGGCGTTTTTAAAACTTTTGACGTGGTTCCCACGTTCAAGAAAATCGATCCGAAATCATTCATGGAATGGGTGAAGAAAAAAGTATTGGATTTGTTTCACGAACACATGAACGTGGGACTAAAAATTAACATGATACTCCATTGCATGATGAATAAAATCGACGTGAAGTCCGGCGAGAGCATCGTGAAAAATGCATATTTCAGATCTAACGTCGAACCTGTACTTCGAGGTTCAGATTTATCAGACGTTTTCGAAAAGATGAAAGACAAGATGTTGACGTCTCTCGCGAATTATCAACATGAAGGTAGTAATTGGACGTTCGATGAGGTGTTGAAACTCAAAATTCATATAACTAAAAACGATTCGTTGAAAGGATCTTCCTACTTGGAATTACCGTATTTCTTGGCTAAAAAACACGCCGTGGTCAACATGAGAAATAAAGATGATCAGTGTTTTAAATGGGCAGTCACCTCCGCTTTATACCCTGTCAAAATGCATACCTATAGAGTTTCTCGTTACGAGGAGACTTCTAAAAATCTCGATTGGACCAGAGTGACTTTTCCAACAGAGTTAAAACACATCAAACGTTTCGAGGCTCAAAATCCCACCATAGTGGTGAATGTCTTGGGATACGATGATGAAAAACAAACGATTTATCCTCTCAGACAGACTTCATATCTCGAAAGAGAAAAGACAATTATTTTATTATTGATTTCGAATGGTGACAATCGTCATTATTGTTGGGTTAAACATCCAAGCCGATTACTGTCGAGACAAAATAATAAACATAAAGGAAAGATATCTTTATGTTGCAACTGCATGAACATGTTTAAGAGCGAAAAATCGTTAGCGAAACATCAGGAATATTGCAACGAAAATCGAGGTGGCGCCATCGAAATGCCCAAACCCAACACCATCGTGAAGTTTGAAAATCACAATAGAAGGTTAACAGTACCATTCATCGTGTAGGCCGATTTCAAATGTTTCACCACAAAAATGAGTTCCTGTCAACCCAACGCTCTTCAAAGTTATGTCGAAAGATATCAAAAACACATGCCTTCGGGCTATTGCATTTACGTGAAATGCGCTTTCGACTCGCAACACGACATGGGTCCCTTCACCTACATGAAACAGTATGAAGACAACGACGTGGCTCAAAGGTTCGTGGAAGAGTTAGAATCGAAAATTCTAATGTTATACGACAAATTCAAAACTCCAGTAAAAATGATTATCACGCGAGAGCAGCAGGACGAAAATAACAGAGACACCGAAGTCACATATGCAGACAATCATTCGACGAGAATTCGGAGGAAAATAAGAAGGTCAGAGACCATGATCATTACACAGGTCTGTATCGTGGTCCGGCTCACAGCAAGTGTAATTTAAAATATCGAGACGCTGTTTTCTATCCAGTGATATTTCACAATCTCTCAGGTTACGACAGTCATCTGTTCATAAAAAATCTCGGCACCTCCCACGAAGAATTAAATTGCATCGCGAACAGCGAAGAAAGATACATTTCATTCATGAAATGGAAGGTCATGGAGAAGAAAAGAGTAATCAATGGAGAGGCGTTGGAAGAAAAAACGAAATCCATTCGTAGAAGCATACGTTTCATCGACAGTTTTAAATTCATGTCGACCGCTCTGGAAAAATTAGTCGATAACATGAGTAAGGATAAATTTAAAATCACGAGCGAACATTTCGGAGAACGAGTAGACGTCATGTTGAGGAAAGGAGTCTATCCTTACGATTATATGAACGATCTAAAGAGATTCGAAGACACCGCACTACCTTCAAAAGAAGATTTTTATTCGCAATTATACGTATCCGACATTTCCGACTAGAATTACGAACACGCCAAAAACGTGTGGAAATCATTCAATATGAAAACCATAAGAGATTATCATGATCTCTATCTGAAGACTGACGTTCTGCTCTTGGCAGACGTGTTCGAAAATTTTCGAGACGTCTGTCGTCGAAATTACGATCTGGATCCCACTTGGTATTTCACCGCACCTGGTCTGATGTGGGACGCTCTGTTGAAGACCACCAAAGTCCAATTGGAATTATTATCCGACGTGAACATGTTGCTCATGTTCGAAAGGGCTGCGAGAGGTGACGTCTTGATGATCTCCCACAGATATTCTGAAGCTAACAATCCCTACATGAAAGAAGGTTTCGATTCGAAATGATCGAATAAATACATACAGTATTGGGATGCTAATAATCTGTACGGTTGGGCTATGAGTCATCCTTTACCGATTGGAAATTTCGAATGGGTGACTGAACCAGAAGAGATGCAAAAATGGAGAGACTATCCTTGCATTTTAGAAGTCGATTTGAACTATCCAGAAGAATTACACGATCTACACAACGATTATCCGCTGGCTCCCGAAAGAATGGAACCGAACGAAGGAGACGAGGAAAAACTCATTCCCAATTTATTTAACAAACGTAACTACGTCGTCTACAGCGAGAATTTGAAACAATACGTCGATTACGGGATGAAACTTGTCGACATACATCGCATCATTCGATTCGACGAAGAGCCTTGGATGAAAAAATACATCGATCTCAACACGAATCTCAGAATTCGAGCCGAGAACGATTTCAAAAAAGATTTCTTCAAACTCATGAACAACTGCGTGTACGGTAAATCGATGGAAAACATCAGGAAGAGAACCGACGTTCGACTCGTCACGTCTGAGAAAAGAGCTAAAAAATTAGTGCCAAAACCCAATTACAAACACCGAACCATATTCGACGAAAATCTAGTAGCCGTTCACATGCAAAAGACGCACCTGAAGTTCGACAAACCATATTATCTCGGACCGATCATCTTAGATATCAGCAAGCAATTGATGTACGAGTTTCACTACGATTACGTCAAACGAAAATTTGGTGATAAAGCCAAACTACTATTCACCGACATGGACTGTTTAGTTTACGAGATAGAGACGAAAGACATCTACCGAGATATATCTCTGGACGTGGCCACGTGGTTCGACATGAGCAATTGTCCCGTCGATCACCCGTCCAACATTCAATCGAACGACAACAAGAAGTTGTTGGGTAAATTTAAGGACGAGAGCGGCGGTAAACAAATCGTCGAATTCGTGGGCTTGAGACCCAAACTGTATGCTTATCGTCTAGAAGATGAAGAGATCAAGAAGTGCAAAGGGGTTAAAGCATGCGTGGTGAAGAAAACCATCACTTTTCAAGAGTATAAAAATTGTCTGTTAGAAAGTGGTCCGGTGTATAAGACTATGAAATCGATTCGAAGCGAAAATCATGACTTGTATACCGAAATAGTCAACAAGATTTCGCTGACGGCCGACGACGATAAGAGATTCGTGTTAGTGGATAAAATAAGCACTTTGGCACCCGGGCATTGAATTTCGGATCTAATTAGAGATGATATGAATGTGGATGATTGGATTCCAGATATGAGTAAGGATGATAGGATTCCAGATATGAGTAAGGATGATAGGATTCCAGAAAATGAAGAGGAATTAGACAGATTTGAGATTATGGAAATCGATAGAGACATCGAGAGTGTTAGTTTAAAAAGAAAAAGACAAAAAAAAAAAAAAAAATAATGTCATTTTAGTGAATTATAATATAATAAATAAATAAAAAAAAATATATACGCATTTATGAATAAGAAAATAGAGATATCCGTAGAAGGTGTCGTCTTACCTAACGAACCCCTATCCAACATCGATCTGTCGAATGCGGCGAAGGATTTGAAAATCAAAGATTTTCTAGGTGTGTTTTCCAGAGATGCCTTGCCGAAGAGAAGACCTCGACAATCGGAATGCGGAATTTTAAATCTAGACGATTCATCGAGTGAAGGCACTCACTGAGTGGCATGGCTCAAGAACGGGAAGAAGAAAAATTATTATTTCGACAGCTACGGAATCTCACCACCAAAAGAAATAAAGAACTATTTCAACAAATCGATGGTTCGTTACAACACAGAACAAGTGCAATCACCAGAACAAGTGTTTTTCGGTCACCTGTGTCTCTACGTTCTCAAGAGATGGTCTGAAGGAGATCGGTTTCAAGACATTCTCAATGACTTACATTAGAGAGAGATTTTTTTTTATAGTATATATAAAGATAAAAAAATTATTTTAAAAAATTTTAATCGAATAAAAACGAAAAATAAAAATAAAATTATTCATTTTTTAATAAACTGTGTTTTGAATATATTTTTTTTAAAAAAACAAAAAAAAATCTCAAAAACAACATGCCAGTCGATAAATTTGGTAGAAGTGATGACGAAAAAGTCAACCTAAGAAAGAAGAGGAAGATGTTCGAAGTCGACGATGGTTACGACGTTGCCAACTTGGACGAACGTTACGTTCGGAGACACAAACCTCGAGAGGAACCTTTGAACATGAACGATAAGAAGCTCTACAATCTTCCCGAGCTGATAGATCTCGCAGATGCTGCGACTAAAAAATACATCGACAGGGGGAACGCCGATTTCGAACGAATCATGCTAGATAATTACGTGGATAAAACCATGACCGACGATCTCAATCTGAAATCCAAACGTTTGGTGAACATCGCAAATCCCATAGATCCCACCGATGCCGCGACCAAGAAATACACGGACGACTCTCACGCGAGATTCAGCAAACACCTGAGAAATAGATACGTTCAGAAAACGATGCACTCGGAATTGAACGCCAATTCTAACAAGATAACGAACGTGGCCACTCCCACGAATCCCAAGGACGTGGCGACCAAACACTACGTAGATCTGGAACAGAGAAAGTCTGACAGACGAGAAATGAAATCGGATCTGAATGCGGGATTCAACAAGATATTGAATCTGCTCACGAATCTACTGGATCCCGTGAACATGACGGATGCCTGCACCCTGATTTCGGTGGTGGAGAAAGTCAAATATGCTAGACAATTGATCACCGTGTGGGCCGAGGAGGCCGGCACCTTAGATGAGGGAAAAGCTGAGTGGTCTTTCGGAAATGGAGGTAGCGGATCGAAACATGGTCAGGTGGGATATCCCATGCCGCTGGGAGGTGAAATCCTTCGAATGAGTCTGGTTTCCTCGGATTTGAATAACAGAGCGGTCGTCAATCTCATGGTGAATGGAGTAGAGAGCGATAAGAGATACAGCATCGAAAAGACTGAGAATCAACACGCAAATGTTAGCACGTTCGGCACGCCTCTCAAAGTGAACGCCGGAGACAGGATTAATTTCGTTACGAAAACCAATAATCCCGAAGTGGCCACTTCCGTGGTGAGTCTACTGATCGAAGTAGTTCCTTTGAACAAACAGTGAACGCGTGGAAAATAATGAATTAAAAAAAAAAATAATGTGTGATTTATTTAAAAACAAAAAAAAAAAGTAATGAGATTTAGAAAGATGTTCAATCTCTCTGGATCACATTACTTTATTTATTTTTTTTTTTGTTTTTTTTGTTTGTTTTTTAATATTTACTCATTACTTTTTTTTTATTTTTGTTTTATTTTTTTTTCACACACGTCTCTCATCGAATGATCGACATCTTATTTCCGTCCGATTCGAATTGTAATTCTCAGTCCGACAGGACCAGGGCGAAGGCTTCGGTTTTTCTCAGAACGTTCCTATCGAATTGCATCTTGATCTGAATGTCTAACACGCTAGTCTTGAGTCGTTCACTCTGTTTACTGACATCGAATACGAACATGGGATACATCGACTTGTATTCGCTGGGAGATATGTTAGGGTTGCTCATCAATTCGTCTAGACCGTGATACTTGTTTCTAAAATCAGCGGCGTCGCCGTACAGTCTGCAGAAATCGTTCTTGTCGAACGACGCATTGTAATCGATTGCTGGATATCTCGTGGCGTTCAGAAACACTTGCATGTTTCTCAAATGGCAGTGATCGAACAGCGACGCATTCTTTTCCTGAGACCCGTCCCTATCGGTCTGAAATGCAACCACGATGAAACGCGGTCTCTCGGAAGCGGATTTCACCGTCAATCTCCAATCGAAGTGATTCGTGGAGGGAGGAATGCTAGCCGTGTCGCACTGTCTCATTCTAAATCCCACGGGTAATTTACTCTTGGATTCTATGATCTTGTAGAGACGCGCTTTCTCCACGATCGAAGGCTCCACGTGTGGAACGAACCACGATATCTTGTGTAGAGTTATCTTACCCGCATTGGTCGCAGTGAGTCTCACTATTGCGTCGTCGTCTCCTTTTCGAATCAACGTCAGATTGTGTTTGAATCCGTACATGATCTTGTTGTAATCGTCCGCAAATCCGAAGATGTGTTTCAAAGGTATCCTGAATGAAAACGTTCCTTTACGTCTGGACGTCTTGACGACGTAGTCGAATATCAAGGCGGCGCCGGCGCTAGCAGGGCCGACGGTGTCTTTCACCCACAACTGATTAAGTCATCTGGATTTCCAAAAATCATCAGGATACGTCAAGAGTCCGAACATCGTGGTGGCCTGACCGGGATGAAACACGGATTCTATCTCTTGTCCAGATAGCATGTATTTTATATTACTGAATAGATGCATGATGCCATTATTGGCTAGAGTAACCGTGTCGTCGTCGGCGTAGTCGCTCCCATCTTCCTTGGTGAGACGTCCCTGCACCACTCTGTAACTCTCGCTAGGATGTATGAATAGATCTTGAGCTTCGACGTTGATTCTTATCTCTCCCACATTGTTCAAACTCGTTCCGGTTACCGGTTCGTATTCGTGAACCTCATATTCATGAATACTTTCATCTTTCACTATGTTTTGTGCTATATCTAGTATATTTGTCATTTTTAAAGGATTTTTGTTCTTTTTTTGTTTATTAATTAGCTTGCTTTTTTTATCTAAAAATAGTTTTAATTATTTTGTTTATTATTATTTTTCTCTCTTATATATATATGTGTGTAAACAAGAAAATGTTAAAGAGAGTAAATAAAAGAAATTTGTTTTCTTTATCAAAACTTTGTCTTCTGTAATTGTTGTTCATAAAACTTTCCGATGATCTCTTCTCCATCCAAAGCTTCGATTTCGTAAGTCACCGGATCGGTGTGAAATATTTTGATTATCACGAAGATTTCCGAGGTCCATCGAGGAGTATAACCCTTTTCGAAGTGCTTCTTATAAGCGTAGATTCTTCTCACTCGATCACCGACCGCAAATTTCGGCGTTCTAGACTTCTTCCTGATCTTAGATCTTTCAGGATATAGATTCGCGTAGACCCGTTTTTCATTTCGAGGATCGCTAGTTTCCACGGGAGTCATCTTGATCGATCTATGTTGTTGTAATCTTTGACCAGACCGTTCAGAGCGTATATGTATTTCTTGGTCGAATTCGCCGTGAAGTATCTGTGCATCTTTTCCTTCATCGTTCGATTCCAACGTTCCACCACGCTGGCTTTCTCTTCGTTTTCGATCGAGTAGAGGTCGACCAATCGATGAACGTGCTTGTTGTAGAATTCCTTTCCCTTATCCACCAACAATTTACTCGGTTTTCGAGAAGACGAGTCGAACACGCTCTTCAGAGCCTCGGCGACGCAGGGTCCCGATTTATTCTTCAAAGCTCTGATCCAACCGTATTTGGAAAACACGTCGATGACCGTCAATAGATATTTGACACCCTCGTTCCACCTCGAAAACGATATCATGTCGACCAAGTCGGCAGACCAAATATCATCCAAACCCTTCACGAACACCCTTCTCTTTCTAAATTTACGCACGATGGGTTTGTGTAACTCCTCTGCCAATTCGCTCGTCAATAATCGTTTCTTCTTCTTCTTTTCAGATGCACTTTTTTTTTTGAACGCCCCATCCGATTCGACGTTTCGCACCGATCAGATTGCCGACCAGCGAACGTTCTATCTTCTCTCTCCTGGTCGGATTCGATATGCCTCTCAATTTCCCCAACATGTTTTTATCGCAGACGTCGTTGCGAGTCTTGGTGTCGGGATGTCCGGCGTAGCACAGATCGTGATCATACGTGGTCGCGTCCACCCTATTCACAGGTTTTCTCCAAGATTTGGGAGTCAGATCGGCGTTGAGTCTCTTGTTCAATTTTGTTCCGGGTCCCGTGAAACTGTGACCGGGCAGATGCATTTCGAAAGGTAGATTATTGATCATTTTGTTCACGATGCCTTTACCTTTGCTCGCGTTCTTTTTTTTTGATGAATCGAGTCTTGATAGAACCACACACGTCGCAAATTCCGCGAAGCATTTGTCTGTCGTTTTTAGTTCGTACTTCTCGAGAATTACTCGTCTCGGTAACTCTCTTACACCTTACGCAATACATTTTAAGAGTTATTTAAATTAATTTCGTTTTTTTTATTTTATATATAAATTTAATAATTAATTAATTCTGTTCTTATTATATATATATATATTTTTTTTAATCGCTGCTCTTGAGTTCTATCATCTTACTGACTTCCTTCCTAGCCTCTTTCCTCCCCTTTTCCACGAGAGAATCCTTCATCTCTTCTTTTATGATCTGACGAGTCTTGATTCTCACGGCTTCTTTCATGGCATCGAATTTCGTTTTCTCGCTCAATATCGCGAAGTATTCTCCGTCCGATATCCTACCGTCTTTCAACGCCATCCAGATCATTTGGGATGTCGTGTCGATCTTGGAGTCGGCCAAGACGCGAATCTTGTCGTGTTTCCTCGCCTTCAGATATAATTTCCTACTCAAAAAGTTTCCGAGTGTGCTAAACAATCCGGCGGCGAGAGCCACTCCTTCTACGGTCAACACGATCGGAATGCCGACCGCGGTCGACAACAATCCGATGCCGGCCGCGTGTAAACCCATGGAAATCGTGATGAGTGTCGTGTCGATCGCGTTGACGAATTTCACGAAACGCGAATACTTCTTCTTGAGAGAACGGCAAGAATCTCTCTATCGAGTTAGATACGATTGGATTCTACTGATTTTATCGATGCGATACCTCTCTCCTCTTTCTCTTCTTCTAGCGACGGTGCCGTTGGCAAAACGCCGTTCGGCTTCTCGTCCTCGTCGTCCACTAACGTCGGATACAATTTATTTCTGGTTCTCATTTTTTGTGTTTTTTTTTCTTTCTAATATTAGATAAAAAATTTATGTGTGTATTTATTTTTTATTTTCTATTCTCCCTTATTTTATATCAACGAGAAAAACTTAGACGTATGCTTCATTGAACAATAATTTCATGACGCATCCCTTGTCTTCTAAAGTCAGACTTCTACGCGCCAATTTCAGTTCTTCCGAAACTGTGGGCTTGTCTCGATCCTTACAGAAGAGTAATCTCTTCCAAAACGCGATCACTTCGTCGATTTGAACGCGTTCGAACGCCGGTTCGAAATACTTGACGACCATATCTTCCCTTTCCATCGTCAGACACGAATGATTCTCGTGATCGAAGTCAAGGTGATCCCGACATCCGACGCATCGTTCTAACAAGAGGCGACCTAATTGTTCGTTCACACAGAATGCGTAGGCTCTCATCAGCATTTTTAAAAGAAACCTTGCTCTAATAGTCTGGGAAGCGCTCATGATTTACGTATTTATTTTTTTTATTATCTATTCGATTTGATATATTTATTTTTTAAATAACTATTTATTTATATTTTTTATTCTCTCCTATATATATCATCACTTTTTTTATTTCCTCGGGTATTCCCCCCACTCACGTCAGAAATGGAAGCGCTCAATAGTAGTCTGTTACGTTTTTTGGAAAAAATCCGGGTATTTCCCCCACTTACGTCAGAAAGGGATGCGTCCAATAGTAGTCTGTTAAGTTTTTTTGGAAAAACCCACCGCATCAAAAACAATAGCGGATTCTAGGCCACTGGCCCAGAATCCGCAAACCGGTTTTTTGATGCTGGCTCAGAATCCGCAAACCATTTTTTGCTCGCATTCACCAACGATGGATCGATGGTCTGATCCGCGATGGGAACGTAGACAAAAAATTTTTAAGTAAAAAAAAAAAAAAAGGGAAAATGTACTATTTTCACTTTTTTGAAAAAAACGTGTACATTCGACGTTCACCACGAGTATTTGAACGTTAAAAGTGCGATCTAGGAGTCTCAAAAAAAACCCCAGCGGATTCTAGGCCACCCGACATTTTTGTGAACAAGCGTGTGATTTAACACTGAATCCCACGTCGGCAAACGCATCGTGTACGTGTACCGTACACGTACATGTACAAAGTGGCTGTGAATCCGCCTTTATTACCTACTGACGAATTATGCGAAGCCGCATTTATTGCTCAGATTCGCCTCTCAATTTATCTGTCTTTCACTGACCATTACGCATTTCGTGCTTTTACAGTACGGCTAGCATGGACTGGTCACTTTCAACGGGTGGGCTCTATTTCAACGGCTGCAATAATGTTGGATTCAAAACACTAATTATAGGAATAATCAACAAAATTGTAATTAATGAAGCACCGGGTTGTACCCGCTGCTTTATTAATTAAAATGTTGCTGCCGATGGTTCTGGTAAATTCATGCGTGTACTGGTCACTTTTCACGGGTGAGCAATAATATTAGATTCCAAATGCTTATTACGGGAATAATCAGCAAAATTTTAATTAATGAAGTACCAGATTGTAATTTTTTCTGACGATGATTTTTATAACCTGGTAAATTCATGCCTGGATTACAAGCATTCCACAACGGCTTGACTGTAACTGTGAAACTATAACACAACTTATTATGACTCACGTTTGTAACATCAGCCGTGATTGGTTAATTTGACACTTTCTAAAAGTATAGTACTGGAGATTTGGGGACAAACACGGGTACTATCAGAACGTTCTTCCCTGGAGACATGAGAACAAAGAATATGTAAGCTTCACTACCATTGATCTGCGTCGATTACGCACGCTTTGATTAAAATTTCTCAACTCCAAACGCTGGCGCTGTGTCTGATTAACGTTTTTCGTCACCGAAAGACACAAACTTACCAACAAATATATCATCTTCAGTGGGTGTGTTTTTAATTTTAACTGCAAACAATGAATTCAAAAGAATCAGAAATATTAAAAACTCACGCGTTGTTCACCACTTCAGTGAATCCTGAATATGAGTTATGACTTCAGTCAATTATATTTCTACAAGTTTAGGACTCCTCGACCTCACTGAGCCTCCGCCTCAAGTTCAAAATAAATTGTTTCACTCCGCTTAATTCTAACAACCGTCGTCGCCCAAGAACATGAATTTATAACATGAACAGCATGATGCAGTTGTAAACACTTGCATTTGGTGATATACAACCCCAAAAGCGACGGCACTTGTGACAAGTCAATTTCGAATTTGTTGATCTGGCAACTCCTAAAGAGACGTCATTCGTTCGAAATGACGACATGATTTTGGATTCGACTACATTGTTATTACAAGATTGATGGCATGTTGCAGTTAACACTTAACAATGAAAGCTATTTTTGTTCAGCATAATAAAATAATTAGAACGTTTCTTTGCATGTTCTATCGGTCGATAGTACCTGAGTTTGTGTGATTTCTGAAATAAAACCTTCAGCAGCTTCAGGTTTCATTTCAGAAACCACACAAACTCAGGTACTATCGACCAACAGAACATGAAAAGAAACGTTCCAATATTATAATAGGGTATCCGGCCCTTGACTGCTGGAAATGTCATTAACCAGTAGTAAACAGACTACCTATCTGATACCAATGTTATCACAGTAAGATAACTGTTGCTTTATAATTCTCTAAATACACAGCATGAATCTTCCTATTTTCTCACAGTCCTGTTGACTTCAATCAGAATCCTTCTTGTCCAAATGGCAGCCCTGATCGACATCATACGAATATACGACGGTGGACACTATTTTTGTTCCATCTTCTGTCACGACCATTTCCTCTTTCTTGTGTTATTAAATAAATGGGAAGCGTCTTATACATGAAACTACTTTCTTTGTTTCTTTTGATGAATAAATCCCTTGCGACCCGGTTAACCTTATTTTATTTCACTTGGATCACACAGGCCTAGCTTTACTATTGCCTCAAATGGGGTCTGCGGGGGTAAGCACGCGGTTAGAATTCCCGGCAGTTTACGTTGGTGTGATAGATTATCAATAATTTGTTTCTTTTGGCAATTAAACATCGGGTTAATCTTAATTCATTAACTCAACAAAGATACAAATTTACAATAGACTTATCAAGGCTTGTCACGACAAATGGCTGGCAGCTGAGTTAAACAAGCTCAATTTTGAAAACAACGTCTGTTTGACATTCTTTGGACAAACATGGCTTTCACGGTTAGAACTCCCGAACCAATTAATTATCGCAAATCGAGACATATCTTGATCTAGTGAAATTAACCGGGATTATTATAAAGCTTACCAGGATTATTTCTACGTGGCAGACTATTATATATTTATTTATTTATTAAGGTTTAACAACAATTTAACAGCCAAGGTCATACCGTGTCGGTGACAGTTTTACAGGTGAATGCAGCCGGAGTACACGAGGAGAACCACCAAGCAACGACGAGCAGCTGCCAGCCCCCCCCCCCCCCCCCCAAACATCGTAACTCCACACTACAACACAGGCAAGATTAGATTGGTTAGAGTGGTTGAAGACATGCGCACCATCGACGTACAGTACGCCTTAGTGCACGGCGTAATCGTGCCCTCATGTGGACATTCGGGGTTAAGTGCCTTGCCCAAGGACACACAACGCGGGAGTCCGAATCGATCGCCCAGACGGTCAGCCATCCAAGGACTAACTGGGCTCGACGTTGCTTAACTTCGGTGATCTGACTAGAACTGGTTACCCCACCGCGACCCCATGTGACAGCCTATCAAACCAGCAAGCTTTCTAATATATACGCCGATCTCAACATACTCGAAATTCAAGCTTGACGTCTATTCCTATCTACTGGAGTGCTATAGTGTTCCATTAAGACAGAACAATACGAGGGTTGAGTACAGAGGCACGGGTGGGCTAATATCAACAGCCCGAGGTGGATGTTTTCCTGTATGTCAGGCGCGCCGAATGTGCGCGTGGCATACAGAAAAAAACACCCCCAAGGCTCGTTGATTCCTGTCCCCCGACTCGAGTTGTGTTCTGTATTCATACCACAAATAAACTTGACTTAAGTGAATAAAGCTCACATTTTTAAAGAAAAGTACACCTTCAGCGGGCTGATACTTTCCATGCTTGACACTGTTTGGTGTCGAAGCATTTCAGTCACGTCATAACATCATTCGGACGTGTAATGTCCAATCAGATGTGTTCTTTTCTTGACATTTGTATGTGTAATCCAGATTCCACGCGTTGTGTACCAAGAATATTCCCCAATGTTTGCATTGCAAAACTCTTTTACAAACTCTGACGTTGATATGCCAAGCAGACACATGCTTCGATCATGACTACTATAATACAAAACTCTGCTTAAAGGACATCGGGGCAGTACACAAAAGCCATGATGGAGCACATAAATGTCCCAAGAAAGCATTCCTAAATAAAACTAGCAAAATGAGAATGCGTGTCCATCAGAGTACCATTTTACACTATTCATAACGACCCTGTTCTCTTCAAACGCAAATCATGGCTTCTGCAAAGGTCAGTTAAGATGCCGACGGATTCGAGAAACTATGACTGACTCTGTCGTGTATTGATGAGCGTGGTTCGTAACGATTCCGGCCTTCTTCGACAGTCGTTACGCCACTGTGTTCAAGATTCTTTTTTATTTAAAGGTGTGCGATTCCTGGTTATGCAAATGATACATATCGGATTCAAAGTTTTCAACACAGTCTTCTAATAAATGCCTCGATACCATACAGCAACGAGGATGGCATTCTATATGACCAGTGTAATATGTATATACCTAACAATACATCTAACTTCAATGAAGAAGGAATTCCAACCAGTAGTTCAAAGAGAGCATGTAACAGTTGGGTTTATGATAAATCAGTTTTTGAGTCCACAACCACATCACAGGTAATTTGTTCGACGAATTATTTCATCTGTTATTTCTAAAATACTAATTGTTTTTTTGGGAGGTCATGTGAATAGGAATTTCTGCCCTCTATTTATATAGGAATATTCCTATATTTATATACAGGAATTTTCTACCCCCATATATATTATTTTCATTATATTTTTGTTCAAAATGGTAGCTCGGTGACTCAGTGGTTTTGGCATTGGACTTCAAATCGAAAGATCCACGGTTCGATCTCCGCCAGGGGCAATTACGTTGTGTCCTTGTGCTAAGCACTTAACCCAGACTGCCCATGTGGGGGCATGGTGGCACTTTGTACTAAGGCGTACTGCACGTCAATGGTGCACCTGTCTTCAACCAATGCCAATCATGCTTGTGCGGAGTTAGTATGCTGGGGAGTCTAAGAGTTGTTCACCGTTGCTCAGTGGTTCTCCCCGGGTTCTCCGACTTCCTCCTCCCCGTAAACGAAACGAGGCGACCCTGGCTGTCGAGAGTGTCGTTCCACCCTAATAAATAAATAATAAATATTTTCGGGAATTTTATGACAAGCACACGAGTTGTCTGTACATACTCCACACGCCATTGTGTGACTCGCTCCTGGATTATGACAGAACCTGGTTGCGTTTTTGCTCCCGCTTAAAAAATAATTTTAATATTATTTTGGTGATATTAGGAACAAATGTAGATATTGTTGTCTTCTGTTTGTTCGGTCGTCCACGAAGTACATGTATCCTTCCAAATAATTAACCCTTTACGCAACACATAAGATATCAAAATTTATTATTTTAATTATTCTTTTTATGAGTTTCCAAAAAATCAACAAAACCATATCATGTGATCCCGATTTGGAACGAGGTCGATGAGCTCGTTCCAATGAGGGGTCACCTGTCATGCTTTTGTTTAAACTTTTTCAAAAGAGAATAACCTTTACCCAAAACATAAGATATAAAATTTATTATTTTAACTATTGTTTTTTTAAAATATTCCTCCAAAAATCAACAAACCCATATCGTGTGAACCCGTATTGGAACGAGATCAATTAGCTCGTTCCAATGAAGGGTCACATGTTACGGCTTTATTGAAACATTTTTTGAAAAAATATATTTTCTCAACTGCTTAATTTGAAAATTTATAGGGCGGATGAGGCCGATTCGTTAGGTAAAGGGTTAAAAGATTGAATTTAGTTGCCAGCACCGAAGCAGGCCCATTTACCTCGCTGACACGCCATATTAGAACATGAAAAAATCAACCCTACATAATACAAGGTACAGTACGGCCGCCGTGAACTGGTCCAGGCCTGTCAAAGTACCACCGGGACCAACATAACCGGTACCGAGACAAGACAGGGACTGTGCCGCCGAAACCAATACCGGTACCGGTACCGGTACCGGGACAAATAAAAATTTGTGTGACATATCACATATGGAAGACAAAATTCGCATTTAAACCGCTCCAGTCTCCAGGATCGCAAAGACAAACATGGCATCGTACTAATCATTCTGCGGCGACATCAAAGTAATCATAAGGCAAATCACCACGGTTGGTGTGTAAAGCTAAATTTTTCCCATAATACAAGGAGGAATTTAACCAACCAACTCAATCTTGATTGACAGAGCCCAGTGGGCTGAAATTCCGGTATGTTCATGTCAGTGTGTAGCGAGTTAAACCCTTTGACACTGAGTGATTAGAGACAAACATTCTATTCTGTATTGCATCCCCTTAGGCCTTGACTACGCGAACACTGCGCCTGGCGACAACACTATAGTAAATTGTTGGCATTTTTAGAAGTCTACACTTCATTCCGACACAAGGTGACACTGGCTGTCGAAAATGTCATTAAACGAAAATAAATAAATCAATAAATAAAAGACTAACCTAAAAACTGTTCAGTAATGCATGGCTGACAATTGTCGTCATTGGAAGAGATTTACAGGAAAGTGAGCTCCCCTTAATTTTCTAAAGTTGTCTGTAAATTTAACTCTTGAGAGTATGTGAATTTGATATCAAAATTGAAATTTCGAAAGGTTACCGAATTTGTGACATCGATGTGCACATCACTCACTAAACTTCAGTACAGGATAAAATATAGATGCTGGCTTTTTACAATTTTCCCCCCAATCATTTGGGAAGTTTGACTATTATAATCTGTTTAAACCCATTTAAAAATCAGAAAACGGCGCTTTCGCCATCTTTTGATGTTCTTTAACCCCTTTTCTGTTCATTACATGAACAATGTGTGCATCGTGACATGCAATACAGACACTGACCTTTCTATTAATATAAAATTCAAGCAGATAAGGTCACGTTACAGTTATTCAGGTGAAAACGTTGGCTTTTCAAGAAATGCGCGGCTTCTCACTAACACAGCCGAGGATATTTCGCATTTAAATTACCTCTCCTATTCACAATACTCACAAGGTATACCGTTTCTAGAAGCTCTGAATATGGCCTTTTCTGGAGACAACTGTGCACAACAAAAATCTTACAATATCACTCAAATATACTCAGCTGAATGACACAGTTAATGGCTATAAAATGACTCAAAGTGGTCAAAATTTTCTCATTTTGGGGTTAAATTTCCAATTTTCGTGCACCGATAGTGATAAAACTGCGTTATAGGAATTCCTCATTCCTCCACTGAGGATTTTTCAGCATAAGATTATCATTCTGACAAATAAAATACATATTGGTTTCTTATTCATTTTTTCAGAAGGCTTTCTCAAAGCAAATTTACACAAAAATTGTCCCATTTGTAACCTGCAAATTGTCAGGTCCCAAACAGGTCTGGTTTAGTCATTTAACACTCCCGTGTGACCTTGCCCCCAACTAAAATGCACTTGGCAGTACACAGTTTGAATCAAAACCATCAACAGATTATTTTGGCCATATCACCATTAATGAGAATTATTTACTAAATTCACACCACCACAAACTAAAACTATAGCTCAAAATAGCCATTTGGCTGTGGATATCCAATAACCTGGGAAATGACCCTTCAATAGGAAACGAGACCTAAGATTTGCAAATTTGTTTCCTGGAAAGAATAGAAACTGGCAAATTACTGTAAAAACACCTCATCTAAACGAAGTGCCAACGTGGACAGTCAGTTAGTTGCTTCTAAAGAGCTTGCTTTTTCCTCGTCAGTCCAATAATGTCAGGGTAGATAGCTATATCGAAAGTCTATTTTCATGACGAGATAAGTCAGGGGTGGATTATTTATCAACTTAGCGCCTTTCTGTTTTACTTTGCTGACAGCCAACAAATACGATTAGGTGTGAGTTCAAAACAAACATATTCCGGATTAAAAATAATTGCTTCATCCTATTTTCGGAAATGATTTCATCTTTAAAACACTGCCAGGAAAATTATTTTGGTCAACTTTCCTAAATTCGCGATATGTCAAAAGAAACATTTACGTGCTTTATTCGTTTTCATCAAATTATGTCATGGTGTTTCGCTTGCTACATCTTTTTTAACTTTAGGCCTAAAAAAGTTAAAAATCTGTTTCTCAGCCCCCCTCCCACCCCCCCCCCCCACCCCCGCATGGTTTGGATGCTACAATAGTTTATCCAAGTTAATAAAATTGATAAATCTGTACCCTGGGCGCAAGAAGCTACGAAATGCACCACCACCCATGCTATTCTATGGATTCTATGACCTAAAACATAAAACAAACCAAGAACATGTACTTTTGATGGCAACGTAATAATTGCAAAAATAGAAAAATAAAATAAACAACCGCCGGCACGCATGCAATTTTAAAAAAAAATGGCCCGAGAAACAGAAGATCTACTTTGTGGGGCCTTATCCAGTTTTGTTATAGTTATTTCCGTGGCACAGATATATGGCAAGTTTTGATACTCTCTCACTTAACCCTTTACCCAACGCAGAGAAAATGAAATTTTATTATTATTATGTTCCAACAAGATGGAAACAAAACTCACAAGGTTATTTTGCGAATCACAGGTAATTATTGCTGTTTTAATTGAAGCATATATAAAACTCACAAGGTTATTTTGCGTATCACAGGTAATTATTTCTGTTTTAATCGAAGCATTTTCTCAAATATTTATGTTGAGAAAATGAGAGTTTAAAAGGGGTTCTGTTTATATTATTTTTATTCTATCGTGTAACGTCACGCGTCCTGTCCTATTCTGAAATATTTCGGGTTATTCGACGTTTGCTGGAATGCACACTTCCATCAAATGTTGAAAAGCGCGAAATACAGAGTAGGATTGTCATTTTATTCTAATTTATATTTATTTATTTATTGGTGTTTAAGGTCACATATTTATGCACAATGGCTAATCATGACCGTGACAGTTTTACGGGTGGAGGTAAGCCGGAGTACCCGGAGAGAACCACCGAGTAACGGCGAGCAACTGTCAGCTCCCCAACATACTAACTCCACACAAGCAGGGTTAGCATTGGTTGAAGACAAGTGCACCATCGACGTGCAGTACGCTTTAGTACACAACGCCACCGTGCCCCCACGCGGGCAATGGAGATGAAGTGTCTTGCCCAAGGACACAACGCGGTTGCCGCAGGTGGGATTCGAACCGAGGACCTCTCTGCTTGCATCCTGCACCACTACCTACTGAGCCACCGCGCTCCCATCTCGCTGTATGAAATTGCATAATTTCATCTTCTTACTGTTGCCTATGTCACGTCAGGACGTCGCAATTCAGATACGGGGCGAAATAAAAAGTCCACACATGCTGTCAATAGCGCGTATGTCCACCGTTTTGCCTCTTGAATGGCAAGACATAGACGATGCATTGACCTGGTAAGTCTCTGGATGTTACCCTGTGGTATTGAAACGAGGCTTTGGTAGAGCACGAATCGTTTCAATGAAAGTCACATCTTGGAAGAGTAAATAAAACTTCTATTCATACTTTGAACTGTACAACTGTTTATTAAATCCTCCTGTTTCTTCCAATAAATACAAATGTGGAGTTACATAATTCACAAGCTCTTCTACATATATAATAAGTAGAACCTGTAATATATAATTACAAAGAACAAGACAAATTAGATTTCTTCTTACTTTTCTGCTTTCCAGTATTTGTTGGTGGAAGTAAATCTGTAGGAGGTTTTGCTATTTGAGAAATTTTTTTACAATATTTTCGATAGTATCTAAAAACATAAAAATTTACGGACTTCATCACAATTTTTTGGTGTTGGCCAATTAACAGTTTTGTCTATCTTGTCAGGATCCGTCTCTACACCATCAGCTGAAACAATAAAACCTAAATATTTAGTTTTGTCATTAAAAAATATACATTTATCTGGTGACAGCTTTAAACCACATTCACGGAGTTTCTGAAAAATCATTTCCAATCTTTCTAAGTGCTGTTCATAGAAATCTGAAAAAAATACCATCGTCCATATATACCAAACAAATTTAAAGATTTAAACCTTCCAGACAATGTTCCATCATGTGGTGAAAACTGGCCGGAGCCGTCTTTAATCCGAAAAGCATTCTATTAAATTTGTAAAATCCTAGAGGACCTGCAGTAAATGCAGTACGCTCCTTGTGTTCCTCTAATACCTCTAATTGAAAATATCCTGATTTAAGGTCCAATGAGTTGAAAAATTTTGAACCTGATAAATAACCTAAAATGTTATCTATACGAGGTATATCATAAGAATTGTCTATGGTCTTTTTATTTAACTCCCTGTTATCAAAACATACACGCAATTTACCATTCTTGCATCGACATAAAACCATGTTAGAAAAATTTGGACTGAAAGAATGTCTTATTAATCCTGCTGCAAGTAATTGTTGTAAGTGATCACTTCGTCGAGTAATCCGGGTGCGATATATCTTGGTCGATGCTTGAAAGGTTTGTCATCTGTTAAATCTGTTAAATCAATTCGATGTTTGACATCGCTATATAAACCAACATCAAGCTCGTTCTGTGAAAAGATAGCTGAAAAATGACTGAGTAAATTGATGCCTTCTTTTAGTTCATCTGTAGATAACCCGGATGAATTAATATTAACCTGTTTAATAAAAGAATCATTAATTAAATTTTGTATCATTTGGCATTCCAATTTGTTGTTGCAGATGTTGGTTCAGTATTCAAAGTCCTAGAAAAGAGATTGCTGATATGTACATTAACTGTTTCATTGTCTTTAAAATCATATTTTAAAACATATGGGTCAATTTCTATACAATCAAATTTTGAATTACCTGGAATAGACTGCAAAATAGCACAAGTCGGGTGGTAAGGAAGCTTATGATCCACTATACCAGCAATAACCTTTGTTTTATTTGGATGCAAAATAATATTACAATTTTCTGCACGTTTCACAATGCCAAGGCTAAAATAATTTTTTACAAGCTGCCTTTTCCCTTAAAGAAATACATCTGAATGACATATACCATGGTGTTGTCAATCTGGCTACTTGCACAAATGTTTTACCATTAACATGTTTACACCGACTCATGAAAGTACGAAGAATATCAGTGCTCAGTAAAACAGGTATTGACAAATTGTAATTACTGTCTGGGACAACTAAAAATACACAAGTTGTTTTTTTACTTCCACCAGTGCTTGGAACTGCTACCTCTGCCTCTATATAACCTAAATATGGAAGAGCTTTTTACCATCAGCACATTCTATATTTAACCCTTTACCTAACATGAAAAGCAGACGACACTTGCAAAAAGAATTCTTGAATAACTAATTTTTTTCATTTTTTGTCTCAAAAACATAGGTTATGACCCCTCGTTGGAACGAGCTCGACGAGCTCGTTCCAACGAGGGGTCATAACCTATGTTTTTGAGACAAAAATGAAAATATTTTGAAAATTAATTGGCGATATTTGGGAATAGCGCTGGCCGGTTTTGGCCGTTACGTTGGGTAGAGGGATGTTATACATATTATTCAATGGCAAATGTCCAAGTCTTAGGAAATAAAAGTTTTGACCAACTATTGAAATGGTGGATCCTGTATCCAAAAAACAATTAGCTTTAATGACTGAAATAATTATATTAGATTCATTTGGTTCTCTATGTAAATCTACTGGCTCCAGTGTCATTATTTTGGGTCGGCCATTCTCTACGCCTACAGGCAACTCATTACTATAGACATGGGCTAGTTTAAAGGATTTTGATGACGTCCATATGTGCCAACTGACTTATTTTGACATCCTATCTGTATATGACCATACTGGTCACAATTCCTACAACGAATATCAGAACCTGAAAAACTACAATTAGTTGAATTATAATGTGGGTCATTATTTTCAATGGAGAAATTCCTAGGATCATCTGAAACAAGATTGCCTGCAGAATTATTAGAATTGTAATTAGAATTTCTATTGTTATTATATCTGCCACGATAATTTCTACGTCATCACTGAAAATTAGAATTTGAATTAAATCTAGAGGGTTGTGGGTACTGACGATGTTTCTTTAATTCTGCAACTTCTGACGACAAATCTGAAATTTTCTTTTGTAAAGTTTCATATTGAGGAAGTGTTGGTTGAGCTGCTTTTGAAATAGATTTAGCATCAGGTTTTTGGTGGTCATGTTCAATCAATCTTAATGCTGCTAACAAATCTTCATATTTAGGACAATCTTTAAATTTATATGCGCTGACATCCTTCAATTCCTGGTGCAAACCTTCACAAAATCTTGTTTTTAACATATCATTAGCAGCAGTAGGTAAAATTTGCTTCAGCGAAATAGCTTTTGACATTAGGTCTTCAATTTAGCAACCCCAACTGACAACTGACTCATTCTCTTCTTGCCGAGCGCTGAAAAGGCATCTCAAAATACTTTCTTGGGTTTCTATCAAACCATAAACAGCATTAAATTTTGACAGAATTTCTCTAATTGTCGCCCTTTCTCTAAGTCTCATTAAACTCCGAGCTGCCTCGCCTCTTAATGGAATATAAAATTTCATTATTTAAGTGTTTACCTGTAACTAAACAATTAATTTCATATTTCCATATGTCATACTCTGACTCAGATTTTGCATCACCTGGAAAATTTGTTAGTTTAATTGGATTTTTTACCACAACATATTTAGACTGAACCTCATTACCATCTGGTGGTTTTGTCCCTACTTTAGGTTCTGTCTTAATTGTTTTATTAAACCACCTTTCAAAATCCTCTGGTGTATCTGCCTTTGGCTTCACCCCCATCCTTTTAAAAGCCTGCAACATGTTACTCAGTTCATCATCTGAAAAATCTTTACCTGTTGCCATATTTAGCTAAATAATCAAACAAAAATTAATAATTAATTTAAATAAATTGATAATTAACAATTTATTAGTAAATAGTTAATTGATATATCACATCCTACAAGTTTATCAAAAAAGAATAAAATAAAATAAGAATAAATAAATCAGCAAGTCATGATCACTGACAATGGATAAAGTGTCAATAACCCTGAAAATATTTGGCCTAAATAAGGTTAAAGTATTTGGAATTGGTGAAATGGGTTAATTAAACAAACCGAACATGCTGAGTTGAGTGCTAGGAAGTTTGAAGCACTTAGCCTACCCAAGAAAACCGAGTCGACCAAATAGGAGGCGACCAGTCAAGTGAGATCTAGCAGAAAAACTAGCTACCCACAAAAGGGTTAAGAGAGGTCATAGTTCCTCTAAACATGAAAAATTTGAACTTAGGTCCAGTACAATTTACATTTACAGTTCACACTGCAATAATATTCATGAACAATAATTTGTTTTCGGTACCTACAAATGGCACAAAATATAAACATTATGCATTGAAATACATTACCGGTGGTGTGATGGTATGAAATAAACTTACCACTGAATGCGAAATCAAAACAAACTTCCAAAACTGCAAAGAAATGGAAATTCCAAAGGAAGTTTACAATTGGGGGTAAATTTGTTTACTTCCGGTTAAACACAGGAAGGAAACATTTATAAATAGATTATGACATCACATGAGAAATCACCTGAGGTGTTCCTCAATTTACGCCAAGGGGGGTAATTTCAACACATGTCTAATACAGTGTACATGAAAGCAATCAAACTTTTACAAAAAAGTCACACAAAATATCTTATTTTACCGGATTGTCAGTCAATGTCAAGCACGTTTCACATAAACAGTTTCAAACAAGCCTTGTAGTGGTAAATAATGGTCAAATATCTGAGTCAAAAACAACGGTTATGCCTCGTGGAAGTCATCAGCACGAATGGATGAAAACTTGAGTCAATGTCAGAATTTGTTATCACTGAGGTCGAAGACACAAACGTTCAACAAACGGGATGAAATGTTATTGTTAGCAATACGTGAGGAAGTTTTATTCCGTAGCCATACTTACAGTTCCATGAACATGAAAACAATGCATGTCGTTGTTGTCACAATGAACAAAGCTAGCATCACAAAACAACAGACAACACAAGTAGTAAACAAACACAGCTAATCAGACAGTGGTGACGTCACACTTCAGTGAGTGCCTATCTGCTGACACGCAGTGGTTTGAATTTACTTCAAAGTTCACATAATGGATTCTTTACGTTGGGCCCCAATTGAAGCGGGGCTTTGGTAGAGCGCGAATCGTTTCAATGAAAGTCACATCTTGGAAGAGTAAATAAAAGTTCTATACATACTTTGAACTGTACATCTGTTTATTAAATCCTCCTGTTTCTTCCAATACATACATATGTGGAGTTACATAATTCACAAGCTCTTCTACATATATAATAAGTAGACCCTGTAATATATATTTACAAAGAACATAAATAATGACACCGGGAAAAGAGAGACACCCTTCCCAGGACAGGATAAATAATCCTAATAGCCATTATGTATATAAAATGGTTCACACAGCAATCGGGTTGCATAACAACGGCCAATTGATCGCACGTGACCCATGATATATTACATGCGAGAAACCAGGAACATTACCAGATTTAGAAATATAATAAACTTTACTTCCAAAATAAATAGAAACAGTATAGTCATGAATGGAATTCATGACGACGAACGAAATTGGCATGAATAAAATATCAGATTAAAATGGACATACATATACATGATTGCATCTTCTAATTTTATAGACATCAATGATAAATATTTGCTTACCACATCAAGACGATCGTTTATGCATAGCCTTCTTGAATGTTTTGAAGAACCCCTCCGTGCATGAGGACCTGAAGTGTATTTTCCTGGAGGCTGCTGATGCATGGATCGACGATCTTGAAAAAAACGTCCAGAATTTGCAGGAGAAAATTCAACTGAAGGATAAACAACTTGCAAAGTTAAGTGACAAAGTAGACGATTTGGAGCAGTATGGGCGGAGATCCAACTTGAGGCTTTCAGGCATAACTGAAAGATCTGGTGAAAACAGAGACTCTATTGTTATTGATATTGCCAGGAAAATAGATGTAGAACTCTCGCTCGATGACATCCCGAGGAGTAATCGGGTTGGCTCCCTGGTCGTCAATGGAAAGCAAGTTAATGACCGGCCAATAATTTTCAGACTAGCTAGTTATCGAATTCGTGACAAGTTGTTTAGAACTAGAACTAAACGAAAGCCCGTCAAGATCCACCCTGGCTCTCAACGGGGAGGCAAGGAGCGTGGGGTTTATATCAATGAGGATCTCATCCACACCCGTGCTCAGATAGCTCGGAGAGCTCGGTCTTTAGCTCGCGACCGTAAGGTCCAAGAAACGTGGACTTTTGACGGAGTCATTTTTGTTAAACACAAAGATGGCGCCGTCCAAAGAATCACAAGCTCTTAGCAGATGGAAGACCTAGAAAAGAAGTTCCGGATTGTACAGAGAATTCAGAAAATAGACCCAAACACCTCGCAATCTCAAATTCTGTGATTCTGTTGATCCGTCACCGTCACCAATTCCCTTAACTACGCACCTAACACTAAAACTGTCCATCCGCATACAGTGCGGCCCATAATTGAGTAAACAGCACGGCCAACGCTTATTTACAACATAATTTCGCCTTCATACTTCTCTTGTGTTACAACTTAAAGAATGCAATCCTTCCCACATGGAAACAGTTTACACAACAGAAGAAAGCTCAGAGTGAGTACTGGTGGGTTTTGTCGACCATACTCCATAATGCCAGGCTATTGCCCCTTTGTTGCCGGTTTGCCATAGCAACCTGGCACCAACGGGGCGATATTCTGACGTTACTAACGCGATATTATTGCCCCACTGTATGTTTTGTTGTGGGCCATACCTGTGAACATTCATCGTCCCTTCCAATTGACAAGCCTTTAACAGGGTAACTCTTAACAAAAGATAGGCGACAGATATATGGTATGCTGTTTTGTTAACCGTATGGGAAACGTCAAACAGGAAATAGATGCAAGCCATTCAACGTAACCTATTACAGTTTGCAGAGTACTTTTGGGATTTGTCGACCAAACTTCAAAATGTCAGGCAACTGACCCACTGTTGCTGTGGAAACCTGGTGTTATTAACGCGATTTATTGGCTTCATTGTATGCTTTACTTTGGGCGTTTTTGTGCGTACTCAACGTGTCTCCCAACTGACAAGTCTTTCACAGTGTGTAACTCTTATCAAATCTAAGTGACTGACATGTGGTACTAAGATTTGTTTAACCCTGTGCGCAGCGGCAACAGAAACATATGCACGCCATTTTATATAATCCCTTGCAGTTGCAGAGTTCTACTGAGATTTGTCGTCCACACTTCATACTGACAGGCTATTACCTCCTAGTGGCCAGATTGCTGTAGCCGGATTGCTATGGCGGTCTGGCACAAGTGATGTAATATCCTTGGGTTATTGACGAGATATTGTGCTTCATTGTATTGCCTGCGCACACAGCGCCAACAGCAACATATGCATGCCATTTGACATAAATCCTTGCAGCTGCAGTTCATTGTTGGGCCTTGTCGTCCACACTTCATGCTGTCAGCCTATTACCTCATTGTTGCCGGATTGTTATAGCCGGATTGCTATAGCAGTGTGGCACCAATGATGTGATATTCCTTCGTTATTGACGCAATATTGCGCCTCATTGTATTGTTCCATTGTTGAGCCTTGTCGTCCACGCCTCATGCTGTCAGGCTATTACCTCTTTGTTGCAGGATTGCTATAGCCGGATTGCTTTAGCAGTCTGGCACCAATGATGTGATATCCCTTCGTTATTGACGCAATATTGCGCCTCATTGTATTGCTCTATTGTGAGTTTTACTGTATATATTTAACGTATTTCCCAAATGTCAAGCCCTAATAGTGCAACTATTATCAAATCATGTGGTATAATGTTTTGTTAGCCCTGTGGGCAACACCAACAGTATACAGATGCACGCCACTCGACATAACCCTTTGCAGTTGCAGATACTTTTGGGCTTTGTCGACCTCACTTCTTGTTGTCAGGCTGTCGCCTCATTGTTGTCTGATTGCTATATTGCCCCGTTGTATACTTCATTGTGGGCCTTACAGTGCATATTCAATGTGTCCCCCAAATGACAAGCCCTTAATAGTATGACTCGTATTAAATCTAGATGACAGACTTTTGGTGTAACGATTTGTCTAACTCTCTGGGCAACGGCAAAACAGAAAACTGATGCACGCCATTCAACATTAACCTTTTGTAGTGGCAGAGAGCTGTTGGGCTCTCCCGATCAAAACTCAAAATGTCGGGCTATTGTCTCATTTTTGCCGGATTGTTATAGCAACCAGGCATCAATGAGGCTATATTCCGGCGTTATTAACGCGATATTATTGACCCATTGTATGCCTTATTGTGGACGTTACTGTGCATAATTAACGTGTCTACCAAGTGAAGCCCGTAATAGTGTAATTCTTATCAAATATAGGTATAATGTTTTGTTTAACCCCGTGGGTGCCACCAAACAACAAACCGATGCTTGCTACTTCGACATAATCTCTTTAGTTATTCTTCACATTTGTCGACTTCTTCTTATCTAGTATAATTTAAGGTCGATTGAAAGCCGATCGCGCAGCCTCCACACTAACAACAAAACAATATCGCCAAAATATAACTCTATTGTCGCAATATTAAGGAAAACAAGTCTTCCTGAACTTTGAATACAGAAACTCTAGGGCCACTGACCAGTGTTCGGCAGTTGCTTTTACTTTGCCAGAGAATGGCATCATTATTGCCAAATTTCAAAACCAGTCTGGCAATGATTATGCCATATTCTGGAGTAGTTATCCTCCTATTATTGTCCAAGTGACTGTGTAGGAGGCAGCACAGTAGCTTTTTAGGAATCAAATATATTAATTAAATTGTGGATGTTATGAAATTATCCAATAGATTTGCTCTCTCTTTTGTCTACAGATAATTGAATATTAGGTCGACTTATTTTCTGACCAGGCCTCTATTGGTATATCAAGAATGTAACCTCCCATAAATGGATTATCCA
The DNA here is from genome assembly GCA_031216915.1 of Pictodentalium vernedei. NCBI lineage: Eukaryota > Metazoa > Mollusca > Scaphopoda > Dentaliida > Dentaliidae > Pictodentalium > Pictodentalium vernedei. The sequence goes on along the minus strand of CM062296.1, from coordinate 735,077,219 downwards.
CATCTGCTTAAATAACTTTTCATAATCTAGATTATGACTTTGATTCAAGCGCCCATCGGAAGCAACGAATCCTGTTCCAATGTTATATGCTCCTGTCTTACTTTTTTATGTCTTTTACACTTCTAGTGTAACAGTCTCACCATGTACATATGTTAGTTTTTACTTTACTTTATCATCAGACATACAATACTTTTCCTTTTCAAATTTCCATTCTATCTCTTCCACGGTAATTTTATATTCACTTAACCAGGCAAAATTCACAGCAAAATGTATCATTGGACCCATTCAATATCGAGACCAATCACATCCTTGTCCTTCGGACTCCAATGATTGATTTAGCAATATACAGAGCTCGAGTGGGTCTATTTGTTCCAGTCGCGAGAACTGGCGGGCACCCCACAAAATACCTTAAATTACTTGATGTTTTACTCGTTAATCTCTTGTTGCGATTCGGTATTAGGGGCTTAACACTAATGGCATGCTTACATCACCTTCTTTCCAGTGGTGTATGTTCGTCTGAAGATGTCATGCATCGTCAGCCTACGGGTCTAGTAAATAGTCCACCGTCTGTAGTCGATCATGGACATGGCGTGTATCTTCTTAGGACGTTTCAAGATGTGATAAGTAACATCACCTTCATTTGCACGTCCCTTATAATAATTATCATGTCTGATGATATTGAATTAAATCCTGGACCTTCAACCGATTCTTCCGCCTCAAATGAAACCGATGAAGCCAACATCCCAACGCCTTCTGTCGCTAACGCAAACGGCCTATCTCTACTTCACTTGAACATACAGAGCCTGAAACCTAAACTTGACGTTAAAAGGTGTGAGACTTGTAATTACGACATTCGTATTTTAGCCGAAACGTGGCTTCAGACTGATAACTCAGATCTTCTGGTCCCTGGATTTAAAGACCCAATAAGGAAAGACCGAAGCACGCGAGGTAATGGCATAGCTGTTTACATAAAGTTAACCCTTGAGTTTGTACCCTGACCTGATTTGGAAGTTGATAATGTCGAGTGCCTCTGGCTTCAAATTTTTACTGAAAAGCGAAAGTTTCTCCTCAGTTCATTTTATAGACCACCAGATGCAGGCCCCGAAACATGGGATCTGATATTCACTTTTTTTGATAAAAGTCTGGATGTACATAATATGCCAATAATTATTACCGGTGACTTCAATGAAAATCAGCTTAAAACTTCTACTGGTCCCATTAAAAACATCCTCCAACAATAGTCAACCAACCAACTTTTTTTTTACAGAAAATTCATCCTCCCTTCTTGATTTATTACCACCAATAGCCCAGACCTGTTCGAATCATGCGAAGTCGGCGATCCCTTTTTGCAGAACTTATCCGTTATCATTGTCCCATAATAGCAAGATTGAAATTCATTTCAAAACCCCATATGTCCGTCTGTCGAAGAATATGGCGATACGCCGATGCTGATTTTGAACATTTAAAATGATCTCGACGAAACCAACTGGGATGATCTTGTGGCGGTTTCGGAAATTAAGAAATAAAATTAAATATCGAGTTTTATATAAATGTTGTTCAAAACGAAAAAAATATCGACAAGCTTGTGTTCCGTACTTTGGCTGAGACAAACGTCAGTAACACGTAAATCCCACTTCGTTCATTTATTGTTTTTTTGCGTATTCACTGAAGTCGCACGGACTGCTCATTTGTAAAGAGTATAAAAGCGCTGTCCACTAGTTCACTTCGGACAGAAACGGTGTTCATTACGAACGCAGAGATTCTAGTTGGCGACACAATACTTTCATCCACAGTTTTGGGAGTTTTCTCGCAGAGCTGTTGATGCCAGAATTTGTGTCGCTCACAATATTTTGAAGCATTAAAAATTACCTTTGTGCTCACATGTATTTGAGCCTTCTAAACCAACCTCCTTGACAAGGAATTTTCTGGTTTTGCCGTCCGTCCGTCATTCGAAGGTTGACTGTCTCCCAAATAGTTGAATGATTTCGTTTCTATCGTTATCAATGAATTCTGACCATTCCATATTCAATAAAAATCTGTCGACAGTATATCGTTCTTGTGGTTGATCAAACTAGTGTTCTCCTCCAGCCATTTGACGGGAATCCCGAATCCTAGAATCTGGGAAGGGACTGAGGGGTCCACGGTCGCCCCTTCTGTCACAATCTATTATCGGGCAATTCACTTGAAGGGATTGCGGAATGTCTCACAAATTACCTTGGCAAACTTACTAATAAACATGTTCTCAGTAAGACAATAAGAACTCGCCCTAATGAACCCTCATGGATGCATAATGCCATAAGGCGCCTAATACGAGAACGTAAGCGTTTACACCGTATCGCAAAATGTGTCAACTCGAACATGGCTTGGTTGAAGTATCGAAATAAAAGGAATGAAACAACTACCGCCATACGAAACTCAAAGTCTAGATTTCTGATGAAAATAGAAAATACACTGAACTCTCATACGACACCCCCTCAAACCTGGTGGAAAACTCTAAAGCTACTTTGTGGCAAAAACAGAGCGACATACCCAACCTATCTCATGACAGCACGCTTCTATCACAAAACAAAGATAAAGCAGAGGCATTTAACAAGTACTTCTCTTCAATATCTAGGGTAAATGATGATAAGGCCTCCCCACCCCAGCTGTATTTGACCCCAATCGACCTACACTAGATCAGATTTTACAAGAACAAGATGACATAACGAAGGCGCTAAAATCCCTTAATCCATCGAAAGCTTGTGGACCCGACGACATCAGTCCTAAAATATTAAAAGAATGCGTACGTCCCTAACTAAACCGTTGACAGATATATTTAATCTTTTGCTTGGCCATTGTGCCTTCCTGTTCGAGGGGAAGAGAGCGAGCTTTTCTCCAGTCTCCAAAAAGGGCGCACCCAATCATATTGTTAACTACCGTCCAATATCATTGCTGAACTGTGTAGGTAAATTGTTTGAAAGGTGTATAGCGAATAAAGTCCTTAATTTTCTTCTCTCAAACAGTTTATTGACGCAATTTCAGTCAGAGTTTGTCTCGAAAGATTCCACGGTACTAGAGCTCTCTGAAATCTATCACACTATCAGTGCAGCTCTTCAAGAAGGTAAAGAAATAAGGTTCATCTTCTGCGATATTAGTAAGACCTTCGACAAAGTTTGGCATAAGGGTCTGCTCTACAAATTAGAACAAACAGGAATAACGGGTAACCTTATTCTCTGGTTTAACTCTTATCTCAGTAACAGGCAGCAAAGGGTTGTGGTCGAAACAGAATTCTCCACTTGGAAAAGTGTTGAATCAGGGGTTCCTCAAGGCTCGATAATTGGACCGCTTCTTTTCCGTATTTTTATGAATGATATCGTTGGTGATGTAGCTTGTAATATTAGACTGTTCGCAGACGATACATCTTTGTATCTGACCGTTGGAGACGCCCAGCGAGCAGCTACGCTCTTATCCAATGACTTAATGAAATTTGACCAATGGGCAGCTAAGTTGTTAGTAAACTTTAACCCTACCAAAACGGAGTCTTTAATTATTTCTCGAAAGACTATAAAAAGTTGCCACCCTCCCCTCAAAATGTCTGACACTAATATCTCAGAAGTAAATCACCATAAACATATGGCCTAATTATCAACAATGCTGGGTCCTGGGACAACCACATCTCCGAAATAACCACAAAAGCCTGGAAGAGAACATCTCTATTAAGGAAATACAAATTCGCCTTCGACCGCAAAACCCTGGAAAAGATTTACTTTGCTTTTATTCGCCAGCTGCTCGAATATGCAGATACAATATGGGATAATTGAACAGAAGTAGAGTCATCTGTAGTAGAGAAAATATAAATGAAGCAGCTCGAATAATAATTACCGGCGGAACTCGGAGTGCGAGTAAAACTTCCCTGTATGCAGAAACTGGTTGGGAAACGCTTTGAACACGAAGAGAAAAACATAAACTTATACAATATTTCAAAATGGTTTACCGTCTTGTTCCTGATTATCTATCTACACTGGACTTGTTCCTGATTATCTATCTACACTGGTACCCCCGCCTGCCGCAGCATCCCACACTTACGGACTCCGAAATCGTACAAACGTACGGATTCCCTTCTGTCGAACTAGCTCTCACCAGAATTCATTCTCACCAAGCACAACTATGTTGTGGAATAACTTGCCCGTGGCCGTCACAGAAAATAACTCGCTGGTAAATTTTACTTCCTTTTTGAACAAAGATAAGCTTCGCACCCCAAGTGGTTTTACTTTCAAAAAACAAGAAAATCCCAAATATACCATTGTAGATTACGCCTCAGGTGTAGTAATTTCAACGATCATCTATTCAACAACTTCCTCACAAGCTCGCCTCTTTGCGGTTGTGGAGAACATGAAACTACCCATCATTACCTATTCGACTGCCCCCTGTGTTCCGATAAGAAATGATACTCTTGATCGACTCCCTTATAACATTGGTGAGAACAGCTTACTTTATGGATCTCATTTGTATAGTTCTAAAATTAACTCGAAGATCTTTTACTGTCTACACAACTACATTGAGGCAATACGGAGATTCAACTAACCTTCCATACGTTCCCCAGATTATGGAATACAGTCGATCAGAATACACAGAACTTAACCAGGCTGCAGTTTAAAAAGAAGCTGATGTTCCTATCTTTCGACAGATATTCCGAGTTTGTACGCTGTAACTTTCGAAACTCCTCTGACTGCGTTTAATTACCAGATAAGAAAATAAAAATATAAAAACAAAATAATAAAAATTATGTCTGTTGATGCCATGATTCCGTCCCCTTTACTTTACTTTATTTCGGTTCAGTTCAGCTCAGAACAGTGCTGAAAATTAACATAAACACTTCACTCTCTCTGTAGCCTCTTTACCCTCTAGGTGCAGCCAAGCGACGTGATCAATTGCCTAGGCTATCGTGGAGTGTTCCACAGTTACTCCTTGCCGTTTCAGTTAATTTTTGTTCTTTGGTGTTCATGAATACTAAATTAAGACCAGTTGTAACGACTTGTGTAAGACAGGGCCTGAAACCCGACATCTCTTCAAAAAAGGATATCGGCTTTCAGACCTGGCTACAAACTTAAAAACTTTTGGAATAGATGGTGGTCGTAGTCATGTTACATATATAACATTCTGTGAATGAGTACGTCGTGGAACTATGCTTTGTATAATACACAGTCAAGTCGCTATAATCAGGTATTCTCGGCCTAATCAATATTTCTACAGTAACTGTGATCCTTATATGCTCGGTCATTTTATTAATAATACAAAATTGCTCAACTTAAAAAACTGTTTTCTAATGCACGACCTGCTGTCGATGAATTCTTCTATTTTTACAAGAGGCGATAGGAAGACAGCTAACTTTGCTATGCTGCTTCCTTACAGTATATCAACGTAGGTTAAAATGAATTGTTTAGTGTACCTACCGTACTTTATATGTAATTGATATACTGTGAATAAAGGTGAATTGAAGGTGTGTGAGGGAGTGGTGGTGATGGGGGAGTACAGTTAACGAGGAGAGGTCTAAAAATAAAACAACAGATACAACCATTTCTAGTGAACAATGTTGCACTCCGAGAAGATATCAAAATAGACGCGTCAGCCGTTGTTTTGTTGTGGTAGTCTAAAGAGAAGGAATTCGTTATCTGTGTGCCAATCTACCTGCTTCCTACTCCCAGCATTCAGCCACTAACAATTTACAGATATCTCATATGTCTCTCCCCTTGATTTCGTCGACAAGATACTGACACTCTTTAACTCCCCCTCCATTACTCACCTGTCCTTCATCCTCTATCCAATTTCTTCATTACACTTTTACATTCCACGAGAAAATATTCTATGATCTCCATTACTCCCTGGCCACACATTTGTTAATCCTAATCCATGTCTTCCCAATTCCTCCAAGCTCTTGTGACCTTTACCTCACTTTGGACAGCAGTGACACCAAAAGTGTCATATAGGTGCTCCTTGAAAGTCTGCTTTCTTTTCTTTCGCAACTCGTACAAAGATCAGTCTGTCCTGTCCGCTTCTCTCCACTTTTGAATACAATCCTCGTGGCTCTCTCCCTGATAAATTCTGTTCCTGGATTCTTTCTCACTTTTTGCGCCCGAAACCTTTATGGAGTAGGTCTTCATCAAATCTCTCACCTGTCATGTCCATCCTCATGGTATATTAGAATTCCACATTTTTTGAAACGTGCATTAGCACGAACTGCTTTTTGGGAGGTTTGTTTCTCAAGCAGTTAAGACAATACAGTTTACCAAACTCTATCCTGCCCTGACAAAATCAGGAGATATACTCGTCCCTTACGTCTTCCAATGTGCGGCATTGCTCGATGCGGCGTTCCACCTGCTTGCATCTCTCCAAAGAGAGATGCAAGCAGGTGGAACGCCGCATCGAGCAATGCTCGAAAAAATATTACTTGGTACACCCCTCTAGCCGAAGTAATTCGCAGGCACCTTATTAAAGCTATTCTTTTCTGTAAGTTTCAGTTGATTGAATTTTTTTTCTTCACATCAGTTTGCCTACAAGACACCTGCAACCCATGACACTTCCACTGCTCGCCCTGTCTATATTTTCAAGACATGATTTTAGTCTTTCAGCAAACTGCAACTGTTTTTTGTGTGGCTGGATCATTGTTTTAGTATGAATGTCGATGTTCCTGACAATGTTTGACAAGATTATTGGATAGTGGACCGTTCTCTGTATTAACTCACCACGGAACGAGTTCTTTCGACAAAACAAGAGCATTTTCTATCCTGTGTGATTTTCGTCTTTACAGATGAACCTAGTGTGCGACAACAGACTGAAGACTTCACATGCACAAATGGTGTTTATGGGTGGGCTGCTGGTAGGAAGCTTTATTTGTGGTAGTTTATCAGATCTGTGAGTATAAAAGATCAACATGTATTTAACATCAGAAGACAATTACGTAACAAGAATTGTTATACGCTGGCTTATACAGTAATTACAGTGTTGCATAAGCTGATAATCGCTGATTCGTCCTTCAGATAACAGCTATACGTTGCTTGGCAAATCTTGTATTTATAAAAGGTTTAATTGCTGTTTCGGAGTTATGTTTATCCACCGTTGTTATGAGTAATTGTTTTTGTATATAATGTTGCTAATATCTTGTTACCAGTTGTCTGGCTACCAACTTTGTGCCGAAGAACGGCAGGTTACCGCCATACGACACCATGTCATGATGTTCGTGGAATTATCGTCATTGTCGATGGAGACATTTTAAATTTCAGCATAGCATTTTTTGGCACCCACCATAGCATTTTAAATTGCATTTCTTGATTTAACCTTTCACCTAAAGTAACGCCAACAACCAACTAGCCCTATTCACAACAATCGCGATTCAAATGTTATTGTTTTTGTTTTCGCCCCAAAACAAAGCTTAGGCCTCCTCGGTGGAACTAGCTCGTTGAACTAGTTCCAATGAGAGATTATAAGCTGTTTTGGGGGCAAAAATGAAACTGTGTATATATGCATGATTTTTTTTTGCAAGTGTCGTTCCCTATTCATGCTGCTTAAAGTTTTAATATCAACAAATTTACATAGAGATGCAACAGTTTCAAGTTCCTCGGAAGTTCTTAAAAGTATTGACATTTAAAAACTAAATTCCCTCGCCCTTAAAAGTGCCGAGAATCGAACTTTCTTGGAAAAGGTCATAGTGGGCCTAAGAAAATATATTTCGGTAATTACTTGGCACAGTCTGACCAACCCTATATAAACACGCTATGGTAGCTAAACGCATTAGCTGTGATAATTGTGTGGTGTTACTGTATAAATTCCATTTTTATAGACTGAAAGAAACCTGCAACTGCTCATTGGGAATTTCTCTGAAAATGTTTCTCTGTGTTGGGTATCCAACTCCAAACAGTGTTACCCCCCCCACCCCGCTACGTTCGGCACATCAGACACACCAAGGCGAAAAGTTATTAGGTTATTTTTATCTAAAATTAGACTTACAAAATGTCCAGCAGCGATAAAGTCGGAAAATAATCATTGCAATATGCTCCAATAAGAATAAAATCCTCGCCCTCTGATTGGGTGAGAGTTGGCGTAGTTTCTTCTATGTTTACGGCTCCAGTAGCAAATGTTACCATCTAACGTCATCACGCGAAATATTTGAAATGACATCGCTCGTTTTGTAATTGCTTCACCAACAAAGTGACTAGGAAGCCGCTTCATTTTTCTGGATTTTTCACACGTGCAGCAGACAGTGTTCCGGATAAAGCGTTGTTTACATTACAAACCAATTTACGATTTGAACTAAGATGGAATGGGTTTATCTGGTTTATTGATTATTTATCCAGTGCCGTCGTGGGTACACCAGAGGTTTATTTACTAAACTTGTGATCGTTAAAAGGCAACTTTTAACGATCACAAGTTTAGTAAATAAGCCTCTTGTGTTTCATAATGTAGGTTTTGGGCTATATGGGTAGTGTCTTGGAACATATACGTTATTGTGATGGGCTGACGGTAACATAGTCTGAGGTTTGAGGCTCGGAGGCTTCGCGTCTCGATTAAACATACGCTCCAAGCCGAAATTGCCAGTGACTGCTTTGAAATGTTTTGTATGTATGCATAGAATTATTGTTACATATTGCAAACTGAACAATAAAAAAGAGCTAACAGTCAATTAAGAGGATGTAGTGGTAGAATGAAATTATTATAAAGAAGTCCATCTCTAGTAGACTTCTTCGAAAATTCTAAATTCGACTCGAAATTCGATTCGAAAGTCAATATTCGATTCGATTCGAAATCGGAAATTCGAATATGTTCGAATATACTTCGGCCATAACCGTGAATGTTTTCAGATTATAACTGATTGCATTATTTTATATTGAGTATTGTTCTGAGTAGAAACGTAACTGACTTGTAGCGGTAACAATGTTTGTAGCGATGTAGCTACAACTGTACAACTGTTACCACTATAACTGTTCATTTCAACTTATTGTGCATTTTGACCAGTGGCCACTTATAAAACTGTCAAGTTTCGAACTTTGAAAAGTTATTCAGCTGTTCAACTTCAATAAATGATTTGTTTCACAACATAATCACATTTTTTTATATTGGGTATTGTTCTGTTCGATCACAGTTACTGGATACATCGTCAAAAGCAACGGTTTTCTAAAATAATACCCCTGATTATTATATAAACAGAAGTAGAGAAGGCTTTAATTTACAAGCGGATCGACTCCATTAGGCAATGAGTTATCGTTTCGCTTTTGTCATTCCGTATTTTTATTTAAAACAAATGGCTTCACGGCCGAATGGAGTCAATCCGATTTGAAAGGAAGTGTTTAGTGTATTTCCAAGAAAACATGTGATAAAAGTGAGGTATCCGCCTTATCAACCAGGTTTCTTTTAAAATTGTTTATTGCTGCAGTTTCGAAGTCACAAAGTCAACAATTCGGATAGTTTCAGTCACAAATTTTAATTAATGAAGCACTGAGTTGTACCCGGTGCTTCATCAATTAAATTTTTGATGCTTATTCCTATAATTAGTGTTTGGAATCTAATATTAATACGTCCGTGGAAATATTGCCAACCCGTGGAAAGTGACCAGTCCACGGCGGTCGTACTGTAATCGGCCTGAGGACTATTTATTTATTTATTTATTTATTTATTTAGTGTTTAAGGTCACTTTCACCACCTTTAGCTATATCATAGTATATTAATTTATATCACAGTTTATAGCGTGGGAAGTGGTGAGGCGACAAATGCACTCTACGTAACTGTGTGTCTTTCAATAATCGGGGGTATTATTTTAGAAATAAACTTTTCTTTTGACGACGTATCCATTAACTGTGATTCGATTCAAAGTTCGTTTCGAAATTCCATTCATTTTCTCCAATTCCATTCATAATAATAATAATAACACTTCGGTCGGCCGCTGATTTGTCGCGGTTCTCGTATGAGAAGGCCTTGGTTACCCATGTTCTACCAACTGCCTCCCTATTCCCGCGCTTTTTCTCTCCTCCCAACACTCGGAGACGAATTGCTTGATGACATCCCTTGCCCCATTCTTCCCAATCTCTCCGATTAGTATATTAACCCTCTCCTTTGAGTCGCCCACTAACCACATGTCCTTCATTCTCCCATCCCACTTCTCCATTATACTCCCCGTGAATCTTGTTCTTTTAGACTGGTATTTTGGGCATTCTATAAGAAAGTGTTCCAGGGTCTCCACCACGCCCAAGTTACACATCTGGCACTCCTCTTCACTGTTTTTCCCAATTTTTCCCCTCAGCTCCAGGGACCGTGACCTCAGCTTGAACAACAGTGACCCCCAAAGGTGCCATCAAGGTACTCTTCAAAACCAGGCTTCTCTTTATCACGCAGGCCACCCAAAGATCTCTTTGATTTGACCCCCTCTCGCCAATTACGGTTACAATCCTCCATGACCCTTTCTCTGACGATCTTTTTGCCCTGGTTTGCCCCAACGTCAAGGTCCGAGATCTCCAATGAGTAGTTTTCTACTAGCTCCCTCACTTGGACCATCCACCCCGTCTTGATATTTGAGTTGAAAGTTCTCAGGAATATTACTTTACACCATCGGCTATCAGGGAGATTTACCAAATAATTAGGATAACCGAGTTTCAATAGGTCTCTCCTGTCCTTGATCCTCATCCACCCCAGCTCACCCCTGATTGCTTCTAGCGCTGCGGCATTACTCGAGCCTGTTATCCATCGGCCTGCATCGTTCTGCAGGATTTCCAAGCTCTTAACGGCTGTCTGGTTTAGGGATACAACTTCCGTACCGTATGCTATACTTGGCAGACCCACCATTTCCCAAATGTTTTTTCCCACGAAAACCTTATTGAAACTGTTTCTACCTATAAGTTTCATTTAGTTAAGGATTCGCTTCCCCTTCAGAATCAGTTTATTCGTGTGGTTTCGGTAGATGCCTCTTCCTGTGATGTTTATATTTACCCCCAGGTACTCATAGTCACTAGTCTCTCCTACACTAAGAAATCTACTGCTACCTTCCGGAATGCAGAACTCCCCCACTCTCCTCCTTCGAGTGGGGTCCACTTTGCGGCCCACGGGTATAACTTTGCTCTTGCTTTCATTAAGTTCGAGTCTCCATTTGCCCCCATATTTCCCAACAATTCCCAGCATCTTCGCTAGCCACTCTTCGCTTTCTGACACTAGCACCATATCGTCTGCAAAAAATAGCCCTGGGATTTTCAAGTCACCAACTGCAACATCCTCGTCGCTATGCAGGAGTTCATCTCCTAAACCTTTGATGTACAATGCAAAAAGAATTGGCGAAAGGATACACCCCTGTTTTAGGCCTATCTCCATAGGCACGCGTTTTGTTGAAATGTTTCCCAGGCGAAGTTTACTCTGTACATCTTTATATAATGCTTTCATAATCCCAACAAACTCGCCCCCAAGCCCAGAGCCTCCAACTTGCGCCACATACCCTCCCTCCATACTCTATCGTATGCCTTTTTAACATCCAAAAAGGCCATGAACATCTTTTTCTTTTTTGCTTTCGCGGATTCTATCATTTGGAATAGCGTGAAAAGATGGTCAGTGACTCTCCTTCCCTTCCTGAAGCCATTCTGGATTTCTCCCAAAAAACCCTTCTCTTCAATCACCTCCTCTAATCTCCTATACAGGACTTTACAAAAGACTTTTCCAATGTTGCTGCTGACAGAGATCCCTCGATAGTTATCCAAGACGTCTTTTTCCCCCTTTTTGTGAATAAATGTCACTTTACTTTCCCTCCACTCCTTTGGGACCTCTTGTTTTTCTATGGCTAATTTGAATAAGGCAGTTAGGCTTTCCAAGAATTCCTCTCCCCCTTTTTTGATAAACTCGTTAGGAATTTCGTCCAACCCTCCCGCTTTTCCATTCCTCAATTTTGAGATCACACTTCGCACCTCCTCAGTTTTGATTTCGCTGCACACGAAGTCCGATAGATTTTCCTCGACCTGGTTCGGACACTCTGGTGGGTTCCCCATGCCCCATCGCTTATTGTTTACCTTTTCCAAGTGCTTGACTAGTTCTAATGCGATTTGATCTCGCTCTTCTGCAACTCTGCCATCGACTTTAATGCTCTGTGGGTTATTCCCTTTGCTACGTTTGTTCACCCATTTCCAAAATATGCTCGAACTCGATCCCCCTGTCGTTCTTATCGTCCTAATAAGACTGCTATTTCGCACTCTCCGGTTGTCGTCTTTAATCTTGTTTACTTTATTTCGTGCTTGTTGGTATTCTTCCTTTGCTACCATGGTCTCATTGCTTTCCACCCCCTTAAGTTTTCTACTTCTCCTGTATGCAGCACATTTAGCTTTTCTAACCTTTATGGCCCTTTTAAGTTCTTCGTTCACTCTTTACCCAAGTTCACGTGTTGGCACCCTAATCTTTCCTACACTTTCCTTCCCTGCCTCCACTAGGCTCGCAACTATGGCGTCGGCCATCTTCTGGACACTGCCCCCCCTTGTGTACGGCTGCAAGCTTTGGTTTCAGTTTTTCTTCGAACTTCGCCCAGTCGGCATCCTTTTTGAGTTCCCAAACCTCCTTGAAGCTTCCTTTCCTTTTCTCTAGGTTTTTGGCCCTGATCGTCACTGTAATCAAGTTGTGATCACTATCCACCTCCATTTTATCCTCATCATCCACTTCTACCCCTATCACCTCCCTCCATAAATTCATATCTGTGAGAATGTAGTCAATTATTGATTTTCTGTCGTTTCTCTCCCAGGTCCATTTCCCCTTACATCTAGCGTCCCTGTTCAGAATCTTCAGACCGAGCTCATTTGTGAAGTTCAACAGCTTCCCTCCATTCCTGTTGACTTTCTTGTCCCCACCCTCTATGCCTTCTTCCTTATCACCTATGTGTCCATTAAAGTCGCCCATCAGAATTATGCCGAGCCCCCTGTTTTCTAATTCAGTGATATTGGACCTTAGTGTTGAGTATATCGAGTCATTCCACTCGTGTTTACTTCCCTCCACCGCACAGTACACAATCCCAACGGCAATACTTTTGTTTCTCAGACTGATCTTTACCCATCCAATTTCTTTTGACACCTCAGCCGAGGTGATGATATCTTCCAGATCTGTGATCAGCGACAGTTTTAAATCCTCTTTAATGTACATGCCTACCCCTCCCCCTTTTTCTGGCCTTCCGGTCGCCCTACACCTATCCACACACACCCGCTTACTTGGTCTACCCGTTCCTCGTGTCTTACCCACGTCTCGTTTAACCCCATGACATCAAACTCCTCTGCCTCGATCAATGTAGCAATTTCACTTACTTTCCGGTGGATACTCTGGATGTTGCTATAATCCACTTTCAGGGTACCGAGGTTCATTGGCTTCGGCCTACTGGGCCCATTGTTTTCTGGTGCGCTAGTCTTGGTAAACTTATTCTGTCCCCCTCACTCTTGTTCACCCCACCTATGTCCACTCTAGATATACTTGCCTCTGACCTCCCAGCCCGCTACTCTCCAAAAAAGGCTCTGCTACCCGTAGAATTTTATCCCCCAATACCCGTTTCCGCACCCTGCTAAGATGATATTCGAATCGATCAAAATTGGCAATTCGCAGGTCGCTAATCTCTAGCAATGACTTCCCATTCAAGTTCTGAAAAGTAGTGAAACAAGATTTGGACCTCAAAATCTCCCTGCAAGAATGTTCAGGTTCAAGTTTCAATTAAAATTTTATTGCAGGCCCACATACACCTTTCTACCTTTGAGGTAAATTGTTTTCTAAAATTTTCTTTCTCGGTATAGTATGCGAGAATGGATTTTCATTTCAACGTCTGTCAAGTAATGTTACCAAAACTACGTCAGATCAGCAGCAGTCATGTTTTGTGGAAAGGTTTTGGAACCATATTCAAAGATTCAGTTAATTGGCCTATAGATTCAACACAGGTTAGCCATCTGAAAAGTTGCGTTTTGAAAACTAAGGCACATAATTTGAATTGTTGTCTGGGTGATAATTTTCACTTCATTGGGGTGTCAATTAATAACCGAGTCTTGATACAATGGAAATTTGACCACAGCAAAAAGAATCCAACCCCCTCCCCCCCCCCCAGCAACAGCAAAAAAAAAAAAAAAAAACCAGTGGCAGTATTGCTTCACTACCATATAACAATTAGGCCTATGAATATTTGTGCTTTATGTCGCTGGGAGTTGGCCTCACAGTGATACAGTATTCAAATGGTAACCAGGCTCTGCCAACTTTGGATACCGGCTCATTGAGAAATATGCTGATTGGTCAGTCGATCGCTGACAAACTGTCAAAAGACTGTCTCTTTAGTCACGACGTAACCATATCAACAGGCTATGAAGACAAGTTTGTGTAGATCGTTAGTTATCATCCGATTAGTAGTTGATATTAAGACAGAACACAAGGAGGGTTGAGTACGGGAGATTTGAAACAACTGTCAGAGTTGCAGTTTTTCTTGAGCGCTAAAGGCGTGTATGAATGACAGGAGCAACTCTAACGAGGGTCGTTGAGTCCTATCATCCCTCCGTGCTATACTCGAGTTGTATTCTGTATTTATACTACGATTTCACTTGAATTAAGTGAATAAGGCTGATATTTTAAAAGAACAATATCACCTACGACGGTCTGTTTACATTCTTGCTTGACACCGTTTGGTGTCGAATCATTTCGTTCTCGTCATAACATCACTTAGATGCGTAACGACAAATCAGATGCGTTCTTACTTGATGTTCGTACACGTAGGCCGGATTCCGCGTATGGCTTTCCTTGCACATTCCCAGTTCCTGTATTATACCGGGAGAGCCCAGTGGCTCAGTAGGTGGAGATGCAGGCTGCAAGCCGAGAGGTCCTCGGTTCGAATTCCAGTTGCGGCAACCGCGTTGTGTCCTTGGGCAAGGCACTTAATCCCAATTACCCACGTGGGAGCATTGTGGCGTTGTGTACTGATGCGTACACTTGTATGGTGCACTTGTCTTCAACCAATGCTAACCCTGTGTGTGGAGTTAATACGTTGGCGAATCTGACAGTTGTTTACCGTTGCACGGTGGTTTTCACCGGGTACTCCGGCTTCCTCCACTCGTAAAACTGTGCGACACGATGTGACTCTGGCTGTCGAAAAGGTCGTTGAACCCCAATAGATAAATAAATAGTATTATATCGGTTAATGTCAGGCATGTCAACCGGTAACTGTACCGGTATCGGTACACCGGTTCCCTCGTGCGCCAACGGCACCGGTACTGAAGCTTTTGTCCCGCCGATAACGGGACAAAATTATTTTATGGGAAATTCCTGAGCGAGGGTAAACGGGCTAATAATTGTATATGGCACACTTACACGACATACTATCAGCTTATTTGTGAATGAACATATCAAAACATTCTAAAGGAGCATGTTCTGTCTGCACCACCACCTCGATAAGGCAGATCATTTTAACTTTCCAAACGTGGCATCAAACAGAATGCAAGCACCGTCATCGGCTACTTAAAATAAATTATTCTGCGGCGACATCAAAGTAATTATAAAGCACGATTTTCGTTCTTTATGATTACTTTGATGTCGCCGCAGAATAATTGGTACGATATCATGTTTGTCTTTACGATCTTGGGGACTGGGTCGGTTTAAATGCGAATTTCTCCCATCTGGTTGTGATATCACCCAATTGTTGACTTGTCCTGGTACCGGTACCGGTTTCGACGGAGCAGGTTCTGTCTCGTTCCGGTACCGGTTCTATCCCGTCCCGGTACCGGTTATGTTGGTACCGGCGGTACTTTGACATGCCTGGTTAATGTTGAATGTATACAACAATTCTGATATGATATGGAGAACAAATCGGCAAGAATGCTAGTGTTTGTATTTATTTTATCCTGAGGCTAGGTTTTTGTGTAATAATCTCTTTACAACAATACTCGGACATCGACTAACGCTTCAGGATCGAAAATGTGACGGCTTTCCGTTCGAAAAGCAAAATTTCTACCACAAGGCAGGACTAGGCAAGGCTTCGTTGGTTTGGCATTATTAAAATTCTCCCATTTTAACACACTACTTGGGTCGTTAAAAAATGCGAGGATTTATCGTCTTTCGGGCCTTAAAATAAAATAATAATATAGTGAGCTCCATTTAGTGAATTTTCAGGTTACTTTTTTCGGCAAAGTCTAGCATGATTATTTCTGACAGTGTTTGAAGGGTAATATTTTTTATTGCAAAATTTCTTATCCGAGATAGACGGATAGAGAAACATTTCAAAGCCTGGTAAACAACTAGTATACGTGTTTTTTTGCAGAATTGGCAGAAAGACAACATTAATTGGATCTTGCATTGTACTGATACTGGATGGGGTGGGAGTCGCTTGGATACCAACATTCATTGGGTTTCTCTGCCTTCGTTTCATTCAAGGCGCAGCTATGGCGGGAGTAATGCTTCCGGGATTTGTTCTATGTAAGTACAACACATAAGGTGTCAGCTATTTTCTATTACGTACTTCGAGTCATGTGAACATGTGTGTTCACTAGTTACTAACGTTTCCAGTCCAATACCATTGCTCACACTTTAATAAACAACAAAACACCCGAGTGGAATATCACAGATAGCTCGCGACACTGATTTATTTTATGTGATAAATCAAGAAAAAACCTCACAAACAGAACATAAAATTTATAGTTTCATATCTTATTTTATATATCCCTGATTTTAAAGCAGTACCACAATCATGTGTGTGTACGTGGGGGGGGGGGGGGGGGGGGGGGTCTCACCCTCCTAATCCTGGCCAAATATCCTATAGCTGGAAATTCGGGGGCAAGGCATGAGTAATTGGAACTTCCATCTTTCTGGAGTTTAGAGCTTATTTGGTGATGCTGATGTCTCCTTTACTTCCCAAAATTCCAACTCGGTTTCAAATCGGCAAAAATTCCAAGTGTTACTATTTACATCTACAGTGTACGCTATATCGAGCTTCATAAATATGCATGAGCTGAGGAGAAAAATTGGGAAAAACAGTTAAAAGGAGTGCCAGATGTGTAATTTGGGCGTGGTGAAGACCTTGGAACACTTTCTTCTAGAATGCCCAAAATACCAGTCTAACAGAATAAGATTCACTGGGAGTATAATGGGGGAGTGGGATGGGAGAATGAAGGACATGTGGTTAGTGGGAGACTCAAAGGAGAGGGTTAATATGCTAATCGGAGAGATTGGGAAGAATGGGGCAAGAAATGTCATCAAGCAGTTCGTCTCCGGGTGTTGGGAAGAGAGAAGAAGCGTGGGAATAGGGAGGCAGTTGGGTGTACAGGGGTAACCAATGCCTTCTCATCCAAACACCGCAACAAAGCGGCCGGCCAAAGTGTTATTATTATATTATGACAATCGATACGAGATTTCTATAGTACGTTTACTTATCGTAATAAAAAAATCCTCGAAATGCCCTTCAAGAAAATCGCATCATGAAATATCGTTAACCTGAGTTAATTCCATCATTCACAGCTACAAAATGATGAAACATCGAAAATTGATCATTCCTGCATAAGATCTGATTTAATGTTATGACAGTGTGAATTGCTCAAAGTTCTGAGCTTGAGCATTTGTTTAGCACATTCTCATTTCACAAAATAATACCAAATAATAATAACCTGATAATTCTATCACAAATGTGTTGGCATTTCAGTTACTAGAATCAATTTTATGCCCCTGTCATTGCTTCATTTTCAAAATGTTTCTCGGTACTGAATTTCCAACTATTGGGAAGGACCAATAGTCCCTGGTAATGAAAGAAAACACCGAGAAGGATATTAACCCCAAAATCTAAAAACTGCAATCCCACATCCATACTGTATTGCGCAATCATACTGAATGACTGAATCAGGTAACACACGGACAACACATTATCGTGACACAATTACACCTCACTCACGGACCGTGTGATCAATAACATTGAAGCAAGGAGCAAATATACTAGCCTGAAAAAGAAACGCAAGTTTTTTTTGTGTGGTAAATATTTCAAATGTGTTATGGATAATTATTTCATTGTTTGGATTCAGATGTCATTTCTTCATCACTGATTAAATTTTGACGAGTTTTGTTGTCTTAACACAGACGGCAATTGCATGGATAACGTTCAAACGTGGGTGCCCCATGCCATTTCCTGAATAAAATCAATAACGGGTGTGCCCACCCGGGCCTCAGTCGCTGCTCTAACTCTCCTCACTATTGACCACATCAAGTTGTTTGTGGTCCTTGTGGGATGTTATTCCACTCCTGAAGAAGGGCCTGCGTTGACGCGCTTCCTGATCCTCCTGTCTAGCACGTCCAACATATGCTCGATCGGGGACAAATCCTGACTTCATGGTGGCCAATTGAGAACTTGCACATTGTTTTGGTTGAGGAAGTCACGACAAACCTTAGCAACGTAAGGCCTCGTTTCTGTGGAAAATATTTCAAATGTGTTATGGATAATTATGTATAATTATTTCATTGTTTGCATTTCGATATTATTTCTTCATTGCTGATTATATTTTGACGAGTTTTGTTGTCGTAACACAGGCGGCGTTTGCATGGATAACATTCAAACGTGGGTACCTCGCACCATTTCCTGAACAAAATCAATAGCGAGTGTGCTCACCCCGGGCTTCAGCCGCTGCTCTAACTCTCCTCACCATTGACCCCAGCAAGTTGTTTATGGTCCTTTATGGGATGTTATTCCATTCCCGACGAAGACGGTACCGCGTGAGCTGAGCGACGTTGTTTGGGACGTTGTTTGGGACGTTGACGCGCTTCCTGCCCACCTGTCCATCACGTCCCACTAATCCTCGATCGGGGACAAATCTTGATTCTATGGGGGCCAATCGAGAACTTGGACATTGTTTTGGTTGAGGAAATCACGACAAACCCTAGCAACGTGCGACATCGCATTATGCTGCAGCGTAAGATTACGCGCATAGATAAGTGGAAAGGACGTGAGGCATGAGGACCTGAACCTGATATCTTACGGCTGTAAAATTACCCTGGATGACTACGCGATGAGAAATCCTCCCCAAACCATAACAGACCCTTCCCCGAATTTGTCATTTTCCTTTACGCACGAGTCAGAATATCGCTCAACTGGACGTCGATAGAAAAGTTGTCGTCCGTCTGACCCATAAAGAGTGAACCTGACTCGTCGGTGCATAACTCACATCTCCAGTGGGCCAAGTGAAACGGATTTGGCGCATGTGCCCGCAGCCATTGCAATCGACGTTGGCGTCGCCTGGGTGTAAGTTGCGGACCAACGTAGGGACCTCGTGGCCTTAAATTGGACTCACCCAACCGACTCCTAACTGTTCTTGGACACACTCGGCGACCGTGAGAACCTACATCCTGACTCACCGTCTTCGTCGCCATGTGAAATCGGTTACAGAGGTGTGATATACGTATGTCTCTATCTTGACGTGTCGACGTAACGGGCGGACGCCCGGAATCGGTCAGCTAATCTTCCTGTGGCACTAAGACGCCCAACGAGCTATCATTGACTCATGGACCCCAAAGTGCTGGGCAACGAGACGTTTCGATTGGCCCTGCGTAATTAGAGCAATAGCCCTACCCCTATCAACTTCGGAAATTTGGGGCATTTTGCTTATCGATCGAGTTGAAATGAAATGTTGTGCAGTCGACGTGTTCTGTTCAAAACTTCGATTTGGTATAGTTTGGAAGCCCATAGCACGTGGGAGCGCCCCGGATGCATGCTTTGTCGAGGGCATGCAGCGTCGCTCGTCATGGTTGACTGAATATTAACTAAAGACTCTTCAGACTGTACCCTGAGGTAGCTATGTGTCAAATTTTATACTACATTTGGTCTTCGGATAAAAAAATATATTATCAAAACTGAACTTGCGTTTCTTTTTTTCCGTCAGTATATTTCCAGTCTAATTCCTTACGGTCAACCGACAAGAAATATATTTCTCTGTTTAATACCTTTGATCGCACTATCATAAACGAGAAAACAGCTGGGTGGAATATCACACGATAGATAGCTCGCAACACTGATGGAACAGAAAGCGGGAGGACAGGCGAAAATTAAGTTTTTAGAAGAAAAATAATGAAAAATGCCGACATATCGTCGCCTGAGTACTAGAACGTTCTATGTCCCACATTCTAACACTCAGACGGCGATATGTACATGAAACACCGAACACATCCATTAGAAATCTAACATTTGAGAACCTTACAAGCGTTGTTCTAAATTGTTTTTAATATAACCATCTTTTGCTGTTTCTGAAAATCCTGTCTGCAATGTCTCGGTTTGCCGCTAACGATGCACCACCTGTACGTAAACTGTGCAAGCTAAACTTGCTGATATCATCCACACGAGGCCGCAAACATTTTATGAAAATTTAACGGAATATGCTGTATGTAATAATTTTATTTGTCTTACGCAAACAGCAAACAACATTTTTAGAGACAACATTTCGGAAATCCAGTTCATTTGAATTATCTGGAATACTCACTCATTCCAAATACCATTTCAAATTGGAAATAGGGCACATTTTGGAACCAGCTTTAGATATTAGAATACTTGACATTTCTCTATAAATATCAGTTTTGCTAGTGGCAAATTGAATAGAAAAATAACTTTCTGAAAACATATAGTCTGAATGCTTGATGCTCAGCAATTCATTGCTTCAACGGAAGTCCTCAAACGTCACAAGCAACAGGGAATCATAAAATTTCTCTATAATATCAATAGTCAGTGGCTCCTTTTTGTTAATTGGTTTACTTAAAATGAGTTTGCCCCCTCCCCACCCTCTAAAATGTTTTTTTTCTAATACACTGTCAGTTGTATAAGACTTGCCGACAATTACATGAGCCCATGTAAGGCTATAAAACGTACATGTTACAGGTGAAGGCGAATTACTATGCTGCACTAGGCTTACCAGATGCAAAGCTGCATGGAAAGGAGATGCCGACAAAATTATCTCCAAAGGCAGTCCCATCCTGATGACCTTTTTTGTCTACAGCTTAGAATAACTTAAACACGTCTAAACCGTATTGTCCTCTCGTGAACACGACCGAACATCCGGAACTCTGTCCAAAACCTCTAACAAACCGTCTGGCAACTGTTCCATTTCAGCACCATAACTCTGAAAGAACATATGTAAAAGCGAAAATAAAAAATGATAAGAAAATTTCATCAAGTAACATGAGTAAATTGTGTCAACATTATAAATACAAGAAAACACGTAACCATGTCATTTAGCCGTAACATGTTTTATGGATCTTAGCCCATAACACCGTGGCCACACAGCCGTGGTTTAGCACGACCTTTCAGCCCCCGTATTATACACCTAGAACTTAATTAAGCACCCTCTGTTTTTTTTCGCAGGGGTGTTAATAGAAACTGTCATTACTTTCATGCTATCTTTCAGATGGCCAAAAGTGATTGTTTGCGGACAGATTGGTCTATCGACAAATGAAAGACGACACAATGATGAAAATATACGCAGTATTTTATTGGGGCTAATTACACATATCTGTCACTAATGTTTTTGATGGAAAAATATTCTCGAGAGAAGTATGGTACTGGAACGGTCCATGATAAAACAATGCCAGTAACTACTGACAAAAATGTAACTTGTGATCTCCTGAACACAATAGCAGTGTCTGACGTGCCCGGATGACACCCTGAACCCTCCTCCCAATGCTACCAGTGAGCCTTCTGACACGGTCCAGAGGCAACTGCTGCCACTCCTCATTCAATGCAGCCTCCAAATAGTCCAAATTCTGTTCTGGCGGATCCATTGCCTGCACACGACGTCCAAGAGTCACAGATGTGTTCTAAGGGATTCAAATCGGGGCTCATTGCAGGCAAAGGTGGTGTTGTAATAGCGTGGTTCCGAAGGAATGCTCTCACAGCATGGGAACGACGGGGCCTTGCATCGTCGCCCCTGAATATAGGGCGAATAGTCAACGGGTGGTTGTCAAAATGAGGCAAGACAACCGGGTTTAGAATGTCCCGAATGTACTGATGACCATTGAGATTCCCACGTACAGTCACCATATCAAGTCTACAATCATGAGAGAGGCTTTCCCAGATCATTACTGATCGTCCACCACAAGGAACAGTAGCTGATGTTCCTGGGCATGTAAGTAGTATGTCTATGCCTCTCATGCGACAACTTGTGACGTGAAGCAGGAACCCAGTCTTGTCCGACCAATGGACTCTCCACCACGTCCTGAGATTCCAATGTTGTCGTGCCATACATCATTCCAAACCTCAACTTTGATGCTGATCGGACAGAGCTGGACGCTTGATGACCCTTCTGGATCCATTACCCCGTGCTTTGAGACGGTTTCGGAAGTTATGTTGCACAAACGCCTGTTGAGGTGCCAAAGGCGTTTCAAAACCCCACTTGAAGCAAAGGGTTCACACCTAGCGAGGCGTTCCAGACTCTGGTCTTCCCGAGGAGATGTCTTTTGGGGTTGTCCAGGCCTTGGTCCATCCTTAAAATCCTTGGTTTGTTGATGGTGTCGGACAAGTCTGCTGATGGCAGAATGACTATAGCCAAGTATCCTTCCAATAACGTTGAATGACATGCCTGTTGTATGCATGCCAACGATTTGTCATCTTAGTGCATCTGACAGTCTCCTCCTTGCCATATCAACATTTATTGATAAAAGTATTGACAAATTTTCTAGATTTATACCCAGATATTGCATTTGCATGATATTGGTTTTTGGAACATTAGCCTATTCATTCCAGTATCTACTGAAGTACGCCGGCAACTGTGCATTGTGATGTGACATAAACCAGTCTATTTCACACTGCCCCTTTGCATCATTCATATCATCAAACACAACTGAAGATATGCCCCGGTCATCACTGTCTGCCACCCCTGGTAGATGATTAGCTTTCTCATTAAGGCGTCAAGGAATCCATTCCATTTCAATAATATTACTGCTTTAAGACACAAACGAAAGATATTTACAGACATTTCCTGTAAATGAGACTCCATGCTGCCTTCCTCGGCAATATTCACAATATTTATACTATCAGTAAACCACTTAACCCTATGTTGTTTCAGCTGAAATGACAGTGACCGTAAAACTTTCGATACTGCAATAACTCCTTCCAAGTTGAGCTCTAACTCACCTCATCCATCTCCCAAACATCCTGGGCAGTTCCATTGGAACATTCAACAATATAACCACCACACCCAATGTCACTGGCATCAGAATAGACTATTTTAGGACAAACGGAGTAAAACGACACATCTTTGAAATTGATAAATTCGAGGTTAAACTTCCAAAATTTAATTTGTTCTATGCTAGTACTAGGAAGAGAGATAGAATGGTTTGAAGGAAAAAGCTTTTGCAATATCAACGCTCAAACCTTTTGTCATCAACTTTGACTCACTACCAATAACAATACGCATGGAGATTATTTGCCCAACCAAACTACTTATTTTCTTGACATGAACAGATTGTTGGAACGACAAAGTTTCCTCATTATCAGAAATGAACTGCGTAACCCAATCCAATGTCCGCCGTCAAATTTCCAGAAATACTCTTCGGTATTCAATAAAATCCCCGAGCATTCTAAATTTTGTGTAGGAATCCAAACAGATTTCTCGGAATTAATCACAAAACCACCGAAAAGAAGATCGTGTTTGACTTCAATTGCGACTCTGTCCGTGCCCTTTTCACTAATAGTCCCGAATCCGTCATCAAAATAAAGGACAATTTTCTTACCTTCACCCCTACTTTTTAACAAGGGGTCGACAGAGTTTTGTAAACAAGAATTATTAATTTATTTATTTATTTATTTATTTATTTATTTATTTATTTATTTATTTATTTATTTATTTATTTATTTATTTATTTATTGAGGTTTAACGACACTTTCAACAGCCAGGGTCACCTCGTGTGGGACAGTTTTACGGGTGGAGGAAGACAGTTAAATGGAACAAGAAACAAGCAGCGGCATCTATAAGACCTGCGATTACGTTACAACTTAAGATGTGTTGTTTGTCCACAGTGTCCCCGTCACGAAATAGTCCCCGATAAAGAATAGATAACGACGTATCTAGTAACACAAATTTAATGAAATAAGTTTGAAATAAATATCAACTACTCTCACAACAACCATGTTTACCCCATAAATGGCCGTTTATTCGAACAATAAAAGCCTTGGTTAAGTTTTTGCTTTATTCACCAAGTGGGGTGATAATTTTCCCCGTAGGTTTGACACAGAAAGAATATATTTCTATAGTAGAAACGGTCTTGTTGACCTCTGACCTCTACCGCATTCATGTAGCATCATTCACAGTTCAATTGTTGTTTTCGTTATTCCTTTTTGAAAGTATTACACAATGCCAGTAGAAAACAATACACATTGTTCATTTAATAAAGTATTTTTGCAAGTTTAGCCCACGTTTGTAGGGGAACTATTTTTAGACAGAAATGTATCACTGCGCCTTTTTTATTTTTGGCAATTGTGCTTTTCATCGAATTGTACCTATGTTTTCCTCACTTCTCGCTGTGTTTTGTAGCGAGTAACAGCACGATGTCGCCGCGACTGCCCTGCAAAAGATTTACAGGATAAACAAAATAAACGTATAGTGTTTTCAAGTAAAAACTTTATTCTACTCGTAAAATTAAGAATGAAACCGACTCCCCAGAGGCTCGTCGGTTTCATTCTTAACCCTACTCGTAGAATATTTTTTTTATTTGAAACCACTATACGTTTATTCTATATTTACATTCCTCGTCCTCAGAGTTTGAATCTACGATCATTCTCCGATGCTTGTTGGGTCGTGCATTACCATTTTTAAAAGAATGGGTTTACCAAACGAATCGGCCAAATCCGCCCGCGTAATATGCAATTCAGCAGCTCAAAAAATATTATTTTTCAAAAAATTTCAACCAAACCATATCATGTGACCCCTCTGTGGAACGAGCTCGTCGAGCTCGTTCCAATGAGGGGTCACATGATATGGTCTGATTGACATTTTTTGAAAAATTAAAATAAAATGACATTCAAAATAATACATTTTGATATCGTCTGCGCTGGGTAAAGGGTAAATAACCAGAAGAAGGGTCAGATCATCTGATAAATTCGGACAGAACGAATCCATATGAACACATTTTGTTAATCTGTCTCTCGACCAGTTAAAGATGACAAAAAAGAAAAAAAGTGACATGACTAATATTACTCGACGTGCCGATAGAAAAGTGACGTCACTTCCCCACCCCAGCATCATACAGAGTATTATGGGTCTATATTTATGTTTGTAAATGTGTAGAATATGTTGGGTCTCTAATAAGTCACGATTTTTACGTACAGCACGGAGGGATATGAAATTTCGGAACCTCGTTCACTAAAATCGATCTGCGTCAAGGATTAACGAGGCTCGGGTGGGTTTTAGCGAAGGAGATTAATGCTTTTATAACAAATTGTAATGAATTAGAGATTCATTTTATCACATAATGTGTAATATAAGGAGAAGAATGTAATGGACAAAAGAATCCTTGATATGTAGTTTGAAGTCGTTGTCAAGTAGTTCACAAATCGAAAGTCTATTTTTAGAATTTAATCCAATTCGTCAAAGATACAATATTTAGTAGATGCCCTCTTTTCTTACAGCAATGGAACTGATTGGACCATCTAAAAGAGTCCTCATTAACGGTATAGCTAGTGTGTTCTTTGGTCTAGGGTCTCTGGTGTTATCGGGCCTGGCCTACTTAATTCGAGATTGGAAGATTCTCCAGTTGGTTACCATCCTAATTTTGCTGCCTTCGACTATTGGATATTGGTGATTTAGTATATTTATAAAATAACTTAACCCCGCTACCCAATGTGTCTGTAAAAAACACACAACGATATACAATACCTTTATAACACGCGCGACGCATTACATGGCTTATTTTTTGTGGGAATGTTAAACCTCGGACCTCGTAGGAAGAGGAGGCATCATCTTACTTAACATAGAAATTGTTTGAAAAATGGATGTCTGAATGATGGAATCTCCCGATAGACAATTAAATTTTCAGCGTAGACAAATCATGATGTTAGCATAAAAAATGAACCAGAGAAAGCAACGTCTAAACATATTCCCCTGAGGAATCTGTCGTGTCGCTTCCTCTCGTATATCTAAACAGGTGGAAAGAGAATGTCCTGTTCTATTCAGAGGTGATAAGCTGCAGTTCAATCCTTTTCCCAACATAACAACCATACACAACCTATGCTGTTTACGAAAGTCGTAATTTAAATTTTATTTAGTAGCAAATTTTGCCCCAAAACACAATTTATGATCCCTCATCGGAATTAGCTCTTAGAGCTCGTTCCCATTAGAGACCATAAGCTACACATGTATGTTTTGGAGGCCAAAAATGAAAATTTAACCCCGGGGTTGAATATCTCCATAGAAGACAATCAGCACCCATTCACCAGGTTCAATAAATTTATTTATATCATAATCGCATCAGTTTCATTGAACATCGGATACATCAATGGTACCACGAAAGGAACGTGCAATACAACATTTACAAAATAATAAAATTCCAATTGATAAGCTGGCAGAGGAGAGTTGCGAAAAACGAAAATAGAATGTGTAATTCGAGATCCGCGTACGCGAAAATACGAATATCGATCAAAATAAAATTATATTTTGAACGTACTAGATATGCAGAATCTAAATAACCTAATTCCTTGCAGAGAAAGAGATTTACGGATGTGAGCTGCAACAGTAAACAAAATGGATAATGGCTGCTCTATGAAAAAGGGAAACAAAAAATATATAAGTGTATTAGCGGGAAAAGGTGAACAGTGTTAAGACGTGCGTGTTGCGTCAAAAGTCGGTTGGCTATTGGTTAATTTCGATGACGTCGTGTATTGTGAAACAAGAAAACAAAACAAATACATGTGTGAGACAGCATCGGCGATGTCGATTCAGAAAATACAGATACCTGAAAATAATTAAATAAATAAATAAATAGAACCCTCTGGTTACAAAAAGTTTTAGTTATTTAAAAGCAGTGTCGTCTGTGTAACCGGGTCCGCAGAAAATGAACTACAAGTCCCGACCAGGTTCAATGTTTATTTATATCCATATCACAGCCAATCAATCATTTACATTCTGCAAAGTAAAAACATAAACATGTGTGAAGGTCATTAAAGGTTACAGGTCGTCGTCATCAATAACTGTTAAGGTTAATGGTTTCGCGCTGTCTGGGGATCTGTGGTACTGAACCCACCGGGTTCAATGCGACAGATCGCCAGACAGACACATGTATACTAAACAGTACCAAACAGTGGTTATGCACAATAACACTGTGCTGAACCTCAGGGTTAACCGCAACAGATCGCCAAACAACAAAAACAAATTTAATGTATCATAAATAGATTTATGCTGCCAGCCGATCTATGGCACTGAACTCACAGAACTCACATAGTTCACTGCAATAGATCGGGGGGCAAACAATCTATGTAATGACGAATAATGAGCGCATTAACACAACGACACATGGTATTCAATTTCAAAATTACATAACCTTTTAGATGAACATACCCACCCCACAGGCTATGGCACGAACAAGACAAATCTGCCACGGGTTGGACAAATATAATATCTTTATAATTCCCAAAAGCAGTTAACTATAAACGTAGCACAGGAATAGGGATCTATTAGAAGAGAACATGAGTAAATGAGCCCAACCTATACTACCCTACAATATTTATACTAGCCATAACTATAACTATAAACGTAGTACAGGGATAGGGATCTATTAGAAGAGAACGTGAGTAAATGAGCCCAACCTATACTACCCTACAATATTTATACTAGCCAACGTCTCAAGGGATTCTTATATAAAGGGATGCATAATTAATACACCAATCATGCGAAATCGCGTTTGACATATATGTCTACTGTCAATCTGCGTTAGAAGTACGCAATGCCAAACAGTACGTCGAGGATCGTCGCCATCACGTAACTGAATTCATAACTTTGGGTGTGTGATATCTTCGAGGCGTAATCCAGTAGGCTTTTGCCTATAACAGCCAACTAAGGCGTATGATACACTGTCAGGTGGGTTCAGTGAACCTCCCGACACTGTATCATACAGCTATGTTAGATCTGGAAAATATATAAATTATTCACGGAAAATCAATCATTCAAATTAATGAACTGTTGATATATTATTTATTTAATATGAAGACATTTTAAAAACTTACCTAATCTGTGGGATTAAAATGTCCAACAAACAGCTTCCATGATTCAACGATAATCAAACAACAAAATATTAGCGTCTTCTCGGCAGTTAAAGTTGACAAAAAGTGACAGAGACTATCGGATTAAAATAATCATCAGCGATTTGTTAATTAAAACCATGCGGCGTGCGTCCAGTCGTGGCTATTCAGGTGATTAAAATTAATCATACACGCAGTGCTGACCAAGCAGTTTAAGTGAAAAATTAAACTAACTCTCAACTCGCGGCGTTCTTGAAATTGAATAATACAACTCTTCCACATCTGCTCTCCGTTTTAGGTAATAGAGTGAAAAAAGAAAGTTTTTGGTGAGTTTTTGATGAGTTCGGACTTTATATAGTTATTTGAAATACAACCAATGATAAATTGTTCCAGTCAACAATACATGTTCGATTTCACCAAGTGAGCACTCAACACAAGACAGAACGGGAATAATTAAAGTTCACTAGAATATCTGCATCTCTATTTCTTATCTTCTTTCTTACGAGGGGAAAGCTGGAAGAGAGCCAATCTGGGTATGCCTTCCTCTGTCGGTATACATACATCTTTACGCAGACACAGAAAAGGAATTTTATGCTTTTTGCCATGTATATTGCAAACATATATGTTGTAAATATGTGCATTATATGTAAATTGCGTTGTGTTTATGTATACTGAGGAATAAAATCTATCTATCTATCTATTCGATCACGCATCCATGGTTCTCGACATTTGACTTTTAAATTGAAATTCTTGCAAACAATCAACAGCTATACAAATTATACAATCCTCAAAATAAATAAATCAACCACAATTATAATAATGCATCTATCTAACGCACAAAAATGTGCTTAAAAATCCCATAATATTATTTTAAAAGGGACAGGAAAATAAGTAAATTACCTTCATGTTATTTTACAGAAGATATATAGAGGATATCTAGTGTTTTTGAGTGGATACCGAAAGTTATCTCATGAGTGACCGAGACAAATGTTTATTTTTCGCGAGAGCGTTTGCGCGAGCGAAAATGGCCATTTGTCTCGGTAACAAGTGAGATAACGTTAGAAGGTGATAATTGGGATTCCTCGCTCACTTTTTGTGTACATGGACACGATGTAATGTACATGTGCATGTACCCATAGAGTTCAGTGTTAAAATGTACAAAATTTCGTGAATTTTTGCAAACAATTTTTTTAACATATTTGCACTAGGACCCCCAATCGTTCACCATCGCATTCTAGATGGTGCAATCAGTCGCTAATGAACGATTGGGGGTTCTAGTGTAGGATGCGCGGAAGGAATCGACCCTTGAATTATCCCAACGTTCATCGTTGCGTTCTAGACGGTGCGATCAGTCGTTGACGAACGCGTTGAAGTTCTGGTGCAGAAAAATATAAAAATTAAGATGTCGAAAAAAACTAGAATCGATGAAATTCTCGACGTTCGTCATCGCGTTCTAGACGGTGGTGGGTGCGATCCAGTCGTTGGCGAACGATTGAGGGTTCTAGTGTATGATGCACGGAAGAAAATCGACCCTTCGAATTCTCCCAACGTTCGTCGTCGCATCCTAGAGGGTGCGATCGGTCGTTGACGAACGCGTGGCGATTTCTGGGGTAAAAAATATTAAAAAAATTAAGATGTTGAAAAAAACTAGAATCGATGAATTTTCGACTTTCGGCAACGCGTTTTAGACGGCGCGATCGGTCGTTGACGAACGGTTGAGAGTTCTAGTGCAGGAATAAAAGAAAACAAATGGAAAAATTGCGAGGCGTCGTGGGCATTCGTCGCGAGAAATTGGCTTGCATGCGGGAGGAGCCGAGATGGATTGTAACAAAATCACGAGATCCGCGAGAGGAAATAAAAAAAGTGATATAATATGGGAGAAAAAAATATATAATACGTAGTTATTTAAAATAAATAAAATAAAATATCGAATCGAATAGATGATAAAATATACGTAACCTTGAGCAATTCCAAGATTGTGAGAGCGTCATTTCTTCTAAAGGCGTTGATGAGAGCCTACGCATTCTGCGTGAACGAACAACTAGTTTGCATCTTGTTCGAACGATGTGTTGGGTGTCGGGATCATCTAGACTTAGATCACGAGGATCATTCGTGTCTGACTATGGAAAGGGAAGATGTCGTCGTCAAGTATTTCGAACCAGCGTTCAAATACGTTCGAATCGACGACGTGATCAAGTTTGGGAGGAGATTCGTCTTCTGTAGCGGGTGAGACAGGCCTTCGGAAGAAATGAAATTGGTGCGTAGAAGTCTGACTTTAGAAGACAAGGGATGCATCTTGAAATTATTGCTGGAGGGAGCATACAACACGACTAAGTTTTCTTGTTGATATAAATAAGGGAGAGAATAGAAAATAAACATAAATACATACGTAAACAATAAAGATAAAAATTAGAAAGAAAAAACACAAAAAATGAAAACCAGAAATAAATTTTATCCGGCGTTAGATGGCGATGAGGATGAGTAGCGGAACGGTGTTTTGCCAACGGCGCCGTCACTAGAAGAAAAAGAAAGAGGAGAGAGGCATTGCATTGATCAAATAAGTAGAATTCAATTGTATCTGACTCGAGAGAGAGACTCTCGTCGATCTCTCAAGAAGAAGTATTCGCGCCTCGTGAAATTCGTCAACGCGGTCGACACGACACTCATTACGATTTCAATGGTTTTACACGCGGCCGGCATCACATTGTTGTCGTCCGTGCTCGGTGTTCCGATCGTGTTGACCATAGAAGGAGTGGCTCTCGCCGCCGGATTGTTTAGAACGATCAGAAACTTTTTGGGTAAGAAATTCTATCTGAAGGTTAGGAAACACGAAAAGATTCGCATCTTGGCCGACTCCAAGATCGAAACGATATCCGAAATGATCTCGATGGCGTTGAAAGATGGTAGGATATCGGACGGAGAATACTTCATGATATTGGGCGAGAAAACAAAATACGACGCCATGAAAGAAGCTGTGAGAATCAACACTCATCAGATCATCAAGGAAGAGATGGAGGATTCTCTCGTGGAAAGGGGGAGGAAAGAGGCTAGGGAGGAATTCGGTAAGTTGATAGAACTCAAGAGCAACGATTGAAATAATATATTATAAGAATATAATTTTTTTAAGGAAAAAATATTAAAATTTATACACATAAAATTAAAATTTAAAAAAAATAAATACGAAATTATTTAAATAACCCCCCCAAAACCTCAAAAATGTATTGCGTAAAGTGTAAGAGAGTTACTGAGACGGGTGATTCCCGAGAAGTATGAAGTAAGAACGACAGACAGATGCTTCGTGAAATTTGCGAGGTGTGTGGTTCGATCAAGACTCGATTCGTCAAAAAAAAACAACAAACAAAAAACGAGAGGCGAAGGTGTCGCGAATAAAATGATCAATAATGTACCTTTTGAAATGCATCTGCCGGGTCACAGTTTCACGGGACCCGGGACGAAATTGAACAAGAGACTCAATGCTGATCTGACTCCTAAATCTTGGAGCAAACCCATGAATAGGGTGGACGCGACCGCATATGATCACGATTTGTGCTACACTAAATATCCCGACACCAAGACTCATAACGACGTCTGCGCTAAAATATGTTGGCGAAATTGAGAGACATATCGAATCCGACTAGGAGAGAGAAGCTCGAACATTCGCTGGTCGGCAAAGTGATCGGTACGAAACGTCGATTCAGATGGGAGCATTAAAAAAAAGTAGCTTGGAAAAGAAGAAGAAGCGATTATTGACGAGCGAATTAGCCGAGGAACTACACAAGCCCATCGTGCATAGATTTCGAAAGAGGAGGGTGTGCATGAAGGGTTTGGATGATATTTGGTCCGCCGACTTGGATGTCATGAGATCGTTTTCAAGGTGGAACGAGGGTGACAAATATCTATTGACGGTCATCGACGTGTTTCCCAAATACGGTTGGATCAGAGCCTTGAAGAATAAATCGGGACCTTGCGTCGCCGAGGCTCTGAAGAGCGTGTTCGTCTCGTCTTCTCGAAAACTGAATAAATTGTGGGTGGCCAAGGGGAAGGAATTCTACAACTAGGATGTTCGTCCGTTGGTCAACTTCTATTCGACCAAAAATGAAGAGGAAGCCAGCATTGTGGAACGTTGGAATCGAATGATGAAGGAAAAGATGCATAGGTACTTCACGGCGAATTCGACCAAGAAATACATATACTCTCTGAATGGTCTGGTCGAAGATTACAACAACACGCAACACAGATCGATCAAGATGACTCCCGCGGAAGCTAGCAATCCTCGAAACGAAAAACGGGCCTACGCTAATCTATATCCCGAAAGATCTAAGATCAAGAAGGAGTCTAGACCACTGAAATTTGCAGTCAGCGATCGAGTGAGAATCTACGCTTATACGAAGCACTTCAAAAAGGGTTACACCCCTCGATGGACCACGGAAATCTTCGTGATAATCAGAATATTTCACACCGATCCGGTGACTTATGAAATCGAAGCTTTGGATGACGAAGAGATCGTCAGAAAGTTTTATGAACAACAATTACAGAAGATGAAGTAATAATAAAAAATATATATTTACTCTCTTTAACATTTTCTTGTTTACACACATATATATAAAGGAAAAAAATAATAATAATGAAAATAATTAAAACTATTTTTAGAAAAAAGGAAACGAATTAATAAACAGAAAAACAAAACAGAAAAACCCCTCAAAAATGACAAATATACTAGATATCACACAGAGAATACCGAGATACGAAATTATTCAGGAATATGAGATTTACGAATATGAGCCGATAACCGGAATGAGTTTGAACAATGCGGGAGAGATAAGAATCAACGTCGAAACCCAAGATCTATTCGTTCATCCTAGCGAGAGTTACATAGTGGTGCAGGGACATCTCACCAAGGAAGATGGGAGCGAATATGCCGATGACGACACGGTCACTCTAGACAATAATGGTATCATGCATCTATTCAGTAATATAAAATACTTGCTATCCGGACAAGAGATAGAATCCGTGTTTCATCCAGGTCAGGCAACCACGATGTTCGGACTCTTGACGTATCCGGATGATTTTTCGAAATCCAAGGGACTTAATCAGTTGTGGGTGAAAGACACCATCGCGGGTATCGGCCCCGCCAACGCCGGCGCAGCCATGATATTCAAGACGTCCGGATCCAAGGGAACGTTTTCGTTCAGGATACCTTTGAAAGACATCTTCGGATTCGCGGACGATTACAACAAGATCATGTACGGATTCAAACACAATCCGATGTTGATTCGAAAGGGAAATGACGACGTGATAGTGAGACACCCCATGACCGATGCGGCTAGGTTAACTCTACACAAGATATCGTGGTTCGTTCTGCATGTGCAGCCTTTGGTCAGGGAAAAAGTGCGTCTCTACAAGATCATAGAATCCAAGAGTAAATTATTTAGAATGAGACAGTGCGACACGGCTAGCATTCCGTCTTCCATGAATCTCTTCGATTGGAGATTGACCGTGAAATCCTCTTCCAAGAGACCGCGTTTCATTGTGGTTACATTTCAAACCGACAGGGACGGGTCTCAGGAAAAAAATTCATTGCTGTTCAATCATTGCAATTTGAGATTTATGCAGGTGTTTCTGAACACCACCAGATATCCCGCAATCGATTACAATGCGTCATTCGACAAGAACGATTTCTGCAGACTGTACCACGATGCCGCGGATTTTAGAAAGAACTATTACGATCTGGACGAATTGATGAGCAACCCCTAATATATCTCCCGCCGAATACAAGGCGATGTATCCCATGTTCGTATTCGACGTCAGTAAACAGAGCGAACGACTCAAGAGTAGCGTCTTAGATATCCAGATCAAGATGCAATTCGATAGGAACGTGCCGAGAAAAACTGAGGCCTTTGCCCTGGTCCTGTCGGATAGAGAATTACAATTCGAATCGGATGGAACTAAGATGTCGATCATTCGATGAGAGAGAGAGACATGTGTGTGAAGAAAAGAAAAAAAAAAGAAAGAAGAAAAAAAATATATAAATAAAAATCAAAAATAAAATACCATTTAATACAATGATTATGAAAGAAGAAAAGTCAGATATAATTGAAAGAAAATCGCAAATATTTACAGATGTGGAATTGGGATTTAAAGATCCCATAAATTTGGGAATGATTATTGTCATCAGTATTGACAATATCTATTTAACCATCTATTTGGAGAGGCACGATGAGAAAAATGAGTCTTTCGTAGAGATGTGTCAGAAGATTTTTAAAAAGGTGAAAGAAGTCAAGAAGATATCGAGTGAAGATAGATTCAAAGTGTTTTACACTGAAGGAAATAGACTGCTCATAATCGTGAGAGATAGAGATTTAAAAGAAAGAATTGTGGGAACCATTGGAAGAGTTGCAAAACAGGTCGCACTAAAATTACGTGATGCACTGTTAAGTGTCAACGATACAGATCGTTCTCACCATCTAGATTTTCACTTAGAATTGAGAGATATAACATTCTGAGGATTCGTCATTGAAAAAAAAAAAAAATAGTAATTGGATTTTGGAGAGACTGAATATATCTAAAAAAATCCTATTACTATTTTTTTGTTTATTTTTTTTTTATTTTGTTCACTGTTTGTTCAGAGAATCTAGTTCGATCAACAGGGCCACCACGGATGTCGCGGCTTCGGGATTATTGGTTTTCGTCCTGAAATTAATCTTGTCTCCAGCGTTCACTTTGAGAGGCCTGCCAAACGTGCTGACATTCGAGTGTTGATTCCCAGTCTTTTCGACGCTGTATCTCTTATCGCTCTCTACTCCATTCACCATGAGATTGACGACCGCTCTGTTATTCAAATCCGTGGAAGCCAGAGACATTCGAATGATTTCGCCTCCCAATGGCATGGGATATCCTACCTCACCCTGTAGCGACCCGCCATCTCCGTTTCCGAAAGACCATTCGGCTTTTCCCTCGTCTAACGCACTGCTCTCCTCGGCCCACACGGTGATCAACTGCCTGGCGTATTTGACTTTTTTCCACCACCGAAATCAGGGTGCAGGCGTCCGACATGTGCACGGGATCCGGCAGATTCGCGAGCGCGTGTCCGCCCATGTCTAGTTTACCTTCCATGAGGTCGCCCTTTCTCCATACCGAGTTGTCATCCATGTACTGCCCACTGACCGCACTGGAATCGAATTCAGGATCGTGATCGAGACCGAATAAATTCTGACCATTCATGTTGATGCCGCCTCTCATGGTTCCACCGGATTGTTTGTTCATGTAGAGATCATCCACTTGCGATTCTATGTATTCTTGAGATTGCGTCACGGCAGAGTCCACGTAACCTTTGTTGACCGCGGTGGAGTCCTCGACCGCGTCGTCGATCTTTGACAGATTCAATATCTTGTTGAATCCCACATTCAGATCCGATTTCATTTCTCGTTTGGCAGACTTTCTTTGTTCCAGGTCTACGTAGTGTTTGGTCGCCGCGTCCTTGGGATTCGTGGGAGTGGCCACGTTCGTTATCTTATTAGAATTGGCATTCAATTCCGATTGCATCGTTTTCTGAAAGTATCTACCTCTCAGGTGTTCGCTGAATCGCACCTGAGAGTCGTCCGCGTATTTCTTAGTCGTGGCATCGGTGGAATCTATGGGATTCGCGATGTTCACCAAACATTTGGATTTCAGATTGAGATCGTCGGTCATGGCTCTATTCACGTAATTATCTCTCATGATTTGTTTGAAATCTGCGTTCCTCCTGTCGACGTATTTTTTAGTTGCTGCATCTGCGAGATCTACCGGGCTCAGGAAGATTGTAGAGCTTGTTATCGTTCATGTTCAAAGGTTCCTCTCGAGGTTCGTATCTCCGAACGTAACATTCGTCCAAGTTGGCGACGTCATAACCATTCATAACCACTTCAAACATTTTCCTCTTCTTTTTGGGGCGACTTTCGTCGTCACTCCTACCAAATTTATCGACTAGCATGTTTTGGTTTTTATATTTCAACACAGTTTTTAAGAATGAATTATTTCTCACTTATTTTATTTTTTGTTCTATTCGATTAAGTTTTTTTAAATAATTCTTTTACCTTTATATATATACTAAAAAAAAGTCTCTCTAATGTAAATCATTGAGAATGTCTTGAAACCGATCTCCTACGACCATCTCTTGAGAATGTAGAGACACAGGTGACCGCAAAACACTTGATCCGGCGATTGCACTCGTCCCATATTGTAACGAACTACAGATTTGTTGAAATAGTTCTTTATTTCTTTCGGCGGTGAGATTCCGTAGCTGGCGAAATAATAATTCTTCTTCCCGTTCTTGAACCACGCCATCCAGTGAGTACCTTCGCCCAATAAATCGTCCAGATTTAAAATTCCGCATTCCGATTGTCTCTTCGGCAAGGCATCTCTGGAAAACATGCCTCGAAAATCTTTGATTTTCAAGGCTTTCACCACATTCGACAGATCAATGTTGGATAGGGGTCCATTAGGTAAGACAACACCTTCTACAGATAACCGTATTTTCTTATTCATAAATATATATATATATATATTTTTTTTTATTTATTTTATTATAATTCATTAAATGGTGTAATTTTATTTTTTTTTCTTTTTTCTTTTTTCTTTTTTAACTTTACACTCTCGTTTAAACTGAATTTGTCGATGTCTCAATCGATTTCCATAGTCGTGCATTCGTCTAATTCCTCTTGATTTTCTAGAATCCTCTCATCATTAATTATATCCAAAACGCAATGTCCGAGCGCCAAAGTGCTTATTTTATCATCTAACACGATTCTCTTATCGTCGTTGGCCGTCAGCAAAAGCTTGTTGATTATTTTGGTATACAAGTCGTGATTGTCGCTTCGAATCGATTTCATAGTCTTGAACACTGGCTCACTTCCGAACAGACACTCTTTATACTCTTGGAAAGAGATGTTTTTCTTCACCACGCATGCTTGAACCCCTTTGAACTTCTTGATCTCTTCACCTTCTAGGAGATAAGCATACAGTTTATGTCTCTAACCCACGAATTCGGTGATTTGTTTACCACCGCTCTCATCCTTAAATTTACCCAACACCTTCTTGTTGTCATTCGATTGAATGTTAGACGGGTGATCGATGGGATAATTGCTCATGTCGAACCACGTGGTAACGTCTGGAGATATATCCTGGTAGACGATATCATCTCTATCTCATAAACCAAACTGACCATTTCGGTGAACAGTAGTTTAGCTTTCTCACCGAATTTCCGTTTGACGTAATCGCAGGGAAACTCATACATCAATTGCTTGCTGATATCTAAGATGATCAGTCCGAGATAATAGGGTTTGTAGAACTTCAGGTGCGTCTTTTGCATGTGAACAGCCACTAGATTTTTGTCGAATACGGTTCGATGTCTGTAATTGGGTTTCACCACTAATTTTTTAGCCCTTTTCTCGGACATGACGAGTCGAATGTCAGTTCTCTTCCTAATGTTTTCCATCGATTTACCATACACACAGTTGTTCATGAGTTTAAAGAAATCTTTTTTGAAATCGTTCTCGGCTCGAATTCTGAGATTCGTGTTGAGATCGATGTATTTTTTCAGCCAAGGCTGTTCGTCGAATCGAATGACGCGATGTATGTTGAGTGATTTCATGCGATCGATGTATTGTTTCAAATTCTCGCTATAGACGACGTATATTCATTTGTGATTTAAATTGGGAATGAGTTTTTCGTCGTTTTCTTTGACCGGTTCCATTCGTTCGGGAGCCAGTGGATGCGCAGGTTGCGTAACTCATCTGGATAGTTCAAATCGACTTCTAAAATACAAGGATAGTCTCTCCATTTTTGCATCTCTTCCCGTTCCGTCACCCATTCGAAATTTCCAGTCGGTAAAGGTCAACTCATGGCCCAACAGTACAGATTATTAGCGTCCCGATACTGTATGTATTTATTTGATCGTTCCGAATCGAAACCTTCTCTCATGTAGGGATTGTTGGCTTTAGAATACCTGTGGGAGATCATCGAGACACCACCTCTTGCAGCCTTTTCGAACCTGAGCAGCATGTCCACGTCGGGTAATCCAATCGGACTTTTGTGGTCTTCAACAGAGTGTTCCATGCCAGGCCAGGTGCAGTGTAATACCAAGCCCATCCAGATCGCAATTTTGACAACAGACGTCTCGAAAATTTTCGAACACGTCTGCCAGAAGTAGAACGTCGGTCTTTAGATAGAGATCATGATAATCTCTCATGGCTTTCATATCGAACAATTTCCACACGTTTTCAGCGTGTTCGTAATTCTCGTCAGAAATGTTGGATTTAATAATTTCGAATAAAAATCTTCTTTCGAAGGTAGCGTGGTGTCGTCGAATCTCTTTAGATCGTTCATGTAATTGTAAGGATAGACTCCTTTCCTCAACATGACATCTACTTGTTCTCTGAAGTGTTCGCTTGTGATTTTAAATTTATCCTCGCTCATGTTATTGACTAATTTTTCCAGACTGGTCGACATGATTTTAAAATGGTGAAATGTATGGCTCCACAAATGGATTTTGTTTCTTCTTTCAATGACTGTTCATTGATTACTTTTTTCTTCTCCACGATCTTCCATTTCATGAAGGAAATGTATCTTTCTTCGCTGTTCACGATGCAGTCTACTTCTTCGTGGGAGGTACCAAGATTTTTCATGAACAGATGACTGTCATAACCCGAGAGATTGTGAAATATCACCAGATAGAAAGTGGCATCTCGATATCTTAAATTACACTTGCTGTGGACCAGACCACGATACAGACCCGTGTAATGATCATGGTCTCTGACTTTCTTCTTGTCCTGCGAATTCTCATCGAACGATTGTCTACATATGTGACATTCTGTGGCTCTGTTATTTTCGTTCTGTTTCTCTCGCGTGATGATCATTTTTGCGTGAGTTTTGAATTTGTCGTATAAAATTTGAATTTTTGATTCTAACTCTTCCACAAATCTTCGAGCCACGTCGCCATCTTCGAACCGTTTCATGTAGGTGAAGGGACCCATGTTGTGTTGCGAGTCAAAAGTGCATTTCACGTAAATGCAATAGCCCGAAGGTACATGTTTTTGATATCTTTCAGTGTAACTTCGAAGATCGTCGGGTTGGCAGGAACTCATTTTCATGGTGAAGCATTCGAAATCGGCGTACACGACGAATGGTACTTTTAACCTTCTACTGTGATTGTGAAAGTTCACGAAGGTGTTAGGTTTAAGCATTTCGATGGCGATGCCTTGCTTTTCGTTGCAATATTCCTGATGTTTCGCTAACGATTTTTCACTGTGAAACGTGTTCATGCAGTTGCAACATAAATATATCTTATCTTCATGTTTACTACTCTGTCTCGACAGTAATCGGCTCAGATTTTTAACCCAATAATAATGACGATTGTCACCATTCGAAATTAATAATAAAATAATTGTCTTTTCTCTTCTGAGATACGAAGTCTGTCTGAGAGGATAGATTGTTCGTTTTTCCTCATCGTATCCCAAGATGTTCATCGCTACGATGGGATTTTGAGCTTCGAAACGTTCGATGTCTTTTAATGGCGTTGGAAAAGTCACTCCGGTCCAATCAAGATTTTTACAAGTCTCCTCATAACGAGAAACTCTCTTGGGGTTGATTTTGACCGGGTATAAAGCGGAGGTGACTGTCCATTTAAAACATTGATCATCTTTATTTTTCATGTTGATCTCAGTTTTTTTAGCTATGACTTACGGTAATTCCACGTAGGAAGACGCTTTCAATGGATCGTTTTTGTTCATATGAATTTCGAGATTCAACACCTCTTCGAACGTCCAATTACTACCTCCCTGTTGATAATTTGCGAGAGACGTCAACATCTTGTCTTTCAATTATTTCGAAAACGTCCGATAATTCAGAACCTTGAAATACGGTCTGGACGCCAGATCTGAAATATGCATCTTTTATGAGGTTCTGCCGGAGTTCACGTTGATTTTATTCATCATGCAATGGAGTATCATCACAATTTTTAGTCCCACGTCCATATGTTCACGAAACAATTCCAATACTTTATTCTTCACCCGTTCCATGAACGATTTCGGATCGACTTTTTTGAACGAGGGAACCACGTCAAAAGTTTTAAAAACGCCTTTGATCGCACTCTCCCATTCTACAGGAATTGATTCAAATGCTTTCATAGCGATTCGTCCTACATATTCTTGTCCTTTCCCTTCGCCAATTGCTCATCGAATTTCGTTCAATATATGTTGTTCGTCTCGATTATTATTATTCAGGACCGCATCACTCGTTTTTTTTTTGAAACTCGCAGTTCTTCGACGGCTTTTCATTTGGTTGTCTTCTTATTTTCCAAAACCGGAACATTTTTGACGTCGGTATTTCGATTCTCTTTGCCACCTTTTTCTTCTTATTTTTCACAACCAGAATGTTTTTTTTGACGTTGGTATTTCGATTCTCTTTGCCACCTTTTTCTTCTTATTTTTTGCAACCAGAATGTTTTTTGACGTCGTTACTATTGGTATTTTGTTTCCCTTTTCATTGAGCAAACTACGTAACTCCTTGTGTATGAGCTCTCTAAGTTTTGAATCATTCTGCACTGCTACTGCTTTTTGTTTTCTATTGTCAGGGGTTACTGCCATTGGCTTATTTTTCGCAATTCGAGTTTGTTTAGGTTTGTTTACTTTTGGTCTTTTGATTTCCTTTCCATCGCCTCGCGAATGATACTCGCGTATGGCTTTAATTTTTTTTGATTTGGTTCTATGATTTCCGAAATTTGGAAATTTTAATTTTTTACAAATCTCATTTAACCAGGGTACGGTACACTTATCTAAATTTTCCATTTTTTTTATTTGTTTGCTTTATTTGTAAGAATATATTTTGAATTTTTTTTCTGTTAACTAATAATTGTGTAAAAAGTTTTTAAAATAGTCTCTTATCTATATATATATAGAGAAAAAACTTTCACAAAAATTTCACATTAAAGAGAAATTAAATCTAAAAAACTTTCTGTATATATATAAAGAGAGAAAGAAAAAAAACTTTTTTACAAAAATTATTATTTAACAAAAAAACACAAAATTCAAATATATTATTATGTGTAATAATTCATAAAACTAAAAAACATAAAAAAATAATCAACCACGAGAACAACACCTAAAAGATGCGAATTGAAATTGAAACAAGTCGAAACGTGCAAGAAACTCGGTTGTAAAATTTATAGATTACAACGACACGACGGTATCGAATTGAATGAGATTGAGACGAAGGGCTTAGAACACAAATATGACAAATATAGTATGCCTTTGAAATTGGATGAAGCCACGCTCAATTTGTTTTACAAGTACCAAAGCAATCTACAGAATATCATTATCGCCGAAGACAAAGAGTTCGATAAGAGTGATTTGTCATTGCCCTATGGAAGTTACATATATCCAAAAATCTCTCTCGAACTCTTAGACAGATTGGGTGGCGAGAACGCGTTGACCGAAGTAAAAAAATTCACAAAAGTAAAGATAAACATTCAACACATATGCGAAAAAGGAGAAGATACGACCGTTAACATGCTAATAACAGAGTTGGAAATATAAAAAGAGAATAGAGAGAGAGACAATACTTACAATATATGAGCGATAGTGAAGAAGAAGGGGAAAAAATAAAATAAATTATTTTTTTCCCCTTCTTCTTCACTATTGCTCATATATATTGTAATAACGTTTCCCTTTCTCTTCACTTTCATTATTGATTCTTCTTTTTTTGTTGAAATATTACGTTTTTTATAATAACACATTTCATTCCTTTCATCATATTTATGAACGAATAAGGTGCATCTCTTGGCAACACTCATATCATTATTCTCTTCAAAAGGTGGTGGTGGAAAACAACTTATTCTTCTTCTTTTTTTAAATTTCCACAATCTATCCCTATTTTTTTTCGCTTCTTTTTCCAGTTCTTTCCTGAAATATCCACCATTATCATCCAAAAAAGCCTTGTAATCCTTTTTGTCTATTTTTTTATATTATATTATATTCTTTTTTATACTTTATTTAATTTATATAATTATAATTATATTATATTATTTTTTATACTTTATATAATTATATAATTTTTTTCTACTTTATCATAACATACTCAAAAGTGGTATATTCTTAAATGGCGAATTCGGAACCAACAGCAAACCCCTACCGAGTCGCTCCACGTTCTGTCCTCTCTTCAGATAGCGACCGTTTCCACTGAAAACGTTCCCACCTCTCATGGGTTTTAGATACAATCCTTTACCGCCGTCTGTGTCGACGCGACACACGACTCCTCCCTGCTTCAAAAACAGCCCACCACCCATTAATTTCTGAACTCCCAAACTCGCAAGTCCCTAGAGAGCTCCCATGCCAAGAGCCGGCACCACGGTCTTCGTGAGAATGGGCAATGCTTTTGCAGCGAGTCCCACCAATAGCAGTAGGAAACCGCCTTTCATTCTCAGATTATAATCCAATTGAGCAGGACTCAATCTCACCGTGAACCCTCTTCTATCACGAATCGCTTTCTCCATCCTTCTGCTTTGAGTTCTGGTCCAGGCGATCGGATCGCGACCGCCACTCGCCAGATTTTCATGAGTGAATTTGAATCTCACCGCCTCTCCTCGAGTTAATGCTCTCCAAAGTTTGTCCCTCTGTCCTTCGGATATGTTCATGTTTTTAACCACGTATGGAGTCATATTTTTTTCTTTTCTTTTTTAAATATATTTTTCAAACACGGTTGTTGAGAATTCAATTGTTTTTTTGTTTTAATGATAATTATACATTAAATAATTTTTGTAATTAATATTACGTTTCTTTTGTTTTTCTTATTTCTATATATACACAATAGCTTTTTTTTTGCTTTCTATATTTCTCTTATGTGAAATCGTATCATCACCCTCTCTCCGCAAAGATCTAACAGCTGGCCATTTTGATCCGTCAATGTAGTTTTGAGGCTATACAACGTGTCTAAAATCATGGGTAGATAAACTAAATTTCGAGGTCGTCCCACGATCTTATAACCCGGCGACACGTTCGGAAAGAAGGAATAGTTCGCTACCATTCACATAGCTTCCGGCAATCACGTCCACGTTCACCAGAATACTATTGAAGGCAAGAATGTCGACCGTATTTTCAGACGCTGCATGGCCTCGATACATCTTTCGATCGAATACCAACATATTGCCGATCGAATCGTTCGTGTTGAAATCCACTCGGAAATTATCTTCCAAATCCTGTATCGTCTGTAGAGTATTAGTGTTGGAAACGAGTCTGATCTTGTTGCTTCCCTGTCCATCGATCTTCATTTGCGTCTGAATGTAATTGTTCAAATCGTCTATGTCGTAACTTCGTTTGGGAATTCGAATCGCGAATCAATCCACTCTGTCAGAATACTTGAATGAGTTATTCTTTTCGGCGACGTTGGGAAAGGAATAATAAGTCTCCAGATTCACCAACGCCATCTCGTATCTTTTCTCCCTATTCAATTCGATGGAAGGTTCGAATTTCGTCGCGAATCGAGTCGAATCGCCACTCACCACGATTTGAATGGACTGTTTTGCAGCTATATTTTCGGCTATCCATTCTAACAATTCTCGTTTTTCGAACATTATTTTATTTTTATTACTTTTAAAAGTAAATTATCAAGGATATATTATTATTATTTTTAATTTTGTTTTCGCTCTCTATTTATTATTATTATCATCGGAAACATAAAACTTGTCGAATCCGCTGCGATATTTTCTGCGATTAAATTCGCTAGTCAAATCGATCACGATGAAATCGTGGAGTCCTCCGTCCCAAACCCTCTTGCAGAATCTCCTGAATTCTTCTCTGCTCATGTCATTGGCAACGTAATCTCCGTAGATGTGCTTGAGATTCTTGAGATCCTGGCGAAAGAGAC
The DNA here is from genome assembly GCA_031216915.1 of Pictodentalium vernedei. Lineage (NCBI taxonomy): Eukaryota > Metazoa > Mollusca > Scaphopoda > Dentaliida > Dentaliidae > Pictodentalium > Pictodentalium vernedei. The sequence continues at coordinate 735,033,136 of CM062296.1, read as the reverse complement.
ACAGGAAATTAGCATTCTCCCTTATCGTCTGTCTGGGCAGTCGAAAATAATTCTGAAACAGGTAGAAACAGTCCACGTTGCTGTGACGACCCCTGACATAATACGATTCGCATCGGTTCTGTCTCTCCAAAAGCAGTTCATCGAAAATCATGAGATTCTTATTTTCCGATTTCAATTCTTTGGGGTCTGGAACGTCGCTCGAGTTCTCGTAAAATCAACACTCGACGTTCGAAGACGTGTCTGTCTTCATCAATTCCATCGCCGCACCGTCCAAAATGGTCGAAAGAGAAGCTCCGCATCCGTCGATTTTTTCCCTACTGTCACAGATTCTGGCTATGACGTCCTTGGGCAATCTACGATCCATGCACTCTTGAAGCAATCTGTATTCGGGTTGAAACAGGCTCTTTCCGAACACGAATAATCTGTCGTAATCCAACCAGCCGGGTCATGACAACAGATTCATCAACAGATTGGTCTTTCCGCAATTCGATTTTCCCACTATCAAACCCCTTATGCTCTTGGGAAAGAACTCGTTGTTCGACCTCTTGGTCGCGGCGTCGTGCCAAGACATATCTTTGACGTTCATCTTTTTTTATTTAGGTTTTCAAACTCGGTTTCTTTATGTTTTTAAACTCGGTTTTATAAATGTATATTTTTTATTATTATTTATTTATATTACACCATCGTGGGTTCTTTTCAATCCAGATCCACTCGTCATTTTGGCTAGATCTTGTATGGGTACCACAGCATCCTTAAAATCTTTCCAACTTTTCAATGATCGCTCTAACGTAGCTCGCTTCGTTGGTGGACTGATCAATTTATCGATCAACGCGTCTGCCGCCCTCTTGCCCGCGATAGAAGCGATCCTACTACTAGCTTTGAAAGCGGCTTTCTTACTCGCATCCAAGACCGTCTTCTTACCGACCTCGAGCGCGGTCGATGCAAGTTTTCTACTGGCATCGCTCGTGAAGGCTCTCATTATAGAATCCACGATACCAGAACTGCCTTGGACGTAAGTTCTGACGTATCCCCTGTTCTTTATCACCAACATATTTTTATTTTATATATATTTTGTTTTTCGCTCGTAAATCGTTTTTTGTTTTAAATACTTTTTTATTATTTTTAGTGTAGATGTACTTTTATTTATCTATTTTGTTTTTCTCTACTTACTATATATCAATCTTTCAATTCGTTCATCATCTTTTTATAATCCCGTCTATCCAAGACCTTCTGCCTCAACAATTCGTCGCATATACTAACTATCTGATTTCCACCACTGTATTACCGGCGCGTCGGCTAGCCATCAACAATTTCAATCTCTCGAACAGAGCGTCGGAATCGCGGAATCGCGCGGAAGAAAAGTGGTCGCCACTCCCTTTCCCGTCACCAAAGCGACGTATTTTTTATTCTCATCCCATATGGGTTTCACCACCTTCGTCCACTTGTAACCTCTGTTAGCATTGGGTCTCGTCTCGTTGGCGTCGTTATTCCTCTTCATGGCGTGGGTCTGAACCAGAATATCGCCGTAATTTTGGTGATCCTGATCCGTGTAATCTCGAGGCTTGCTGTATAGGAGCAATTCGCGCAGTTCGGGGGTTGATTCATACCTATTCGAACCGACGATTAAATCCTCATCATCCAAGCACACTTGGGTGTCGCCCACGAAAGTCCTACCGTCCGAATCCCTGCGAATTTCATATGACAGATCTCTCTTACCATCGCCGTCGGACGACGCGACGCTACTAGTAATAATAGTCGAGGTTGTATCATCGCTCTCGCTCACGTCGGTTTCGATTCCCACGGGAAAGTAATCCGACGGAGATCTTCGAATGGAAAACGGCGTTAAACTACTGGGAAACGAACCCGTTCTCAAAGAACTCTCTTTTATGGGTCTCAGTTCCTCGACGATCTCCTTCTTGCTTCGTTCCTGAACCTCCGTTACGGGTTTGAATAGCTTAGTGGTCTCTCGTCTCAATTCCATCTCCCCCAATCGTCTGCTTCTGTCGCCGGATCGAATGCTTTCCTTGGTCCGCTGATATTCGTCGAGGATTTCGTCCCTTCGCTTGGAATCTTTGATGTTCAAAAACTATTTTTTTCTCTCGATTATTAATATTTCTTTTTAGAGTGTGGTACCGTCGATTTTTTTTTATTTATTATTCTCAAAATTAAATGTGATTATTTTTATGTTTTTGAATAAATAAATTTTTTTATGTCTTTAATATATATTAACTAACGAGTTAAAAAGAAAAGAAAAGAAAAGAAAAAACACACAAATAAAACATCGATAAAAGAAAAATTAAGAAAAATAACGCACACCTTCATCGCTCCAAACGTGTTAAATCACTTATCACCTCAAAAATTCCATTCTCGCTTCGCTTCAAGAAACACGTTTGAAAACAACCATTATAATAAATATTTACACATACACTTCGCCATTCAATAGATGAATGAGAAACGTTCATTTACATCCGCATAATTAAACGATCAGGTGGAATGAAGAAACTCGACAAAATTTATTTTGTTACAATTAATCTCAGCTCCTCCCGCGCGCGATTTTTTTTTGTTCCTGCACCAGAAACCGCAACGCGTTCGTCATCGAAGGTTGGGAGAATTCGAAGGGTTGATTTTCTTCCGCGCATCCTGCACTAGAACCCTCAATCGTTCGTCAACGACTGGATCACACCCACCACCGTCTAGAACGCGATGACGAACGTCGAGAATTTCATCGATTCTAGTTTTTTTCGACATCTTAATTTTTATATTTTTCTGCACCAGAACTTCAACGCGTTCGTCAACGACTGATCGCACCGTCTAGAACGCGACGATGAACGTTGGGATAATTCGAGGGTCGATTTCTTCCGCAAATCCTGCTCTAGAACCCCCAATCGTTCGTCAATGACTGATTGCACCATCAAGAATGCGATGATGAACGACTGGGGGTTCTAGTGTAAATTTATTAAAATAATTTTTGCAAAAATTCTCGAAATTTTGTACATTTTAACACTGAACTCTATAGGTACATGTATATGTACATCGTGTACATGTACACAAAAATTGAGCGAGGAACCCCAATTATCACCTACTAACGTTCAGTATCCACTCAAAAACACCAGATTTTCTTTCTATTATACGTTTTTTATAAGAATCTGATAATTCCACTCGTTTCAACCTTGAATTGATGCATGAAAGTAAACATCGCATTGAATCATTGAAACGCGGAAGTGATTTGATTGATACTCGGAACAGATAGCATCTTGCAATCTGATTCACCTGGTGGGTTTCTAGTCCAAACATGGCCTGAAAGTCCGTAAAATAAGTTTTTGGTTTGGTACGTCCTTTGAAAGGATCTACCAAACCAAAAACTTATATTACGGACTTTCAGGCCATGTTCTGACTAGCGGGTTTCATGCATCAATTCAAGGTGAATACGTGTTAAATTATTGCTGGAAATGATCGGTATCCACCCCAAACCACTAGATTTCCTTTTCACTATACGTTTTTGGAACAAACTGATCATTTCCAGTGATGATTTGACTCGTATTCATCTTGAAGTAATGCTTTGAAAGACGCCATTTTGATTGATACCGTGAAAGTGAAGTTCTATATCTTCAGAGTGGGGGATACGCTTTCTTTCTTTCCGCAATTTCTTCAATAATTTATCGTTTAGCGTATAATAAAAAAGGAGATCATTAAACTTACAAGACAGTTTCGGTGTTGGCTACATGACCAGCAATGACTAAATCATTTTGTTTGTGTTCAACAATATATGGGCACTTTCTAAGGGACTAAATATATTTTATTTCAAAGTAATAAGTTATATGGCATCTATAATTTTGACAGAATGATATTAAGTAGGAAACAATGAAGGAAAAATGAAAACTCGCCAAAAATATATTTTTCATTTCCATTAAACTTTCGCACCACAGGTTTAATAAGTGTCTAAATGTTGCCCAAACGTATCGTAAAAGTTGCACAAGAAAACATGTATACAACAATAATGGCCCCACAAAGAAAGCCTGAAAACATTCTTCATTTTGAATGATGAAAAAATGCTATATTTCTTCTAACTATGTGGGTGAGTGTACATACATATTATATATCGCTTCAGTGGAGTGATTTGGGTCGTAGTATCGCGTCGCGTTGACTAGGGTCAGATCGGTTGGTGGGGTGACTCAGTGTCGTCACGTTCTCTGGTTAGACTTCAATAAATATATATAAAAAAGTGTGGCGTCTTTTTCCACGTAGCTGATATTTGGTACGCAACAGCCTGAAAATATTTAGAATTAAACCTTAAAAACCCTCAGCGATTTAGGAACAAGGAGCTGTGGAGCCCCCTCCCCCTCAGCACGTCTCCCCGAGTAACAGCTCGATGAGCGCGTTCCAATGAGGGGTCACGTGATATGGTTTTGTTGAAATATTTAAAAAAGATTCTTTCAACTGCTGAAATTGCAAATTACGCGGGCGGATGCGGGCGATTCGTTAGTTAAGAGGTTAAAAGACTTTTCTTACAAACAATTACTATCCACTTGTATTGTACGTGTTTACCTTGTAACATCTACGTAACTGTGATTTACTAGTTTATCCTAGCCAAGCTCCAGAGGCCACCAAATTTAGGGGTATGAGGAGCAACAACATTTCAGCATTGTTTGTATGTAATAGGGGAACACTGAATAACATTTCTTCCACCGCCCATAGTATTTATTGTTATCGTACACCATTTTAAACCAGGGACGTGTTGACAGAAGGTGGGGGTGGGTGGGGGGGGGGGGGGGGGGTCAAGGGAGGGGTTGTCACCCCCCCAATCCTGACCAAAATTTCCTATAGTTGGAAATTCGGAGGGTAAGACATGAGTAGTTGGAAATTCCATCTTTCTGGATTTTATAGCTTCTCTGGCAATGCGATGTCGCCTTTACTTCCCAACATTCCAACTCTGTTACAAATCGGCATAAATTCTAACTGTTACTATTTAAAACTACAGTGTACGCAATATCGAGCTTCATACGTGTAAGTACGCATGATTTCAACCTGTACGAGATTACTATAGTAGGTTTACTTATCGTAATAAAAAAAATCCTCGAAATGCACTTCAAGAAAATTACGTCATGTAAAATCGTTATCCTGGGTTAATTCCATCATACACAGATACAAAATAATGAAACATCGAAAATTGATAATTCCTGCCTAAGATCTGATTTAATGTTAGGGCAGTGTGAATTGCTCAAAGTTCTAAGCTTGAGCATTTGTTTAGCACGTGTTCATTTCCCAGAAGAATACCAAATAATATTATTATGCCTCACGTCTGTGACACCAGCCGTGATTGGTTAATATGACACATTCTAAAAGTCATAGTACTGGAGATTTTAGACAAAACACTGGTGCTATCGGAACGTTCTTCCCTGGAGACATGAGAACAAAGAAAATGAAAGCAACACTTCCATTGATCGGCGTCGATTACGCACGCGCTGATTGGAATTTCTCAACACCAAACTCTGGCGCCGTGTCTGTTTAACTTTTTTCGTCACCGATAGTCACAAACGTATGTCATCTTCAGTGGGTGTGTTTTCAATTTTAACCAATGCTATATCTGCCAAACAAGACTGAATTATTTAAATTCTTGGAGAAAGTCTCAGGAAGAAATTTTTATATTTTCACATCAGTGCAGAGGGTTGAACTAAAACGAACAAATAAGAAATAACAACCAGCTTGATGACAGAAACTTCCAAGAATGATGTGAATGATTCTTACTCCAAAATTGGATAAGGCAATGTAATCTAATGTATGCCTCTTGATATCTTTGTCAGTCTGAATATTTGCTACTTACATTCTCCTATGTTTTCAGAGATATCAAGCTGAAATATGACACCAAGGGGTCATTTTTTTATCAGGAGTAGCATGGGCAGGGTGAATTCAAAAGAATCCGAAATATTAAAAACTCACGTATTGTTCACCACTTCTGGTGAATTATGAATGTGATTTCAGTCGATTATATTTCCAAATGTTCAGTATTAGAATGATCTCACGGAGTCTCCGCCTCAAGTTAAAAATAAATTATTTCACTCTGCTTAATTCTAACAAGTGTCGTCGTCCAAGAAACATGAATTTATATTCCTTTATACCACTTATCACACGAGCATTAATAATGAATTATAACATGAACAGCATGATGCAGCCGTAAACACTAGTAATAGGAGTTGTGAAGATCGGCCCCCATTGGCAGGACCCCGGGAAGGACCCCGGAAGTGACGTCATGTCACGTGACCCAGTGGCGTCATGTTTGGTTGCCTTGGTAACCCGCGTGAGCGGCCATCTTGTGACGTCAACCCCATAGTGATGCGTGGTGTAAGTGCGCATGCACAGCGCGTGTTGTTAGGGTGATACGTGTTTCCATCGTCCATTTTGTATACTGGAGGCCGCCATCTTGGTTTCTATGGTGGCACGTGGTTGCTATGTTACCCAGGACCTTCTAATAGGACAGGGGTGTGTTCGATTGAACAGGAGTAATTTTCCGATTCGTAGAATTACCACAAACAACCCGACAAGTTTTACTGTTTCGAATTCTTTCAGAATTCGCTGCTTCAGTCTATATCTACAATAGTTTTCATCTACCTAGGCATGTTCCTTTGTCCCGGAGTATACTCCAGTAGAGTAGAAGAGCCCTTCAGTTGGAACAACATTGCTTATTATTACAATATTTAGCTGTTCTGGTCTGTTCTTGTTAGTTCTGACCCTATTCCGAGTACTTTTGTTGTTTCATTTATTATGGGCCGATCTCCACATCTCCTACTACTAACACTGACATTTGGTGATATAGAAACTCCCAAAGCGATGGCACTTGTAACAAGTCATTTTCGAATTTTGTGATCTGGAAACTCCTAAAGCGACGTCATTCGTTTGAAATGACGTAACTAAAAACATGTTTCTGAATTCGACTACCTTGTTATATGATTGCTGGCATGTTGCAGTTAACGCTTAACAATGAAAGCTATTTTTTTGTTCGGCATAATAAAATAATAAGAACGTTTCTTTTCATGTTCTATCGGTCGATAGTACCTGAGTTTGTGTGATTTCTGTTAGAAACCTTCAGCAGCTTCGCTGCTTCATGTTGTATTTAAAAAAAATGACACAAACTCAGGTACTATCGACTGACAGAACATGAAAAGAAACGTTCTAATATTATAATAACCTGATAATTCTATCATAAATGTGTTGGCATTTCAGTTACTAGAATCAATTTTATGCCCCCTTTCATTGCTTCACTTTCAAAATCTTTCTCGGTAGTGAATTTCCACTGGGGGTGGGACCGAGAGGGGGTTCCCCCTCCCCACCCCCAGTAGAAAATTCACTAATCTACACCCCCAATCGGAAACCTCTAGCCACGTCCCTGTTTTAAACACGGCGACTTACGATTTGTTTCGAATCCTTTCCCGGAGATCATACAATTTCGTCGCACAACATTTTAACTCTGGTGTGATGGGGAAATAGTTTAGTTTAAACATATTTTATTGCCATAAATGCAAAGGGATCGGAGAACAAGTTATACAACTTAAACAAACTCATTTCCCGTACAAAGAATAACTTATTATAATGCGGCAAGAACATAGAATAAACTGATTACACAAAATACGAACTACAAACGAAATTTGAACTGATAATTTAGCGAAAGGAGGAAGTGAAAAGAAGATGAGAGGTAAAAGGTGAAAGGTAAAAGGTGAACAGGCTATCGTCAAGTAGCATACCTTGATGGCAGAGGGGTGCATAGTTTTCGAAAAGACTGTTGAATGTGATTCGCCGTATCGTAATATGATGCTGATCAAGCAAAACGCCTGCTAGTGATTATGAAAGATTGTACTTTTTGAAATAATAAAACATTCTGCGATACCGACAAATTTGTAATTCCATAGAGCAAATCATTAACACAAGTTATATTGCAGAAACTTATGGCATTTATCATTTCGAGCCGCTGAGTATGATACTTAGGACAATTAAAAAAGAAATGGCTGGCATTTTCGGATTCGTGATCACGTTCACAATGTGGATCTGCACAAATGTAGTTAAGGAATTTGTCCTGGTTTAGATCGCTGCAACCATTGCGTAATCTACAATGCAGAATATTTGCTTTTCTATTTCCAGCCAGGAAATAAACTGGAGGTTTGGGTACAGGGTCGCTAGATGAAAAGTGCTGCTTAAATTCACTTAGGGTAGATGCATCTTTGGCGGTTCTGGGAAGACGGTTACACAATTCTAATGTTGAAGGAAAAAATGACTATTTGAAGTGTTCCGTCCTACACAAGAATGAATTATAATCAGAAGCGTTCCGAAGATTATACGACGCACTGTCACCAATACGCGTTGGAAGATGTTCAAATAGGAACTCGGGTGATTCGTGATTAATAATCTTATACATAGTACAGAGTCTGTGGAACCTTCTTCGGTCACCCAATGTTTTCCAACCAAGTTCAAGTAAAACTGAATCGGACGAAGTTGAACGGTTTAACCCTGTTATTATTCTGGCAGCGTCGAACTGGAGTCTATCGATTCTTTTTAATAAGTAGTCGGGGGCGCAATCCCATACAATATCTCCATAGTCCAAAAGTGGAAGTATAAACACTAAATAAATTTGCTCTAAAGTTTTTCTTGGGAGCATAAATTTTAATTTCCAGAGTTGTGAGAGTCTTGCGTTTACTTTTTTACAAATGTCCGCTATATGTTTGTCCCAGCCTAGGTTGGTTTGTAAGTGTAGTCCGAGATGTTTGTGACAATCAGTAAGGGTAACGGGGCAATTATTGAAACGTAACAATGGCTCAAATGTGGCCGAGCGATTATATGTAAAGAAAACAGCTTCAGTTTTGTCGGGGTTAAACGTTACAAGCCATTTCTGTGACCAAACATGAATAGTATCGAGATCTGGGGAAATGGGGAAATAAACAAGCTGATTCAAATGAATTTATATTTGACGAACGGCATTTTGTGTAAGTTTATTTAAATCAATCTGCTAGGATGGTGTTTAAGAATATCAGGGAACCCCACAAACACTATTTGTAATGAGAAAGAACAAGTAATTATTATTTTTCAACGAAAGATGAGGACTTGTGGACCAGCATTTAGCGTATCTAGCGTAGTGAGTTATAAATTTATTTAAATCTATACCTGTGGCTATTATGCACCTCTCATTTTACCACCGGAATTTTCCGTGGTGAAAAACATTAGAAAATATTTTTTCCCAAACCCACTAGTCCAAATTCTCCATTTTCACTTATGACACATTTGGAAGGATGTTATGATAATGGAGGTTATTTTGATTAGTATCGCAAGTCCTTATAACAAATTATAAGGTCTAAATCGTTATAGCGATTAACTAAAACGTTAAACTTATACGTTATAACAAGTTGTATGCGTCGTTACAACAAATTCCGAAAACGAATTACACTTTGCTAAATTTTTTAACCGACTTAAATACGCTGCAACAATTTTAAATTCCACAGCCTTTTGAAAGTTACAAAGTTACCGAGGCGTAGTATTTCAAAGTTGTGGGGAGGGGGGGGGGGAGGGGACATACAAGGGCGACAAATCAAACGAGCGAATCTTTAAGAGTTAAGAATCTGTGCACTCTTTTCCTGCTGATCTCGAAAAAGATTGTAATAACAGGTTTGTGAAAATAACGGTGACCTAAACTTTCTCTCTCTCTCCCAACCTCTCTCTCTCTCTCTCGCTATCTCTCTATCAACTGTTGCTGGGGAAAGTTGGGGGGTGGGGGTGGGGGGGGGGGGGGCTGCATCATGTGCCCAGTTTCATACCAGGAAAGGAACGCGGGTATATTTCATGTGTTTTGAAATCTAGTAGGCCCCCTACATATCTTCAATTTCCAACAGTTTTAATTCAAAGGAAATTCCTTTATTTTACTTTCATCCTCAACAGCTTAGTACCAGAATCACCGAGATGGTTATCCAGTCGCGGTAAAAAGAAGAAAGCGGAAGCAATACTAAAACAAATTGCAAAAGTAAACAACAGACCCTTACCAGAAAAATATTTAAATGAACGCACAGAATCGAAAGATGAGCCAACACACATTGGGAAATTATGGAAGTTGTTTACACACAGAATTTTGTTGTTACGAAGTCTTGTCATATTTTTCAACTGGTAGGTTAATCAGTTCTCGGTAATTCTTTACACCAAGCAAGCTCACGTCATTAGGACAAAGTAGATGGATAAACGTGTGATATAAATGTGCTCCTTTTCAACAGCGCTGGAGGGTCAAAACCATACTTTCATACAACTGTTCTTCAAAATCACACACTCATTGATGTTTGAAACACCCACAGTCCTTGATTCCTCCAAAGACTATTGTTTAATCTTCATTGGAAAATATATTTTTATCCACATTGTGGCGAACTGGACTAGCTTTAGATGAGTTTTCAACAAAATAATAATGACAAAATTCTACGTTATATTGTAATACTTCATTAATCAAGCACACAGGCGAATACCAAGAAGCCTTGCTTAAAATGTAATTCAAAAACACAGCGCCCTTATTCTCAACCTTACAACTTCTCTGTACTAAACTGTACTGGTATGCGTGCAATCTAATCTAACAATACAAGTTCCTCGTATGCCTCAATCGAAAGCAATGGCTGTCAGCCTTTCCTGAAACTATTCAAGGAGTCTTTCATGTCAATCTTTAAGATTTCACATTTTTGCCAGTTTCCATGTCCAGTTATATCCCAAACAATTCAGGCACGTAGCTATGATTCTATAATAGGGAGTGCCCAAGCCAGTTTAGCCAGATATTTGAAGGGCCGTTGTGTGGGGTTTTGGGGGCCTCTCCTAGTCCTGAGCAGGACCCTCCGGCCGTTGCTCCCTCGTCTCACTTCCCTTCAGGGAAGTCGGAGAAGAGGGCAACGACCGGCGAGAGCAATAACCCATCCCCCCTTTCTCCACACACTTAGAACTCTAAGAGCGAATCTCTTTCATGTGTAGCCCCTATATTGGCGACCCCTTTGAGGCTCTCTGTAGCGAGGCACTTGCGTTGGGCTAATGTTCTTTAGTGGAGCGAAATTTTAGAAGGGGGGAGGGGAGGCCATCAGACCCTCCCGGTAGCTACGCGACTGAAACAGTTCAATTACGTAACAACCAAAACCGGCAAATGCTATTCACAAAAATTGTCTCTCAAATTGCATTATTTCTTTCAAATTTTGTCTCACAAACACAGCATATAGCCCTTCATTGGAAGAACGTCGACAAACTCGTTCCAATGAGGGGTGTTAACAAACTATGTGTTTGAGACAAAAAAAGTTTTTTTTGCACTTGTTCGCTTTTCGCGTTGGGCACTGTAAAACAGGATTCAATTGTATAAATTCCTAGTTGCATTATGGGAAAAACTGGTACTTGACATTTTGGTATTTTGACATCAGTATGCAGACGATTAACCCTTTACCTAACATGAAAAGCAGACGACACTTGCAAAAAAAATTCTTGAATAACTAAATTTTTTCATTTTTTGTCTCAAAAACATAGGTTATGACCCCTCGTTGGAACGAGCTCGACGAGCTCGTTCCAACGAGGGGTCATAACCTATGTTTTTGAGACAAAAAATGAAAATATTTTGAAAATTAATTGGCGATTTTTGAGAATAGCGCTGGCCGGTTTTGGCCGTTACGTTGGGTAAAGGGTTAATGGAATGTTTCTTTGGGCCGACATTGCTGACAAATCTCGTAATTGGAAGAAATTTACAGGCGAGTTAGCTCCCCTTAATGTCCTAATCTGTCAGTAAATTTAACACTAAGGGTATTGAAATTTCATATAAAATAGACATTTCGAAATGTAAATAAATTTGTAACATCGATGTGCGCATCATTTTACAAACTTCAAGCATTTTCCTGTAGAATCAGATAGAAGCAGTATAAAAATACAGAAGCTGTTTTTTAACAAATGTTTTCCCAATCAGTTTAAACGTTTCACTGTTATTCTCTGTTGAAACCCATTTAAAAATAAGAAAACGGCGTTTTCAGCATCTTTCGATACAGTAATGTTATTTTGTTCATTGTATCAAAAGTGTGGGCATCGTAACATATAATACAGACACTGTCCTTTTCTTTAATATAAAAGTCTAGGAGGTTAGATTTGCTACTTTTTTCCTGGGAGGAATAAAAACTTGCAAATTACTATAAAAATACATTCGCTAAACAAAGAGCAAAAGTGGACACATCAGTGATGGAAGGTGAAATACTGAGAAATATTCTTAATGATTGAAGATTATCTGTGAACGTGTTTCTAATTAGCGTGCATAACACCCAACTTTTCCCTTTGTTACTTTTAATAAACTTTTATTCGTTTGTTAACAGTAAGAAAAGAAAATTTAACTTTATTTTCTGCTAATGTCATAGGGATTTTCTCAACAATTACTTGCTTCTAAATTGGACCTTTCTTGTCTTATAACTGCAAGGGAGATAACTTTATCAAAAGTCGATTTTCATGACGATATAAGTCAGGGATGATAGGCCTACAAATCCAATTGTTTGTGTCTTCAAGCCAATTACGTTCGCAAAACGCGATTGGATTGTCTTCGTACGAACACGACCGGCTTGTGTTTTGTGGACGCTTTTGGCTAGGAGACACAATCGTTCGAAACAAACGTTTCAGAAATTCAACCAGTTTTTAAAACAATTGCCGAGAAAGTCACGAAAACTGCTCATGCCCACATGACTGAAAACTATCTTGTTTACTTACATATTCACTATCCGAAACATTACAGCGCGAGTAAACGAGCTTACACACCAATTCCTTTGTCTTCTACGGGTTGGTAAGAGACGTAAAATATCCGATAGACCAATAGACATCTGTATTCTCCTTACTTGGGTCCGTGCGTTCTGTGAATTGGCGTGTAAGTTTGTTACTAACCTTGCTGTCGGTATTCATGAATTTGAATTACCTGCCAACGTACTGTAACACCTCGCCGCTTCCCGGCGGCGTCACATACCGTACGTTGGCAAGTTGTTCAAATTCATGAATACCTCCACCTCAGTTAGTAACTATTACATAAAGTCCAAAACATACGATTTGCTACAGCACAAGACATACGTGCACATCGCCGAACTAACATCGGTGAGTAACCTTCAGAACGAACACCTAGAAGACAAAACTCGTCCCCTGAGTTCCAATGTGTTCTATGTGCCAGTAAGCACATAGAACACATTGGAACTCAGGGGAAAAACTGTCTATTCATTCTGCGAAACGCGAGAAAATATAATTACCACGTTGCTGAAAAGGTTTAGCTTGAACCTGTTTCTTTTAAATGTCTCTTTCATTTCAACAACTGAATTTGGCAGTTATCGAAACACTTCGAACGTTGAATTAAATTAATAATAGCCATGTGGTTTTGTAGAGTTGTGGCTCGATTCCGTATTAAAATTTGCAACGTCACGGGCTTATTAACTCCTTGTATGCTGCTGATGAACATTCCTGCCGAGGACCCGAAATCTCTTGCCATAAATATTAGCTCCTGTAAATTTAATGGACATTTTGAGCAATGAATAGCAGCCATGACCATATTTGATTAAAAATATTTTGAAAATACCCAGAGGGTGAAGAGTTAATACCTTATTAGAATTGTAATGGTGTGAATTTTAATTTTGATGGCTCATTAGGTAGAGGTGCAGACTGATTACCGAGAGGTCCTCTGTTCGAATCCCACCTGCAGCAACCGTGTTGTGTCTTTAGGCAAGACACCTGAGTCCCATTGCAGCCTTGGTGTCACGGTGGCGTTGTGCACGTCGATGGTGCACTTGTCTTCAACCAATGCTAACCCTGCTTGTGTGGAGTTAGTATATTGGGGAGCCTGACAGTTGCTCGCCGTTGCTCGATGGTTCTCTCCGGGTACTCTGGCTTCCTGTGCCCGTAAAACTATCCGACACGAGGTGACGAGGTTACCCTGGCTGTCGAATGTGTCGTTAAAACCTAATAAACTTTACTTTATCTCCATGGTGCGGTCAGGAATAGCCATTGTGCAGAAATATGTGGTGGGCTGAAACACCAATAAATAAATAAATAAATAAAAATCGCAACGCACAATAAATCGTCTAAAAGCTTGGTAATAAGGAATAATACAACATCCCATATTTAACTCTCAGCACACTGATGTCAAAATAACAAACTTTTCAGCTGCAAATATTTCCCATAATTCAATTTGATATTTAACCAAATATACCTTGTTTGGCAAAGCTCAGAGAGCTCTGTCAAACAAGGTATAGTTGGTTAAATTCATAGCTAAACAATAGAAAAACAAAGTGACTGGAGAGGGGAGAAGAATCTGTTGCACTGCCATAGAGCTAGGGGTTAACCCTTTACCCAACGTAACGGCCAAAACCGGCCAGCGCTATTCTCAAAAAGCGCCAATTAATTTTCATTATCTTTTCATTTTTTGTCTCAAAAACATAGGTTATGACCCCTCGTTGGAACGAGCTCGTCGAGCTCGTTCCAACGAGGGGTCATAACCGATGTTTTTGAGACAAAAAATGAAAAAAATTAGTTATTCAAGAATTTTGTTTGCAAGTGTCGTCTGCTTTTCATGTTAGGTAAAGGGTTAAGAGCTCGCCAGTTGTACATCAAACTATAATTAGTCCTGCCTAGACATAAATAAACCACGGCACTGAGTCACTGACTTGGTTTTAATCATTATATTGCTGGATGAGTATACTATAGTTAAATTTTTTAACTTCTTAAACCCAGATGATATTCACTTGGTCGGTTTCAAAAACATCATTTGGAAGAGTCCACATTCATTAATTGGGAATAGACCATTTAGTATTTTCCACGTGCAGTCTAGAGGCTGCACGTTGAAAATATTGATTGGTCAACCCACCGCATTCATTGAGAGGCCTTCCTATTTAATGAAATTATGACGTATCATGTTCCTAGGCCGGAAAACCGACCTCTCGCGTCCAAAGGCATATCAGACTGTGAGATAAATGCCCTGGGGGAGGGAGGGGGAGGTGTGGAGTTGCTTTTGCTTTATTTGAGTGCAAGGATACATGCAGATCAATTTCATGAATCCATATCACTCATTGTGATTCAAAATGTCATCTGCATAAGATGTCAACCTAAGTTTGTAACGCCGCGCACATTTCGATAAACAAATTTTAAGCCTTTACCCAACGTAACGGCCAAAACCGGCCAGCGCTATTCTCAAAAATCGCCAATTAATTTTCAAAATATTTTAATTTTTTGTCTCAAAAACATAGGTTATGACCCCTCGTTGGAACGAGCTCGTCGAGCTCGTTCCAACGAGGGGTCATAACCTATGTTTTTGAGACAAAAAATTAAAAAAATTAGTTATTTAAGAATTTTTTTTGCAAGTGTCGTCTGCTTTTCATGTTAGGTAAAGGGTTAAACGAAGAAAGGGAAATTCCCAAAAACTGATATAAGATAAATACGCACAGCCCACAAGAAAGATCATGTTTTCTAATTGACGAACGTTTTCCCAACAGTAAAAAAAGTATGTTCTTGTAAACTTTCCAATTTTATGAATTTTTCTCATAGGGTCCATAACAACAATTGTGAATCTCATACACGTGTACGTAGGTACCTGAAAAGGTCTCCAGAAACCCTTTAAAATGTCTGTGTTGTTTACTGTCGATTTTCTTTTCTACACCTTTTATTTTTTTCTAATAGGGCTGTGATAAGTATGGCATATTACGGTCTTTCTCTGAACACCGGGAACCTTGGAGGAAACATTTTCATCAACTTCTGCTTAAGTGGTGTGATGGAAGTAATTGCCACTGTAATGTGTCTTCTCCTTTTGGAGAGAGTAGGAAGAAGACGTCTTCTCGCTTTCTGCATGATTCTGGGTGGCTCTGCCTGCATCTCTACACTTTTTAGAATCTTCATCACCGAAAACAGTGAGTATGTGCAGGCGCGTGGCCGGGTGCGACGGGTGCGAACACACCTCCCCTCAAAAGTGGTGTTCTATTTTAGGACCTATCTCTCATTTGTGATTTGAAACTTCTGATAAAAGGGGTGACCTCACTTAACACTGCACATCACACTCTCTGTCTCTTTGGCTTAGCGACAGAGAATACAATATATCGGGGTAAGTTGTTTTGAAACATAAATGTTCTCGTTTCCACGTAGATTCCGTGAAACGCCAAGGCACTACGTTGATACATTTTATAGCCGCGGCTATAAAAATATCAAAGCGCTTCGGCGTTTCACAGAAACTAGTTGCATGGTCTTAGTGTTAATGGCACTATATATTACATAGAATTTATCACTGTTTAGTTTCTGCCAAAATCACACATTAAAAGAATTAAATACGTACAATATGCGTCTGGAAAATAAAATATGCCTATCAACTTTATCGATCTTTTGTATGTAATTTGTTACATACGATAGTTAAAAGTGCTTATATTTTAGATCCTAAATTTCACATACTATTTTCCCGGATGCTTCTACAGAGCTCCGTATTTTACTAATTGTTCAAAATTTTATCCGCCAGGGCGACTATGGTTGTCGTCCATCACCACATAGCGCACCCCACCAACAGAATTCCTAACTACGCGCCTGATGTCTTCTTTGAAGTATCAGAATGTTTACCTAACCCGAAAAGCAGACGACACTTGCAAAAATAATTCTTGAATAACTATTTCTTTTCATTTTTTGTCTCAAAAACATAGGTTCCAACGAGGGGTCATAACCTATGTTTTTGAGACAAAAAATGAAAAAAATAATGAAAATTAATTGGCGATTTTTTGAGAATAGCGTTGGCCGGTTTTGGCCGTTACGTTAGGTAAAGGGTTAAATGGAGACTCTAAAAAATACTATCGGTCGACCGAAATTAGACGACAAAATAAGTCCATACAGCTCAACTGAAATTAAACTATTATGGATTTTAAAAGTTTACCCTTTTTGTGTTCTTTGATGAATCAGGAGTTGTTTACCTAAACTGATGAGTGTTAAATTATTTTGATCGTCAAAATTTGTTCGCCCGAAGGCACTCTCCCATAAATCATAACAATGCAAATCCATATAGACCGATTGATATCACTCCAAAGATAATATGTAGCGCATGCACAGAATATGGAGCCTTCAAGTTTTGGCGCCTGCGCATCAGAATTAAGGCGAAAAATGTGCTCCCAGCACTCATCCAGAGAATAAGGTAGAGATCTGCATGTGGATTGGTAGTTGTTTTCTTGTACAGCCTAATCCACATAACCGACCAGCAGATGCGCTCTAGTTGGAAATTTTAGACATCTGTTTAAGGTTATCTCACGGTCATGAATAAACTTCCAATGGTCCTTCATGTTGTCGTTTGTTCGAAAAACTTAGTTGAAACAACGTGGGACAGGATATTTCATTCCACCTTCCTGCCACGTTAAGTCATTGCCCAATGTGGTCATTTTTTCTTCACTGGGTAAATTTAGTTCTATTTTTTCTAATAATAATAATAATAAAAACGATTCAGTAATTATGTCAATTACTAGAAGAACTAAGCAAGCATTTTATTTCATGTCGTAAACAGATGGGTTACACTTTTCCAGTTACACCCAAATGTCCTCATCTTCCATTGCCAATTGTTTTAAAAATTCATCTTTTTGTTTCACCCCTTTCAACCTCTTGCTGAAATGAATATCGTATTCAGAAGATGATCCAACTCTTTGCTGTTGTTTGTTATCGATCAGTGTCTGCAAAGGTAGCTCATCTTCTGAACTAAATTGCACATTTGAGTCGTCTGAGACCTCCTTATCAGGAACTACAAGTCTCTGTTGTCTCAGATTACGGATATTCTTTCCTGCAGGAAATATCTCAGTCTTGTGGTGCAAGTTTTATACAGATGCCAATTGCGTGACATGTCTTTCTGCAACGTCTGCCATGTTTATGGAAGGGATATACCAGGAATATACCGTAGTATTTACTAGAAATACTATGCCTTCCTATTCTTGGGATAGGAAATTCTTAAAATTTTCTTGGAATGTCTTAACCCTTTACCTAACATGGAAAGCAGATGACACTTGCCAAAAAAATTCTTGAATAACTAATTTTTTTCATTTTTTGTCTCAAAAACATAGGTTATGACCCCTCGTTGGAACGAGCTCGACGAGCTCGTTCCAACGAGGGGTCATAAC
The DNA here is from genome assembly GCA_031216915.1 of Pictodentalium vernedei. Taxonomy (NCBI): domain Eukaryota; kingdom Metazoa; phylum Mollusca; class Scaphopoda; order Dentaliida; family Dentaliidae; genus Pictodentalium; species Pictodentalium vernedei. Next base: position 735,015,023 of record CM062296.1, on the reverse strand, counting down.
CTATGTTTTTGAGACAAAAAATGTAAAAATAATGAAAATTAATTGGCGATTTTTGAGAATAGCGCTGGCCGGTTTTGGCCGTTACGTTGGGTAAAGGGTTAAGATACTCCCCAAAAAGTCTTAGAGGATGTCTCGTGACGTCATCTAAGAAGGTATCCTAGAAAGTCCGACGGCACCATTGACCCTTTATGTAACAGAGTCCCAAATGTTCCCTATCATCATTGAGGCTAGCTAGTGGTTAAATAGAGGTTCCCGGACGGTTCCAACCTTGTGGATATTTTTGTTGTAGGACCAGCTCCCCAGGAGACCTAATATTGGTTAGGCTAAATCTCCTAGGTTCTATTTTGTGGAGTTAAGGATACTTCCGGGGAATTAGCATACAGAAATAACTGAGCACAACATGGGTTAACTTTCTCGAAATTGATGCGATATCTTCAGGAAATTTACACTGGGCAATCTTTATTGTCAAATTTATTATAAAATCATATAATACATTAAATTCAGAAGTACAACTTCATCCAAGTTTGTAAGTACAGACTCACATCTCCCACCCACGAGAAAAGTTTTAAGGAAAACCTAATCATTTTTAAAATATTGTTGCCCCGCACGTCCTGGCCGAACTTATAGTGGTATAACTTAATACTAACCTAGTGCTTGCTTGAGCGCTTCACGAGGACAAGAGCTCCTTGGTTTCTATATTTAGATCTGGCAGATCTAAGAGAGAGAAGTCAGTTCTTGCGGAGCTAAGGAAGAACGAATTATCAATTCTGCTGTGAAATCTGGTTGCTTATATTAACATTAGCTCTAGCATCCCATCAATCACATGAGGCGTTTCATCCGTAGGTATGGAGCCAACGTCTAATGCCGTATCAGCAAGCTGATTAACACCGTTACTAAACCACTAACAGCTAGGTATCTTTCCAATCCCTACATAGGAAAAGAAAATACCATGTTTAAAACAGTAGCACTGACAAATGGCACAAAATCACATAGATGACCGCTCTCTGCATTAATAGAACAGAGAATGATTGCCAATTTAAGCTAAATTTTATAAACAATATGCTGGTGTGAATGACTGCGCCTTTTGTAAAACCAGCATTGTATTTAGTTCATAGATAAGTTCATAAATACAGCAGGGGAGTTGATTGATTTTACTTGGTAGTACAACTGGTATGCAATTGAAAACTCGATAAAAGTAACATTCATTTTTCCAAACTACATGACTGCCCCGCAAGGAGATGGCGTGGCTACCAGAGACGTCGTCCGCCATTCCCGTTTAACAAAAGAAAAAGAAAAAAAAACCGAAAAGAAAAAGAAATCAAACGTAACAAACTAGGCAATCCTGACAACAGTGTGCTCTCCAATAAGAGGCCAATTTACAGCCCTACAGTACAGCCGCCGTAGACTGGTCGTAATCCACGCTTGGGTAGTGATGTCCACGCATGCGTTTACCAGGTAATACAAATCATCATCAGGACAATTTTAATTAATGAAGCTCCGTGTTGTTAATTTTTTGATGGTCCTTCCTATAATTAGTGTTTGAAATCTAATATTACTGCGTCCGTAGAAATATTGCCCACCCTTGGAAAGTAACCAGTCCACGGCGGCCGTATTGTAATGTAGATTATATTTTTAGGTGGTTCTTGCAGGCATGCCCGAAATCTTTTCTATGGTTTCTGGCAAGTGAAACAGTTTGAGTTGAATGAAGAGACAGCGATGAGATAACAGACCTACGGCTTAAGTTGGGGCGTGATGGATTGTTACAGAGCACGAGGCTAAAAATGTTCAGTTAGAGTATTTTTGAAGAGGGATCTTGAATAAATTTGAACGGAGGGTTAAATATTATTATATGCCCTATTGAAAATATACACAGGAAGGGTAGCAGAGAACTGAGTTCTAGGTTTGGGTGTGCGCAATTTACAAGACTGTCTGGTGTCCATACCGGAGTGGTTTGGGTATATTTTAAAGGTATACTCACAACACTGAAGCAAACTTTTCTTATTCCAGGCATAAATAAATAGCTCAACATGAAGTGTATACAAATCTGTGAATTTTAAAATGCGGTGGTTTCTAAATAGTGGGTCGGTGTATGCATTTAATTTTTGTTGGATATGCTTTGGATAGCTTTCTTTTGAAGTTTAGTGATTGCTCTGGTGGCAGATGAGTGCCAGATATATGAATACCGTACAGCATGCGACTGTGGATTAGAGAATAATATAAAGTTTTCGATTATTCTCTCGGCAAAACACTTTTCACCCAATGTATAGCATAAATAGCCCTAGAAAATTTAGAGCAGACAACCGAGAGATGGTGTCCGATGTTCAAATTGTCATCTACGTAAATCCCGAAGAATTTGGCATTTTTTTTCCTCTTTATTATTTGCGATAAAAGAGATGGTTGAATTGCTAATTCTTTTGCTGCCAATAGAGAATGAAAAATAATATATTTTGCCCTGCTCTCATTGAGGGCAAATTTATTTGCCATACATCAATTGTATAGCTTGTTGAGTTCGTCATTAGTTAGTTCCTTGGTTGTTTCGAAGTTACTGCCAACGGTTTCAGCAGTTTCAGCGTCAGCGCGGAATTTATAATATCCTTAATATATATAATGAGGAAGAGAGGATGTAGGTTAGATCCCAGCGGAACACTAGCAGACATGTCCACGAAACCGGAACAAGCACTTCTGATTGATACCGCTTGACATCTTTCTGTGAGATAATTTTTAAACCAGGTATTCATATGCCCTTGAAGTCCAGAGAGTTCTATCTTTTTTAATAAGATCGAAAGATGTAAGATATCAAATGATTTGGAGAAGTCAAGAAAAGGAGCTAATGTATAGTCTTTTGTCGTCTAATCGTTCAGTCCGTCGACACTAATTACGAAACGTAGCATATAATGTATTGTTGAGTGTGCCTTTCTAAAACAAAATTGATGGTGCTAATTTACCTTATTACTCACCAGACGATACATTAACCTAGAATACATTAATTTTTCTAATACTTCAGAGAACGTTGGTAGGATGCTAATTAAGGAATAGTGCATGGCTTGAAGTTGACTACGTCCCTATAGAGCCCAGTGAGGTGGTGTAGTTCCCGCCGCGAAGCGGAGGGAACTACACCACCTCACTGGGCACTATATGGGCGTAGTCAACGACAAGACATGCACTAATCCTTATATTATATCGAACACCCACCAAGAAAAATATCTGTCCGATTTGTTAATCTATTACCAAGGTAGCAGCCCTACCAACCAGCGTTATATAGAAAAAAATACCATGTAGTTTTTAAAAAACATTTTCTTCTTCCAAAACACGGCTAACTTGGATTATTGATATGAAAAGAAGACAGATTTTGAATCGGTCGGCAAGGGTAAACAAAACTTTTCCCCCAAACGGAACTGTGTATTCTAGAATCGCGCAACACGCGAATGAAAACTTAAATTTTCGAAATTTGACAACGCAGTTTGATTATTTCCTCACATTTGTCACACATATACATTACCGAATTGGTCAGTACGGGATACAAACTCCGAAGATTCAATTGAATTCCATTATTTATTCGTTTACTGCCCCAAACATGCAATTAAATAGCGAAATAATACGAGCAGCGAAACAAACGATTTTTCATATCCGGACGCGTTCTCATGAAAGTTGGACCCAGGTATGGATCATTCTCTTCGAAACGAGATACGAATCATCTTCTCAAGGAATAAAATGAACGCCTCTAAAAATGTGACTTCAACAATGGAAAAGCGATACATTTTTCCACAAAGATTTCTTTCCGGGTCGTTTTGTGGATGTTGTGCCTCTGTGAATCGATATTTAAATTTTGCCTGATTAGTTTTATTCCCCTAGTATGAAAAGAAAACTGATATAGTAGTGTGCTAAAAATAGAAAACGTGTAGTGCCTGGGTGTAGTGCCTGGTTAGTTCTGTGGATGCAAACTACACGAAATAGGGTATCATCTTTCAGCCAATCAGAATGCAAGGAAGTCACGTGAGATATAATATTGGTCTATAGTTGTTGAATAGCTAAGATCGCCAGATTTGAACACGGGAATTATTTTAGCTGTTTTCATTTTCTTAGGAACAAAGCCAGTTGAGAATGAAAGGTTAACCCTCTCGACCCAGTATGCAAAGATATTTGCTTGAGGACAAAATAGGTAGTGGACGAGCAGATGATATAAAGAGCAAAAACTCTGAAGCGACCTATTGGATTAAATTATATCTGAACCTCCCAACGTGCCAGGATGTTTTCGCCAGTTTCGCGAATTATTGACTGAAATGATACCTTCCATGGCGCCAATGTTGAAAGGTTTAATTACGCGTGATAAATGTTCCGTGATTTCGAGTATATTTTCCTTTACCATTTTGAAGGACATATTGTCAAGATCTCTACTTGATTTTTAGTTTAGTTTCTCAGTGCACTGAATTACTTCGAGTAGAGCAGATGGCAGACTAAAGAATGATTGTATATTGTTTCCCTCAATATAATCGGGAAAATGACGACAAGAAGGAGGTGCTGTCTCATTACGTTTCGTGCAAATATTAACAAAGTATGAGTAAAATTTGTCAACTATTTCAACATTATCATCAACAAATATCGACGAGAAGGTGAAGGCAGGGTTTGGTTTATTAATTGCTTTCTTTAATATTCCCCTTCCTCTAGAGGCATTAAATACGCTCTATCATATCTTGGTTGAAAGTCATCATGTTTACGGAATTCAGACATGAGGCAATTCTAGATCTATAAATAGACTTTTATTGATGCAAAAACGATCGCTGCGGATAATCGGCAACAAAAAATACAATTCCCACACTGATCCCCCTTTTTACAAGTTTAATATTTTCAAGGTACAGGATCTGTTTAAATTACGTGTCTTACTTTTCGTATTCGATTGGCATCAAGGAAATCTACCAACACCATTCAATTCGTTCTTTGAAACCGTTGATTTCCATAGTCTTAGAATTACTCGGCAATCTGAACTAAATCTATAGAAAACCTCTCACCGTATTTTTTCCCGAAACTGTGGAATGAGCTTGATCCAGAAGTACATGCTATAAATAAGATTTTAAAAAAAAAATACTATCATGTATGTTCATATCATCTTATTCGAAGACAATCGAATGCAACAATCCATACTGTCCCGACTGTTTCATAAAGACTTGGAATGGTCTTGTGTACCTTACAACGTTTGAGAAAAAGAATTGAAAAATCTCAAATCTGATGCATCTGGTTTTCTCGTCATCGTGTGATCCTGCAAAGACCTTCAGTAGTTCTGCAGTTGATTGATGCATAGTCAGTTACAAACAAGATTTCATAATTTAGTATAGTATTGCACGGTGCGGTGCGGTACGGTGCTGTACAGTACAGTACGGTGCATTAAAGTGTAGTACAGTGCAGTGCGGTGTAGTACAGTAAAGTACAGTGCGGTGCGGTACAGTGCGATACGGTACAGTACAGTATAGCATAGCGTAGTAAACGAAGCGGTCCGAGCGAGAACAGTTATATCTCCCATTTTATCTTAGTATCACATTTTGATATTACTAAAACCTTTGGTCCTGGTTTGCATTGCAACCCAAATTAGCCCCGAACTCAATAGCCCATGACACTGTAACATTTCATGCTTACCAATCAGTATGAACAACCGTCTTTCTTTTCATTCATAATTTTACTTCAAGGGAAAGTCAGGAAGACAGCCAATTTGGCTATGACTTCTCCCAGCAGTATGCAGACCGCCGATCTAAATGAATCGTACATATTATGTATTTTCTTGTCCGTTCATTTATATTTATTGCCTTGTTTTTCTTCAATTATTATAATGTATACTTCTGAATAAAGTCATCATCATCATCCTTATTTCCCATATTTTTGTCAAAGTGTGTTAATTTTCTCGAAGTATACTATCTCAATAATCCGTTTTACAAGCTCGATTTAGCCTGTTGTGAATAGTGCAGTATGTTTTGTGTGTCAGTTTGTTTTGCATTGTTTGGGTTTTTAGTTATTTTACATAGAGTTTTTTTTCTTAAATGAAGACTTAAAAGGCCTGATTCATCCGCGGTTCGCGCTTCACAAAGTTTGTGGGAACTTGAAAATTTTTTTCTGGAAAAGCTTGGTCAGAGGCAGTATGGACAATTTCAAGTAGAATACATTGGACAGATCACTTGCAGACAATAGGGTCTTGCACTGATTGATGTTTTCCTTCTTAAATGATATTTTGTGGGTATTTGGTTGATTCATTAACATAAAATGTTGTAAGATGGTTGCATACATGAGTGATAATTATTCCAGAGGTCTGTGACTTGAATTTGTTGCAGAAGATATTGTCGATGATAGCGGCAGAGTGATCCGTGATTGGCGTTGGTCTTGTGATAACAAGCTTAATCCAGTCAGTTTTAATGTGTTTGCAAAAACCCAGTGGATCGAATTAAAGTCACTAATAAGATAAACAGTTTTGTTTTGGTCTCCTAAGATGTCCTGTAAGTTTAACAGATTTCCGGGAATAAATCAAGGTCGGCTTTAGGGGATGTGTTACGTCTATAAATATTTCCAACAATTTGATTTTCATTCGTCACGATCTCCACGAACAGAGATGCAATGATATGTGGGATAAACACAGAAAGATCTTCCCAAATTTTAAATGGAATAGTGTTTTTAATAATAACCACCACCCCCTCCCATTAATCCTCCCCTGCCGTTGTCGCCGTCAGGTCGCTGTCGAGTGATGAAAGAATGGTAGCCATCAAGTGAGTAAGTAATGTTTTTTTTTTTGCTCTAAATGTTTTCGTTAGGCTTTTGATATCCAACAAATTGGGTTCGGATAGAAGGTTAGAATACAATTACGATTTTTTTTATTCCTTTTTTACAAATGTTCCCTGTGGCCTTGAACGAGGCATTCACATTTGCCCGTCTCCGAGACATTCATTCACAAAACGCTGACGGTACTCTCTTGAGGCAAGTGGTTCAGGTTACATCCAGTAGAAAAATAAAGTCGTTCGGTCGGGAGTTTTTTTATCATTTATTTAAGAAATAACTGTTGTTTACGCGAGTTATGAAGCTTGTGCTGAAAATTTTCGGTTTATATCGCATAAACCGAAGGAAAACAGCAGTTCTTTCTTATAATTTAATTCGGCCGTAATATTAAATTATAAAAACTATGTGTACGCGAACGAAAAACTTTTAATTTTCGCAAAAGACAACAGTCAAACTCAGGAAAGTGTGCCACAAACAGGTCACGTCAATCATTGTCAAATTGTTTGTTGTTTTGATTTTCGATCGCAGACGACAGATATTTAGCAAGGCACGTAACAATATCATTAAAAACAATTTTTTTAAGTTGCCCCAAAATCATGTTTGGGTATATGATCTTTTATTCGTCTCCCACTTCGGTATATTTTATGAAATTCAATTGTTCCTGAGAAATTATTATATTCTCGCTGACTGGAGGCAATGAAAAATCGATCATTGATTTTTGTTTACAAGCTTGTTATCCATCTGTCAGTCTGCCGTCACGCCCTCACGGTGACAATTGGATTGAGTGGGCGGGGCTTCCCTAGTCTTCAAAGTTGGGTCGGATGTGCGAACATGTAGCGACATTCCAAATCATGACGTGATTTGGTTTTTATAGATTTTGACGACTTTCACGCTGTATGCTTTCAACCAATCAAACGCAGAGGCGGGGCAAATGATTAAATTATTTTAGTATTTTATTTTCTCGCACAGCCGCTTAACCCTTCACCCAGCGCAACTGAAAACAGAACGGCAAGGGCTATTTACAAAAATCGTCATTCAACTTTTATTATTTGCTTATTTTTTGTCTCAAAAACATAGTTTATGACCACTCATTGGAACGAGCTTGTTGAGCTCGTTCTAATGAGGGATTATACGCTATGTTTTTGATGCAAAAAAATAGAAAATATATTTTTATTCAAGAAAGTTTTTTATCAAATGGCGTCTGCTCTCGGATTTGGCCAACGGGTACAATGTGTTACCTATATTCGCGGTGTATATGTATTTGACGCCAGGTCCACAAGTGTCTTAAGATATCGTTTTAAATAGATATGACTTATTTGCCAAGAGCTCACAAAAAATTAGGGTCGGGCATGAAATCTTGCATCGACCGGGTTACCTGAACCATTTCATCTTTTTTTCCCAAGCCAAAGGTGATAATGAGTCTGGGTGACTTTTTGTCTTTCGAGCGGGAGTTCCCTCTCAGAGCAGACAGTCATAAATTAAATGGCGAACCATGCAGGAGGTATACAGCACGGACAATAATATATTTGATACCCCCCCCCCCCCCTCCCGATGAAAGAGGTGGTTATTGCCATATCTCCCTGTTTGTATTCGTTAGTGGATTTATAACATCTCAATATGGCAAGTGAATACTACTCATGAAGAAGTCAGACAATTTCTTACAGGACTGTAAAGTATTTTTTAATTACATAGTTTTATTTCAGGTGGGTTGTTTATTATTATTTAGTTTGTATGTATTTTGAGGATTACTATAGGGTGAAATAAGTAGATTTAGGCCATTGGTTTTCGAGAGTTTTAATTGATTTATTTTACGTTGCTTTTTCGGGTGCTTTGGTTGTTTATGTTATTATATTTTGCAAACATGGATGGTAGGCGCTCGACCACTGTCCAGACGGAAGTAAGTATGGTTAGTGGAGGAGTCCAACTGTTAGGGTGAGACGATGTGTGCAGATGGATGTGTCAAAAGCTTGCAGTCAGTGTAATATGAGATATGGGGCGTTTGTTAATTGCAGGGATATCTTACAGTTATTAGATAAGTTGTTGGGTTCGAGCGGAAAATTTCAGAGCTGAATGGAAGGCTGGAAAGGGCTGGTATAGCTATGGTCACCCCGATGAAAGTTACTTACGATACTTGGGGGAGAGTGTATGGAAGGTGGTTGTGGATTCAAACGGGAAAGCAAGAAACGTGTGGGAGGGCGCCTGATGTGGGGGATGCACAAGAAGGGAGTTCCAGTAGGAAAACTCGGAATGGGATGGAGACAGGATAGGACTGCGTGGTGTCAGGAGGCCAGGGTCAGTGTAAGAGTACTAAGCGGTGTTTAGAACATAGGTCCAGTGTTTTAGATTCTGATTCATCGTGGGGGAAGAGGACGAGAAAGACGAGGTAGTTGCTGATGCATATGCCGATAGGACAGATAGGGTAAGGAGAACGGTCAAGAGATGCTAGTCAAACGATGCAAGTTGCAGGTAATATAGGGCCTAAGGAGAGAAGAAGAAAGGAGAATAAGAGAGATAGTTGGTTGTAGCGGTGAGCAGCATTGTACGCGAAATTGACTGGATGGTTTGTTGTCCTGGACGTCCTGACAGCTCGAATCGCGCTGTCTTGTGCTTTCATGGGCGAAGGTAAAACACTTTAGGGACAGAGTAGATAGTATTATGGCGGGGTCAGGATCCGATAGTGATGGTTCATGTGTGGTCCAACAATATCCGGGAGAGGAAATCGGCATGGCTGGTGGAGTCGTACAGGAATTTAATCAGTAAACTGCTCAGTAGGAAATAACGGGTTGTGGTATAACATTTTTTCCTGCTCTTTCTGTTCTAGGAGGTGAGGATGAACGGAATGCGAGGAGAATTGCGTTAAATGAGGAGTTGAAGGACTACTGGGTTAATTTTCAAATACCTTTTATTGACCACCGGGGCACATTTTGAGGGTAAGGGGCGAGAGAGACTGCATCTCAGCAGGATGAGGTCACAAGTGTTGGAATAATTTTTTTTTATTTTTAAAACAAGCGGAATGGGTGTCAGGGGCAATAGCAAGAGGGAGCAAAATTAGGAAAAAGAAGAGGGAGGGGCACTAGGGGAATACCGATGGTACTACCAGGAAACAACAACATAATCAAGGGGGTGGGGGTGGGGATGGGGGCGGGGGTTCTCGCTATTCTGAAAGTGGGGTACAGAAACATATGGACTCTCCACAGGAAAATAAGTGAAATAGCTCCATTGATCGCGGAAGAGTGCTGATCTCATGGGCTTAAGCGAAACGTGTTTAAGGCACGATTAACTGGTACACCAAGTAAGGCAGCGCGTATAGGTAGGTGTAGGACCGACTGAAGATCCGAAAAGGGAGAAGGGGTAGGCATGTACAATAATGTACAATAAGGAGGATTTAAAACCATCGTTGATCACAGATCTGGCAGATGTCAGTTCCTCGGCTGAGGTATCTAAAGAAATTGAGTGGGTAAAAGTTAAATCTGAAAAACAAAAACGTTGCTAATGGGATTGTGTATTGTGCAGTAGAGGGAAGCAAACCTGAGTAGAATGAATCAATATACCCAACACTTCGCTCTAATATCACGGAATTAGAAAACAGGATACTGAACAATTCCGATGGACACATAGGTGATAAGGAAGAAGACATGCAGGGCGGAGGGGGGGGGGGGGTCATAAGAAAATTATCAGGAAGGAAAGAAAGCTAAGCTGTTGAACCTCACAAATCAGCTGTGTGTGAAGATTCTCTAGCAGGATGCGAGATGTAAGCTGGGAGAGGAACGACAGAAGAACGACAATCGACTATATTCTTACACATACCGATTTATGGAAGGGGGTGATAGAGATAGAAGTGGATGATGGGGGTAAAGAGAGTTGGATAGTGGTCACAGCTTGATTACAGTTACGATCAGGGGTAACAATCCAAGCAACAAGACGCAAAAGAAGCTTTAAGGAGATTTGGGAACTCCGAAAGGAGAATCTTGAGAATATACACAGGGAGGCCAATGTTTAGGAAATGGCAGATATCATAGTTGTCAACCTCACAAAGGCAGGGAAGGAACGTAATGGAAAGATTAGGGTGCCAACACGGGAACCTGGGTACAGAGTGAATAACGAATTGAAAAAGGCTATAATGGGCATAAAGGTCAAATGTGCTTCGTACAGGACGAGTAGAAAACGCAACTCAAGAGGATGGAAAGTAACAAGGCCAAATGAGCAAAATAAGAATACCAACAAGCACGGAATAAAGTAAATAAGATTAAAGACGTAAATCGGAGATTGCGGAACAGCAATCGTATTAGAATGATAAGGATGACCGGGGCATCGAGTTCGAACGTATTATGGAAATGGGCAAATAATAGAAACAAAAGGAAGTAATTCACAGACGTGAGAGAGGAAATACAGACGATCAAGACCAAATTACATCAGAACTAGTCAAGCGCTGGGAAAAGATAAAGTTTAAGCGATGGGACATGGGGAATCCAGCGGAGTGCCACAATGACTTCGAGGAAAATTTATCGAACATCGTAGCCGAAGCCCGAAAAGTCGTCTCAACATTAAGGAACGGAAAAGCGAGAGGGGCAGATGAAATTCAAATTGTTGAATAACTATTTTTTTTTCATTTTTTTGTCTCAAAAACATACGTTATGACCCCTCGTTGGAACGAGTTCGTCGAGCCGTTCCAATGAGGGGTTATAACATGTTTTTGAGACAAAAAAATGAAAAAAAATTAGTTATTCAAGAATTTGTTTTGAAAGTGTCGTCTGATCTTCTTTTTTGCAAGTGTCGTAAGTAAACGGTTAAGGTGAGATCGTGGTCGCTGGGGGCAAGAGGGAAATTGGGAAAGACAGTGAAAACAGGTGCGAAAAGTGTAATTTGGCAGCAAAGGAGACCCTAACGCTTTCTATAAGAATGTCCAAAATATCAGTCAGAATAAGATTCGCTGGAAATTATAATGGGGACGCGAGATGGAAGAATGAAGTTTATTACACACCCATTTAAAATTAAGGTTTGTTCACGACATTTTAGGATGTGTGATAAAAATATACTTTTATCGCACACGTGTGGGATATTGATTTTTGCACTTTTTTAATGTAAGAATGGAACCAGTCATATTTCTGGGGCTACTTGAGCCCGTTTCGATTCAATGGGTCATTTATTTTGATTTTGTTAAGTTGATGTTAGCGGTCTATAGTATCTGAGAATAAGATTCGCTGGAAATTATAATGGGGGAGCGGGATGGAAGAATGAAGTTTATTACACACCTATTTAAAATTAAGGTTTGTTGACGACATTTTAGGATGTGTGATACAAATAAATTTTTATCGCACACATGTGGGATATAGATTTTTGCACTTTTTTAATGTAAGAATGGAACCAGTCATATTTCTGGGGCTACTTGGGCCCGTTTCGATGCAATGGGTCATTTATTTTGATTTTGTTAAGTGGATGTTAGTATCTGAGTTTCTATTGTTTCTATTGTTTCCGGAGAAACCCATGTCCAAAACACTGACCGACCATCAAAAGAAACTTTCTAATTTATTTTCTTAACGTGAACAATACTGACTATTGATTAAATAACGCGATGGGTTAAAGTTTGACATGCCAATGACTGACATGCAGTCCAAACTAAAGAACAATGTAGACAGAATATGAAAGTGTCTATGGCTGACATCATTTCGAATGAATGACGTTGCGCGAGCAAGTTTCTAGGTCACCAAAATCGAAATACAAAACAAATTGCCTGTCGATATTCACTAGAATTCGTATGGATTCTGTATTCCTGTTAAAGGCTATAACACGAACTTTAATCAATTTTGAGCAGACATTGTGAACAATGCGATTATTTCTCTTGGACAATAAGGATATAAATTTCATTTAGGTGGGATGAATTGGCAATGACTACTTTAATCTTGCCTAAAAACTAGAAAACTATGACCTAGTTATGAACTCAAATCCTTCCAGAGGAGTCTTCATTTACACACATAAATCACTGAAAGCTCAACCTTGTGAACAAATGAACAATTTCTCTTTCAATGAATCTGCTTGGTGCCATTGGACAACCGCAAGTGGTAAAAAGGTACTAATAGGATCTGTATACCGGAGCCCAAATTCCACTGATGAAAATAACATACAACTAAACAAACTAATTGACGCAACCACTAAAATAAAGGCCGAGTACCTGGTAATAACCGGAGACTTCAACTATAGACACATAAACTGGGAAACTAGCACCAGCAACGATGTGACCGAAAGTTCATTCCTTGATACTATTGATGATAACCTCCTATACCAACACATTACTAAACCAACAAGACATCGAGAGAATCAGAAACCGAACATTCTAGACTTAGTCCTCACAGATGACGCAAATATCATTGAAGAAGTAAGCCACGATATACCAATCGGAAAAAGCGACCATGATGTTTTCCATATAACTCTACATGAAGAACTATTTTACAAAACTAATCAACCAACTATGGAAAAATTACAAATGAACAAAGGGGACTACTCTGCAATAAATAAAGAAATAAGAGAAACGGATTGGAGCTTTATAGATGAATGCGACAATCAAGAGTCATGGGACAAGTTCTATGAATTTGTAGAGGCAATAACAAAAAAGTATATACCAACTTCAAAGATCAAGACTACAAAACCAGTACTATGGGCCAGCAAGAGTATAGTTCACTTAATCAAAGAGAAACGCAAAGCATTTAAACTGTACAAAAGGACTCACTCAACACATGAATATAAACAATATACAAAAGCCAGAAACCTAGCCAATAAAGCAATTAGAGACAGTAAAAAGTCATTCGAAAGGAAATTAGCAGAGAAGTGTTCAACAAACCCCAAAGCATTTTGGAAGTATGCCAAAAGCAGATGCAACCTAAGGCAAGATGTTGCCGAACTGAGAGACAATACCCACAATAAAATGGCATCTACTGATGAAGAAAAGGCAGAAGTATTAAACCAGTTCTTTTCAAATGTTTTTACAAAAGAAAACCTACAGGATATACCGACTCTTGAGAACAAGAATAATGGAAAATTTCTAACAGAAATCATACTTACTCCATCCGCAGTAGAGGAAAAACTTCGGGGATTAAATACAAACAAAAGCCAAGGTCCTGACAAGATTTCATCTAGACTACTTAAAGAGACCTCACATGAAATCAGCAAACCTCTTTGCAAACTCTTCAACAAATCACTGCAGGAAGGCAAGTTACCCTCCATATGGAAATCAGCTAATGTTACATGCATATTCAAAAAAGGATCCCGCCACGAACCAGGGAATTACCGTCCTGTAAGCTTAACCTGCATACTCTGTAAAACCTTAGAATCTTTTATAAGGGATGCAATTATGGACTATATGCAAGACAACAACCTGTTCACAGACTGTCAGCACGGATTTAGATCACGGAAATCATGTAAATCCCAACTTTTAGAATACCTAGAGTATGTCACCTCGATGCTAGACAAAAACCGACCTGTTGATGCAATCTACCTTGACTTTAGAAAGGCATTTGACACCGTGCCACACACCAGACTACTATACAAACTAAAATGCTACGGGATATCAGGCAACATATTACAGTGGATTGAAAATTTTCTATCTAACAGAGTTCAAAGGGTTATGGTAAACAATAAACCATCAAATTGGAAAGAAGTTACTAGTGGTGTTCCACAAGGCAGCGTTCTCGGGCCTACTCTATTCCTTATCTTCATAAATGATCTACCGGATAACATAAACTCACTATGTAAGATCTTTGACGACGACACCAAAATTATGGGAGATCCAAAGACCGAGAACATACAACAAGCGGTCAATGCTGCCTGTGAGTGGTCAAACAAATGACAGTTACACTTCAACTCCAGCAATATTCACATTCTTCATTTTGGCCAAAATAACCCTAAAAAGACATACTATATGACAGATACTCAAGAATGCCCAGAAATTTTACGCACTGATTGTGAGAAGGATCTCGGAGTAAATGTAGATAACAAGCTGAAATTAGACAAACATATAGCCAGCATAACTACAAAAGCAAATCAAATACTTTCCGTCATAAAACGCACCTTCATTAATATGGATAGATTTATATTTATAAAGCTATTCACAACACTTATAAGACCAATTTTGGAATACAACAACACGGTCTGGAACCCACACCTAATGAGACAATCTATATCGCTGGAAAAGGTACAAAGACGGGCAACAAAACTTGTCTACGAGATCAGAGACCTACCCTACCATCAGAGACTACAGAACCTTCAGCTGATGTCTTTACAGTACAGACGATTTAGAGGAGACTTAATTGAGACATACAAAATAATGAACGGTTTCTACAACATGGACCCAAGTATCCTATTTACTAAAGCAAAATTGCATTCTACGAGGGGGAACGCATCTAAACTGTATATACAACAAAGCAACATAGGCCTAAGGAAGAACTTTTATACTCAAAGGATATGTAAATCGTGGAACAGCCTTCCTAACCATATCACACAAGCAGACAACTTAAATGTTTTCAAATCATTACTAGACGCACACTTCGAGGATAGAATGTACACATCCGGAAACATTGAGTAAACATTAAGTAATTACAGCAAATCCACCGACTTGAATACACCACAAACTTTAACCGGAAAAAGCAAATAGCTTAACATCCTTAACCTGTCAATCAGTCGAGTAACAATAGCCACTTGGAAGTCAGATAAACATGTGGGTGTTTTTTTTTTATAATTTCTCATTGAAGTATTTTCCGAAGTTTCACCTGTTGTTTGTTGTGAAAGTATGGTAATTTTTTTGGTGGGGATCACACCAAACATTCACAATTCGTGCTGTAAAATGGAGGCATAAAAAGACGTTAAACTGTATTTCAGATGAACAGTGTTTCATCGATCGAAGTGGTGTGACGCATCACAATTTGCAAGTTGAAACCATGAATGAAAGTTCAATCAGCTTACGAAATAACAATAAGGCTGGTCTCCTGCTTGCGAAGATTGATTTTCATTTTTAGGCTTTTCCCTCTGGAAAAGACTATTGTTTTTCTACGGATTATTATTATTATTTTTTTTTTTTTTTTTTTTTGGGGGGGTTTTTTTGGGTTTTTTTTTTTTTTTTTTCACACATTTTGTCCGTACGATTTAGAAGCCATTTTCGAACCGATTTTCACGAAATTTTGCACACGCATAGAGGGGCACAAAATCTAAACATGTACCGAAGCGAAATTTTCGATTTAACCCTTATTTCCTCAGAATTGGCAAAAAACGGCCAAAATTGGGGTTTATCGGCACTTTCTCGAAACACGTCTTGTAGATTTTTTTTATACATTCGTCATTGCTAGACCTGTCTGTGCCACGCCCTTTGATACACACGACATATCAGGCGATGCATATGGTAACCCTCCACAGGCTGCCAATCATCGAAATTTTGATGAAATAGGCCGGTTTCAGGCCCCCACTACACCCAAACAATACCCGAGAGATAAACATAACTTCCTTTATTGGGAGTGGAATTCACCGAGGATCATTTTTGTCAGTAATAAGGGTGTTCATAAAACCAAGCGTTAACCCGTTTTGGGCTGGTTAAACAGCAATACCCCCATAAAGCTAAAAAATTCGCATTTTCCGTGAATTTCTCTAAACGAGTCTTGTAGATTTTCAAGAAAAATTTGTCACTCCCAGGCCTTGGTGTGACAATAGAAGTTGCATGGACAAAATACTGCGGTGAGCATTTGTTAACCCTCCACAGGATGCTAAAAGTCAAAATTGTGATAAAATGGGCTGTTTTTGGACACCAACAGCACCCACTTGGTGTACCACCGAGAAAGGTTCCTTCTTTTATCGGACGCAAAATTGATGGGGAAACATTTTTGATAGTGGTAAGGGTATTCAAAAGTCGAAGTCTTAACCCATTTTGGGCTGGTTAAAGAGAGATACCCCTTAAAAGCTTGAAATTCCCATTTTCTGTGGATTTCTCTAAAAGCAACTTGTAGGTTTTCAGGAAAAATTGACTATCCGCAGGTCCTTGTGTGACATTACAAGTTGCATGGACAAAATATTCCGGTGAGCATTTATTAACCCTCTACAGGCTGCTAAGCATCGTAATTTTGTTGAAATAGGCTGTTTTCAGACGCGCACAACACCCAATGCATACCCGAGAGATAAACATAATCTACTTTGTTGGAAGTGGAATTCACCGAGGACCAAATTTGTTAGTGATAAGGGTATTCAAAAAACCAACCATTAACCCCTTTTGGGATGGTTAATAGCAATACCCATCAAAAGCTTAAAAAATCATGTTTTCCCTGAATTTCTTTAGAAACGTCTCGTAGGGTTTCAAAAGAAAATGGTCGTTGATAGGTCTTAGAGTCACTTTACCAGTTGCATGGATAAAATATTCAGATAAGCATTTGTTAACCCTCCATGGGCTGCTAAATGTCAAAATTTCGAAAAAAATAGTCTGTTTTTGGACACCAACAACATCAAATGGGAATGCTGCAGAGAAACATAAAACATGATAGGGAAAAGTTTTAGTAAGTAGTAAGGGTATTCAAAAATTGAAGTCTTAACCCATTTTCTCCCGTTTAAGGAGATGTACCCCTTAAAAGCTTAAAATTCCCATTTCTGTAGATTTCTCCAAAAAATCTGGTAAGTATTCAAGAGAAATTGACCATTTGCAGGTCTTGGAGTGACATTACAAGTTGCATGAACAAAAGATTCCGGTAAGCGTTTGTTAACCCTCCAGAGGCAGCAAATTTTTAGAAAATGGGCTGTACTTGGCCACCCATTACACCCAATGTGTACCTGCGAGATGAACATAACCACCTTCATTGGGAGTGGGATTCACCGAGGATCATTTTTGTAAGTAATGAAGGTATCCATAAAACCAAGTATTAACCCGTTTAGGACTGGTTACAGGGTGATACCCCTCAAAAGGTTAAAAATTCATGTTATCCGAGGATTTCTCTAAAAACATCACGTAGATTTTCAAGAAATATTGGCCATTCTCTGATCTTAGTGTGAATTACAAGTTGCATGTACAAAATATTCCAGTAAGCATTTGTTAACCCTATGCTGGTTCTCAAATATCAAAATGTTGAAAAAGTGGGCTGTGTTTGCATACCCGCAGCACCCAAAGTTAAGGGGAGAAATCAACATAAGTGGAAGTAGAATTCACTGAGAATTATTTTTATAAGTAATAAGCGTATTAAAAAAACAACCCTTAACCCGTTTTGGGCTGGATAAACAATTATACCCATCAACAGCCTAAAATTCATGTTCTCCCTGGATTTCTCTGAAAACATCTTGTAGATTTTCAAGTAAAAATGGCCATTCGCAGTTTTTGGTGTGAAATTACAAGTTTCAAGAAATGAATAAATATTCCTGTTAGCACCTGTTAACCCTTAACAAGCTGCCAGACATCAATATTTTGGATACATTTGAGATAAAACGGCCCATTTTCAAATAGATACAGCACTCAGTGGGTATGTGTCAAACAAACATAACTCCTTTTATCGGTCATTAACTTTTAGGACGACGATATTGATATTAACCCTCTCCACCGTTAATGATGGTTTTTACCTAAACAATTTTTTTTATCAAACTGAGTCATTTGAGACTTCTGTTCTCACCTTTTTCATGACATCAATGAAGGAACTTCAGTGAGATAGTCAAAAGCAATTCATCATGCACTGTGGGGTCATGACAAATCATGGAATCTCATCGGGAAAAGCCATGATTCTCCAGAATCATAAAGTCTAGTTTTCTTATGTTATTCCCTTTACGTCTCAGAAGGATAGGTTAATTCTTACTAATTATTACTGTAAAAGGCTAGTAGAAGGTGTGTAATAAATGCAGAACCCAACAAGCGTTTGAATGGGTTAATGTTTATCGCACTCGTTTGGTTTGGCGCAGAATACCACTCGAGACTTTGCAACTCGTGGTATTCTTGCGCTCAACCAAAAGCGTGCGATAAATATTAACCCATTCAAACACTTGTACGGTTCTGACTATATATATGGGTAGTGTGTGACATAAAGGAGAGAGTCAGTATGCTTATCGGAGGGAATGGGAAGAATGAGGTACGGAATGTCATCAAACAGTTCGTTTCTTGTTGTTGGGAAGAGGGACGAGGTGTTACAATAGAGCGGCATTTGGGAGCAACGGGTTAATTAAGGCCCTCTCATCTGAGACCCGCGACAAATCAGCAGCCGGCCAAAGTTTTATTATATTATTAACATACTTGTCACCCACAGTTTCGTAACATGACTTCTCTTCCGTCTCTTCCGTCAGTCCGTACCATAAAGTTTGTGTTATTTTTTGTAGGTCTGCAGCCAATAATTATCGCCCTGGCGTTAGTGGGAAAGCTCGGTGCATCCGGTGGATTCAGCATTGTATATGTCTACTCTGCCGAACTGTTTCCTACTATCATTAGAAATGGTGCAATTGGTATAAGTTCCCTCTGTGCAAGAATCGGTGGAATGATTGCACCGTACGTCGCAGCTGCTGTAAGTAACTCTGTAATGTTATTATTCAATATCGATTGTTCTCAACCTTACCATTTTCATTTACACGTATTCCTGAACATAATGGTTTAACACCAGATGTTAAAGGATATCTCTTTATAAGATCAGCAGTTTGTTTTTGATAGATTCTCATTCCCGACATTTGCTCGTCATGGATATTGACTTTCCTTAACGTTGTCTCCCTTGAAATTATTGGTCGAGCGAGGAAGGTCCAATTAAGAAGCAAGTAATTGTTGAGAAAAACATCAATGGAAAATAAAGCTAAGTTGCCTTTTGTTACTTTTAATACACGAAAACCGCTGTCGGAGCTGTCTGTAGTTTTCGTGTATTAAAAGTAACAAAATGCGTTTTTACGGTAATTTACAATTAATTCTTCCCAGGAAAATAGCAAATCTCAACTCCTAGACTTTTATATTAATGGAAAGGACAATGTCTTTATTATATATCACGATGCAAAGAAAAAGGTTAAAGATGAAAAGGCCGTTTTCTTATTTTCAATTGGTTGCCAACAGAGAATACAAGTCAAAGGTTGAAACTGAATGGGAAGAATTCTAAAAAGCCAGCTTCTGTATCTGTATAATACTCTGAGGGGGCGCGCTGGCTCAGTTGGGAGAGGTGCAGACAGCAAGCCTAGAGTTGGTTCTAGTCCTACCTGCGGAAACCGAGCCGTGTCGTTGGACAAGACACTTCACCCCATTGCCTTGTGGAGGCACGGTGACGTTGTGTACTGAGGCGTACTGCATGTCGATGGTGCACCAATGCTAACCCTGCTTGTGTGGAGTTAGTATGTTGGGGCGCTGACAGTTGTCGCCGTTGCTTTGTGGTTCTCTGCCGGGTAGTCTGGCTTCCTCCACCCGTAAAACTGTCATGGTCATAATTAGTCGTTGAGCAGAAGTATGTCACCTTAAACACCAATAAATAAATAAATAAATAAATAAATAAATAAATAAATAAATAAATAAATAAATAAATAAATAAATAAATACCACTGTGAAGGAAAATAAATACCTGAAGTTTATGAAGTGATGCGCATATCGATGCTAGAAATTCGATATCATTTCGAAATTTATATTTTTATATGAAAATCCCATACCCTTAGTGTTAAATTTACTGGCAGCTTTGTGAAATTAAGGGGAACTAACTTTCCTATAAATCACTTGCAATGCAAATTGTTAGCTATGTGATTCTGAACTTTGTCCCCTGAAAAACAAATTAGGATGTACAACGTCTTCGTCAAGGATGTTTGTGATGCTCTTGAAACAGAACAAATTGCCTCCTCAGACATCAACGACTGTGCCGTTAAACCGTTTTATGAAAAGGTTAACACACATTTTTCTTAGAAGGAGTGGAAGCCATGCCTTGAATAGAATTAGTAACAGCGTTTTCGTTATTACTGAACAGAACATGTCATTTTACCAATAATAGTTTTGAGCACAGGCTTATCATCCATAGAAAAAAAAAACAAAATCGAAAGTTTTGATGGAAGTGAATCGAAGAGAAGCAGGAAATAATTTATTTTGCACGTATTGTATTGTATATTCAAAAGAGAATGTGGATTCCCACTGAATCTCATGTAAAGGGAATTCAATCAAGCAATAACTCATGTTCTGCTAACAAGCAAAGGGAACTTAAAATACGCAACTACGCGGCCTTCACAGTAACAATATTCAGATTCAGATTCAGGAACACAAGCGGTGTTTCGGCAAAATGGATCTCTGGGCTTAATCGTGATGCCAATAAATCATTTTTAACAGGTCTATTTCTGTCTATAGGGGTGGATTTAGTTAACTGTAATTTCGTTTATTCTCTTGTAACATTTATATGCTGCATTCGGTAAAACAAACAAAATAAAAATAACATGGCTGATAATATTTGACAATGGAAGATATTTACGGAAAAGTTAGCTCCCCTTACTTTCCTAAAACTTTTCAGTATATTTATCACTGAGGCTGTGGAAATTTCATATAAAGATTGAAATTTCGAAATATTAGCAAATTTGTATCATCGATGTGCGCACCATTTTACAAAGATCAGTTTTTTTCCTGTAGAATAATATAAAAATACAAAAGCTGGTTTATAACATTTTTCTTCCAGTCAGTTTGAACTTCTGACTATTATTCTCTGTTGAAACCCCTTTTAAAAATACAAAATCGGCGTTTTCACCGTCTTTTAATGTTCTATAACTTGTTTCTGGCCATTATATCAACAGTGTATTTATCGTGGCATATAATACAGACACTGTCCTTTCCAGCAATGTAAAAGTCTAGGAGATGAGGTTTGCTATACTTTTTTACTGGGAAGACTTAAAACTTGAAAAGTACTGTAAAAACACATGCACTGGATAAAAAGCTAAAGTGGGCACTTAGTGTAGGAAGATGATACTGATAGATATGCTTAATTATGGATTATCTGTGAAATAGTTGCTTCTAATTAGCTTGCTGCAAAAGCTAAGTATCCTTTTGTTACTTTTAAAAATAGAATATAACAGACAGCTTCGGGAGCTGTCTGTTGTTTTTCGTTTCGTTTATTAAAAGTAACAAAATGAAACTTTGCTTTATTTTCTACTGACATCATAGGTATTTCTCCAACAATTACTTTCTGACACGAGGTGCCTGGCTGTAGAAAGTGTAAAAAAACTCAATAAAAAACAATTACTTGCTTCTCAGTTGGACCTTCCTCGCTGATCTAATTTCAAGGGAGATAATTTCATCAACAGTCGTTTTTATGTTCCTGATCATGAGGTGTATTTAGTTAACTATAACTTCGTTTATTCTTTTATAACCATTTATATGGCACATAACGTAAACCATATATAATAAAAATAATATAAAAACTGTCTGATAACTTTCGAATCATTTTTATAAACTCCGTTTATATACTGGATAATGAGAGTACACACGGAAGCCATGCTGCCCTAAAGCACTAGATACAGAGTAGCGTATGTGGCAATACAAATCTCCAACCTTCCGTCAACCGCTTCAGAAACCGGCACCTCTCTCGGAAAAGCCATCTCAAAAAGGGGGCACTTAGGCCCTGGATCCTTCAATGGATTGGAAGGGTAGAATCTATGTCTCTGCCAATCTAAAAATACAACTCTTCTAATTATTTTTTATTATATGCAGGAAAATCCGCCAATATCAGGTTCAGAATTAACCCAGAAGACCATTGACTGCAACAATGCTTCTGCTAATATCAGGTTTTTTTCACAGAGCTTCCGAAAGCGTGAGCCAACGATGAAATGGAGTCATTAATGCGAGATGGTCTTATTCAGTACATCAGTTGAACTCAAACTGCCCAAATGAAACAGCGTTGATCATCTAACATCAAATGGATAATTCGCTGCAAATGAAACAACCAATACGTTCTATTGTAGATGAAGTACTATTTATTTATCTATTATGGTTTAACGACACATTAACAGCCAAGGGCATATCGTATCGTTGACAGTTTTACGGGTGGAGGAAACCGGAGTACCCGGAGAGAACCACCGAGCAACGATGAGCAGCCGCCAGCACCCCAACATCGTAACTCCGCACTGCAGCACAGCTAGGGTTAGATTGGTTGAAGACATACGCACCATCGACGTGCAATACGCTTTTAGTACACGGCGTCATCGTGCCCCCATGTGGTCAATGAGGGTTAAGTGCCTTGCCCAAGGACACAACGTGGGAGTCCGAATCGATCGCTCAGACGGTCACCCATTCAACGACTAACCGGGCTCGACCTTGCTTAACTTCGGCGATCTGACGAGAACCGGTCACCGCAGCGCCACCGCGCCCCCAGCTGAGGTGCTAAACCGGCCAGCGAAATTCTCTATCAGCTTTTCTGCCCACAACACCGTAGAATATTGACCATCAAAAATAAATGCGAAAACATTGCATCTTGGAAACAATTTATTTTTATCGTTTTTCACTCAATCTTGATTTCGCCATATTTTATTTATAAAATCTCCGTTCACTCGTGTAATGCACCCGGACAAGAACGCGATCTTATTGAGAAAGAGACTACATTTACGATCACAGTACTGTATTTGTAAATGTAATCTTATGGTATTGTGATTACAAAAGCGAACAAAAGAATTTCGACCGCATCGCGATCCTCTCTGCATCCCTGACTTAAATCGTCATGAAAATTGACTTTTTGATATCGCCATTGGAATTATTAGGCGCACGAAGAAGGTGCAATTAAGAAGGAACTAATTGTTGAGAAAACACCTATTCCCTATGACATCAGTAAAAAATAAAGCCAAGATTCCTTTTGTTACTTTTCAAAAATAAATACAACAGAGAACTCTAGAAGCGGACTGTCTTTTTCGTTTAAATGTAGCAAAAAAAAGTTTGGCTTTTATGGCAAGTTAATATGAAACACCAAGTTCACAGATAATTCGTCATTAAGTATATCTACCAGTATCACATCTCCCAACACAAAGCGTCCACTTTGACTCTTTTTTTAGCGAATGCGTTTTTACAGTATTATGCCTGTAAAAATCTCGGCCTCTGTAAACCTCGGCTCTGGTCGATTTTAGTGAACTCTGTTCACAAATATCATATCAAATCGTGAATCATTAGAGATGGCTGATTGGTCATTGTAAGATTTATTGGTTATTGTATGGCTTATTGGTAATTTACTCTATTAACCATGCTCTTCCCATTAGAGATGACTTATAGATTATTGTCTGACTTACAGGTTATTTACTCTACTAACCACGCTCTTCTCATTAGAGATGTCTTATTGGTTATTGATAGCTTATGGTTATTTACTCTATTAACCCCGATCTTCCCATTAAAGATGACTGATTGGTTATTGTATGGTTATTGGTTATGTGCTTTATTAATCCAGGTCTTCCCATTATAGATGACTTATTGGTTATTGTATTGCTTGCAGGTTATTTACTCTACTAACCACGCTCTTCTCATTAGAAATGCCTGATTGGTTATTGTATGGCTTGCTGGTTATTTACTGTACTAACCCTGATCTTCCCATTAGAGACACCTGATTGGTTATTGTATGGCTTATGGTTATTTACTCTATTAACGCCGATTTTCCCATTAGATGTGGATGATTGGTTATTGTATGGCTTATTGGTTATTTACTCTGTCAAGCATGCTCTTATCATTAGAGATGTCTCGTTGGTTCTTGTATGGCTTATGGGTATTTACTCTATTACCCCTGATCTTCCCACTAGAGATGGATGATTGGTTATTGTATAGCTTATTGGTTATTTACTCTATTAACCCCGCTCTTCTCATTAGAGATGGCTTATTAGTCGGGCAACTGGGTAGACCCCCTATGGGACCCCCAGGACCGAACGAGATCGGGTTTTTCATGTGCCTGGATATCTCGAGAGAAGATTTTCAGATGTTAACAAGAAATTATGCTGGCCGGATATGACGTAATCCAAGATGGCGCGCATGAGGGTGGGTCAATTTCGCGATTTTACAACATTACTAATTTCGATTACGGAAAAACGTACGGAAAAACTATATGAGATAAGGAACGGCAAATAACTCATTCGAATTTCTGATACCATTCCCCGTATAATGATATCAGTCAAGTAAGTGAGCATCCAAGATGACCGCCAAAATATGTCTCAAAATAGTTTTTCGACACTTTTTTCGTAAAACATTCAAATTAGAAACCTGTAAATTTTAGATGTTAAATTGATCGCAAATTATTCTCCGATAATGCCCAGCGTGAACATGCACCATCGAAAGCCGATGTGAAAACAAGATGGCCGCCAGTGCGACCACCCTTTTTCAGTTATGCCGCTTATGTAATGGGCAAGTTTACACTATCTCAAGTTGTACGATGTTTGCGGAAAAAATGTTTGAAACAGGGCACAGGAATCAACTATATGGTATTTTGGACATTTATTCTGCGTATGATAAACCAAGCAAATAAGTGAATATCCAAGATGGCCGCCAGAAAAATGCCTCTAAATACAAGTAAATCGAGTTTTTCGACACTTTTTTCGCAAAAAAACTTATAGAATCATGATAAAAAATAAGAAACCTGTAAACATTTAGATGTGAATTGATCGCAAATTATTCTACAATAATATCCAGCGTGAACATGCACCATCGGAAGCCGATGTGGAAAACAAGATGGCCGCCAGGGCGACCACCCGTTTCCAATTATCCCGCTTATTTAAACATGTAATGGACATCGAGTTCGGATTTCTTTGGAATCCTCGGTTTCTATTTGTTTTGTCTGTAAATAACCCTATTCTGACTATATTAGCTGCCTAGCTGCCTACCTAGTCTCAGCTGTCTCTGTCTCAGCCTCTGACCTCAACCAAGTCTCATAATCACCAGTCAGATTGCTTCATTTCCCATATGTGCATATCCATACAGAGTTATCTCCCCTGTGTATAACGAAGTCCTGTATGATTCTCGAGGCCAAGCGACAATCGAACACGAACAGATATTACTCGAACGGCTTGAATCTCATCCAGTGAATAAGCTATCGAGTGGCGACTGGAACAGGCATTGCTCTAAACTAATCGCGAAAATAAGACATAGAATATTTACTCGAACGAGTGACTCCTCTTACGACTCATGTCCTCATCTGCACATTTGTAAACACTGAATTAATTTTCTTGTATACTGGCGAATAAACATGTCATCATCATCTGGGTATTGGAGGATACCTATGACATGTGATGTAGTACTGAAGGATACCTTTTGAGGATACATTTTAGAAGATATCTATCTGAAGACAGTTATGATTCCTTTATAGCCCCAAGACCGCTACTGCTGTCCTGTGATTAACTTCTACTGTAGTCACCCAATCTCATAGTCCTCTTCCAGCCTTTTACCATTACTGCTGACATGTGGCACTACTGCAGGCTTGCTAACTATCTCAAACTGCTCGAACGACTAGAATACCATCGAGCAAATGAGACATCGAGTAATTGCTCTAACGAGTGACTCCTCTTACATCTCTCTTGCCCACATCTAGGTATTGGAGGATACTTATGACATGGTGATGTAGTACTGGAGGACACTTTGGAGGATACCTTTGGGGGATACCTTTTAGAGGATACTTACCTGAAGATAGTTATAGTTCCTGGTACCTGGTCAGCTTATGGTGTTTATAGCTCTAAGACCACTACTGTTGACTTACGCATATGCACTATCATCTGTCCTATCATTAGCTTCCACAGCAGTCACCCAATACCATAATCTTCTACCACTCCTGCAGCCTTGAATCATTATGTCTGACTTGTAACACTACTACAGGCATGCTGACTATCTAAGTCTTGACTCTACGCTCGGCCAAGCCGTTAACAGGTTCAATAATATTGCTTCACCTCCCCCCCCCCCCCCCCCCCCCCACATGTACCATTTTATACAGAGTTCAAATCTCTTGTATATCATTTATAGATATAAACATGCTATGGAAGGAATTCTCTAAGTGGGGTTCCAAACCGATTCCGTGAAGTGCGAATCCCTGATAGAAGACTATAGTATTTGGGTAACTGCTGTAGAAGCTAATGATAGGACAGATGATGGTGAATATGGGTAAGTCAACAATCGTGGTCTAAGAGCTATAAAAACCAAAGCCGATCAAGTACCAGGAACTATAACTATCTTCGGGTATCCGCAAAAGGTATCCTCAAATAGTACATCACCATGTCATAAGTATCCTCCAATACCGAGATGATGATAAGAGACGTAAGAAGAGTCACTCGTTCAAGCAGTTACTCGATGGCCTATTTGCTCGATGGGATTCTAGTCGATCGAGTAATCTGGCATGCCTGCAGTAGTTAACATGCCTGCAGTAGTGCTATGAGTCAGTAGTAATGAAACAAGGCTGGAAGAGGACTATATGATTGCGTGACTGCAGTAGAAGCTAATCATAGGACAGACGATGGCCATATTGGAGAAATCAGCAGTAGCGGTCTAGGAGCTATGAAGGCCATGGGGATTTGGGGGGGGGGGGGGGTCTAGATACAAGGAACTGAACAGACACCAGGAACAATAACTATCTCCAGAAGTATCCTCAAAAAGGTATCTTCAAAAAGCATCATCGAAAGGTACCCTCAAATAGTATACCATCATATCATAAGTATCCGCCAATACCGAGATGAGGATATAAGAGTCATAAGAGGAGTCACTCGTTCAAGCAATTACTCAATGGCTTATTTGCTCGATGGGATTCTAGACGCTCTAGGAATTTGAGATAGTTAGCAAGACCGCAGTAGTGCTACAAGTCAGTAGTAATGATACAGGGCTGGAAGAGGACTACAGGATTGACAATTACTGTAGAAGCTAATCATAGGACAGACGGTGGTGATATTGGACAAGTCATTAGTAACGGGCTTGGAGCTACGGAGGCAATGGGGAGGTCTATATGCAAGGAACTGAACTGACACTAGGAACCATAACTGTCTTCAGAGAGATATCCTCCGATAAGCATCCTCAAGCATCACCAGCACTACATCACCATGTCATTGGTATCCTCCAATACCCAGATGAGGATAAGAGTCGTAAGAGGAGTCACTCATTGGAGTAATTACTCTATGGCTTATTTGATCGATTAGATTCGAGCAATGCCTGTTCCAGTCACTACTCGATAGCTTATTCGCTGGATAAGATTCGAGTCATTCGAACAATATTTGCTATTGCTCGATTGCCGTCTGGCCTTGGAAATCACACAGGAGGTTGTTATACACAGGGGAGATAACTCTATATGGATGTCACAGATTATGGGAAATGAAGCAATCTGAATGGTGATTATAAGACTTGGTTGAGGTCAGAGGATGGGACAGAGACAGCTGAGACTAGATAGGCAGTTAATATAGCCAGAATAGGGCCAGTTATAGACAAAACAGATGAACACCGAGGATTCCAAAGGAAATCGGACTAGATAAATAGGAAGTACCGAACCAGCAAACTATTCCAATTCGATCAAACTTACCCCCAGGAGACCTCTCGGTCCTATAGTATACCGTGCTACTATTATAAGCCCAAAATGAGGAAATCTAAACAAAATAAAATCCGTTTTGGTAATTTGGGGTGGCATGGAGGGATTGTCGGGTTGTTTGTGGTAATTAGATTTACTTATATTAAATCGAACGCGCCCTCCAAACATACCCCTGTCCTATTGTAGGGTTTTGGGTCACATAGAAACCACGTGCTACAATTGAAACCATGATGGCGGCTTCCAGTATAAAAATGGACGACTGAAACACGTGTCACCCTAGCAGCATGCGCTGCGTGTGCGCACTAAGACCACATATCACTATGGGGATGACGTCACAAGACGGTCGATCACGAGGGCTACTAGGACAACCAAATATGACGTAACTGGGTCACGTGACATGACGTCACTTCCTAGATCCACCACTAAGTCCATGCGTATTATCGGAGAATAATTTGCGATCAACTTAACATCTAAAAGTTTACAGGTTTCTAAATTTTTAACATGATTGTATAAGTTTTTTGCGAAAAAGTGTCGAAAACTCGATTTCTGTCTATTTTGAGGCATATTTTAGCGGCCGACTTGGATTTTCACTTACTTGATTGATATTATTATACTAAGAATGGTATCAGAAATACGAATGAGTTAATTGCCAATCTCTATCTCATATAGTTTTTCCGCAATCGAGAAAAATTAGTAATGGTGTAAAATCGCGAAATTGACCTACCCCTATGGGCGCCATCTTAGATTACGTCATAGGATGATTTCTTGTTGACGTCTGAAAATCTACCCTAGAGATGTCCAGGTACCTGTAAAAACCGGTCTCGTTCGGTCCTGGGGGGGGGGGGGGGGGTCCGATGGGGGGGGGGGGGGGGGGGGGCAGTTGTCCGACTATATTGGTTATTGTATGGCTTACTGGTTATTTTCCCTATTAACCCCGCTCTTCTCATTAGAGATGCCTGATTGGTTAGTGTATGCCTTATGGTTATTTACTCTATTAACCTTGATCTTCCCATTAGAGATAGATGATTGGTTATTGTATGACTTATTGGTTATTTACTCTATTAACCCTGCTCTTGTCATCAGAGATGTCTTATTGGTTATTGTATGGTTTATGGTTATTTACTCAATTAACCCTGCTCTTGTCATCAGAGATGTCTTATTGGTTATTGTATGGCTTATGGTTATTTACTCAATTAACCCTGCTCTTGTCATTAGAGATGCTTTATTGGTTATTGTATGGCTTATTGGTAATTTACTCTATTAACCCCGATCTTTCCATTAGAGATGACTGATTGGTTATTGTATGGCTGATTGGTTATTTTCTCAATTAACCCTGCTCTTGTCATTAGATATACCTTATTGGTTATTGAATGACTGATTGGCTATTCACTCAATTAACCCCAATCTTGTCATTAGAGATGCCTTATTGGTTACTGAATGACGTATTGGTTATTTACTCATTAACCCTACTCTTGTCATTAGAGATGGCTGATTGATTATTGTATGGCTTATGGGTATTTACTCTATTAACCCTGGTCTTGCCATTAGAGATGGCTGATAGATCTTTGAATGACTTATTGGTTATTTACTCAATTAACCCTGCTCTTGTCATTAGAGATGCCTTATTGGTTGCTGTATGACTTAATGGTTATTTACTCAATTAACCTTGCCCTTGTCATTAGAGATGGCTGATTGGTTATTGCATCGCATATTGGTTATTTAGTCTTCTCATTTGTATTTGTACTCACCTCGGCGATTTTCTAACATTAAACATTTCTTGGTTGACATCAAATTTCGAAGGGCCCAGAAACTTCAGAAGTTGTTCTCAGGGTTCTGTTTGGGAGAAAAAGTTTCCATTATATCTCTGATACACAAGTCAATGAAATTTGGTTTAAAAGATTCGATGTATTTTGTAGGGGGTGCTTATTGGAGGAGACTACGGGAGTATACTACCTTTGCTTATATTTGGCGGCGCTAGTATTACTGCGGGGCTTCTAGTGTTGACCCTTCCTGAGACAATGAAGAGAAAACTCCCAGATACAATAGAGGATGCCATTAATTACAGAAGGTAAGAGTCTTTTCTCTTATCCATACTAGTAGGTTGTCTATTAACCAACTGAACCCTGGTTGTATCTTTCATGTCAGTTCAACGGCAGCAATTGGAAGAGTCCATATTCATTTTTGCGGGTAGATAAATTAATATTTTCACAGTGCCACCTTGGGGCGCATGTTAAAATATTTAGTTGATCTACCCCACACACATTCACTTAGTAGCCAACCTACTTGATGAAATTATGACGTATCATGTTCCTGGGCGGAAAAATGTCCTCACGGGTTCAAACGGTTAACTCTCAGGACGCGGAAGTCAAAATACCGAAATTCCAATCGGTAAAGTTTTCCAATAATGCAATTGTGAGCTTTGTCAAAGAAGAGTGCAACGGTTAAATTCCTGTTAAATTATGAATGAATTTGCAGGTGGAAATTTCGATTTGTCGACACCAGTGTTCAGAGAGTTGTGTAAAAGGATAACAGAAATGCACTACGCTCTCAGAATGGGGCTCCTATTACATTTGGGCAGTGTATAACGATCAAATGCTTCGATGGGACAGAAGCTTACATAGCCTAATAACAGCAATGAGACGCCTTTATGTTGCTGATGTATTGTGCCTGTTGGAAGCTCCGCAGCACTGTTCTTCCCTTGGTTGTTACAGATGAGAGTACACTAAAATAAAATGGTGTCAATATCGTTCTGGTTATGCGTGTAAAATATTATTTCTGAGTTGAATGCAAATTAATCGAAATATTATTTTCTTATCGGGGCGATCTGTCCAAGAGCTGACGCTGATGAACACCATGAACATTTCTACTATACTCGCCCAAAAGAGAAAGTATGCATTGCAGAAATTGATCAAACTCCAAAAAAATAATTTCGTAGGTGTAAAGAGTGTTAACCTGTTCATGAATAAGTTATATTGAACACAAAAACAGATTTTCCCGTTAAAATTGCATTAACGTTAAATGACGTGCTGTACGTTTGTGAAAAGGCATGTTTTGCACGTGGAGAGTCTGAAAATTCATGCAGCAGTGTGAATCCTTGGGTATTTAAACACTAAAGTAAGGCCTTCTTATCGTTCACATTCAAACTTGCGCTGCTGTTAAAACGACTCCACGTTAGCATGCCAAGATTGACAATGAATCAACGTCTCCTTGCCCCGGGTATGATCAGAGCTGGCAGAACACACAGAGAGGTTGCCCAGCATTTGAACTGCCACCGTAACACTGTAGACAGGCTAGTCCATCGACATGCACAACATGATGACGTTCGAGACCGACCCCGCTCCGGGAGACCCCGAGTTACCACCCCTGCACAAGATCGGTATATCCGTGTCGTCCATCTCCGGAACCGGCAACAAACGGCAACGACGACAGCCAGGAACATCCCTAACCTGAGACGGATACATCCTCAAACAGTAATCAACCGGCTGAGAGAATACGGCTTACGTCCTCGAAGACCTGCAATTCGTCCGATTTTGACGTTACGTCATCGTCGTGCTCGACTGCAGTGGTGTAGACAACATCTCAGGCATCCCATACACTGGTGGCGACGTGTTTTATTCACAGATGAATGTCGTTTCCATCTTTCATCATCAGATGGCCGCCAGAGAGTGTACAGACGTCGAAACGAACGCTACACAGATCCATGTGTCGTGGAGCGAAACCGTTATGGGGGAGGGTCTCTCATGGTGTGGGGTGGCATCACTGCCCGTAATAGAACTGAGCTGGTCATTATTGATGGCAATCTCAATGCAGCCAGATATCGTGATGAAGTGCTTTCACCTGTTGTTGTCCCATTTCTGCAACGTCACGGCCCCGGCGTCATTCTACAG
The DNA here is from genome assembly GCA_031216915.1 of Pictodentalium vernedei. Classification (NCBI taxonomy): domain Eukaryota; kingdom Metazoa; phylum Mollusca; class Scaphopoda; order Dentaliida; family Dentaliidae; genus Pictodentalium; species Pictodentalium vernedei. The sequence continues at coordinate 734,982,943 of CM062296.1, read as the reverse complement.
CAGGACAACGCCCGACCCCACGCAGCTCGTGTTGTTCAACAGTATCTGCAGCAACAACAAGTGGATGTTCTTCCCTGGCCCGCAAATTCGCCCGATATCTCACCCTTTGAGCACGTATGGGACGAAATGAAACGTCAGCTACGCCGGCTTCCCCATGCACCGTCAACGCTTGTGGAACTCCAAAGACAGCTTATCAGAATATGGAACAACATCCCACAACACTTCCATGCTAACTTATTCGCTTCCATAAGGCGTAGATGCACACCAGTAGTCGGTGCAGACGGAGGTCATACCAGATATTGAGTGTGTGACTTTTGTGTTTGACCCTTAGTGTCTTTGACTCTCCATGGCACCAAGAGTATTCGTCGTAGCGTAATGAAATTTCTCGTGTTGATCACAAATTGTTTCATCAGTGATTGAATAAAATTTCCATGAATGAAAATGATATATATCTTTTTTTAGTGTTATTTTTTAGCATGCACACTTTCTTTTTGGGGAGAGTATATTTACCCCAGTTTCTACAAAACAAATTGGACTTATTACTTCAAATCGTAATAAAACCCTGCACCCCGAAAATATTTTTATAATACCGTGCCTTTTTTTCGACGAAATCGCAGGTACTATTTCTATTTATACAATATTACTTAAATTCTGTAAACGTATCACACGCGGGAAAAGTTTCAGCCACCGAATATCTGTGTACAACCAGATGAACTGCAGGCTCCTCATTAATAATACACCCCCCGAATACTGTAACCCTTGGTGCGAAATTGTTCTGGCCCATTGGCAAATTTAAGGAATTATTTTAAAGAAATCGTCCAGTAGTATTTTCATTTCAACAACAATACTTAAATTCTGTGAAAACACATACTAGTCACGAGTAGATATTCAGCCACTTGACGTCAGTGTACGACAAAGTGATCTGCTGCCTGGAACTTATTTAGTGTTTTTCGCGTTTGTGGGGATAATATGTATCATCCGGGAATAAACTCGAACTCACAGGAGCTTTAGTGTTACACCATCCTCCGACTTTTGTAAACGTTTGTCAGGGGGTCCGATTGGCTCAGTGGTTAGCACATTTGCATTTGTGTTTTAAAAGACGCCGATATCTACACAGCCGGTTTACTGGAACGCTAGCGAAAAACGTCTCAACTCATTCTCCCCCACCCCCTTCAAGGTCGTTTCAAAACGGTAGCCCCTCCAATCGAGGACATTTGATGACGTGAAAACTGTTACGCTGTGACTTCATTCTCATCGTAACAGCTTTCACTTCATCAAAATCAATAGAAATCCTAGCAGTAGTGTATAAATGCCATTTCTAGCACAGCAAACGTATTTTTTGACTAAAATAGTTTTAGGTAATTTCTCGCGATTTTCGAGCTTATTTTCTCGAGAACTCGACTAAGTCGGATACTGGCATACTTGAGACTTCTCGCAAAGGTGCTAGAATGCCAGGAGACGACACACGACTTATTTGAGTTAACAATCGGATGGAAATCGAATCGCCGAGAGAGAGATTACGTGGATTTGTTCCGACTTGTCGATCGAATCGCGGAGATTGAGCGATATAAAAATCTTAGAAAATCTTAGACAATTTCAAGATCACCCAGTTCTGGCACAGTCAGAGAATTCATCGCATGTTTTACATGATGAGAGTGGATTTACACGAAAGCTTCCGAAGCCGAGATAAAAATGACATATTTTTACACTTAATCAATTTTCGAGTCGAGTGTCGTCTCGTGACATATTAGTCTACTTTGGCGAAAAAATGAAAGTGGGTGAATCGAATGCCACTCTCGTCAACATGTGAAAATGCGTAAAAACATGTAATGTTTTGTAGGGTTTTTAAGCGCCTCATCGACGGATGTCGTCGATTCCGCGATGACCTCTCATATGTGAAACATTGCAAAACCGTGTATTTTTCCGACGGTGTTTCGGGGTGTCTTTTCGACGGATTTGATCGACTAGGCGGCTCTCTCAGATGATAGACATTTGCAACCACATGACATCTTGTTTTTTTTATCTAAGTAGTCTGTGGCTGAAGAATACGGTTTTTGTGGTGTCTCTTTGACGGATGTGGTCGATTCGGTGGACATCTCTCGGATGAGAAAGATTTTCAACCGCATGGTCTGTGGTATGGCAAATACTTGATACTCGGTTCAAAGAAAGAGAAAAAAAATCAAAATGAGATGAGTGAAAGTATTATGATACATTAGGCTGCCTGATGTACCCTCTCGAGAAAAAACAAAACAAAACACTAACTCAACGTCTTCATGAATACATTTTGAGGAAGCTACACATAAAAAACCCAAATAAAGAATCGCGCACAACTATTTTACTCGTTGATCAGAAGCTCATCACTACTTGTAGGACTCATTAACTTTTGAATATAATATTGAGTTTACGTGTCGATTAAAGAGCGACAAGAGAGATTCGTGAACACATTGAAATAGAGAGATCCGACTACTACCATCACGACATTCAGGCGAGAAGAACATGACACACTTTCGGGCAAGAGATTCGTGAAGGTACTGTGACTGAGATCGGACTACCCGACTACCAAGTTTGGGGAGAGTGAAACATGACAAACTTTCGGACAAGAGATTCGTGAAAGTACTGTAAGAGAGATCTGACTACTAACTACTACTTACACAATTTGGAGAGTGGAACATGATAAACTTTCGGCAAGTGATTTGTGAGCGTACTGTGAGAGTGCGGAGACCTGACTACTATTACTACCACATGTCAGGAAAGTGAAACATGATACACTTTCAGGCAACAGATTCGTGAACGTACTGTGACAGAGTAGAGATCTGACTACGATTACTATCTCATTTCTGGAAAGTGGAACATGCCAAACGTTCGAAAAGAGATTCGTGAACATACTGAGACAGAGATCCGCCTACTACCACATTTCGGGAGAGTGGAACATGACAAACTTTCGGTAAGAGATTCGTGACATACAAAGATCTGACTGCTACCACCACGACATTACGGGAGAGTGGAACGTGACAAACGTTCTGCAAGAGATTTGTAAACATACTGAGTCAGAGATCTGACTGCTACTAATACCACATTTCGGAAGATTGAAACATGACAAACTTTCCACAAGAGATTCGTGAACATTTTGTGACAGTACAGAGGTCGGACTACTACTACTTCCACACTCAGGGAGAGTGGAACATGACACACTTTCGGCAAGAGATTCGTAAACATACAGTAACAGAGCAGAGATCTAACCACTACTACTTCCACATTTTAGGAGAGTGGAACATTACAAACTTTCGGCAAGGGATTCGTGAACATACAGCGACAGAGCAGAGATCTAACCACTACTATTTTCCACATTTTGGGAGAGTGGAACATGACAAACTTTCAGCAAGGGATTCGTGAACATACAGTGACAGAGCAGAGATCTAACCACTACTATTTCCACATTCTAGAATGTACTGGGGCAGAGTAGAGATCTTACTACTGTTACTGCCCCATTTCAGGAGAGTGTAACATGACAAACTTTCGGCAAGCGATTCGTGAACATACTGAGACATAGATTCGACTACTACCACATTTCTGTGGAATGAAACATGACAAACGTTCGACAAGAGCATCGTGAACATACTAAGACAGAGATCCGACTACCACCACAGAATACTTAACAAACACACACGCGAGCAAAATGAGATAAACTACAGTGCTTTTGTTAATTATTCACCTGGCAAACCTGAAATGTTAACACCGAAGATGAGAAACTGCATAGGAAGTGTCTTACAACTTATAAAATAATCACCAGAGTGAATGTTTAATTTAGCTTGTTTTAGCCGTTGATGAAACGTGATGGGACCGCCCTTAAAGGTCATTACCCAATTTTAATTGGATCTTTCTACCACAGCGAGCAATCCCGGACATATGCGGTGTTGGATCCTAGTTCGCTCGGCGAAGCCTATCAACCACCTTTCATAAACGATCACGAGGCACTGAGCGCGTTGCACCCAAACGACTAATATATGTCTCTTTCGATAGCCATTTAGTCGAAACAATTCACACAACCCTCGCGCCTGGCAAAAAACCCCTCCAAAAACTTCAATCAATATAAGCCAAATATACACACGGTAGTTATTCACTATAATGATTAAAGAAAATAAATGATTTATTTTTTTCGATTTTTCTGCTGTTGTACAATATAATATAGAGAAAATCGATGTTTTGGAAATATCACTTATCCTTTATTGAAAACATCCCAAGAAACACCCTGAATGGTGTTGAGCTTCTTGTGAACGAGTAAAATAGCAGTGTGCGATTGTGTTTTGATGTGTAGCCTCCTCAAAATGTATTGATGAAGATGCTGAGTTAGTGTTTTAGGTTTTTCTTGAGAGGATAAACGAGGAGACATCCTAATGTATCACAATACTTTCACTCAACTCATTTGGATTCTTTCTCTCCCTTTGAAAGCGGTACCAAGTACTCGCCATATCGCAAGCCACGCAGTTGAAATCTCTCTCATCCGAGAGACCCACGCCGAATCGACCACATCCGTCCAAGAGACACTACAAAAACCGTATTCCTCTGTCACAGACTGATTGGAAAAACAGAACAAGATGTCGCTAGGTTGCAAATCTCTCTCATCCGAGAGATCCACGCCGAATCGATCTTACCCGCCAAAGAGAAACTGTAAAACACCGACGAAAAAATACACGTTATTTGTAATATTTCCCACACGAGATATCATCACAGAAAGGACGAAATCCGTCGACGAGGCACTTAAAAAAACTGCAAAAATTACCACCTTTAATTTCTCGCCAAAGTGGACTAATATATCACGAGACGACAGGCAACTCTTTCGACTCAAAGTTGATGTAGTGTAGTAATATGTCCTTTTCATCTCGGCTTCGGAAGCTTTCGCGTATATCTACTGTCATCATGTGAAAACATGCGATTTATTCTCCGTCTGTGCCAGAAATGGACAAAGATTTTCTTAGGTTTTCTAAGATGTGTATATCGCTCAATCTCCGAGATTCGATCGACAAGTCGGAATAAATCTTCGTAAACTCTGTCTCTGAGATTCGATTTCCCATACGTTTTCTAACTCGAAAAGTCGCGTGTCGTCTCGTAGCATACTAGCACATTTTGCAAGAAGTCTAAAGTGTACCAGTATCGAACTTAATCGAGTTCTCGAGAAAATATGCTCGAAAATCGCGAGAAATAACCAAAAGAATTTTAAGTCAAAAAACCAATTTTGCAGTGCTGGAATCGGCATTAATACTCTACTCATAGCTCGAAAACTGTTTATTTATTTATTGGGTTCAACGACTCTTTCGGCAGGAAAACTGTTAACACGGTGTTATTCTATCTCCTTATTGGTGTCAACAATACTAAATTGTGTTAAAATTGTTCAGTTATTATTTTTTAAAAATAGAGGCGTCGAAAATTGAAAATCTTCGAAATTTGTGTGTAGCATTGTCTATTTATAGCAACAATTCCCCTCCCAGGATGGCGACAGGGGAGACACTCTTCTATATGTAACCAATAAGCGTTCCAGCAATCCAGTTGTATTGAGGTCAATGTTTTGAAGCATTTGCGTTGTATTCTCGATCAATACACTCGGGACTTTCAGCCAATATTCTCCCTCCAGTTGTATGGAGGTCAATGTTTTGAAGCATTTGCGTTCTATTCTCGAGCATGACACTTGGGACTTGCACCCAATATCCTTCCTCCCGACTTGGTCTAAAAATTCTAAACTACAGAGGAGGTGAAAAACTTTGGAAAATAATCCATCATCCCACGAACAGTGCATATTTCTTTCTTTTGGTAGATGATAGCTGTGTAATCCACGGTTTTATACCCCAATTGTGAAAAGCGCATGAAATTCAGCCTATGGGTAAGAATGTCATGAAAGAACGCATCTGATTGGCCATTATGCATCTGAGTGGCGTTATGGCGTGAATGACCTGCTTCGAGACAAAACACTATCACACAAGAAAGAAAATACGCTTGTGAAGGTGAATTTTTTCTAAAAAAATAACAGTTTCATTCACTGAATTCAAGTTCAATCGTTGTATGAAAACCGAATCCAACTCCGGTAGAGTGCATAGGACAGAAATCATCGATTCTTCGGCGCACGTTAAAGGCAGAAAAATACTCCAACTCTTGTTGTTGATTCTAATCCCTCGTATTCCCACCTCGTTGTATTCTGTCCTATTTGGTGAGATGTTTCGCATTTTACTTCAGCTCAACTTCTATACACCTGTTATTGGCTGGGTAAAACCATCATCGTTTTCAAACAGTCTGCTCGAAATTGAGTAAAGGGGTGAAAGTTTATAGACTTGCTTGGGGAATGTAGACTTAAAAAAATTCTTTCTGGCAGTGGGATGGAACCGCAAAGAATAACCAATGATTGCTGGTCAAAGTGTGTATCACTAATGTTACGAAACTCAATTAATTCTGGTGTACATGCATGTATAAACGGGTTCAAAGTTGTCTTGTAAATAATAGTGGAGTAATTATTGTGTAAAGACAGATTGAGATTGAATGTGGAAGATCAATAGATATTTCAGTTAAAAACTAAATTGATTGTTGAGTTGCTCGAAATAAGATACATAATCATCAATCACATCGCAGAATATTTACAAGTTTGTGGTTTAATCTAATTAGGAATTCTTCCACTCAATGTTTTGATTCTCTTGGTACGCATACGTTTCTTCCCACAATATCTATTTCCCGCGTTAACACTGGACATGAATAGGTAGTAAAGGCCGATTCAAGCATCAATGTACATGTACGTGTACATGTACACGTACATCGATGCACACCTCCATAGGATTTAGTGTTAAAATCGTGTACAGGTACACGGTTTTAACGTTTTTAGGGTGATGTTAGAATCGGCATTGCCGATTCAAACATCACTGGATTGTATCCAAGAGTGAAAAAGCGCTTGAAATTTTATGTATGTGTACATGTACCGCTTGACTTGGAATCGGCAAATGGGTTTCCCCCATAGGATTCAGTGTTAAATTGCGAGCAAAAAACGTGTTGCCGTTTCTAAATCATCATCTTGCTGATTCTAAATCATCCGCGTCTGTACACGATTTTAACACTGAATCCCTATGGAGGCGTACACAGAAATCCATTTGCGGATTTTACGTCGGAAATCGAATCGTGTACGGTATACGGAAAAGAGGTGATTTTTGAACCGGCAAACCCACTGTCACGTTTCCTGAAGTAAAACTAACACATGTTATTGTTGTAACTGAATGAGGTTTTCGTTCAAAAGAGTAGACTATAAATATGAGCGTCAGTTTTAAAAAGGAGTTGCGTGAATGAAAGGCATCCGTTCAAAAAGAGTCAACTATAAAATATGATCTGTAAAAAATAGACATTCGTGTTTTGTTTCGATGTAACGAAGAGAAATTCAATTTAGAGACAATTAGAGAAAAGAATCAGTGGTAAAACATCGTTTGTTCGCGTTTGTCACTATTAATTCTTGTGAAGTAATCTTAATAAACACTTAATGGAATGTTTGAATGAAAAATGTTGCTCATGTTTTTGTTGTGGCGTGAATGAAGGTTTTTTCGTTTTAATGGATCGTTTTACTAATGTTATAATAAAACGCATTTTCCACTCAATTAAGTTTGAGTGGTAATTTTTTAATATATTCATGATAACGATCAGAGAGATTTGAATGAATGAATGAATGAATTCCTTTAACGTTAAATTAGAAAAAACAGTTTCTTTTATGTGCTAGAATGTTTTAACTGTCATCAAAAGTTCTCTCTTAATTCGACACTGAGTGAATGTTTTTTTGATATGTGAATGGAATTCCTTTTAACAAACGTAAATTACTCTCAAATGCGTTAAATCAGAAACCGGTTTGTCATGTGCTTAAAACGTTTTTAAACTTTCCCAATTCAATCAATACTGAGTTGAGATGTGAATTTTTAGTTATTATATTAAAGACAGAAAGATTTTTATTAACTTAAAACATAAAAATATAATTATACATTTAATTTTGAAAATAATAAAATAACTCGCATTAGCATACTGAAAGGAACATTAACAATTAAAAAACGAAAAATATTTTTACAGATGGATTCTAGACGCCGAAATCAAATTTTAGACGAGTATGAACGTGCTAAGAAGGGCATTCAATTGGCTGACAGAAGCAGACGTCTTGGTGAGATTGAACTCAAACGCGAAGCCACAAAAATATTTAAACCCGTGACGGAGGGTCAAGAGCGAAGCAGGAAGGAGATAGTCGAAGAATTGAGACCCATAAAAGAGAGTTCTTTGAGAATGGGTTCGTTGCCCGGTAGTTTTGGAAATCGGCATTCCGTTCAATCTACACCGGATTACGTTCCCACGGGAATTCAAACAGACTTGAGCGACGATACAGCTTCGACTATCACCACTGATAGCGTCACATCGTCTGAGGATAGCGGTAAGAGAGATCTGTTGTATGGATTTTATAAGGATTCGGACAATAAAACTTTTATTGGAGACACAGAAGTAGAAATAGGCGATGATGAATTGATCGTGGGTTCGAACAAATACGAATTGACTGATGGACTGTGCAGATTGCTCCTTTACGACAAGACTAGTGATTACACGGAACAGGATTTCGACAATTGCGGCGACATTCTGGTTCAGACCCACGCCATGAAGAGAAATAACGATGCCAGAGAGACGAGACCCAAAGCCAACAGAGGTTACAAGTGGACGAAAGTGGTGAAACCCATATGGGATATGAACAAGAAGTTCGTCGAATCGGTGACTGGCAAAGGGGTGAAAACCACTTTTCTTCCGAGCGATTCTGACGCTCTGTCTCAGAGATTGAGTTTGTTGATGGCGAGCAGACGGGCTGGTAACACAGGATTAGATAATCAGATAGTTACTATATCTGACGAATTGTTAAGACAGAAGGTTTTGAATAAAAACCATTATAAAAGGCTGATGAACGAATTGAAGGATTGATGTGTATATAATAAGTAGAGAGAAACAAACAAACAAACAAAAATAAAACAGTAAATTTTTACACTAGAATAATAAAAGTATTTAAACAATAAAACGATTTACCAGTGAAAAAACAAAATATATTATAAAAATAAAATATGTTGGTGATAAAGAACAGAGGATACGTCAGAACTTACGTTCAAGGCGGTTCTGGCATCGTCGATTCTATAATGCAAGCGTTCACGAGCGATGCGGGTAGAAAACTCGCATCGATTGCGTTTGAGGTCGGTAAGAAGACGGCTTTGGATGCTGGTAAGAAAGCCGCTTTCGAAGCCAGTGGTAGGATAGCTTCTGTGGCTGGCAAGAGGGCAGCCGACGCGTTGATCGACAAGTTGATCAGTCCTCCGGCGAAGCGAGCTGCGTTAGAGCGAACGCCGAAAAGTTGGAAAGATTTTAAGGATGCTGTGGTACCCATACAAGATTTAGCTAAAATGACGAGTGGATCAGGATTGAAGAGAACTCGCGACGGTGTGATATAAATAAATAATAATATTAAAACAACTGAGTTTGAAAAAAACATAAAAATTGTGTTTGAAAAGAATCTAAAATAACAAAAAAAAAAAAAAAAATAAAACAAAGATGAACATTAAAGATATGTCTTGGAACGACGCCGCGACTAAGAGGTCGAATAACGAGTCCTTTCCCAAAAGCATAAGAGGCTTGATAGTGGGAAAATCGAATTGTGGAAAGACCAATCTGTTGATGAATCTATTGTCCCGACCCGACTGGTTGGATTACGACAGATTGTTCGTGTTTGGCAAGAGCTTGTTTCAACCCGAATACAGATTGCTTCGAGAGTGCATGGATCGTAGATTGCCCAAGGATGTCATAGCCAGAATCTTTGACAGTAGGGAGGAATTCGACAAGAGTGAAGCTCCACTTTCGACCATTTTGGACGATGCGGCGATGGAGCTGATGAAGAGAAATGCAACTTCGAACGTCAAGTGTCGATTTTATGAGAACGCTAGCGACGTTCCGGATCCTAGAGAATTGAAATCGGAAGATAAGAATCTCATGATTTTCGACGATCTGCTTTTGGAGAGACAGAACCGATGCGAATCGTATTACGTTAGGGGTCGACACAGCAACGTGGACTGTTACTACCTGTCGCAGATTTATTTTCGATTGCCCAGACAGACGATAAGGGAGAATGCTAATTTTCTATATCTCTTTCGCCAAGATCTCAAAAATCTCAATCACATCTACGGCGACCACGTCGCGAACGACATGAGCGTGGCGGAATTCAGGAGATTCTGCAAGAGGGTTTGGGATGGAGGACTTTACAATTTCGTCGTGATCGACTTGACAAGCGAATTTTATCGCGGAAAAGATCGGTGCGGATTCGACAAGTTTTATGTTTCTGATGATAATAAGATAGAGCGTGAAAATAAAAAAAAAATTTAGAAAATAATAAATCTTTAAATAATTAGTTTTGAAAAAAAAAAAAAATAAAATAAAATTAAAATATAATGTTGGAACAAGGAGAATTGTTAGAATGGATAGCCGAGAATACGGCTGCAAAACAATCCATTCAAATCGTGGTGAGTGGCGATTCGACTCGATTTGCTACGAAATTCGAACCTTCCATCGAATTGAATAGAGAGAAAAGATACGAGATGGCGTTGGTGAATCTGGAGACTTATTATTCCTATCCCAACGTCACCGAAAAGAATAACTCGTTCAAGTATTCCGATGGAGTGGATTGGTTGGAGATTCGAATTCCCAAAGGGAGTTACGACATAGACGATTTGAACAATTACATTCAGACGCGAATGAAGACGGATGGAAAGGGAAGCAACAAGATCAGACTCGCTCCCAATCCTAATACCTTACAGACGATGTTGGATTTGGAAGATAATTTTCGAGTGGATTTCAACATGGATGATTCTATAGGCAAGATGTTGGGATTCGATCGAAAGATGTATCGAGACCACGCGGCATCTAAAAATACGGTCGACATTCTCACAGTCAATAGCATTCTGGTGAACGTGGACGTGATTGCTGGAAGCTACGTGAATGGTAGCGCTCAACCGACGATCTATTCCTTCTTTCCAAACGTGTCGCCGGGTTATAAGATCGTGGAGCGACCTCGAAATTTAGTTTATCTACCAGTGATTTTAGACACGTTGTATAGTCTCAAAACCACATTGACGGATCAAAATGGTGAACTGTTAGATCTTCGCGGAGAGAGGGTGACGATACGATTTCACATAAGAGAAATATAAAAGCAGAAAAAAAATATTGTGCATATATATAGATAACAAAAATAAAATAAACGCAATATTAATTTTACAAAATTATTTAATATAAATAATTATTATTAAACAAGAAAACAATTGAAGTAAATATATTTTAAAAAAAAGAATTATGACAGAATACGTGATTAAAAACGTGAACATATCCGCAGGACAGAGGAAGAAACTTAAGAGAGCATTAACAACTCGAGGCGAGGCGGTGAGATTCAAATTCACTCACGAAGATCTGACGAGAGGCGGTCAGGATTCGATCGCCTGGACCAGAAGTCAAATCAAAAGGATGGAGAAAGCGATTCGCGATGGAAGAGGGTTGATGGTGAGATTGAGTTCCGCTCAATTGAGATACAATTTGAGAATGAAAGGTGGTTTCCTACCGCTATTGGCAGGAATCGCCGCAAAAGCATTACCCTTCGCCGCAAAGGCACTACCCTTTCTCGGGAAGACTCTCGGCGTGGGAGCTCTCCCGGGACTCGCGAGTTCGGCAGTTGAGAAATTAATGGGTGGCAGCGGACTGTTTTTGAAGAAGGGAGGAGCCGTGTGTCGCGTCCACGTAGACGACAGCGGTACAGGATTGTATCTAGAACCCGTTAGAGGTGGCAACTCTTTGAGTGGAAACGGTCTCTATCTGAAGAGTGGACAGAACGTTGAGCGACTCGGCAAGGGTTTGTTGCTCGGTGAGAATTCACCGTTTAAGAATATACCGATTTTGAATATGTTATTATAATATAAAATTATATAATTATATAAAATATAAATCATAGAAAGTATAAAATAATATATAAAATGGATGAAAAGGTGAAGAAACAATTAGACGATAATGATGAATATCGTGACACAGAATGCGAAAAAAAAGATGTGGAAAAATGGTTAGACGCTAATGATGGATATCTAAGGAAAGAACTGATGAAAGAGTTAGATAAACAGCGGGATAGATGGTTGGAAATGAAAAGAATGAGATGCTTTCCACCGTCACCACTACCTTCTGAAGAGAATGGTAATGATGCGAGTGTTTTCAAGAGATGCACAACATTCGTTCATAATTATATTCGGATAAACAAATGTGTTGTTATAAAAACGTATCATATTACAAAAAAAAAGAAAAGAAGAATCGATGCTGAAATTTAAGAAAAAAGGAAACGTTATTATAATATATGGTAATAGTGAAGAAGGAAAACAAAAAAAAAAGTAATGAGATCTAAAGATGATCTCATTACTTTTTTTTTCCTTTTTCTTCGCTAAAAAAATCAATCTCTCTATTGTTTATATTTCCAAGCCCATTATTAGCATGTTGACACTCGTGTTTTCAAGATGATCTCATTACGTTTTTTTCCTTCTTCTTCGCTAAAAAAAATCAATCTCTCTATTGTTTATATTTTCAAGTCCGTTATTAGCATGTTGACACTCGTGTTTTCTCCTTTTTCGCAAATGTGTTGAATGTTTATCTTTACTCTTTTGAGTTTTGTTACTTCGGTCAACTCGCTCTCACCACCCAATTTCTTCACGAGTTCAAATGAGATGTTTGGAAATATGTAACTTCCATAGGGCAACGACAAATCGTCCTTGTCGAATTCTCTATCTTCGGCGATGATGATGTTCTGCAGATCGCTTTCGTACTCGTAAAACAAATCGAGCGCGGCTTCGTCCAATTTCAAAGGCATGTGATATTTGTCGTATTTGTGCTCTAAGCCCTTCATCTCAACCTCATTCAATTCGATGGGATCGTGTCGTTGTAATCTATAGATTTTAAAACCTAATTTCTTACACGTTTTGACTCGTTTCAATTTCAATTCGCATCTTTTAGATGTTGTTGTCGTCATGATCGATTATTTGTTTTTTTTTAGTTTTATGAATTCTTGCAAATAATGTATATTTTAAATTTTGTATTAAATAATAATTTGTTAAAAAAGTTTGTTTATTTTTTTTTTTGCTCTTTATATATATAAAAAAGTTGTTTTTTTTTTAATTTTTAATTTTCTTTAATGTAAAATTTTTTAGTAAAAGTTTTTTTTTCTCTTTATATATATATAAATAAAAAGTTAAATTTTAACATTTCAATCTCTCTATTGTTTATATTTCCAAGTCTGTTATTTGCATGTTGACACTCGTGTTTTCTCCTTTTTCGAAAATGTGTTGAATGTTTATCTTTACTCTTTTGAGATTTTTTTACATTGGTGAACGCACTCTCACCACTCGATTTGTCCACGAGTTCACGTGAGATTTTTGGATATATGTAACTTCCATAGAGCAACGTCAAATCGTCCTTTTCGAATTCTTTATCTTTAGCGATGACGATTTTCTGCAGATCGCTTTGGTACTCATAATACAAATCGAGCATGGCTTCATCCAATTTGAAAGTCATCTTATATCTGTCGTATTTATGCTCTAAGTCCTTCATCTCGCACTCGTTCAATTCGATGGGATTGTGTTGCTGTAATCTATAGATTTTATGACCGAATTTCTTATACGTTTCGACTCATTTCAATTTCAATTCGCATCTTTTAGGTGTTGCTGTCATGATCGATTATTTAGGGTTTTTTTTTTTTTGTTTTATGAATTCTTGCAATAATGTATATTTTAAATTCTGTATTTTAATAATTTGTTTAAAAAGTTTTTTTTTTTTTTTTTTTGCTCTTTATATATATAAAAAAAAAGTTTTTTAATTTTAATTTCTTTAATGTGAAATTTTTTTAGAACAATTGTACAATACATTGAATCACGCAAACAAGACGTTATCTCAATTCTTGACTTTAGAAGATTTGATTCGATTCATGAAAGAAGCAGACGAGTTTTAGAATGTGCAAGACTTCGAATGTTTAAAAATTTCCCTTCGCATCTTGCAGTTATCATCATCTATTGAGAAGGAATCGGGTGACATGAACACGCGTCTGCTTCGTGGAAATTTGTTTTGAACCTCGTGCGAGACTTCGCATAAAAGTCATAAGAGTTCTATTTGACTTGAACCTTCTTCTCCTTTTTTAATAGTTCGAACGATATTGTCGATTAATTTTTGTTTGCTAATAGTATTACGATTCGATTTTCTATCGCAAATCGTATTGTTTTCTTTCGAAATGCATAAATATAAATTACGATTTTTTTCTTCTTGGTTTTTTGGAGACTAATGATTTATTAAACAACATCGACGTTTATGTCGAGATTCCATCGTGGATGTTGTCGTCATGATCGATAATTTGTTTTTTTTTGTTTTACGAATTCTTGCAAATAATGTATATTTTAAATTTTGTATTTAAATAATTTGTTTAAAAAGTTTTGTTTTTTCTCTTTATATATATATATAAATAAAAAGTTAAATTTTTAACATCCTTTTATTCTCGTGTTAATTCAATTTTTTTTCACGTTAAGGAACATAAAAAAATTGATTAATTTCATCAAAAAAATATTTTTCACATTAAAGAAAAAAACAAAACTTTTTAACAAATTATTTAAATACAAATTTGAAAAAAAATATTCTTACAAATGGTGCAAACAGATAAAAAAAATGGAAAATTTAAATGAGAAAACCGTACCTCAGTTAAACGAGATTTGTAAACTATTAAAAATTTCACATTTCAGAAATCATAGAACTAAATCAAAAAAAACTGAAGTCATACAGAAATATTTGCAAAACGATGAAAAGGCAAACGAAATGCCGATAGCAATGACGTCAAAAAATGCATCAGTTGTGAAAAATGAGAAGAAGAAAAAGATAGTAAAAGGAATCGAAATGCCAACGTCGAAAAAAACCAAAAACGTTTCGATTGTGAAAAATAAGAAGATGACTAAACGAAAAGCCGTTGAAGAACTTCAAGTTTCCAAAGAAAAGAAAAGAAAAACTAAAACGAAAACGAGTGATGCACTTCAGATTCTAGACAAACGAGATATATCGAGCGAAATTCGACGAGCAATAGACGAAGGGAAAGGAAAAGAATATCTAGCATGACTCGCCGTGAAACTATTTCAATCGAAGTCCATAGAACGGGAGAGTGTGATCAAAGGCATTTTTAAAACTTTTGACGTGGTTCCCTCGTTGAAGAAAATCGATCTGAAATTGTTCATGGAACGGGTGAAGAAAAAAGTATTGGATTTGTTTCACAAATACATGAACGTGGGACTAAAAATTAAGATGATACTCCATTGCGTGATGAATAAAATCGACGTGAAGTCCAGTGAGATCATCGTGAAAAATGCATATTTCAGATCTAACGTCGAACCCGTATTTCGAGGTTCAGATTTATCGAACGTTTTCAAAAAGATGAAAGACAAGATGTTGACGTCTCTCACAAATTATGAACATGAAGGTAGTAATTGGACGTTCGATGAGGTGTTGAAACTCGAAATTCACATAACTGAAAACGATTCATTGAAAGGATCTTCCTACGTGGAATTACCGTATTTCTTAGCTAAAAACACGCCGTGGTCAACGTGAGAAATAAAGATGATCAGTGTTTTAAATGGGCAGTCACTTCTGCTTTATACCCTGTCAAAATGAACATTTAAAGAGTTTCTTGTTACAAGGAGACTTCTAAAAATCTCGATTGGACCGGAGTGACTTTTCCAACAGACTTAAAACACATCGAACATTTCGAGGTTCAAAATCCCACCGTAGCAGTGAACGTCTTGGGATACGACGATGAAAAATGAACGATCTATCCTCTCAGACAGACTTCGTATCTCGAAAGAGAAAAGACGATTATTTTATTATTGATTTCGAATGGTGACAATCGTCATTATTGTTGGGTTAAACATCCGAGCGATTACTGCTGAGACAAAATAATAAACATGAACATAAGGTATGTTTATGTTGCAACTGCATGAACATGTTTAAGAGCAAAAAATCATTAGCGAAACATCAGGAATATTGCAACGAAAATCAAGGTGTCGCCGTCGAAATGCCCAAACCCAACACCATCGTGAAGTTTGAAAATCACAATAGAAGGTTAAAAGAACCATTCGTCGTGTACGCCGATTTCGAATGTTTCACCACGAAAATGAGTGCCTGTCAACCCAACGCTCTTCAAAGTTACGTTGAAAGATATCAAAAACACATACCTTCGGGCTATTGCATTTACGTGAAATGCACTTTCGACTCGCAACACGACATGGGTCCCTTCACCTACACGAAACAGTATGAAGACGACGACGTGGCCCAAAGGTTCGTGGAAGAGTTAGAATCGAAAATTCAAATGTTATACGACAAATTCAAAACTCCGGCGAAAATGATCATCACACGAGAGCAGCAGGACGAAAATAACAGAGCCACCAAATGTCACATATGCAGACAATCGTTCGACGAGAATTCGGAGGAAAATAAGAAGGTTAGAGACCTTGATCATTACACGGGTCTGTATCATGGTCTGGCTCACAGCAAGTGTAATTTCAAATATCGAGATGCCGCTTTCTATCCGGTGATGTTTCACAATCTCTCGGGTTATGACAGTCATCTGTTCGTGAAAAATCTTGGCACCTCACACGAAGAATTAAATTGCATCGCGAACAGCGAAGAAAGATACATTTCCTTCACAAAATGGAAGCTCATGGAGAAGAAAAGAGTAATCGACGGAAATATGTTGGAAGAAAAAACGAAATCCATTCGTAGAGGCATACGTTTCATTGACAGTTTTAAATTCATGTCAACTGCTCTGGAAAAATTAGTCGATAACATGAGCAAGGATAAATTTAAAATCACGAGTGAACATTTCGGAGAATGAGTAGACGTCATGTTGAGGAAAGGAGTCTATCCTTACGATTACATGAATGATCTAAAGAGATTCGAAGACACCGCACTACCTTCAAAAGAAGATTTTTATTCGAAGTTATACGAATCCGACATTTCCGACGAGAATTACGAACACGCCAAAAACGTGTGGAAATCATTCGATATGAAAACCATGAGAGATTATCACGATCTCTATCTGAAGACCGACGTTCTGCTCTTGGCAGACGTGTTCGAAAATTTTCGAGACGTCTGTCGTCGAAATTACGATCTGGATCCTACTTGGTATTTCACCGCACCCGGTCTGCCGTGGAACGCTCTGTTGAAGACCACCGAAGTCCAATTGGAATTATTATCCGACGTGAACATGTTGCTCATATTCGAAAGGGCTGTGAGAGGTGGCGTCTCGATGATCTCTCACAGATATTCTGCAGGCTAACAATCCCTACATGAAAGAAGGTTTCGATTCGAAATGGTCGATTAAATACATACAGTATTGGGACGCTAATAATCTGTACTGTTGGGCTATGAGTCATCCTTTACCGATTGGAAATTTCGAATGGGTGACGGAACTGGAAGAGATGCAAAAATGGAGAGACTATCCTTGCATTTTAGAAGTCGATTTGAACTATCCAGAAAAATTACACATTCCACACAATGATTATCCGCTGGCTCCCAAACGAATGGAACCGAATGAAGGAGACGAGGAAAAACTCATTCCCAATTTATTTAACAAACGTAACTACGTCGTCTACAGCGAGAATTTGAAACAATACGTCGCTTACGGGATGAAATTAGTCGACATACATCGCATCATTCGATTCGATGAAGAGCCTTGGATGAAAAAATACATCGATCTCAACACGAATCTCAGAATTCGAGCCGAGAACGATTTCGAAAAAGATTTCTTCAAACTCATGAACAACTGCGTGTACGGTAACATCAGGAAGAGAACCGACGTTCGACTCGTCACGTCTGAGAAAAGAGCTAAAAAATTAGTGGCGAAACCCAATTACAAACACTGAACCATATTCTACGAAAATCTAGTGGCCGTTCACATGCAAAAGACACACCTGAAGTTCGACAAACCGTATTATCTCGGACCGATCATCTTAGATATCAGCAAGCGATTGATGTACGAGTTTCACTATGATTACGTGAAACGAAAATTTGATGATAAAGCCAAACTACTGTTCACCGACATGGACAGTTTAGTTTACGAGATAGAGACGAAAGACGTCTACTGAGATATATCTCCGGACGTGGCCACGTCGTTCGACACGAGCAATTATCCCGTTGATCACCTGTCCAACATTCAATCGAACGACAACAAGAAGGTGTTGGGTAAATTTAAGGACGAGAGCGGTGGTAAACAAATCGTCGATTTCGTGGGCTTGAGTCCTAAACTGTATGCTTATCGTCTAGAAGATGAAGAGATCAAGAAGTGCAAAGGGGTTAAAGCGTGCGTGATGAAGAAAAACATCTCTTTCCAAGAGTATAAAGATTGCCTGTTAGGAAGTGGTCCGGTGTATAAGACTATGAAATCGATTCGAAGCGAAAATCACGACTTGTATACCGAAATAGTCAACAAGATTTTGCTAATGGCCAACGATGATAAGAGATTCGTGTTAGATGATAAAATAAGCACTTTGGCAGTTGGACATTGGACTTTAGATCTAATTTTAGACGATATGAATGTGGATGATTGGATTCCAGATATGATTGTGGATGATAGGATTCCAGAAAATCAAGAGGAATTAGATGGATTCGAAATTATAGAAATCGATAGAGACATCGAGAGAGTTAGTTTAAAAAGAAAAAAAAAAAAAAAAAAAAAAATAACGTCATTTTAGTGAATTATAATATAATAAATAAATAAAAAAATATATACGCATTTATGAATAAGAAAATAAAGATATCCGTAGAAGGTGTCGTCTTACCTAACGAACCCCTATCCAACATCGATCTGTTGAATGCGGCAAAAGATTTGAAAATCAAAGATTTTCTAGGTGTGTTTTCCAGAGATGCCTTGCCGAAGAGAAGACCTCGACAATTGGAATGCGGAATTTTAAATCTAGACGATTCATTGGGTGAAGGCACTCACTGGGTGGCGTGGATCAAGAACGGGAAGAAAAAAAAATTTATTTCAACAGCTACGGAATCTTGCCACCAAAAGAAATAAATAACTATTTCAACAAATCGATGGTTCGTTACAACACGGAACAAGTGCAATCACCAGATCAAGTGTTTTGCGGTCACCTGTGTCTCTACGTTCTCAAGAGATGGTCTGAAGGAGATCGGTTTCAAGACATTCTCAATGACTTACATTAGAGGGAGATTTTTTTTTATAGTATATATAAAAATAACAAATTATTTTTAAAAATTTTAATCGAATAAAAACGAAAAATAAAATAAAATAGTTCATTTTTAATAAACTGCATTATGCATATATTTTTTCTAAAAACAAAAAAAATCCCACAACAATATGCCAGTCGATAAATTTGGTAGAAGTGACGACGAAAAAGTCAACCTAAGAAAGAAGAGGAAAACGTTCGAAGTCGACGATGGTTATGATGTTGCCAACTTGGACGAACGTTACGTTCGGAGATACGAACCTCGAGAAGAACCTTTGAACATGAATGATAAGAAGCTCTACAATCTTCCCCAGCTGATAGATCTCGCAGATGCTGCGACTAAAAAATACGTCGACAGGGGGAACGCCGATTTTAAACGAATCATGCTAGATAATTACGTGGATAAAACCATGACTGACGATCTCGATCTGAAATACAAACGTTTGGTGAACGTCGCTAATCCCATAGATCCCACCGATGCCACGAGCAAGAAATACGCAGACGACTCTCACGCGAGATTCAGCGAACACCTGAGAAATAGATACGTTCAGAAAACGATGCACTCGGAATTGAACGCCAATTCTAACAAGATAACGAACGTGGCCACTCCCACGAATCCCAAGGACGTGGCGACCAAACACTACATAGATCTGGAACAGAGAAAGTCTGACAGACGAGAAATGAAATCGGATCTGAATGTGGGATTCAACAAGATATTGAATCTGTCGAAGGTCGACAACACGGATGCGGACTCAACTGTGGTCAACAAGGGCTACGTGGATTCTGCCGTGATACGATCACAAGAATACCTAGAATTGCAAGTGGACGATCTCTACCTGAACAAACAATCTGGCGGAACCATGGAGGGTGGTATCAACATGAACGGTGAGAATTTATTCGGACTCAGTCACGATCCCGAATTCGATTCCAGCGCAGTCAGCAGAAAGTACGTGGACGACAACTCGGTCTGGAGAAAGGGTGACATCATGGAAGGTAAACTAGACATGGGTGGACACGCGCTCACGAATTTACCGGATCCCGTGAACATGACGGATGCCTGCACCCTGATTTCGGTGGTGGAGAAAGTCAAATATGCTAGACAATTGATCACTGTGTGGGCCGAGGAGGCCGGCACCTTAGATGAAGGAAAAGCTGAGTGGTCTTTCGGAAATGGAGGTAGCGGATCGCAACATGGTCAGGTGGGATATCACCATGCCGCTGGGAGGTGAAATCCTTCGAATGAGTCTGGCTTCCTCGGATTTGAATAACAGAGCGGTCGTCAATCTCATGGTGAATGGAGTAGAGAGCGATAAGAGATACAGCGTCGAAAAGACTGAGAATCAACACGCGAATGTTAGCACGTTCGGCACGCCTCTCAAAGTGAATGCCGGAGACAGGATTAATTTCATTACGAAAACCAATAATCCTGAAGCCGCCACTTCCATGGTGAGTCTACTGATCGAATTAGTTCCTTTGAACAAACAGTGAACGCGTGGAAAATAATGAATTAAAAAAAAATAATGTGTGATTTATTAAAAAACAAAAAAAAAAAAGTAATGAGATTTAGAAAGATGTTCAATCTCTCTAGATCACATTACTTTATTTATTTATTTATTTTTTTTTTTTTTTGAGGTTTTGTTTTAATACGTTATTTCTCATAATGTTTCATCTCGTGAAATTGGATCACCTATCTCGAAACACGCGTCGACATCTATTTTAGCAATTCGAAGAGCTTTTATAAATTCTCGAAAAGCAGTCGGTCCTCTATACGTCAACATGTCTAAAAGTTTTCTGGTCTTATCTTCTATCAAGATTTTACTTTCGATTTCACGTCTCATATAATCAGTCAATATCAAAGGTTCTGTTTCGACTAAAGTGTCTAGAATTATTGCTAACGAATCTTGCAAAATATTTTTAATCAAAACACATCTGTTTCTTCTTAAGTATTCTCTTTCTTTATCATTCAGTTTTATAATAATTTTTAATTTTTATTTATATATATATTTTTTTTCACACTCAGCTCTCATCGAATGATCGACATCTTATTTCCATCTGATTCGAATTGTAATTCTCTATCCGACAGGACCAGGGTGAAGGCTTCGGTTTTTCTCGGCACGTTCCTATCGAATTGCATCTTGATCTGAATGTCTAAGATGCTACTCTTGAGTCGTTCACTCTGTTTACTGACGTCGAATACGAACATGGGATACATCGACTTGTATTCGCCGGGAGATATATTAGGGTTGCTCATCAATTCGTCTAGACCGTGATACTTCTTTCTAAAATCAGCGGCGTCGCCGTACTGTCTGCAGAAATCGTTCTTGTCGAACGACGTGTTGTAATCGATTGCTGGATATCTCGTAGCGTTCAGAAACGCTTGCATGTTTCTCAAATGGCAGTGATCGAACAGCGACGCATTCTTTTCCTGAGACCCGTCCATATCGGTCTGAAACGCAACCACGATGAAACACGGTCACTCGGAAGCGGATTTCACCGTCAATCTCCAATCGAAGTGATTCATGGAGGGTGGAATGCTAGCCGTGTCGCACTGTCTCATTCTAAATCCCACGGGTAATTTACTCTTGGATTCTATGATCTTGTAGAGACGCGCTTTTTCCACAATCGAAGGCTCCACGTGCGGAACGAACAACGATATCTTGTGTAGAGTTATCTTACCCGCATTGGTCGCAGTGAGTCTCACTATTGCGTCGTCATCTCCTTTTCGAATCAACGTCAGATTGTGTTTGAATCCGTACATGATCTTATTGTAATCGTCCGCAAATCCGAAGATGTGTTTCAAAGGTATCCTGAACGAAAACGTTCCTTTAGGTCCGGACGTCTTGATAACGTAGTCGAATATCAAGGCGGCGCCGGCGCTAGCAGGGCCTACGGTGTCTTTCACCCACAACTGATTAAGTCCTCTGGATTTCGAAAAATGATCAGGATACGTCAAGAGTCCGAACATCGTGGTGGCCTGACCGGGATGAAACACAGATTCTATCTCTTGTCCGGATAGCATGTATTTTATATTACTGAATAGATGCATGATGCCATTATTGGCTAGAGTAACCGTGTCGTCGTCGGCGTAGTCGCTCCCGTCTTCCTTGGTGAGAGGTCCCTGCACCACTATGTAACTCTCGCTAGGATGTATGAATAGATCTTGAATTTCGGCGTTGATTCTTATCTCTCCCGCATTGTTCAAACTCGTTCCGGTTACCGGTTCGTATTCGTGAACCTCATATTCTTGAATACTTTCATCTTTCACTATGCTTTGTGCTATATCTAGTATATTTGTCATTTTAAAGGATTTTTAGTTTTTTTTTGTTTATTAATTAACTTGCTTTCTTAATCTAAAAATAGTTTTTAATTATTTTTTATTATTATTTTTCTCTCTTAAATATATGTGTAAACAAGAAAATATTAAAGAAAGTAAACAAAAGAAATTAGTTTTCTTTATCAAAACTTTGTCTTCTGTAATTGTTGTTTGTAAAACTTTCCGATGATCTCTTCTCCATCCAAAGCTTCGATTTCGTAAGTCACCGGATCGGTGTGAAATATTTTGATTATCACGAAGATTTCTGAGGTCCATCGAGGAGTATAACCCTTTTCGAAGTGCTTCTTATAAGCGTAGATTCTCACTCGATCACCGACCGCAAATTTCGGCGTTCTAGACTTCTTCCTGATCTTAGATATTTCAGGATATAGATTCGCGTAGACCCGTTTTTCATTTCGAGGATCGCTAGCTTCCACGGGAGTCATCTTGATCGATCTGTGTCGCGTGTTGTTGTAATCTTTGACCAGACCGTTCAGAGCGTATATGTATTTCTTGGTCGAATTCGCCGTGAAGTATCTGTGCATCTTTTCCTTCATCGTTCGATTCCAACGTTCCACCACGCTGGCTTTCTCTTCGTTTTCGATCGAGTAGAGGTCTACCAATCGATGAACGTGCTTGTTGTAGAATTCCTTTCCCTTATCCACCCACAATTTACTCGGTTTTCGAGAAGACGAGTCGAACACGCTCTTCAGATCCTCGGCGACACAAGGTCCCGATTTATTCTTCAAAGCTCTGATCCAACCGTATTTGGAAAACACGTCGATGACCGTCAATAGATATTTGACGCCCTCGTTCCACCTCGAAAACGATCTCATGTCGACCAAGTCGGCAGACCAAATATCATCCAAACCCTTCACGAACACCCTTCTCTTTCGAAATTTACGCACTATGGGTTTGTGTAACTACTCGGCCAATTCGCTCGTCAATAATCGTTTCTTCTTCTTTTCCGATGCGCTTTTTTTTTGAACGCCCCATCCGAATCGACGTTTTGCACCGATCAGATTGCCGACCAGCGAACGTTCTATCTTCTCTCTCCTGGTCGGATTCGATATGCCTCTCAATTTCCCCAACATGTTTTTATCGCAGACGTCGTTGCGAGTCTTGGTGTCGGGATGTCCGGCGTAGCACAGATCGTGATCATACGCGGCCGCGTCCACCCTATTCACAGGTTTGCTCCAAGATTTGGGTGTCAGATCTGCGTTGAGTCTCTTGTTCAATTTCGTTCCGGGTCCCGTGAAACTGTGACCGGGCAGATGCATTTCGAAAGGTAGATAATTGATCATTTTATTCACGATGCCTTTACCTTTGCTCGCGTTCTTTTTTTTGACGAATCGAGTCTTGACAGAACCACACACGTCGCAAATTCCGCGAAGCATCTGTCTGTCGTTTTTAGTTCGTACTTCTCGAGAATTACTCGTCTCGGTAACTCTCTTACACTTTACGCAATACATTTTTTAAAGAGTTATTTAAATTAATTTCGTTTTTATTTTATATATAAATTTAATAATTAATTAATTCTGTTCTTATTATATATATATTTTTTTTTCAATCGCTGCTCTTGAGTACTATCATCTTACTGAATTCCTCCCTGGCCTCTTTCATCCCCTTTTCCACGAGAGAATTCTTCATCTCTTCCTTGATGATCTGACGAGTTTTGATTCTCACGGCTTCTTTCATGGCATCGTATTTCGTTTTCTCGCTCAATATCGCGAAGTATTCTCCGTCTGATATCCTACCGTCTTTCAACGCCATAGAGATCATTTCGGATATCGTGTCGATCTTGGAGTCGGCCAAGACGCGAATCTTGTCGTGTTTCCTCGCCTGCAGATATAATTTCCTACTCAAAAAGTTTCCGAGCGTGCTAAACAATCCGGCGGCGAGAGCCATTCCTTCTACGGTCAACACGATCGGAATGCCGACCGTGGTCGACAACAATCCGATGCCGGCCGCGTGTAAACCCATGGAAATCGTGATGAGTGTCGTGTCGATCACGTTGACGAATTTCACGAAACGCGAATACTTCTTCTTGAGAGAATGACGAGAATCTCTCTCTCGAGTTAGATACTCTTGGATTCTACTGATTTGATCGATGCGATACCTCTCTCCTCTTTCTTTTTCTTCTAGCGACGGTGCCGTTGGCAAAACGCTGATTGGCTTCTCATCCTCGTCGTCCACTAACGTCGGATACAATTTATTTCTGGTTCTCATGTTTGTTTTTTTTCTTTCTAATATGAGATAAAAAATTTATGTGTGTATTTATTTTTATTTTCTATTCTCCCTTATTTTATATCAACGAGAAACTTAGACGTATGCTTCATTGAACAATAATTTCATGATGCATCCCTTATCTTCTAAAGTCAGACTTTTACGCGCCAATTTCTGTTCTTCCGAAACTGTGGGCTTGTTTTGATCCTTACAGAAGAGTAATCTCTTCCAAAACGCGATCACTTCATCGATTTGAACGCGTTCGAACGCCGGTTCGAAATACTTGACGACTATAGCTTCCCTTTCCATCCACAGACACGAATGATTCTCGTGATCGAAGTCTAGGTGATCCCGACATCCGACGCATCGTTCTAACAAGAGACGACCTAGTTGTTCGTTCACGCAGAATGCGTAGGCTCTCATCAGCATTTTAAAAAGAAACCTTACTCTAATAGTCTGAGAATCGCTCATGATTTACGTATTTATTTTTTTATTATGTATTCGATTTGATATATTATTTTTTTAAAAAACTATTTATTTATATATTTTTTTTCTCTCCTATATATATCAATCACTTTTTTTATTTCTTCAGGAAACGTGACAGTGGGTTTGCCGGTTCAGGGACACCTCTTTTCCGTGTACCGTACACGATTCGATTTCCGACGTAAAATCCGCAAATGGATTTCCGTGTACGCCTCCATAGGGATTCAGTGTTAAAATCGTGTACAGACGCGGATGATTTAGAATCAGCAAGATGATGATTTAGAAACGACAACACGTTTTTTGCTCGCAATTTAACACTGAATCCTATGGGGGAAACCCATTTGCCGATTCCAAGTCAAACGGTACATGTACACATACATAAAATTTCATGCGTTTTTTTCACTCTTGGATACAATCCAGTGATGTTTGCATCGGCAATGCCGATTCTAACATCACCCTAAAAACGTTAAAATCGTGTACCTGTACACGATTTTAACACTAAATCCTATGGAGGTGTACATCGATGTACGTGTACATGTACACGTACATGTACATTGATGCTTGAATCGGCCTTTACTACCTACTGACATGATCTACTCTATAACGTTTAGTAAGTTTCAATGGTGACGAAGATCTGTACATAAATAGCAGTGAAGGATCTACCCATCCCTTACCTAAAACGTGTCATTTTGAACTTTCTCGAATCCCAACTCTCCTCTTTATTGTATTACACTTACTTCTTTAGATTATTTTCATCCAAGAACATTTCCACCAGAGAAACTTCATATTAATCCCTGTCTTATCTCGTCATGAAAATCGACTTTCGATAAAGTCATCTCACCTGAAATTATTAGACTGGCGAGGAAGGGCCGATTAAGAAGTATGTAATTGTGGAGAAAACACCTATGACATGAGTAGAAAATAAAACGAAGTTTACTTTTATTACTTTTAAAAATCGAAAACAACAGACAGCTCTCAGAGCTGCCTGTTTTTCTCGTTTATTAAACGTTATAAGAGGAAACTTGGCATTTTATGACAAGCTAATTAGAAGCAACTAAGTAGCTGTCCACTTTGGATCTATCTTTAACGAATGTGTTTTGCAGAAATTTGCAAGTTTTTATTTTTCCTATGAAAAAAATGTGCAAATCTTACATCCTAGAGTTTTATATGAATGGAAAGGATAGTGTCTGTAATATATGTCACGATACACACACTGCTGATTTTATGAACAGAAAAAAAAGTTACAGAGCATCAAAAGTTGGTGAAAGCGCCGTTTTCTTAAATGGGTTTAAACAGAGAATAATGGTCAAAAGTACAAAATGACAGGGGAAGAAAATTGTAAAAAAAGTCAGCTTCTGTATTTTTATACTACTCTATAGGAAAATGCCTGAAGTTTGTAAAATGATGCGCTTATCGATGATACGACTTAGATAATATTTGGAAATTTCAATTTCTATATGTAATGCCCACGCCCATAGTGTTAACTTTACTGATAACTTCAGAAAATTAAGGGAGGCTAACTTTCCCGAGTTGCCCTTTAGGTCCCTTACTTATTGCGCCCATCTTGTATGAATACAAACCTTCAAAATATTGTAAGTATAAATTTCTACCACCGGATTCATAGGAGGTTTATCAGATAGTCAAGAATGCACAGTTTTACAAAACACTTTTGTGTCTTATGATAGTCAAATTTGTTTTTATGGGGATTGTTTTCGATCTACAGTACATGGAGAGTGGATTGTAAATAAATCACCCGCAGAGTGGAGTTATCACCCATGCTATAACTTTCAAATTTTGTACATATCGACAAAAAACACAAGCAATGTTTCAGCCAATGGACCTCCGGGTTTAACCTGGTTATGCTTTGCAACAAATTTGCAATTATTGCTTGGGTGGATTCTCCACTCTGCGGGTGATTTAGTGATAATACACTCTCCACGTATTGTATAATATGTATTAGGTTTATGGTTTGGTGGGATGCGTTATCATTTGATGAAATGTGTCAGTGGGTTACGTGTGTGAATGTATGAGTGGGCTTGTGAGGGTAGTTAGGGTGTGCGTATGTGTAAGGTAGTGTGCACAGCTGTATTGATGAGGGGTGCTAGGGTGAGTATATTGGGGAGTCCATGAATGCATATTGATGGGAGTGGAGATGTTGTGTTGGAGTTCAACAAGTGCTCATGTCATGTTAATGAGTCAGTATTACAAGTGCTCGGGTCATTTGGGTGAGTCAGTACGTATTACACTATGCAGATTATCATGTTCACCATGTAGCCAACAGACTGTAGATTGAAAGGAAAGAATGATTGTACACGCAACAACTTTGCTTAAACATTGTAAAACCGATCTTGGTGCTAAGCTACTATAACGATTCTCAAGTGCCAAAGGTTTTGCAGGTAGAACTGCATAACCTCTTCAAATTACTCATCGCTTTCCATAAATTTCTTGTAAATATTTTAAATTCTGTCATTGCCATTATTAAATGCTTTATATTATTACTTTTTCACGAATTAAAATAACATACATATACAGGAAAATAGTATATACCCAGTATAAGTATATCCCCAATTGTATCAAACATGCACATTATTACTTATTACTCTCAGATATTCAGTACATTTTGATCGTTTAGCTACGAAATTGCGGCTAAAACAGAAATTATATTTTCCATGAACCGTTGATAAATACAACGGCAGGCTAGTTCAATTTGTGCATGCTTGTTATACTGTCATAGGATTCTTATATTACTTCACACCACTTAGTTGGAGTGGAGAATAACAATTGAACGAAAATCGAACCTTAAACTAGTCGTCGTATGGGAACCAGAAGGTTCTATCTTCCACTGGAAGAAAGAACCTTTTGGTTCTCACGCGTCGAAGTGTCTCAATTATAATAATATTCAGCACAGGTGCACGAAAAGTAAACAACCTCAGACTCTTTAATGTTACCGAATTACAAACTAACAGGGCTCAAAATAAGCAGTGTCGCGTCTCTTTTTGCTATGCAAAACTTGCCAAAAGCTACACAATGTTCAATTATGTATAGCATTTTGCGATACAAGATAATCAACTGCAGCCTATTAGGCTGCAGTTGATTATCTTGTATCGCAAAATGTAAATAAAAATTTGCAAACAAATTTGAAAACTAGTTCACTGATGCTTTACTTCTGATTATGGAACATTCCAGGCATAACTCAGATTAACTCTCCATCAATCATCAATAGCAACTTCATATGTAAGGTGAATTCTATTGGTTTAAATTGTTCCTGTTTTACAACATTTTGCATAAAATGCCCATTAAAAATAACTTCAAGCCCATCAAATTAAAAATCCCAACTTCCATTTTGAGAATTCTATTAAACAACCAAGACGCCAATTGAAAATATTCAAGTCCATGCAACCCTTAAAGGCAGTTCAGTTAAAAAAAACATAGTAAATGTTTCATTTGGAAATGGATGGAAACTATTCTATCTACTTAGAAGAATTCAATACAAAACAGCATAACATAACTCTGGTATGCAATAATAGCTATGCAATTTTTACAAAATGCAACTCATTTTTTGGAAATGTGTAGCATTTTGCTACGCAAAGAAAAAAAGTTATTTTGAGCACTGCAAACTAATCAACATTATTTCGTTTACAGTGCTTCAGTGAAAAATGATGACCTTTTCCAGACAAGCAATCATTTGAAAACCAGGGAACCAGTCGTTTTGAAAGATATTCATATAACGGGGAAAGAAAACGAAGCATTTCGCTACGACAGTTCTGTTTTTTGACTTCCGAGCAACTAGAAAATGATATAATATCTACTCAGAAAAAAAACGCATCCTGTGAATGTATTGTTTTCATGGAAAGCTTAAATGAGGTCTACATTGTAAACGGTGAGCTGAGAATGTCTGATATATATTTTTGCAATCAAAGGATTACAAAGAAACAAGACACTGAATGTTTGAGAAAGATTTCAGCTCTTCCATATATCACACAATGGTTGGTGTCGATAAGACGCAAGAGGAGTATAACCCTTGTTTTAACTAACGTAAATATCTTGTTGGCGTTTTTAACCCTTTAACCAACGCACTCGTTGCCATTTTTTTAATTTCATTATTTTTTCCCATAACAATTTCAATAAAAACATATCATGTGTCCCTCTCATTGGAACGTGCTGGATGAAAAATGTTTTTGGAAACTGCCCAATTTGCATTTTACGCTGGCGGATGCCGCCGATTCGTTAGGTAAAGAGTTAATAAATGCCATTGAACGTTTCCTATTTTTCTGTCTTTGCTTCTAAACATAGCTTATGTTCTTTATTGGAAAGACCCTGTTTATCTATTTTCTAATCTTTTTAGTTATTACAATTTTTTGCCCATGTGTCTTCTGCTTTTTGTGTTAAATAAGGTGAATAAAAACACAGACAAGAATATTTATTCAATCAATTTATGAAAAGCCACGAATTCCCTTTAAGTTGACCACCAAAGTCAATATTTCTGACACATCAAATTCGAATAAAAGAACGAAACGACCTTATAACACTGGTCTTATTATGAAACGTGCCGTAGAAGCGTAAATCATATCGGGAATAAAAATACAACGTGTACCTGATAAAATCATGCATGCCTTCGATAACTACAGTTAGTTTTCAATAGTATTTATTTTGTTCGACATTTTCAGGCGTGGTCATTAAATAAATGTTTATTTAACAGTTTAAAGATGTATTGCCCTTCCAGAAAATCTGGGTAAGATATTGACAGACTTATCTGCCCATATCTAGGATTTACCGGGAAAATGGACTTTGCCACCGACTTACCATGCTTATAGAGAATATTTTCAGCCTTTTTGTAGCTTATTGTTGGCGTGAAACATTGCATTTCGCTAAAGTTACATATACAGGGAATTCTTTCTTGATAGGCAGAATTGCTTTTATAAAGTAACCCAAACACGACTGAAGTAAAATTCAAAGCTAGGCTGCAAAAAGCTTCTGATCACCTGTAAAAAGGAAAACCTGAAAAACTGTTACGTGGTTGTAAAATTTCCCGAAGAATTGTTTCGATACACGCATCGTATAAATTTCTATTTAGTGTAAATACGACATTTTTTACCAGCAGTATTCACAAACTACCGTGTATGAAGCATAAAATGCTCATCACCAAGAAATATTCTAACTCTTTGAACCATGGTGGGGCCTTTTAAATCAGTTCACTGCTAGCAATTAGAAGAGTCCTTATTCATTGTTTGCGGGAGTAGATCAATTAATTTTTTCAACGTGCAGCTTTTGGGCTGCACGTTGAAAATATTTATTGGTCCACCCCACATATTCTCTTAGCACATATCCTACTAAATGAAATTATGACGTAGCATGTTCCTGGAAATAAAAAAAAGGTCTCTCGCGTTTGAAGGGTTAATGCATTTGGGCTGCAATGTTTGTTGACATCACTACATCCCCGACTTCTGGTGCTGATATGCTTCTGTTAAATAGTACTCGACTCTTCCTGCACGCTCTTGATTTGATTCCGGATGTTAGTCTCCTTTGGTTAGAAACTCTGAATTTTATATTATGAATAGGTATGTTTAGATTATTTTATGGTCTGATGATATTGTAGAGATTCCACCTTAAACGGGTCACCCCGAACATAATCATTATCAACAAACTGTTACCTTGCTTTGAAACAGTGCACGGTTTATTGTTTTAGTGACGTCAAGTTTTGTCACGTGATCCACAGTTTTTCCTATAAATACGGCTCGATGTGAATGTTACGAGGGTAGTAGTAGTAGTGTGGGGGTTGATCTAAAGGTGTCCACAACAGGTTACACTAGGATTGGAAGACTGCTACACTCTGGAAACCGACAAGTCAACTGCATTTAGCGGGGCGGATCAGAGAAATTATTGTCGGCGACTTGTTGACGAACCGGCGAGGTGTGTCAAGGCACGTCGAAGCATAGCGGCATTGTAAATAGCAAACAAATTGATTAATACAGGAATGTTTAATTGATACCTGATGTTGTTCCTTCTTTGAAGTCGGCGAGAGTTGTTTGACGACCCAGTTTGCAATAAAACCCCAGTCGACGAAATTCGCAACTGCCAAACCCCAGTTGACGACACGTTCGGCGACCACGTTGTGACCCGGCGAGACACAGCCAGCGAGACCGTCGATTGTCCCTATTGTCAAGGAGCGAGTTCGGTTGAGAAACCGTCGGCGACTCGCGAGAAGTTCGGAGACTATAACACAGGGGATCGGCCCAATGACACAGAACGGGAGCAAAAGGGACAGCCATCGAAGGCAGAGATTACAGCACAGTTCACACGGCGACATCTACCATTGTAGTCCTTGACCTGGCTGCAGGAAAAGTTCTGTCACCTTTCGACTAGCGGACTTAGGACAGAAGCTATCAGGCCATTTGCTTATCCGAATCTACGAGCGAATAGAGAGGCGGCCAATGTTAGCTGGTCGCAGGTTCGTTACAAAATGTTAACACGAATGCCGCGATCGTAGGAAGTTATTTTGAATTATTTAAGATTTACTGATGGAGAACATTTTATATATTTAACACTCATGTGGGAATATCTGCAGGATTGTTTTCAGAACATTTTTGAGGGATGTTACGCAAAATAGTATCATTTAATGGCCACATTTATATCCAGCTCCCGTGTTTTCGTATTAAGTTTTTGGTGTGTCAATGAGCACAGAGTGAGTAGAGTTCACTCTTCACTACGCTCCAATTCTGAAGTTGTCATTACAATACTAAACAACAGCCTAAACAACCGTCTGTATTTACCACGGAAGATTGTGTGAATTATTGTGCAGCGTCGGCTATTTACTTATCTTTCTGTTCTGCTTTAAGATGATTCGCCGAATATCAGAAAAAAAGAATACCTGTCTACTTCACAAATACAGTCACACCACAATCAAATTCGAAAAAGATGAATTGTGATAAAATCTCACCTTTTCAGTCGAAGACAGTGAAAAGGAGGAACGGCCCAAGTTCAGCTTGTGATATTTCTGACATTCAGGAGTTAAATGAGGAGGATGAATCTGAAGCGCGGGGATCGTCGACCTGTTATGTTGTCTTCAGAACAATGACAGAGGAAAAATTAAGTACTAGGATCAAACCGCACCTGGCCGTAATCGAAGACAAACTGTTGGATCGCCACTTCGACCGTTTACAAAAAGGATATTCAGGCCCAGTTTCTGGAGCAGGCAAGTAGCGTAATTCCCAAGGTCACAGAGAAATCCATGGAGTCTTCTCTGTCAATTTCCACTTTTTTGTCAATTTCCACTTCCAGTGGCATATCATTCCATTGAAATTGGAAATTGACAAATTAAAAACAGAGAATAACGAATTAAAAGACAAATTTCATGGCTCACCGAGGAAAATGTATCCATTAAAAATGCCAAAGATCTAAGACTTGATGAACAAGAACAATACAGCAGGAGAGATTGCTAAATAGTTTGAAATATTCCTGTGGAAAGTGATCGAGTGGGAGAAATTAACCAAAAAGCTGATCAGATATGTTTGGACATTTGTGTTGACAAACTAGGAGTTCCGGTATCGGAGAAGGACATAAACAGATCACATGTAATCGGAAAAATAAGGAGTTCAAAGCAGTAGGTTTCAGCATCGTAAGCGAATGCCTCTCAAAAGATTTGTAACATTATATGTAAATTCATATCTTATAGAACCTAACATCAGATTTTCTCGAGAAAAAAGGAACTGAAAGGACAACCAAACAGTATTTTCATAACGGAATCATTGACCTCACGACGTTCTGCACTTATGAATGAACTCTCAAAGTTAAGAAAAAAGAGAAAAAAATTCATGCGTTTTGGACGAAGGATGGACGGATATTTGCAACCAAATCCGAGAACGGAAAACCAATTTCGGTTAATAGTGACTCCGACGTTCCGAAATTTCAGAATGCCCCACGTTGTTAAAGTTTTGACTGCCTGAAACAGTAAGTCTGTACGTAATTACTTGGGGATATCTAGGTGTCACCATCAGGGATAGAGCAATGTTACATACCCATTGGTTACTCTATAGATAAAAAGCTCATGGAGCTTGTATGTGTAATGAATTTAAATTTAATTCCACTATCTGAGATTCTATCTCCACGTCAAAAGGAAAAAAATCGAAAGTTAACATAATTCTTTATATATTTTGAAATTAAAAAAGCTAACACCCGAACTCAGACAGATATAGATATCCCCGGTATAAGTATAATCTCACTCTCTGCGGACACAATATGTATACAAAATTTGATCTGATATAAACATCACAATAAAATAGACTAATTAACCATGGATACCTTATAGATCAAACAAACTCATGGAACTTGTATGTAAATTTGAAGATCCAAATTATATGTTATAAAGAAAAACTGAATCTTAATACGTATATTAAGAAAATTAATAACCCAGCTCAGACGGATATACACTTCGTGGGTGCAAACTCATTGAGCTTGTATCGGCGAAGTGTATCTCTGTCTGGGAAAAGTCTGTACTTAGTTGATAGAGAAAATAGACTACTACTCCTAAATGTAAACAAACATCGTATTATAGATGAAAAGACTTATCTCATACCGATATACATGTGAGCTCATTGGGTTTGTTTTAGTGTAGTTTCACCACTCGCTGCCTGAGAACTAAAATTATATGTTAAAAAGAGAAACCGTATATCTAGAGTTAAAAAATGTTGAACCAAGCTCGGACAGATAGAGGCTTCGTGGGGGGAAGGTAATTAAGCCAGTTCCAATGACATCCATATTTGTCTGGTTTATTTATTAAGAAACTTACAAAGTACAAATTTTCTGTTAGTTTTTGCCCACAATGTACTTTAAAGTATTAAGTACACCAAAATGCTTGGAAATAAATCTGTTATCCTTGTGTTTTCCAGGGTGTATGGGAATTTACACCGGTTTGAGAACTCATACACCCTTCGGCTTTGCCGCAGAGTGGATGAGTTCCCAAACCGGTGTAAATTCCCATACACCCTGGGCAACACAAGGATACTAATATTACCTCATACTTATATACATATGAGCTCATGGAGTTTGCATTAGAGAAGTTTCATCTGTCGGTGTCTAAGAATCAAATTATATGATAAAAAGAGAAACCGATCATCAAAATGTAAGAAATTTTGAGCCCGGACCAGACGGATATAGGCTTCGTTGGCGCAAGCCCATGGAACTTATTTTGACGAAGTTTATCTCTGTCTGAGAAGAGTTTAAACTTAGCTAATAAAGAGAAATAAAAAAAAATACTCCTGAATGTAAACAAACATTGTTTTTTTCAAGATATCACCTCATGTCTATAGAATGTAAGCTCTTGGAGCTTGTATTATTATAGTCACCTGTCTATGTCTGGGAATGTTCATGTTTTAACGTATAAGGGAAAAGTGGATATTAATGTTGCAATATAAAATGAATATTAATACGTTATAACAAATAAGAACTCAGCTGAGACAGATATACACTTCGTGGGTGCCAGTTCATTGAGCTCGTATTGGCGAAGTGTATCACTGTCTGGGAAGAGTCTGAACTTGTTAACAGAGAAAAATAAAAGATTACTCCTAAATGTAAACAAACACTGTCGTATAGGTAATACCCTACACTAAAGAACAAGCACATGGCGCTTGCATATGAAATTTGATCCTCAATTCAAAGATTCAAATTATATGTTAAAAGAGAAACTGGTTATTAATATGTAAGAAAATTAATAACCCAGCTCAGACAGCTAGACACTTCATGGGTGCAAGCTCATTGAGCTTGTATGGGTGAAGTGTTTCTCTGTCTGTTGTATTTAGTTGGTTGAAACCTGGGCCCGTAAATGGGACATGAGGTTTCAATCAACTAAATGCAACATTATGCACCTAAGAAGGAAAAAGAAAAATTTAAACAAACATACTTATTCTTTAGAAGGTACGGATCTTACACCCCTTAGTACCATAAAGTATTTAGGCGTTACAAAAACTAATGACCTTCGTTGGGATAAACATATAAATTATATATGCTCTAAGGCACTTCGTACATTAGGCCTTATTAAAAGAAACCTTACCCAATGTACTGTAGATGTCAAGGAAACGGCATATAAGGGTTTAGTCCAATCCTGGAGTGTGCTAGCCCTGCACGGGATCCGTATAATATTAATTTACAGGAGGAAATCGAAAAGGTCCAAAGCAGAGCCGTTAGATTTGTCCTATCTGATTATAATTATGAAATAGGCTCCATGACTACTATTTTAAATAAGTTAAAAAATGGCAACCACTTTTACAAAGAAGGAAAGAGAATAAATTAATTTTGCTTTACAAGAGTATTCAAGGTCAAGTTGCAATTCCAACTTCAACTTTACAGTGCACGGAACGTAATTCTCGATGTTCCAACACGGATAAATATATTCAGCTTTTTGGTAGAACAAATGTTTATAAATATAATTTTTTCCCTCCACTATACGAGAGTGGAACTCCTTGGATAATCGGATTATCATGAACTCAAAATTTTCCCATCACCCAATAGAAACATTTACAAAGGATATAAGGAGTTGGGATATTTAGACAAAAGACCCCTTCCAACTGGTGCAGCGGTTGCATAAATGTCACACGACGTAGCAGCTATATAGATGAGGGTATGAAGGTATGAAGTCTGAACTTTGCTAATAGAGACAAATATAATACTAATCCTAAAAATAAACAAACATTGCCTTGTAGAGAATACAACTTACCTCATACTTTTATACATGTGAGAACTATAATTATGCGTTAACCCTTTACCCAACGTAACGGACCAAACCGCTCAGGGTTATTCTCAAAACTCGTCAGTTAATTTTCATTATTACCACTCAATCTATAAGTTAGTAGTCGATTAACCTAAGTTTGGAGGCCCGTTAAAACTCCATAATTTCAGTGACGTCATTCGACGGAGCCGGGGCGCGGTCGATAATGGTATAAGTAGGCATTAGCGGCCCGGGGCCCAGCTATTTTTAGATTCCATGGTCTAATGAATTACTGCCATTCGGATGACGTCCCTTTGTATTTCTGAACTGAAGTTGAACGCACGATCGAAATAGAAATATCGAACCGACTTTAGTGATTATTTCTTCCAGCAATTCTCTCGTGCGGTTAGCTGTAACAGGGAGTGGTAATAATAGTAATAACATGATTGTTGTCAGACATCATGATTCATTAGCGGCCCTGCAGAAAAGATGAACAGCCCTTGGGCTTATTAACGAGCTCCTTCCAACGAGGGGTCATAACCTATGTTTTTGAGGCAAAAAATTAGTTGTTCAAGAATTTTGTTTCCAAGTGTCGTCTGCTTTTCATGTTAGGTAAAGGGTTAAAAAGAGAAATCGAATATCAATATGCAAGAAATTCAGAACCAAGTTCAGACAGTTATAAACTTCATAGGTGCAAGCTCGTGGAGATTGTATCAGTGAAGTTTATCTCTGTCTGAGCAGAGTCTGAACATACATGTAGCTAATAGAGAAAACTGAAATATTACTTAAATGTTAACAAATGTTATTTTATGGACCAGTAAACAAACCTTATGTTTATATACACGTAAGCTCATGGAGCTTGTATTAATGTTGTTTCATCTCCCGCTGTCTGAGAACCAAAAAATAAGTTGAAAAGAGAAAACAGATATCAATATGGAAGAAATTTTTTTGAACCTAGCTCAGACATAGACTTCGTGTGTGCAGGTTCATAGAGCTTGTATCATTGAGGTGTATTTCTGTCCGAGAAGAGTCTGAACGTAGCAAACGGAGATAATTAAAATATTACTCTTAGATGTAAACAAATATTGTTTTATAGACATTAACCCCCCCCCCCCCTCTCCATGTTTACATACTTGTAAGCTCAAGGAGCGTGTATTAGTGTAGTTTCATCCCCCACTGCCTGAGAACTAGAATTACATGTTACAAAGTGAAACCAAATATCAATATATAAGACATTTTGAACCCGGCTCAGACGGATACAGACTTCATTGGCGCAAGCTCTTGGAGCTCATGTAGATGACGTGTATCACTGTCTGAGAAGAGTCTAAACTTTGCTAATAAAGAGAAATAAAAATTACTTCTGAATGAAAGCAGATATCTTTTTCTAGATAAGACAATTCATCTCATGTCTATATACATGTAAGCTCATGAAGCTTTTATTAGCGTAGTTTCGGTTCTGTGTCTGAGAAGTCCCTTATTTTAATGCATAAGGGAAAGGTAGATATTAATGTTACAATAAAAATAAATATTAATATGTAAGAATATTATGAACGCAGTTTATACAGATATAGACTTTGCTCTTGCATGCTTATGGAGTTCGTACCGAAGACATATAATCTCTCGATCAGAGATGACCTCAACTCTGCTTACTTTGAGAATTATATTCGCCCCCACCCTCCCCAATAAGGGGAAATCAAATATTATTATAAAATAAATAACAAAAAAGAGAACATTAATGTGAATGCAAAATCAATAACTCAGCTCAGATAGATGTAGTCTTCTCCGCTGCAGGCCACGGGAGTGTGAATCAGTGGAGTATAATCTTTCTATCTGAGACTATACTGAATTCACATTGTAGATTATAAAGCGAAACATAATATATCACTACTAAATGTAAAACATCATAGTGATATAGACAGATCAACTTACCTCATATTTATGTAGGCTCAAGAAATTTGCAACAGTGCAGTTTGATCTCTCTGTCTGAGAGGGTTCGAAACTAATATCCTAGAGGTAAATGAATATTAACTCTTTGCATGCTGCTGGCGGATATTTCTGCCCAGCGCAGGGTTTCTCTTGTCACTGATATAAGTATGATTTGGGCATATGTAAACATATTTTCCCCTATAAATTGAAGGGATTTTTTCACCAATGATTTCTTGTTATATTTTGATTAATTTTTCATCAACTCTAGTCGTGGCTGCCTTACAGCAGCTATGACAAGATTTGATGAAAAAATATCTTGAAAATACTCATCGGGTTAAGAGTTAATAATGCATTTTTATTTTGTTTTATTTATTTTTTTTTCTCTCAACAAAATGAATATTATAGGCAATGAAATTATTAACTAGACTAAAACAGATCTTTTATTCACTGATACAGGCTCATAAATGGGTGAAGTTTAAACTTTCTTCTACCTCATACTTACATATATGTAAGCCCAGGGAGCTTGTATTGATACTGCTTGATCTCACTGTCAGTGAAAGTTTTTACCTTAAGCTATAAGGGAAAACTGAATATTAATATTACAATAAAATAAACTAAAAGCATGAGGATACCCTATAGTAAAAACAAGCTCATGGAGCTTGCATACGAAATT
Organism: Pictodentalium vernedei; assembly: GCA_031216915.1. Taxonomy (NCBI): domain Eukaryota; kingdom Metazoa; phylum Mollusca; class Scaphopoda; order Dentaliida; family Dentaliidae; genus Pictodentalium; species Pictodentalium vernedei. The sequence continues at coordinate 734,944,301 of CM062296.1, read as the reverse complement.
TGAACCTCAATTTAAAGATTCAAATTATATGAAAAAAGAAAAACTAGTTATTAATATGTAAGAAAATTATTAACTCAGCTCAGACAGCCAGAGACTTCATGGATGCAAGTTCATTGAGCTTGTATGGATGAAGTGTTTCTCTGTATGAGAAGAGGCTGAACTTAGCTAACACAGAAAAATATAATACTTATCCTAAATGTAAACAAACATTGCCTTATAGAGAATACAACTTACCTCATACTTTTATTCATGTGAAATCATGGAACTTGTATAAGTGTACCTTCATTTCTTGCTGTTTGAGAACCATAATTCTGTGTTAAAAAGAGAAATCGAGTATCAATGTGTAAGAAATTTTGAACCAAGTTCAAACAGATATAGACTTCATAGGTGCAATCTCATGGAGCTTGTATCGGTACCCTATAGATAAAACAGGCCCATGGAGCTTGAATGTGAAATTTGATCTCGCTATCTGCAGATCCAAATTATATATACCTCATATAGGCATTTACTATGCTAGTGAATTTGTTTATCCAATCAAATGAAGTTACTAAGAGACATAGACTCCGCAATATGAGGTTCAGGATGGATGAAAAGCACCCAATATTAATTTAATATTAGGCGTCCATCTGCCATTTTGTTTTATCATTATATCCACACGCCTCAGCTTTTAATTTACACGTGCGTACATGTTGCAGCGCAGTCGTACAGAAGACCCACCATATAAAATAGCCCCGCCGTATAAACATTGCATTCGATTGAATGAAACTGTTATAATAAAATGCCAATCCAGCCCAAAACATAGGCGGTTATAGAACAAGTCACGAGTGATTTATTAGAATGTGGAAGCAAAATTACTCCCCTTGTTGCGTATGTAAACATCGTCTGCTTTGTTTACATTTTTCGAGAAGTGCGCATCATTTAACTATTCGTTGAGTTAACTTCCTCAATGGCAGTTTTGCATGCCGTGCATAATAAATACGTTACAGGGCCCTGTAACTTATAATGCATCGCTAATACAAGCTTTTGGAGCTTGTGTCGTTGAAGTTCGATCTCTCTGAGAATATTCACAATTCCTCCTTTCAAGTGAACTATTATATCACTCCAAAAATTATCCCGTAAAGAGAAACATAATCTTACTCTCAGTGACCCGCTTTCCACCTCACCGATTGCTTATTGATCAGTTGTTCACAACTCGCCTCTGCCAATGGGAAATAAAAGCACAAACACAAAAAGAACGGCTTTCACTCGAAAATATTGATTTTATTGCACACTTTTGTGTTTCGACCATTGGCTCACGCAATAAAAGTTTTTGCTAAAACAACCCAAGTTACTTGACCCGCAACTGAGAGTATTATTTGATCCACAACTTGATAGTATTTTCGTCCTTCTCTAAAGCTGAATATATTTCTGAGCCAGACATTCAGCAGTTACCATGGAAGCAGTATATAAGCACTGCCTCAACTAGTATATAGCACTTATTTAATATGTTACGATCCGTTCTGATTTTATTTATCTGCGCACATTGTGCCGGGCTTTTACTGTTATTTCTCAACCCTTCTTCAAATATATCACCCCGAAACCACATAAAACAGAATAAACATTTCCATACGAGTAGTTGAAATTAGATTACGTTTAAAAGTTTATGTACATTTCTGAAGAGATTCAAGATATTCGATTCACTTGATGGCTGTCATGTATTTAATAATAGGTAATATAGATCTGGGCGAGCTTGAAAACCGTGTTGAGTTTGACTTTAAGCATCTATATAATGAGAGACACTGTGTCGTCGATGAGGTGACAGAATCTCCATTTAGAGAACAAACCTGTGTTTGTTATTATTATAATCAGTCAAGTTTTAATTGCGCATTCACAAATGTCTGCAAGTCAATTTCACTATTTAGTACCAATTGCCAAAGCCTCACTGGGGCTCACTCAAAGAACTACTGTTCCAGTTACAAGTACCTGACAACTCGTTTGATGTCATTGGACTAAAGGAAATATTCAACATCCCGGATAACATAGTTTTTTCTATAGAAGGCTATAACGAATTAATAAAGAGATCACGCCACGACGATGACGGCGGTCGGGGCGGATGTACTTATTTATTCGGGAAGGGATTGCCTCTAAGGTTCGGGATGATCTCACTATTTTAGCTGCTAACACACATTATAAACAATTCATTCCGGGACGGAATAGAACAAATGAAAATTGCTAAAGTAATTTGGCTTTTGAAAACAACATTCCACCATACACCCTGTTATGCATCTTCTAAAACATGTAGCCTTAGAGAATAAAAAAGAGCAAAGCGAGCGATCAAGCTTGCCCTCTTCCTTGACCTATCTATAGCATTTGATAAATCAATCATGATATTCTACTGAACAAACTGGGGAAATATGGCATCAAGGGACTTAGTAATGATTGGTTCAAGGGCTATCTTTCGAATAGGACTCGGTATGTGAGCTTTAAAGAAAATAACTCCGAAAAAGTCCAACTAACCGGAGGAATGCCACAGGGTCAATTTTAGGACCCATTTTGTTCCTCATATATGTAAATGATCTACACCGCTCTACACTGACATTGCTAAATCTTCTATCCTTCGCCGATGACACCATCGCATTTGTTTCCGATAAAGACATTAATTTTCTGATAAATTATGCAAACCGAGATCTGAATAAAATATTTGAATGGTGTCCTGATAACGACCTTAATGCTAAATGCAAAGAACACGAAATACATTTTAATAAATCCAACGCAAAAGATTACTTCTGTAAACCAGGACATTGTCATCAACGGCCAAAAAATAAACAGGGTGGATCAGAATGAACTCGAAAGTTCTTTGAATTTTTTAGGAATCGTAATGGATGAACATCTGTCCTATAAGTACCATGTTGCACAGATATGGACAAACATGAGCGTGCAAATTATGCCCTGCGTAGAGTAAATAAATTACTTCCGCGTGAATCAATGATAACCCTATATTATGCCCTCATTCATAGCCATATTGCTTATGGTATACATTTTTTGGTCAACTCTAAATCAGTTGGAAAAGTATCCCTCCTACAGAAGCGTTCCATTCGCATTATAAATAATAAATATTTTAATACTCATACTGAGACCCTTTATCGCAAAAATCGTATTTTAAAAGTAGAAGACTTGTATAAGCTGCAGTAATTGCTATTTGTATTCGATTGGCATTACAATAAACTACCAATTTCCTTCAATAATTTTTCACCTCTACGAACAGACCCTAATTACAAAACAAACAGCCTCGTTAGAAATCGTGTGCACTAGAACGAAATCTTTGGACCAATTTCCAGTGTTTGCACACCCAAAACTTTTGAACGATCTGGATCACAATTTACGCATAATTGCAAACAGATCACTCTTCAAGAAGAAGCTAGTAGACATATTCATGGCAGCTTATCAGAATAATGTTCATTGCAACAATCCTTATTGCATTGACTGCGGCCAGTAGCATTTCCACTCGGCATTCAAGGCTCGTCCTTGTACCTCTCCCTTCTGACTTAGAACTGTCTCGTCTGAACGGCATGGAATTCTGGAATTGCTTCATGAATGGCTCTCATTCCATGACATGTTCCCGTTTTGAAGGTTTGCTATTGGACACAGCGAACAAGGGTATTCTTTCACTCTAATAAGATTGAAATTGGCAGATGTGTGACAATCTGGTAAATATATTACTAAATATATTACTATGATTTCATACATCAGCCGGATTCATTCACTATTAAGCTTGAAATTGTCTTTGACAGTTTGATAAATATTTTACAACAGACATCATCCTGAAGTTGGAAGGGAGACGGACTTTTCTACACGACAGCCCTCAAGTCCCAAATTCAATTGAACCTTCTACTAATTCAAATCATGTACCAACTTAACTCGTAAAGTTTTGTTATTTTTATGGAGCATAGCATAGGCAATGCCATATTTCCTAGTCGAACCTGTTGCCCTGCTTCCAGTAGAGCAGAGTAACAGCTCTGCGCGAATAGAATAGAAAGATATCTGTTTACCGTACTCCCTTCATAAGGTGGTAATTAATCACTCACGATTGCAAGCTCGGTGTAATGTGGCAATATGATATAAATCGGGATTAAAGACAGCCAATCTGGCTCCGTTATACCACCACAGTACGCATACATATAATTGTTGTATTATCACTGTTTAACCACCTCTGTATATATTCTGTGTATATGTATACCATGAAATAAATAACTAAATAATCAATCAATCGATCAATCATATTTGGCTAGTAATAGTACTTGTAGAATTATTTCAACCCGTTGTCGACAACTTTGCACCCAAAGAAGTTGCATGAAATGCAAAACATGGTAATGCAGTTTATATGAAGTAAAGGTTTCAAAAAACATTCTCTTTTACACAGAATTTATAGATTCGAGCCAAAGTTTGTTTATACGCGGCGCACAAGTGAATGAGAACTCTGTAATGTGGTGGTTAAGGAAACAACAGAAACTTTTACCCATGGGCTCTTGCACAAATTGGGATCAAAATACTGACCTTGGCAGTTTTTATTAAGCATTAATATGTTAAAATGTCTCTTCCGCAATCATATACAATAACTCCCGTGAATCAATTTCTATACGTATCAGTTACAAATTTTAGTAGTTTCTTTCCGGTCCAATTTGTCTGATTATCCAGACCGTTAATGTCCCTGGAACATAAACTGTTTAATTTGCCAGATACGTGTCACCACAGAATCGAGTTTGGTATTGTATGTTTGTTCTTTTCTGACAGAGATTATGGATAGTCTCTAAAAGTGGAGTGGATGCTAACGTAGACACTAAGTAGGAGGAACGAAACAACAGAGAGGTGTGTACCAGAGTCCAATGTCGTTCAACCTACCTTTATGCCAAAATATAGTCAGCTGCAAGTACAGCGTGTGGAACAATTTGCACGAAGGTCCACTTCAAGATATGCAAGTGTCGAAAAAAAAATGTGAGATAAAAAATTACTATTTTCCGAAGAACGTGTGTTTTCAAGTTTGCACCTTTATTCACATATACAGTACGGTCGCCGTGCACTGGTCGCATTCAACAGATGGGCAATATGTCCACGGACACAGTAGTATTAGATTTCAAACACTACTTATAGAAATATCCATCAAAAATAAATTTGGACCCGGTGCTTCATTAATTAGAATTTTGCTACTGATTTTTATTACTTGGCAAAAGATTACTGTCCACGCATGGAATACGACTAGTTCACGACAGCTGTACTGTAAACACCGTTCTTTTATTTTTCTAGCTTCACTGAAATGCATTTAAGCAGAATAGAGTCTGTGCTGTAGACATTGAAATTAAGATATCGTAGTTGCACCGAACATTCACTGGTTGTTGTCTTTGTATGATACCATTGATGGATAAGCGATTAAAAAGTCTGCACGGTTACTGGACAACTTCTTGCTCGCCGTTCATTACAGCGTTAATACATACACACAAGACTTCTAACATAAATGCTCTTCATTTCGAATGATGACTTGAGATGTGTAACTATTACAGAGAAGTGGAGCTTAATCAAGATATTGGAACGGGAGGCCATGTGGGAGCGGTGCAAACTTTCAGAGGCTTTCCTGGACACGAACCAATACACCAGGATAAGCGGGTCACATAATTCCCGAGAGATAACATTTTCTGTCGCCTTCATTGAGATATTAACGTGCAGCGTACTTTTTAACGATGATATGCTGAGAGTTTTCAGTGCGTGTATTTTGCATTCAACATGTTTCCAAATACTGCAGTCATCGGCTTTATACCGCTCCAATCGCCAGTACCATCGTTAATCGCCCTACTCCTATCAGCATCCATTATTTGGAAAAACATTTTTTGCTTTGGTTTGCTTCCGAAAAGATTCTGAAATCAACGCATTTTGATTGTTTGAGGGTACTAATGCATTGTGTGTTGCGATTGAACAGTGTCAGAAAGCGATTTCTTCCGCCCCATCAGACTTAAATAGATATAATGAAATATGAAGGGATGTAAACTATTTTACCTACCTGAACGACAAAAAAATATAAAAATAAATCAAAACAAAATGAAATAATTGTTTATACTTGAAAAAACATAACTCGTGAGCTCTCATTGGAATACTATTAAAACTGTAACCTCAAATAATTCAAAACAGACAGAATGACTTACATTTCCGGCATCGAATTGAAAACCAGATTACAAGATGGATTCTGTAAAATAAATTGTAAACAGTGTTTTTAATTCGACGTCGGAATAATGTGGTCAGGGTGAAAACAATAACTAGAGGTACCATTTGTGGGATCTCGAAAATGTTTAAGATCCCACAAATAGTACTGCCAGGTATTGGTTTCCATCCCAACCACGTTATACTCCTTTTTCACGCCTTGTCCATGTTCTAGGTATAATGAATTTGTCAATAAATTACAAAACATACATGATTATTTGGGTTTTGTGCGAGCTGTGTGTATAGCTGATGTACACGTGATGAATAGGGACCCATGAATGTTAGTTGGTGGCTAGAATAGCATCTGGAATCAAATCGTCGAATATCGAACCTCCGTTATAGATTTACTTGAACAGATTAAGACTTTGGAACAATGAAAGGTAGGCAACTTTCTTGAAGGTATTTACTTAGGTTATTCCATTTGTTCCCCGAGACGTTATTAACTACCCCAAGGACACAATGGGCGCAATGCGCAAGCTACGAACGGCCGAACAAAGTAGCAATTAATGAATTTTATTCCCAGTTTGGAATGTCGATACATTGTAATGCATTGCTGTTGAACAGAAAAAATACGTAACGTCGCCTGAGTGCTAGAATGTTCTATATCCCATAGGGGGGACATAGAACATTCTAGCACTCATGCGACGGTAAATGGAATGTACCGAGACACACGTCTACTAGTACACCGAGATGAATGTAGAATTGAAATATACCATCACTTATTATATTTGTCACGTCAACGGTGTAATAAGTGATGGTATGTTTTAAATCCCAGGGTTCGAAAGGTCGAGTCGACGATATCGAATCGAATTAAATCGTGAAGCTCTTCGTGGCCCTTGTGTAGGGCTCGCACTGCTTAAGATATTTTCGAATCGTTGAGATGTTCTCAAACTGCTACGATGATAGAAGAAAAGTCAGCGAAGTTCAAGGAGGTTCCGCGTCCGAACACCTTTGAGTCGTTTCTGGAATATTCCGCTTTTTGTTTGACTTTATCAAACAGGGGAATCGCCTTTGAATAGAATGCTTGAGTGGAGACTGGTAATATTGGCGGTTGTAAGAATGTGTAATATTTACAACTTGAAGATCTGCGAAATTCGATCCAAAATTCGATTCAAAATCCTAAGCCTGGTTCGATTCGACTCGAAATTTGAGCTTCTTATAATTTTTTTCACAGAAAATGGCAGCGCTTTAAAGTTACATCAAACCGTTCTTACAGATACCTTACCAATAATAAACGACACCCTGTTATTATACATGATAAGGTAATATGCATTTTGCTCTTGGAATATAACGACACATTGTTGGGACATTTTAAAATCTCCGAATGCACAAGTACTTGTTGGGGGGGGGAGCAATATAGCCCGACCCAAGCAGGATTAGCATTGGCTGAAAGAATGTGTAGTACCGACATGGCGCTCTTCGGCTTTACACACTGTGGCACCGTGCTCTGATTTGGGTAATTGATATCAAGTACATTGACGAAGGACATAGCGCAGATGGAACAAGTTTGAGCCTAACCTACGACCCTTCGAAATAGGTTTCCAAGAATAAATGCCTACGATCTGTGTCATCAACTTTTCAACGTAAAAAGCATCACACATTTTCTCCAATCGTACTGTTTATTCATAAAACGTTAGAGTCATGCTCATATGCGCCAGACGGTCAAGTTCCATAACACTATCTCTACTTTATAATTATCTAGTTGGGTATTTTTCTGGTTTCAGTACCAGAGGAAACACTGTCACTTCTTTCAGTAATAATCATTTAACAACTGAAGAGCCGGTTTGCTTGAAATATATCTGTGACAGAGGCAATAAAAACGAGGCATTTGTGGACGTGGAAGCACTTCCGAACTGTAACTTGACCAGATACGACATGTTAAAGATGAAGCACTCTAAATGATGATGATGACACTGATCTTAGTGATTATGAAGCAATAGATCTACGCAGCCACTACTTTCTCGACTTCATTTCCACTAACACTCCACCAAGAAGCCTACTTTTAGTCACCTTTGACTGCTCACGAGAGGACATTTTGCTTGTTGAACTCGCGTACCACTTTGCACTCTAAAATGAGTTGGGTTAAAAATTAACCCAAATCCACTGGGCTGAGTCAATATGAAACAGTTGATGTGGGTTAATTTTTAACCCAACCGATTTTATGGTGTGCATGCTGAAGCACAAAAGTCCTATAACTGGCGTTCGTTGCGTATAATTTAAGCATATATACTCTTTCACATGTCCGTTGATTACCCGTTAACCTTTCTAGCCAAACTGTATTGATTTGGTAATTTTTATCAATATAAACAGAAAGGTTAAAATCAAGGTCAAACTGTCAAGCAGAACAAGTGAGACCAGTTTCGGGAATTTGGATACTCCGATAATATTTTCAGAGAGAAACTGAAAAATTAACAGACAATGCCCACTGGAAATTATTCACCCTTTCGCCATTTTGTCGTTTGTCTCATTGAGATCGCTATATCTTCCTGCTGGAGTAAAATGCTAGGCATCAGCTCCTCAGTAGCGTCTGTAATCCCAGCTGTGTGAAAATGGAACCCATTTGGCTAACATGATCTTGGCACAAGACTTTCAGATTCGTTCGGGAGTATAAAAGCCAAACCCCCAAAAAACAAAACAATATATTTATAAAACTATCATTTTAACACTGAAAATTGTTACTGGAATGTTTATCCTGATCAGCCTTAAAATGGGCAATTAAATCAGTATGAAATGGAATATAATGTGCTTGTCTAAACACAACAACACTGTTTGGTCTAATCAAATCTGGCTATATATCGATAAGTTTGTCAACCAGTGCTACATGTCCAGACACGCTTCAAAGCCTCTGCGTCGTCATTGCAATAACTACCGTTTTTTATTCCAAAAGTTTTCATGTAATTCAACGTCACGTCTTCCTCCTGCTTGAAAACATTCTCATCCACGTCTGACGATAATTTTCCCAATGACTTCTTTCTGAAAACAAAAGTTAGTTCACTGATAGTTATTCTTGAAAACATCACTTTCATATGTTCTCTTTGTCCAGGACGTACTCCATCGTAATGCATTCACCCTATCTATCCGATATGCATAAATGTTTTCTTAAGGGAAACATTGGCATTCAATGAGCAGACGACACAATTAATATCAAATCAGAAGTACCAAATGAAATTTAATCCGACAGCCCACACAGTGCTGTAGAATTAAATTATTACTGAGCCTCTCTACAAATGATAAATGGATTATCCCATTGAACAATAAAGCTGAAGAACATATACTTGAAAGGGGAAATTTGAATGTATTGAGATAAGAGTGGAAAACCAACATCACGGTTACTTTTAACGTCCGACTTCACAAACGTTTTGATTGCAACATCTCCGAATGAAGCCTACTCCATCTTCTATAATATTTTCCAGTTTGAAGACGCATTTCCTCTGAGAATAACCTCTGACCCAAAGAAAGAGATTAAGAAAGAAGCATGGACGACGGCAGGTCCTCTTGACTCTTCACTTCAAAAACACAAACTCTACTTGAACCGACAGATTCCAATACCCAAACGTACAAAACCTATTGTCGAGAATTTAATAAAGTAAAACGGGCATGCAAAGCTAATTACTATAATTCGATTCTAACACAGAACATATATAATACTAAAAAATCCTGACACATCATTAAAAAGGTAATGATCAACCAGATTACTCAAAGAAATTATCAATGAAATAGCTGAGCCCTTAACACATATCATAAACATATCTTTCTCATCCTGAGTTATTCCTGAAGAACTAAAGATAGCTAAGGTTATTTCTGTACATTTTTTACCACAGCATGATATATCGTATAAGTTCCAATTCGGTTTCAGAACTATTATGATCCTCGATGAGTCTGGAGGTGGGATGGGGAAATCTCACATGAGTGGCAAGATATTTTAACCAGACCCGAGTCTTGCCGAGGAGCTGGTTCAAATATCTTGCCCCGAGGGTGAGATTTCCCCATTCCCAGACACATCGAGGATGATGTTTCTCCTCCACACGAGGACCTTCCGAGGAGAGGACGATGTGTGCCTTCCTCGATTTCTCTAAGGCTTTTGACAGAATAGACCATTCTATAATGTTAGAAAATTAGAATATTATGGAATAAGAGGGATGCCTAATTTGTGGTTTAGAAATTATCTTTCTGGAGGAAGCAATATGTTCAGTACAAAGACTGCTCATCTGCTTTCGAAAATATAACATGTGGGGTAACCCAAGGTTCTATACCTCTTCTTTTCCTACTGTATGTTAACGACATCAGTAATTCAACAGCACTAAATCTATTGTCCTTTGCCGACGATACTACAACATATACTGCGCATCATAACCTAGAGACCCTGATCGAAACAACGCAAAAAGAAATGGACAAAAATAGCAGATTGGTGCTATGAAACAAATTATCACCAAATGCCTCAAAAACCAAATGTATGTTGTTACATCCAGCGAATGACATGGACGTTGGGTGAAAACACCTTTACTCTAAATAACAACTGAAATGTAATCCAGGTTGGTACGTCCCCTGAAACGAAAACGGTGAGATTCTTAGGTGTTGAGATTGATGAAAATCAAACCTTTAAAAACGACATCTCCAAGGTAAGCTCGAAAGTAGCCAAGTCTATTTGGGTCATAAACAGAGTCAAAAAGATCTTCACATTAAATACACTGAAGACGCTTTACTATACGTTGGTCGAAAGTCATTTAATGTATGCAATACAAGTATGGGGACATTCACCGACAACAAAACAACCTGTAGATCTTACAAAAACGGGCAATCCGAGCAACTAACAATAAAAAAGTATAACTCCCACAGTGAGCCGCTTTTTAAGAGGAATAAAATACTTCAGCTCAGAGACCTGTACAAACTAAATGTCCTTCTACTTATGTATGACTGGGTCAACAAAAAATACCGCAAACATTAGATAGTCTCTATACTCTCAACCCAAACTTATCGGCAAATCTACCACTTCATACATTTCAGTAAATTTGGAACGATGTTAACAGCGAGACCCAAAATTACCCGTGAAACTTATTTAAAAAGATAGTTACCCAAAGTTTACTAGACTATATCTTCCTGAAACTCTAAGGGGCAACTACGCCCGACCGGTCTTTCCATGTAATTCTGCACTTGTTAGGTATATATTAAGTTGTCAATGTGACTCAAATTATGAAACCTTTCCTAGCATTCTTTGTCATTTTTTTTGAAAAACAGAAGTAGTTGCCTTGCTTTGATGAGCGCTTTTCTCTTTTCTTTATCTGAGACTAACAGTGATAATGATAAATCAATATGCTCTTCGGTATAATATATCGAATATTGCTCGAAGTTGTGAGCCACGTAACAGTTTATGGAACCTCCAGGCAACTCTGAATGTATATATTGATCTCAGCTTCGCAATAATCTTCGTGGAAAATCTGAGACATGAAACAATGCTTGTTTACTACAGTAAACTAGCTCTGTTTTACTGGTAAAAATGGGACCCGATCACCAATGCCTAGGGTGGAACTCCTCTAAAAATAGGCAACATGGGTGTAAACGATTAGCTAGACTTGACATTATCTTCATGTTGTGGCCACGAGTAGCCATTGAGTATATGTATGTGACCTTATATACCAAATAAACAAATACATTCGACAGTACTGACACTGTGTAGATACGTCTCGCACTCGATACTGGGATAATATTTTCACACTCAAGCAAACGAGATCGTCTAGAAGATGGCGTTGTTGGATTTAGGTTTGAATTGGATATCCTCTTCCTAAACTTTTAGTGATTGTCGATCCTTCCTAAATTTATATTCCTACAGTGAATGCAATATGAGAAGCTAACCTTTTATACTAACGTATGAGAAAAAAATCCTTTACAGCAATTAGGCAAATCGCTTGGTTTACCTTTATAGAACAACGCATCGCTCTTGGGGGGTTAGTGTATATTACGGCAAAATTAGCAATGGCCGCTACAACTGGTTGCTCATAATTGAACTTGTAGAACAGATTAATTAAGATTTTTAGACTGTATATATTTGGTGTGGACTTCTCCATCACATATGAGTAAACTAACACGGAAGATACCATTACTGAAAATGAGCGTTCTTGGGATGTTTGTAAGTAATGATACTTCACGTCCATAAACAGACTTCACGTTGAGAAAGAGAAATCAGTTAGGATCGCATTTGTTCAGATTAAAAAGATGAATATTCAGATCTCAACCAACATTAAACGTGCATTGAAGCAAAGGCTCTTGAAACCCAACAATGTTCAAAGCATACTCTCCATCCATCGGAGAACTATTAGAGGCACTGCATAAAACAAAAAAAACCCTAAAAACCAACAAATCATAAGTCGAGGTGTCGACATATTAAGTCGAGATGTCAACTTATGACATACATTTTGATTTTTGCAATGGCCCTAATACTACCTTGTACCAACCGCGGGGGCATTATTTACGAATTTGAGAACACATACGAATAAGTAGGTGGTTTTTCAAGTACTGTGTTGTCGAACAACATTCCATCAACGTTCCCTAAAGTGCACCTATCGAGAAGTAATTCCCTTTATCTTGGGGGTCGACAACATATCGGAGACGAAGCAAAAAATTGGGTGTTTGCAGATTTTGAGCCGAGAATGTTGAAACTTTCCTGAACCGACACCATCACTTAAAGAGAAAGGATGGAAAGTCCCTTCAAACAGTAAACCTTATAAATAAAACTATTTAAATTCAGTTTTGTCAAAAAGAGAAGAAAAGCTTAACACTTTCACTCAAAGTCAGTCGCAACCGTAAGTAGTATAGGATGCATAGATCTGCCCTTTTTACCAGGACCTCGAGGTAAGACCCCGACCCCCGAGGTCATTGACCTCGGTGCCCAAATTCGTCAGGCCTCCCATCCCTATCTCCCCTCTCCACACTAGGTCTAGGCGATTTTAGGCGTCCCACCCTCTTCCCGCCCTGTACGCTCCCTATATGTGGTCTATCCCTCCCCAAAGCCCATTAGGGGCCCAAGCGATGTATAGCACATTTATGCTTTCCCCACATTGTTTTGGCTTTCCCCGTATGTGGGCTCCCTCCTTCCCAAAGCCCAGTCCCTCCCTACCAAAGCCCTGGGCTGTTCCTCCCCCTTCCAAAGGCTAGCCCAAAGCTGGGGGACTTCTTCCAAATTGAGGCGTCAAATGAGTACTAACAACGAGTTCCCCCTACCCTTCACCCACGTAAATTTCGAGCTCTGTTGGTGTATCTAAGATAAATGTTGTCAAGGACATGTACACGTAACTACAAAGATTAATTTGGAGACTACCTGGTTTGTTTCGACATGTTATAAAGGAATTATGATAGAGAACACCTGGTCTTTGTCAATGCATAGATAAAGGTGATTAAGATAGAGAGAATCTTTGTTTATAAGAAGATGTGATAGTGTAACGTTGTATAGTTTTGCAAGTAGATAAGGGACAACTGGTATGTTTGATTATGCCATAGATAAAGGTATTATGATAAAGGTCTCCTTTGTTTATAAGAAGCTTAATATGATAAAGACCATGTACTTTGTTTGATTATGTCATAGATAAGATGGTGTCACGTCGCAGGTGTTTGATAACCCAGTAAGATCGCGGCGGTGTCTGACTGGTCGAACAGTTGTCCAATCAGATCATTCCACACGGCGGCATATTCCATAGGACCAATAGATAAGCGTGTTGTAAAATTATCCCACGCAGGCGCTCTCTGATTGGTCAAACAACTGTCCAATCAGATCGTACCATGCAGTATTTTCTGCGTGGCGAATAGATGAGTGGTCCGGGGTGTGACAATAAAAGACAAGCAAGATTGGAAGTTTTTATCAATCTTTCAAAATCATTTGATCGAGTATTTTCTGAACACTTTGAGAAAAAGATGGATTCATCAGTTAGATTTTGTTGTCAGTGTGTGATAAAACATTCACGGATAGATGTAACAGGAATTGCCACCAAAGAACTGCCCATCGGGATGTGGTTCAGGAAACCAACGTGAATCAACGGCAGGACACAAAAGTGGGAAAACAACTTTTCACCTGTCAGATAAGTCATTTTTTAAAGAAATTCCATAGTTAAATTCGGGTATCTCTCCTTTTGGACGTTGTAGTATTTGCAGCTGTGGTGTAAGTGGATTGTTATACCCTGCAATAAATATAGGTTTTCTTTTGAACCAAAAGTGGTTCTAATCTTGTCCTTGAGATGGAACCAGCTCTGCTTAAACAGTATTTATTTCAAATCAAATAAATTTACCAAGATTAGCATTCAATTTTAACAGAATATTACATGAACTGAAGTAGATTCAGCACTAAACTTGGAGCTTATTCAACTCAGTCCCCAAACATTTTGAAACAAAGGAGATATGAACAGTTGGCATATCGAACCAGTTTTGGTTCTGTATGGAACCAAAACTGGTTCGATATGCCAAGTATTCATATCTCCTTTGCTTAATGATGATTTGAGACAACCTCGTATAAGCTCTAAACTTACGACTGAAACCCCCTCAATTTATGTTTAATTCTGTTAATATTTAATGTTAATCTTCATAAATTTATTTAATTTGAAATAAATACTGTTTAAACAGAACTGGTTCCATCTCAGGGACAAGATTAGAACCAGTTTTGGTTCTAAAAAGAACCTATATTTTTTGCAGTGTAATGGCATGTAAATTTATTATCGCTCACCCATAAACTGTTGTCTGCTCCATAAATAAAGCTCTGATTTCTCTCCCCTACTCATAAAACAGTGTCCCGCTCAATAAATAGTTTATTTTGTCCCAACTTATTTTCGCTCACCCATGAACAATGTCCCACCCAATAAATAAATTTCTCGCCCATTGTGTTCTCGCCTACCCATAAAACATTGTCCACACCCAATAAATAATTTGTTTGCCCCAACTTGTTCTCTCTCACCCATCCGCCCAATAAATAAATATGTGTTTTCTCTCCTACCCACAAAACATTGGCCCCACCCAATGAATAAATTTCTTTACTGATGATATATTTTTTTTCTAACTCCGTGATTTTCTCTTTTTCGGGTTTGTTACAAAACCTTCACTGATCGTCACAGCAGGAATCAGCATCAGAGGAATGTACATAAACAGGAGACGCCCATGGAAGTTGTGGACACTGTGGTACCCACGGACATTGTAGACACTGCAGTACCCATGTAGGTTGTGGAAACTGTAAAAAAAGATCAACACCTGCTCGTTTTGCTTGCATGCACTATGACAAGATCTTCTCGGAACGGTGTAACAGAATCAGGCATCAGAGAACGTCTCACAAGGAGGAACCAACCCACCGATGTGAAAACTGTGGGAAACCGTTCACGAGATTGGAGTACCTGAGAGAGCACAACAAAAAGTGTTTGAGCTCGTATGAATGTTTGGAATGCAATGAAAAGTTCGGTCAGCTATTGCATTACAATCACCACAGAGCTACGGTCCACAAGCCACAAAAGCAAACAGTCAGACCACAACCTAGGAAGGTGCAACGGAAGAAGCAGCCAAGACCAACAACACTCGACGTGGATCCTGTCAATTTCTCGAGAGATTTAATCGGTACGGCGGAAGTTGATGGTATCTGGGAGTTGTACGAAACGCATTGGGAATCTATATGAACCCATCGCGTGACTGGTAGAGTGGTTCAGGACATCTTCAATTACAGGATCGGTGATACGATAGGAAAAGAAGAAGAGTTTCTCCAAACTGTATTTCGACAACAATAACAACGATTCAAGAGCAACTGCAGTTAAGGTTTCGTTTAGAGAAACAACGAGAAGGGAGATTTTCGTTATTTTCACGCTTCCCAGAACAACGCAGGCGTGTTAGAGACACCACAACTCATATCCAGTGAACAGGACTTTCTGGATTTCCTGAATGCCATTGAGAAAGAAAATGTATTGAAATGGGCGCGCCAGCAAAGACCGACCTCGAAATGTTCTCACGTTCTACGTCAATAAGATACGAAACCATCCTATCCGTGGTGGAGTGGAAGACCTACTCCAGTACCTAATGGATAACCGATTCGTCGTATCCTTGGTAAAAGATGAAAATAATCATCTTGCATACGACGACAATCTTTGCCTTTTCCGTTGCCGGGCTCTATGGAGTGGCGCTGACCGCCACAGTCTGAATAACACCACCGATGCGCTATTTAGGAAATACACGGATACACCAGAGGATGAATTTGATGGTGTTACATTGGACGAACTACCAGATGTAGAAAAGGTGTTTGAAATCAACATCAATGTCTTTGAACTGGCGGAAGAGAAAGAAGAAGTGATTGCTAAAATAGTGCAGATATCCTCCCGACGTTACAATTATGCCATGTACATTAACCTTTACAAGAATCACTTCAGCTACATCACGGATATTGATCAATACAGCAAGTCATTTGCCTGTCGGAAATGTGGAAACCTGTGGAAAAAAATGGGACAACTAACGCGCCACGAGAAGACGTGCACCGGCGAAGTAGTTTATAAATATGGCGGGGGTGTTTTTCACAACACTCTAACCATCTTTGAAAAACTGGTGGAGGAGGGAATCGAAGTAGCTACTGAAAACTGCTTCTATCCGTACAGAGCAACATACGATTTCGGATCTGCCAGCAGCAAGTGAAAAACGTTCCTGGGAAGCTCATCACGTACCTCTGAGTGTTGCTGTGTGCAGTAATATGTACCCGACTACGATGATCCAAAATGTTTTGTGACGAATGGAAATTCACAAGAACTCGTCAGCGACATGTTGGATTACCTTACAGAAATTTCAATGGCTGCTTATAACAGATTACTGGAGCATCACGACGGAACCATAGTTGTATTGAAAGAAAGGATTGAAGAAGAAAAAAGATGGAACCTTCAGGCACCGACCCAGACAACACCCACCCACTTGAAGCTTTGTTACTGGTGTTTGACGCCAACTTGGAGGAATTGCCGATTCTCGGTTTCAACTCGGGAAAATACGACGTCAATCTTGTAAAGCGAGAATTTCTGACCTTCCTGTTAGAACATAGTCAAATGAAGTTTAATGTAAAAAAGAACAACAATTTTATGTGCATAAAACCGTCGAACTTTAAATTCATGCACATCACCAATTTCTTAGCACCTGGTTACAGATACGACAAATACTTGAAAGCGTTTGGCTCTAGTGTAAGTAAGGGTCATCTGCCATACGAATGGATAGATTCTTTGACGAAACGGGACTTCAACCGACTACCAGAGCACGAGGCCTTCTACAGTGAACTGACAAAAGCGAATATTTCGGAAGAGGATTACACCTTTTGCCAACATGTATGGTCTGAAGAAGGGATGACGACATTTCGTGAATTCTTGGTGTGGTACAACAATAGGGACGTCAAACCATTTCTCGAAGCTGTAGAAAAGCAGTTTTCTTTTTACAACGACAGGCAAATCGATATGTTTAAAGACGGTATCAGTGTTCCTGGATTGACATTAAAAGCTCTGTTTAACACATTGGACAAAAACATATATTTCACAATGTTCAACAGGCAAAACGCAGACTTGTACCATCTTATTAAATCCAATATCGTTGGAGGACCTTCCATTGTGTTTGACAGATATCAGGAAAAAGGAGAAACTCTGATAAGAGAACAAGATTTCGGAGACAGTGCCAAGACATGTCAAGGTGTTATTGGATTTGACGCCAATGCTCTTTATCTTTGGGTTTTAATGCAAAAAGTGCCGATCGGTTGGTGCATAAGACGACGTGAAAAAAATAATTTCAAGCCAGAGTACACTTCAACGTATGCACGGATGGCTCAACAATGGTTAGAATTTATCGTCAAAAGGGATAGTATCGAGATCCGACACCAAGTAAATGGAGTGGAAAATCGGGTTGGTCGCCGAAGACTGCCGGTAGATGGATAGTGCAAAGCCACTCAGACCGTATATCAATTCCATGGTTGTTTTATTCACGGTCATGCCTGTGAGCTGACTAGAGATACAGATGGACAGCAACTTGAGTGGAACGACTATTGTATAAGAGTATGGTGGAACTGAATGAGAACACCATGAAGAATCGGGAATACATCGAGTTTCTGGGGTACACTCTCATTGAGATTCGCGAGTGTGAGTGGCGAGCCACGAAGAAACAGAACAACGATGTGAAAGAGTTCTTGAAGACTTGTGGACCATGGAGACATTACAACCAACTGAACCTGGACACCGTCATCAATAGAGTTCGTAACAATCAACTGTTTGGATTGGTAGAGTCTGACATTAGCGTTCCAGAAACCTTGAAAAAACACTTTGAGGAAATGACGCCAATTTTCAAGATTGTCGAAATTTCCAGATCGGAAAAAGGAGCTGAGCAAAATAACATCATGGCATTACCTCGGCGAAGTTTGATTGGGAGTTTCAAAGGAGACAGAATTTTTCTGGCAACACCACTGCTAAAATGGTACTTAGATCATGGACTCAAAGTGACACGCATCTACCAAATCATCGAATATCAATCGAAAGAATGCTTCAGTGCTTTTGGAGAACAAGTTTCATCAGCTCGTCGCGCCGGAGATGCTAACCCTGATCATGCAATACTGGCAGAAAAATACAAACTCCTTGGGAATGCCGCCTATGGAAAAACATTAACTTCAAAAGAGAAGCAGCGTGATATCAGATATTGCAATGAAAAAGACATCTCCAACTACATCAACGATATTTCATTCAGATCACTGAACCAGATTACAGAGAACCTCTATGAAGTTGAAAACAACAAAGAACGAATCAAAGTCAACTTGCCACTCCATATCGGTTACTTTGTGTACCAGTACGCTCAACTCAGAATGCTGGAATTCTATTATGATTTTGTGGATGTCTATGTGGATAGAAAAGATTTTGTCATGTATGAAATGGACACGGATTCTGCGTACATGGCATTATCGGCACCCAACTTTGAAGATGTGGTTCGACCAGAGCAGAGGAGGGCATTTTACCAAGAGTGAGATAAATGGTTTCCCGCTGAAGCCTGTAGCACACATAGACAGAATTTTCTATCCACAAGACTTCGGAATGAAAAATGGAATCCATTACCTTGCTGCAAAGTGAGAAAACAGTTTGACAAACGTACACCAGGACTGTTCAAGGAGAAGTACAAAGGTGACGGAATCATCAGTCTCAGCAGTAAAACCTATTATTGTTTTGGATCTACAGACAAACTAAGCTGCAAAGGGATTAGCAAGCGACTGAACGATCTGAACAAACAGAAATATTTGGATGCACTACAAACAACGGAGAGTGGGTGCGGTGTCAATCGTGGATTTGTGGTACACAATAACTCAGTGTTCACTTACAGACAAGTACTTCTACCCAAAGCGCCAAGTTTATCCAAAGGTAGAAGTACAATCCCTCTGGAACTCTAGTGAAAGAGGGGGCGGATATGTTGGGGGAATGCGAAAAAGTGAGATGGACAAACAAACATATCCGTCGTAATAGCCACACGGTATAATCACCATTGAATTATAACTACAGCATTCTCTCTGAGCTGTTGTAGTTGTAATTCAATGGTGATTATATCTTAATAACTCACGAGGTAAAGAATTCTGTTTTTTCCTCGTTGGTTTTAAAGTTACCTGGTGATGGCTTTGTGGCGGAAGCCGAAACAGAATGAACAACTCTAAATTTTCTGTGTCTTAAATTTTATTACAAAAGACTTAAAAAAAAATTTACAAGTAATTAATTGGTTTTACAATAGTCAAAATGGATTTGCAATCAGACTTACAAAGTTACAAGTAATTGTTATAAAACGGAAATGGATTTGCAATCAGACTTACAAATTTACAAGTAATTTTCACAATGCGAAAATAGTTTTAAACGAGTTTGCAAATAGTTAAAATGGATTTATATTAAACAAAAAAATGGATTTTCAATCAGTTAAATTGGATTTGCAAATAGTTAAAATGGATTTTCATTCAGTTAAATTGGATTTGCAATCAGTTAAAATGGATTTGCAAGTCAAAATGGATTTTCAAACAGTTAAATTGGATTTGCAAACATTTAAATTGGATTTGCAATCAGTTAAATGGATTTTCAATTCATTTTACAGTTTTACAATTAGTAATTTTTACAATCATACAATAAATACTTTCAAGTATTCCGTAACTGTCTTTCGACACACAGGACATGTTTTCAATTCTCTACAACATGTCTCACAACAACATAAATGGTGTCACGGCCGAATCAAAATAGTTGCTTAGTTTAAACATATTTTATTTGTCGAAAAAGGATTGGAGAACAAGTGCTTGCCACTTAGTAACACTCCTCTCCTTAAACATATGGTTCAAAAAACATATTAATTACATGACAGCAGCTGTGAATTTCAGTTTTAACAGTAATAGGAAAACAAGTTATGGAGCTGAATACAAGAAAAGGAAAAAGGAGAAAAAGAGTCAGAAAGACAGGAAAAAAAATAAAATAAAATAAAAAAAAAAAATAAAAAAGAAGAGAAAAGAAGTTGTGAAAAGGTGTTGTCTGTTATGTCCGTGTGGCACCACCAGCATCGGCATCAGCATCTTTACCAGCACAAAAACACAACCAAGACACTACTGCCTACTGTCAGTCAAATCTTTTAGTCGCGTTGATATATTTTTGTACATACTTGAATAGGCATGCATTAGTCTCATTTGGCAACTCTATGCTACCAAAAATAGTTCCTTGTGACTTCAGACACACACAACACGTCATAGTTTTGTCTCTTGAAACTGTTTCCATCTTTTTCTTCTTTTTCTTCTTGTTGTTCTGGTGGGATGATATCCAGAAAGGGACAGCTTGGTTGAAATCTTCTATGCTCTTCGTTTACATCGTCCTGTTTTCCCCACAAATGAACTTGAATACCACAATAAAAACATTTTGTTTTATCTTCGGTACCCATGTAAATAAATCCACATCTTGCCATTTCTCTCGGTTATTTATCACATTCACTAGCGAGCATAGACTCAAATGTTTCAAGTCTGTGAGCCTCTAAAGCATATTTGGGGTAGAGGGATGGTACATTCATAACCCCATCTCGCAGCATGTTAAGAAGTTCAACTTCAAATGAAACACTTGGGATTGATGGTTCATCTCCACTTAAAATTCTGTTAAGTTCTGTTTCTGTTAAGACTCCACTCTCAAATGAGGTGCTTGGAACTGGTGGCTCGGTGATGTATGGCATCTGTTCTTCATTAACGCTTATGGCTCTCCTTAGAGTGCCTATTCTGGAGTTTCTTCTTCTTCTCGGTTCCATGGCTCAAGATGTAATAGTGGATAAAATGTTTCACTAATATATCATTTTGATAAAGTTTGAATAAAGTTTGAGTGTGAACATATTAATGACGGTTGTCATGGAGACACCTCGGCAACGATGAAGTAAGTAAAATAGACAATATTGTCCACACACAGGTAATGGTCCTTGAAGACGAATCGGATTAAATTGCCATTTCTATGCGTGTTTGTTTAAAATCGTTTGAAAGTCTCATGTTGAGGTGTCAGTCCATATAAATCAAAGTATTCTATAGCCCTGTGTCCGATGTAAAACGCCACCCAGTGTTCTCCTTCTCTGTAACTTGGGTGGGTATTAGCTATAAACACCACCGGTCTCCTTGTAGGTAATCTCCTCGACAGGCGATTTCTGGCAAAAACGCCTAAATTAAACTGTTTGAGATATTGGTCAGAGTTCATAATACACTCCAGTTGAATAGTATTCATATTGAATAGTCAAATATCACGTTTCTGTGTTTGTCGATTTCTATTATGTTTTGAAATTCTGCATATACTATAACGTTGACTGTCATGGGTAGGGCATCTTCAAAGTTCATTTCCAATCTCAGGTGTCCTCGTTTGACTAAGTTAAAATGTTCGCCGTGAGATAGATCTGGTGAGAGGTCAAACGCAAACAGCGTGTACCCCTTGGTTTATTCTTCCCGACTGATGTGATTTCCGTCATCCTTAAATATTTGACCCGTTGCTTGAAACAAACTGGTGTAGCTTCTTACTATTTCCCCGTGTTCAAAACGAGGCTGCAATGGCTTGGCGGGCATTTGTTGACCATCCACATAAACTGCCAGAAAATTAATTTCATAATGTTTGAAGTTAAATGGATTCTTCGAAAGGCTACCATTGAAAGCGTCATTATTGACACAGCCTAAGACAATTCGCCTTGATAGTTTTCCTAAAAATAAATTTTCCAGTGTCACGCTCAAATTCCCTTTGGCTATAGAAAATACTTTGGTTTGTACCCGATTTATAGGATATTTTGCAGTGCCCCTCTCTGAAGCCTTCACGTGGGCTAATCGCATGGTGAGGTTAAGGCGTCCTTTCCTGATAAACATGGAAACTTCTTTAATTTTGATTTTAAAATTCGCAGTATCTCCCATTAATGCAAATGCGTCTTTCGATCTATTCATTTTCACATGTACGTTAACCCCGTTAAGAAGATAACGCTGTTGAAAACGTATATCTAAATTTAATCTTCCAGTTATGTCGACAATTCGACTTTTTTTGAGTGAAGTTCTTTCTAGCATCCAAGCCAGCATTTCCGTCTAAATCGTCTAAATGTCCCGACGTATCCTTGTACCACAACGAAGTCGTTAGTTGAGATTTTTTCGCAGCAGGTCCATAACTCAATAAAGTTTCTAAATAGGCTCTATAATGGTAGGTATTGTTTGAAGGGGAGATAAGTTTTTCATTAAGACTGATTTCGACCTGATTAAACAACGAGTGCATGCATAAATTGATGGGACTCACATTGCACTCATCAGTTAACATCCCTCCGTCTATTTTCAATATTTGAGCTTTCAAGTGAAGATAGCTCTGGCCTAAATTCAAATAGTCATCACCACTTCCGGATATGAAGAATTCGATCGGTCCATCATTTCCAACTGTTGCTAAAGGGCGGTATTCTATCCATTGACCCGATTCCACACTCGTCTGAGTTGGGGGTATCGAAAATAGATCCAATTCGCTGACACATTCTATAGATGTTGGGTTAATTAACGACATTGTCTAAAAGTTTCACTTGTCTAAAAAGTCCTTCTTCACTGGTCTCTTGCTTTTCTTTGATCTGACTGATTTTTTCTTAGCACGTCCTTTTATACTTGGTGGGTGTGTCGCAATGGGGGTGTTGTTCGGGTTGACCAGGTGGTATTCCGCAGTGCCCTGCACTAGCCCTTCTTTCAATCGCTTCAAACCAGCTTCCATCACTTTTTCTCTCGCAGCCACATCCTCCGCAAAATCGATACCTTTTACTAAAAGTTGTTTTCCCACATTTTTAACAAGTGGGTATACTGCATGCTTTAGGGTACCCAACAGACTTTCTAGTCCATGGTCCCTCTGCATCCGTGCACCCAAAAAGGCTGGTAAACCCGAGCCTACTTGTTCGAGATAATAATCGTCGAATAACTCTGCATTGCAACAGAACATCATCGTTGTCAACTTTCCACGTCCAAATGGTACTGGTTTACCAGTATCATCTCTTATATAGACCTCCACAGTTCCGAAATGTTTCTGAGAGAGGGGAAGGTAGTGTGAACTTTCAAATGTTCGTGATACTGTTGTCCCATATTCACCTTCAACTGGTACAATACGGAGGAGTGGCACCCTATATTGACCGACCACCTGATCTTGAACCAGGTCACAATACACATATAGAGAATAAAACCCCCTGTTTACATCTGTCACGCGAGAAGCTGTATACCAACCTTGATGAAATGTATTGTGCTCAAATCCAAAAATGTCTTGAAGACAGGGGCTCAGTGTCACCTCAGCTTTGTTCCTAACAATGACGGTTAATTTTTGAGTGATGGTATCCCAGGCAAACTCTAAACAGGAAGGGTAAGGGTGCGGCAGGTTTAGATTTATCCTGCCTAGATCACGTTCTCGAAGCGGATCTGTGGGTTTTGTATATCTTCACGCTCTTAGTACAAACTTGTTCTGTTCTCCCTTGATCTTTACACTTACAAAACTTTCGGATCTCCTAATATTCAACCACGTATTGGAGTACTGAATTTCAGCAAGTCCAACTTTCCATTCACCTTCGAGATTGATGGGTTGCTCCATTTGCGTTCGAAAAGATGTAAGAGTGTTTTCTGGGAATGTACTAGGTAAATGTAGATAAAACATTATTTTTTCTTGATGGTAGGATTACTCAAAAGAGCTGTCCACAACTGGGGATTATTCGCTTCCATGCTTAAATTAACTATACTGGTAATAATAATGACGTACAAAATAATCACTTGCACAAAATATGTTATTTCACTTCTCGGAACACGACTACCGCAGAAAAGCCATGACCTGTTACTAAGTTCATCTTCCATGATAATGATAATTTGTCGTGAAACCCACACTTTTATTGAACAATCTGACTTTGTTTGATCCAATTGTTAAAGGAAGGGGGACAACCGACCCATTTTACTAACAATTCTTTTCTTTTTCCTTTACCACCTGTTTTGATTACGCTTTCTATTCTGCAGACAGTTTTTTCGGCTACTTTTTGAAGTTCCTCTGTGTAAAATCCTCTTTCTAGTATCGTTCCATTATCATCCCTTAACCTGTATGTAATTGAATGTCCTGGTATTATTTCTGCAATGATAATGAGCTCTTCTGCAAATCCCCCTTTTCAAATGTTCGTTTGACCTTACTATTTCTAACTCGGTCTCCTATTTTGTAGCGTTGCTTAGATTCGACCGGGGATCCATAAAGTCTCTGCGAAATGCATTCTTGGTCGCTATTCGTCACGGAAGCTGGTGTCATACCTATACTACGATGGTAGGAGTCATTGTATGACTCTGTCAAAGCCTGTATTAGAAAGGTTAATGTTTTGTTCTTTGTAAAATATTTCCACAGTTTTGTTTTGAGAGTTCTGTTGAAACGTTCCACTACCGAACATTTTGTTTCGACATTGTAGGTAGTAAAAAAGTCGACGATATTCTTTCTTAAAAATCGCTGAAATTGAGCATTTTTAAATTCTCTTCCTTGATCTGTTTGTAACTTCAACGGCTTGCGTCCCCTATCGAAAATTGTTGTAAAAGCCTGAACGATAGATGCCCCTGGTTTGTTTGCCAATGGGATTACCCATCCACACGTGGAAAATATGCCGATACATGTAAGTAAAAAGTTAATCCCTTTATTGTGTTTACTAATATTTGACAAGTCAACTAAATCCGCTTGCCATTGATCAGCGATCCTACTGACGACTGTTTGCCTTCTGATAAAATTACGACGTACTGGTTTATGAAGTGTATATGTATCTTACTCCTTTAACCAGTCTACCACAGCTTTAGTTTTCTTTTTTGAAACACGTTTTAGGGCGGTCACACCCCCAAAACTACCTGCAGTGGTAGGTGTGTAGTAAAGCTCATCCAAACTCATAATGTTCCAGACACACTGCTAACAGGTGTATTTAAAAGGGAATCCATTTTTGAACTCGTTTATCTCTACTCGTCGTTCGTTTAGGGCGCGGAGTAGTCATTTTCGGGTTGCGTTTATGAATAAAAGCCCATCGCTCTTTGTTTCCAATGAGTTCTTAAGGAATGTTACTGTTTTGCAGTGCTTCACCTAAAACTTGCCAGCCTTCTGGTGCAACATTTTTGCGTTGTCTCAATAAGTCGTTAAGTAGATCTGTAATATTTGACCTTTCTACGGTTTGATCGTTATATAGTAGGCGCCCTTTATCGTCCCATGCCAATTTGGGAAAGGCCTTCAAGCGCCCTAATAATAACCCGACCTTTTTCTGCATAGTTATGGGGACTGAATTCACAATTTCGCGGTCTCTGTCATGGGTGGGTTCTTCTTTTTCTTTTTTAATTTTGACAGTTGTTGGTCCGACTGATTTTTCATAGAATGTCAAATAATGCTGCAGAATTTGATTGTACTTCGTGATTTTTTCAATTTCACTAAGATTGGTCTGGTTCAAAATCACTGTTAATTCTCTATCCAGTGAAGAGACTGCAGTATCATTCGGTCGCTTGTTAGATTCGCTTAAACGAATATACAGGGGTCCACCAAAACCATTTTCTTGGCATGTTCTATTGTTACCCGAGTAACCCTTGGGCTAATGCTTTCAGAACTGGTCCAATGAGCGAACCCAGGAAAACCCCGGATTGTATAATCTGTCGGCGTACCTTAGCTGAAGTGTTCTTCTTTGCTAATTTTCTGACTTTCTGTTTATGTTGACGAAGCTTGGCTAAATGATATCTCGAAATAGGTACGTTCCCTGCTAAAATATTTTTAGCGCATTCACAAACCGAAAGAATTAAATCTTGTTTGCCGTCCTTGACAACTTTTTTTAATTCCAGCGGGCTTTGCACGACTAAGAATTTAAAGCGTTCCGATGTTGCGTCTTACACGGGCAGACGTCATTATGAGGTGAAACTTTTCAACACACTCCTTTCATACTCTCGTAATGTAGACGACTTGTGTCTCCCCCGGGAATATTCATGATCTAAGCCTTAACCCCTCATCGGTTTGTTGCCTCAAATCGATTATTAAATAGCCATACGGAAAAGAAGTCGCATTTTCGAAAACTTCTCTTAAAAATTCTGTTTTCCCAGGTTACATCTGAGCCGCTAAATGTGAAATCTGTGATCGGTCTCTGGGTTTTTTAAAAAAGGATTACGTAATGACAGTTCAGGGACACAGTGCGATGAAATTTATTTTTGTCGAATACATTTTGTACGACGTATACCACACTGATATTTCGATGATGTGATTGTTGCGTAAACAAACGCGCGACACGTTCATCTGTTAGTAACATCAGATCATCGAGTATAACGAGGGAATTGGGTTTAAACTCTTGTGGAACTCCTTCCACAAATTCAACACCATTCAACGTACCATACATGGGTTGCCATTCACCGAAACACCAAATAATATTTAGAGGGATAGGGGTCACCATTTCATTCAGATTGGAAATAAATTTATGAATAAAGGTCGATTTTCCAGATGACGTTGGGCCTGCAAGGACACAAGTAAATGGATGTGGCCACCTTGGGTCCATACTGTAATGAGATAAAAGTAAAAAAAGGGATGCCTTTTTATAGGCGTAGAAGTAAGGGGGACAACTCTGGGGGGGGGGGGGGGTAATGTGTGCAGTGTGATAAAAGATTCTCTCTTGCGGATGGTGTCCTTTTCCGGTTCACTGGCAATCATGGTTGCATACTCCCAAATCTGTAGTTCGGGTAGTATGTTCTTCATATTCTCGAGCCATAATATTTTGACTTGCTCCATGTCGACTCTGTCGAGCGCCATGTTGAAACATTTGTCAGTTCTCTCTTCCATGTCCATCATTGTGCAGACATCGTGATGTACTTGGGAAGGATGGTCGACGCTGCATTCGTAGCAAAGTTCTTTGACCACCCCAGGTATTTCTCCTTCTATCAGATGCGCCCATGTTCTGTCCATTTCATGAACTATGCGCCTCTTTCGTAGTTCAATCGTTGGGTTCTTCTTTCCATGTGGTATGGGTGTGTCTGATTTTCTTTTTCTCGATTCTGTGATCTCTATCTCTTGGTCGATGACTCTCCTGTTGATCTCATCAAAAACGTTTTTCAGCTCCTTCCATTCTAACACATCTAAGGCAATGCCGTTCTTCGTAGGTGTCATTGAATCCTGGGTGTATCGTCTGAAGTGGACTTTTAGCTGGCCTTTAAACGGAGTTAAGCTGACGTAAATATCTCGCGAACCAAGCTGAAGTTTTTCCATAGCTTCTCGGTGTTTCGCTCGAAATAAAGGTGTTCAGAAGATACTCGATCAAATGATTTTGAAAGAATGATAAAAACTTTCAATCTTACTTGCCTTTTATTGTCACACTCCGGATCACTCATCTATTCGCCACGCAGAAAATACTGCATGGCACGATCTGATTGGACAGTTGTTTGACCAATCAGAGAACGCCTACGTGGTATAATTTTACAACACGCTTATCTATTGGTCCCATGGAACATACCGCCGTGTGGAATGATCTGATTGGACAACTGTTTGACCAATCAGACACCGCCGCGATCTTACTGGGTTATCAAACACCTGCGACGTGACACCATCTTATCTATGACATAATCAAACAGCGTACATGGTCTTTATCATATTAAGCTTCTTATAAACAAAGTAGCCCTTTATCATAATACCTTTATCTATGACATAATCAAACATACCAGTTGTCCCTTATCTATTTGCATAACTATACAACGTTACACTATCATATCTTCTTATAAACAAAGATTCTCTCTATCTTAATCACCTTTATCTATGCATTGACAAAGACCAGGTGTTCTCTATCATAATTCCTTTATGACATGTCTAAACAAACCAGGTAGTCTTTATATCTGAAGCATTTTGTATGTAGTTACGCGTACATGTCCTTGACAACATTTACCTTAGATACACCAACAGAGCTCGAAATTTACGTGGGGGAAGGGGATGGGGAACTCTTTGTTAGCACTCATTGGATGCCTCAATTTGGAAGAAGTCCCCAGCTTTGGGTTAACCTTGGGCATGGGAGGAACAGGTCAGGACTTTGGTGGGGACGGACTGGGCTTTGGGAAGGAGGGAGCCCACATACGGGGAAAGCCAAAACAATGTGGGAAAAAGCCTAAATGGGCTATACATTGCATGGGCCCTAATGGGCTTTGGGGAGGGAGCAACCACATATAGGGTGCGTACATGGAGGGAAGAGGGTGGGGCGCCTAAGAATAGCCTAGGCCCAGGGCGGGTAGGGGGAGATGGCGCTTAAAATAGCCTAGGCCTAGTGTGGAGAGCTGAGGGGAGAGGGGAGGCCTAACGGATTTGGGCACCGAGGTCATTCTCGGGGTCGGGGTCTGACCTCGAGGTCCGGGTAAAAAGGGCAGATCTGTGCATCATATACTACTTCCGTACTCGTAAATAACAATCTGAGCAGTTGACAAAACTTATTGTTTTAAAAAAATCATCAAAACCATATCATGTGACCTCTCATTCGAGTGAGCTCGTTGCAATGAGGGTCACATGATGTGTTTTCTTTTTGGAAGACGTTGAAAAGATAATATTTAAAATAATAGATTTTGATATCGTGTACGTTGGGTAAAAGGTTAAAGTTATTTCTTCATTATTTATTTGTATGACAAATTTTGTGAAAAGAGTTTTTATATCTAATGCTAGTATGACCAGAGGAACTGGTCACGAAGATATTTCGTAGCGGGGATCTCACTTCACAAACTACTGAGACTAAAAATCTTTTCACTATGTGACAAATTTATTTACTGGACTGCAGCGTACATGTAATACAAAGAGTTGAGGTACCAAACTCTCCGCCCAACGTTCTTGCAATCGGTTATTCGAATTACCAAATTTACAGAGTTAACTCGCTTTTATACGTAAAATTTCCAAGTAACATTATTAAAATAAAACAATCAACGTTGGTAGCTGTGAAAATAACATGTAGTATCTTGTATTAATCACGTGGGAGTTGTAATGAATCGTATGAGTGAAAAACATCTTAATGCGTTAATCCATCTATTCATTAATTTATAAATCTGTTATTCACAAAGTATCTGAATTAACCCATTGTTTTCAGACTCCACATTTTAGCCTGGTAATACTAGGAAGTTATTTTCGATTAAAACAACTGTCACTCTAGGTGAATTCTGATTGCTCACGGCAACTCACTGTTCTAAAATGTCAAACCGGTTTCAAAGGAAAAGATGGACAAACAATGTTTTATTGTGGTTACCTCGTGTCGGACAGTTGTATAGGTGAAGGATGCAGGGGTGCTCGTATAGAACCATCGTGCATCGGCGAGCAACTGTCATACTCCTCGACGAACTAACCCAGATCAAGCAGAGTTAGAATTGGTTTAAGGAAAGTGCACCATCAACGTGCCCTGTGCCTTAACCCTTTACCTAACCCGAAAAGCAGACGACACCTGCAAAAGAAATTCTTGAATAACTATTTCTTTTCATTTTTTGTCTCAAAAACATAGGTTATGACCCCTCATTGGAACGAACTCGACGCGCTCGTTCCAATGAGGGGTCATAACCTATGTTTTTGAGACAAAAAATGAAAAAAATAATGAAAATTAACTGGTGATTTTTGAGAACAGCGCCGGCCGGTTTTGGCCGTTACGTTGGGTAAAGGGTTAAAACAGAGTGCCAAAGTGCCCTCAACGCGAGAAGTCGGGGTTAACGATTGCCCACCGACACAACTGTTGTTACAGCTTTTTGGGATCAAACCATGGACCTCTCGGTTTGAAGTTCAATGATGTAACCACCGTACCACTGCGTTCCCGGTCAAACAGTTAGTAGAGAGTTAATCAATGGTATTGAGGAACGTTTTCGGTATCGATTTCTACCACCAGTACGAGAGGAATATAACAGTTGGTACAGCATAAGTTAGCGGCAGGTGGCGCCAATCTCCAATGAAATAACTCAGTCCAGCAAGTACCATCAAGCCCGAGGGGAAATAAACATTAATCAATGTTCCCGCACACATTCGCTTCGATAGTCCGACCATTTCCATTCCTGAAGAGTATTTTAGTACATTAAAAGATAATGAAAAGATGATACAACGTGAATTCAATGTACACTTATAGTCAGTGAAGTGCGTATACAAACCTTGAGTAGTTCAGAAGTACAACAAACATGTCAACAACTGGAAAGCATAATATCCATTACAAGACAAGAATGAACGAATAAAACTTTCTTTCACAACAGGCACATCGACCATGTTTTATTAAGAACACCAGGGATGTGGCGACGGAAGCGATTGGAATAGGGGGTGTCTCTCCCCCACCCCCAATCGCGATTAAAATGTTCAATAGTTAGAAGTTTGAAGTCTTACCCGAAATTCCATTTTGCTGGCCAAGGAGCCGGATACGACTTGAATTTTGCATTCTAGACTGATGTTTTACATCTGCTCCATTTTTCTTACTTTGTTACTACCTACCATCTAGTTGAGTTGGAATTTCCACTAAACCATCAAATAATGACACAGTGTTCATTAATATGGTTTCTCGCTTGAGAATACAACCATGAACCAGCCTCAAAATTTTGATGTTCAGAGATATAGACATCACTACTGTTCGGGATGGAAATTATCACCCATAAAATGACGGACTGCAGTACTAACTTCTCCTCCATGTTTTAAGTACAGCGGGAACTTTGATGAAAGGAGTTGCAATTAATAAAATAAAACTATAGACTTACACTCACATCATTTGTTCATCGGCCTTGAAGGTTAAGCATCAAACGTTTAAACATTGGAACGAAATCCAGCACCTACATATCCCATGAACTTCCTGTGATTGCTTCGGGACTCCTGTCTTGTATTATTTGTATATGCAATACTTGATAAATAGCCTGGAATATACCTGCATAATTATAAATGTCGACGCACACTTTATATATAATTTATTCATATTAATATTTTTATATTTACATTCATTCTTCCTATGGACCAAAACGTAGAGTCTGAAATAAAGTTATGTTATATTATTACAAGATAACATTACATCGTAATAAAATACTATTAAATCTGGCGCTACCTGATGAACTTTAGAGAATGTAGTCTGGAAAACTGCCCAATAAAGGTTGGACCACTGACTTGAAATACTAGCCAGCACCGACAAGCACTGGCAAACACTGGTGTCACAGTGACTCAGTAGTAACGGTACTGTACTTCAAATCGAAAGGTATTTGATCATATGTCTTAACTTCAGATCATGTGAACCAATGACTCAACAGTCCAACAGCAATGATATACTGCACAAAGCCTTCCTCAAAATGCGCATCTGAATTTACATGTGAATGTGTTGCATAAACTGACTATTCTCTAAGCAGCTCGGGAGAATCAGATAAAGAATGTTTGTTATGTGCACGACTCATAAGAGAAGATGTCTGATGATGATTCATTTCCGAGACTGGACCCAGTAAACACTAACAACCTTTCGCGAGCCTGGCATAAATTGTAACGTGATCTTTAAGGAATTCATTCCAGGCATTAATCGACACAGACTGGAACATACATTTTAACGAAAACAAATCACGACGGAAATAATCACTAACAGAAAGTCGGAATTTGTACTGAAACGAAATGACCGTACCGCGGAATATTAATCAAAATAACACATTCACTCCCAACTGCATGGAAATATCTTCACATCCACTACATAAAAGTATCTCTTGCTAATAACGCATGGCCATACATTTGATCAACGGAAGCCAACAGTTCAAACATTATAGGTCTAATTGATTTGAAGCTTTCTTAACTCTTTGAACCCCATCGGCCGCTTTTCCGAAAGGAAACATGACACGTCATAACGTCATTATATAGGATGGCTGTTCAGTAAATATTGTGGAGTAGACCAATCCGTATTTTCAACGTGCAGCCCGAGGCTGTACATTGAAAATACTGATTGTCCTATCCCAATAAATGAATATGGTCTCACTCTTCTATTTGCTGCCATTGAACTGGCAGAAAAAGTTCGGGATCATTGCAATTAGAATCTTTCCTGTCTACAAACACTGGCTCATCATTATTGTGAATTAAATCAGGGCAAGTATTCGGTACTGAAGCACGGGTTTTAAAATGTGGCGTGTCTATGTTAATATCAGCTTCAGAATCGTTTTTGTATTCAATAACAGTACGCGTAAAATTAGCGGAAGATCTTGGGTTTTTCTTGCCAGTTCGGTAGTTTCACATAAGCATATTTGGTCATTACCTTCAACAAGTTCCACTTCGTCAACATAGGGATCGTACTTTGTGGGTAAGAACGAAGTGGCGAAAGGAATTTGTCCAGGAACAGTGAGCAAGGTTGAAAGCGATGTCCCATTTTTTGCACAACGAGAGAATTTGAATCTGAAAATACGAGTCATTGGTAGAAGTTGGCAGAAGATGAAATCAGTGAACGGATAGAATGCAGGTGACCAAATGAAATATTCCGTACGATTAAATCTACAGATATATAAAAATAAAAGAAAAAAGAAGATAATAATAATAATAATAACAATAGCATGAAAAACCCACCTTTGGTGTGATTATATGTCTTGAGAGTCGAGCAGTAAACCAACTGATTTAAACTAAGTCATGAGCTTAGAACTGGTTAAACTGACTGGCAATAATTGATATTATTCATTGATGGGCTCTAATGTAGTCCTTACAAGGATGTTACGCAAGCTTCTGTTTTTCTTATAGGCGATGACAGGTCGAAGATTCAAAGGTACATTTAATTTAGAATTGGTTAAATTGAATTCATCTTTTAACATTTTCGCTATTTAGATATTCATTCTGTTGTATGTTAAAGTGAAAGGAATGATGGACCTCCTTTCGCATTCTCCCTCTGATATGTTCATACCAAATGGCCAGAGGGTTTGAAGCGTATTGATCTAAAAAGCTTCACGTTTTATTTAAATTCATCCGTTTCTTCTAATATGGTTCAATAAAGTCAACATAACAAATTTTGCGATTCCGAAATCTATTAAACATTTAGATGAATTAAAAATGGATGACCTATTAAGTGAACTAGATAAACTACAATTAACCCCGATAGAACCATTTGAAGTACCAAAGTGGGCTTATTTTATGAGATGTATGTTTCTGATATTGGGGGTATACTTATTGATACGATGTATCAGGCCTCAAGGCCATATTAAGTTGCGTAACATTATCTTGCGTTATAAGAATAACCGAAAGCGAAATTCTAATTTTTCTGCTGATGTATGTGGAATGTCTAATGTTGCATTTAATGATGATGATGATCCTCTATATACGACTATAAAACAACCAACAACCACTCCACGACCCATGACTCCACCTTCAGATGAAATATTGACAGTCATCAAACAATTAGTGAAAGATCGAGACTCAAAGACAAAAGTGAGACAAGACCAACCTCAAACGCCCTCGTCACCTTCTCAATTATACCCAACAGCGAACTATGACGTAAATACTGGAGAAGCACGTGCGAACTTAAGAACGCGAGTCGATACTCTGACAACTATTAATTTAACTTAATTAACAATCTAACAGTGAACAATATTATTTGGGTTTTCAGAGATTACAATGAGTGACTCAAGTAGTAGTGAAACGGTAGATACTGGCGAAAGTGAATCAATTGGTACAGAACATCATTGTAGGGGTCAAACGGATGAGGAGGCAGAACATCAACTGAGTGATCAGGAAGAAATTTCTGTCACTCCCTTTGTAGACACTATGTACCCATTACCCTGGGAATATGCTGCTTATGAAAATATGAACAATGGTGAACCTCCCCCGGCCGTTTGCCCTCGAACTGGTCGAAGACCTGCAGTTATAAATAGTGTGGTTCAACCAAATACTTATGAACTAAGATATTTTGAGATTCATCGTGCATTCACATCCGAGGATATCTTCGGATGTGTTCACTATGATTTTCAAAATATTGCAGTCACAATTGAAATTAACCGAGATATAGTTTATTGGTATGATTCTGCTAGTCCGACCCACATTCTGTTTAAATACCGTTCTCGGGTTTTGCGTATCTTAAATTGTCCAGATTTAGTATGTTCAGGTCGAGATTTTGAAAGACATTATCATAGTCAAAGAATAACGGTAAACCGTTTAATTAATTAGATGTGGTCTGTAAGAAGACACATCGAAAGGTGTAATCCATGGGGAAGATTTCTTAATTGGAGAGCTCGACGACGAGCTCGTTTTAGGTCCAATGGACTTCCGAGAAATAATCTTTGCGTGTTGTACAAAGTTACCCATCCTGATTTCGATGGTGGTATTTTTAATTTTAGGATGGGATCTAATACCATTTACCGATCCTACATCGTGCCATCTCAAATGTGAGAGTTGTAAATAGAACCAGTTACAGAACTTTGACGGTGAAATCCTAACAGTTAAGGGATTTTGTTCCTTGAGATTTTTATTCTTATTTTGATTTTTATTTTTGAGTATATTGTGTTTAATTTCTTTAGTTATAAGATGGCAGAAGCATAGGATAGCGGTGCAGATAGTTACGCCCGAGCAAGGAGAGCTCAACAAT
Source organism: Pictodentalium vernedei (assembly GCA_031216915.1). Taxonomy (NCBI): domain Eukaryota; kingdom Metazoa; phylum Mollusca; class Scaphopoda; order Dentaliida; family Dentaliidae; genus Pictodentalium; species Pictodentalium vernedei. Next base: position 734,909,072 of record CM062296.1, on the reverse strand, counting down.
CATATGCACGAACAATGGCTACCGACCTTTCAGGTAGTTTAACTGGTTGAGGGCTAGATCATTTTTGGTGGTCTGAATTTGTTCATCAACATTTGTTTTATTGCAAATTATTGGAGAGTGCCTGGGGGCACTCTCCAATAATTTGCAATAAAACAAATGTATATAAACAAAATATTATTTGAATTTGACTGAATATGAAACACGAGCAAGGAAAATGAGGGCTTTTACTCAGGTACCCTCATTTTTGCGAAAGCCCCGATAGTGGCTTCTAGCACTCAACCAGTTAACCAGAGCAGAGGTCGAGAGAATGTTAGGACATAAGCTTCGTGACGCCAGGGACTATACTGAGCAAGTTGTCTCTGAATGTTGACGCCTATTGTATGGCGAAACTGTTCCAGACAGAGTTAAATGGCCTAAGGAACATCGGGTGTTCCAAATGCAGTATCCCCAGATGGGAAAGATATATATTTTAGAAGAAATCAAATTTTGGAAACTATGTTATGATCAATATTACAGTGAAAGATTCTTCCTACCCACAGTGAGTACCTCGATAGTACATCGACGGGAAGAAGAGGTTTCTTCTACTTCGACACCGTCGGCTGTCGGGGAGATTTACCAGATAATTAAGATAACCGAGTTTCAATAGGTCTATCCTGTCCTTGTTCCTCATCCACCCAAGTTCACCCCTGATTGCTTATAGCGCTGCGGCATTACTCGACCCTGTTATCCATGTATGTGTTTGTAGCTGTTCGGGAGTCAATGCTGTCGCAGAGTACGCGATTGTGGTGTGATTTGTCAGTGTGATTCTTATAAACGTTCATTGCTTATGTTTGCGTTGTCTATTCCGGATTACATGGAATAGTGTGACATGCGCAGTGAAGATACAGAATAGCAATCACAAGGAAACAGCAAACTGCACTTCAGATGTAAACCAGAATGGAATTGGAGGAAGTGGCACTCGCAATTTTCGTTGATGATTTTGTCAATGACAACATGGATGCTGTTTATGCTCATCTCAGTGTAGCATCTGTACAAAACAGCACAGTTCTCCTATGGATAAGTAGGTCAATATGATCAGGTTAAAAAGAAACAAAAAAATTACAAAGAAACGCTGGACAGAGCACATGAGTTTTCTTTTTATTTCGACTCCCATGCATTTGTTCAGGGGCGCAGCACCCAGGATTCTATAATTGAGGGGGGTGGGGGGAGGGGGGTAGCCATTTCTAGCCATTTTTTTTGTGGTGGGTTTGTAATGTTGTGGGGCTCCGGGGGTCCTTGCCTAGTCCAAGCTAGCGCCGTCTTGTCGTTACCATGAAGGGATGTGGGAGGAGTGGGGAGGGTAACAACCGGAGGTCCTAGTTAGGACAATGACGTGGAAGGAGGCGGGTGACGACCAGAGGGACCTAGTTTGGACAAGGCCTCTCCCGAGAAAAGTTTTGCAAAATTTTGTCCTCTAAGATCGAATATGAGGCAATTGTAGCATGTGTAGCCCTATATTGGAGAACAGTTTGGGTCTCTTAAGTTGTTTGAAACTTGGATTGGATCAATGTTTGGGGGGGGGGTGCGAAACTTTTGGAGGCCTGTGCCCCCTGCCCCCTTCCCGTGGCTACGCCACTGCATTTGTTATGCCGTGGTCTGAAGCTGATTCTTTGCCGAGAAATTAATGCCTCCAACCGGGGGTGGGGGGGTGTGGGGGGTGGGGGTGGGGTGGGAGGGGGGTGGTGACTCAGTTGGCAGAGGTGCAGGCTGCAAGCCGAGAGGTCCTCGGTTCGAATACTACCTGCGGCAACCGCGTTGTGTCCTTGGGCAAGACACTTCACCCCCATTGCCCACGTGGGGCCACGGTGACGTTGTGTACTAAGGCGCACTGCACGTCGATGGTGCACCTGTCTTCAACCAATGCTAACCCTGCTTGTGTGGAGTTAGTATGTTGGGGAGCTGACAGTTGCTCGCTGTTGCTGGGTGGTTCTCTTCGGGTACTCCGGCTTCCTCCACCCGTAAAACTCACGGTCATGGTTAGCCATTGTGCAGAAATATGTGACCTTAAACACCAATAAATAAATAAATAAATGCCTCCAACCCTATGATGTTCCGGATTGATTTTGAAACGAGGAATATTTTGGGTTTTTTGTTCTTTTTTTCATTATTCCATTCCGCTGTCGACTGAGATGGATGTTCGACACATGAGCAGTCTGGTACAGGGGCGTATCCAGACCCAGGATTATCAGATTCTATAATTGAGAATTGAGAAGGGGGTGGGGGTATTGGGGCAGTGGCAGCGGAGCCGGGGGCACAGGAGGCACGTGCCCCCTCTTTTTTCACCAATTATGGGTACCCAAACAGGACGTATTCTGACATAACCTACATGACACCTATGGCCATATTGACTGTGGAAGATGAAATGAAATGAAATTTATTTTGCTGTATACGTTTACATGGAGTATAATAAACAACTTGCGAAAATGTCCAGAAATAAATGTACACTGCATGGAAACAGCATAGACCTGGGGGCTGTCTTCCTGACATTATCATATTAAAAAATAATTAGTCCTGACATCAAAATTGTAAACAATTTGCATCCTAACGGGATTCATGAGGGGAATTTGTAATGCATAATTATTTAATTATTTAACCCCAAGCCCAGCGCAAACAAAACACTGCTTTCACAAGAAACGCCCTTTAATGGGATTTCCTGATAATAGTTCTAACAAAATTAGCAACAAAATACTGTCGGTATCGTTGTCCATTTTAGAAATGGAGATATTGCACTTCGCAAGTTCGCAACCAGTGAATCCAATATTAAATCCAATAAGCACGGGCTATAGTAAAAGTGCAACCAGTCCAAACTTGGTCCCAAATTCCGTAATATAATTTTTGGGTTTGGTAAACTAGTCCAAATTGAAATTCCGTAATATTTTACTTTTTGGGTTTCGTACGTCCTTTGGACGTACCAAGCCCCAAAAATATTTATATTGCGGACTTTGGGCCCAAGTTTGGACTATGGTATTTAACGTGCGCATGCGTTCCCTTTCCGGAGTTGCATTTAATTTTGTTCCGTATTCATAACATATTCCATAACAAAGTACCCTTCCAACCCCTCAACCCCCAATACTGAGCTCCCATTTTTTTCCTTCCTGCTATCTTGCGGTTACACTGAAAAAAATAGTGCCCCTCCCCCACTTTTTTTTAGCTTCCGCCGCCCCTGGGTGGGGGTGTGGGGTGTGTACTTTTTGGAAGGTTGTTAGTGGGTTTCGGAGGTCCCCCCCCTGTCCTAACTGGGACTCTTCCGTCGTTACCCCTCAGGGAAGTGGGAGGATGGGTAATGACCACAGGGCTCTAGTTATGACAGAGAAGTTTGAGGATGGGTAACGAACAATATCAGCTGCTATTGGACCTATATATGTGGGAGGAGTGAGGGGAACGTCCCCCTTGAAAAACTTTTATGGGGACACGCCCCCCCCCCCGTCCCACGATCTGCGCCCATGGCAAAATAGTCCGAGTTAATGCCTATTTTTTAATTGTATTTCTGCCCACAGATGCTAGGATGACTATCCCACTATTGTGCTAAAGAACTCCCTAAAACCCTTGTCAATAATGATGAAAATTACCATAATTTCTGATAAGTTCGGGCGAAATCTTGAGAAAACTTTTAATCATTTGTTGGTGATGAGAAAAGACACTGACGAAAAAGCATATTCTATTAGAGAGTAATTCCGTTTTTTATCATGGTATGCACAGAACTTGATTTGAAGCTGTTTACACAACGTTTTTTCCTGCCTATTACTCTTTTTTGCGTGAAGGGGTGGGGTTTCAAAAATGGTCGAAATGGAAAAATAGCCTGGTTGAAATGAAAAAAATGGGGGTGGTTGGGTGGATCACAAAAATGGCCAAGGGAGGATACGTTGCCTAGATTGTTTTTCCGACCCTCCCCGTCCCTGATCTCCCCAATCTTTCTGGGCGTGTATTCAGTCATCGACGTGTCCCGAATAGGTAACTGTATCAGGCCCAAAATTATATAGTTATTAGTCATTTTAACCCCTCTGATTGTCATGTAAATCTATATTAAGAAACTTTTATCTTTATCTTGAAGTGGACTAAAAGAGACACCCATCATGCATTATAGTCAGTAAGCCTATAATATAGGCAAACTTTAGCAGTAGTCTGTCCTTACTATATATACTGACTACACTGACCTCAAGATGTTTCCCAAGTTTACGATTCACACGAACGATTATGGACCCCGGGAAGTGAAGCAGTGCTTATTTGCTGTTCAGTGTGGTAACCACTGTCTGGGGTGGAAGTCCTTTAAATGGGCCGCATTGGTATTTATACGATTGGCCAAACTTGTCTTTAGACCTTTTTTGCGGCCACAATTAGCCACAGCTCTTTAAAAGTTATCTTAACCCTTTACCTAACATGAAAAGCAGACGACACTTGCAAAAAAATTCTTGAATAACTATTTTTTTTCATTTTTTGTCTCAAAAACATAGGTTATGACCCCTCGTTGGAACGAGCTCGACGAGCTCGTTCCAACGAGGGGTCATAACCTATGTTTTTGAGACAAAAAATGAAAATATTTTGAAAATTAATTGACGATTTTTGAGAATAGCGCTGGCCGGTTTTGGCCGTTACGTTGGGTAAAGAGTTAAACACCAATAGATACAAAAATAGAAGCCAGCAGAGCTCCACACTCACCTTACCCTTTCTTACATGATTCCCGTACATTGTAGATGCCTCGGGACCCTGCAGACGAAGCTGGGCTACCCTTCTCGCGATCGCCTAACTTGCCGCCACGTTCGTTTAATAATAACGCATGAATGAAGCATAGTGAACTCTTTTAACTTCCCCACCCCAACACCCCCCTCCCCCGTCTGTTTGCGAATGCTCTGAAACCAGAGTCAAAGACGTCGCAGTCTATGAGCCAGTATTAGGGGGGGTGGGTGGGGTTGAGTTTCAGTTTCCATAAAGAAATTCTGTTTTTCGACAAAACAGGCAGGCATATCTACTTATACATACAGTGCATCACATACCATTAAAAATGATACTGAATGCGTCTAAATCAATTCCGCATGGTTTCATTTCTGCCTGCTTTGATGTGGTAAGCTTCTAAATTAAACAAATATACTCAATGCTGATGGTTAATTTAGACCGACATTGTTTGGAGGCTGGGGCATATCAGATACTGATTTTTTATTCAAAGAAAATATTTTGGGTGTGATACAGTGTTCATGGTTTAAAAAAAACCCGCACTCGTTATTCTTTAGCCACTGTGTCATTTCTGGAGGCTCAATAAAATTGCTTATTGTTTGCACCGCCGATAATCAATAATGTGCATGTGTTATAAGAGGAAAATGAAAGTGTCGGTACAGCTTTTGATGTGTCCGTCCGTCCGTCCATCCGTTCTCACGGGGGTCATTGTGTGTTTATTGTTATGCCTGTTGGTTACTTGAGTGACTAATTTCTGTTGTGAGACTAGTCCCACAGAACATGACATAATGATTTGCCAGATGACTCCTTGTGTGTTTCTAAATACGTTAACGAAAGGTTCCACAAAATAATGACACTGTCCCAAAAACATCCATGTATCCAGTTAAGGACTGTACCACTAAAGCAATATGGACGCGCGCGCAATGTACAAACCATCCAGTTTAAAATAGAATGTATCAGGTAATTTTAATTTGCAAATCACAGTGTCGTGCTGATTGAAGAGCTTCCATAAAACATGTGTGACGACACAATGGTAGTGTTATTTGTGTGATCAATCTAACATTAGTCCTGGGGCGCCGGATCCGAGGGGGACAGAGTAGAACATGTGCCCCTCCCCTTTTTTCACTACTTACTGGTTTACTAACAACACGTATTCCGGCATAACGTATGCAATCCCTATATATATGGCCATATTGACTATGGGAGATAGTTCTTTCAAAACATAAAACTGCCGGCGTCGCTGTCCATTTTATATATTGAGATTTTACATGTCGCAATTAAGTTCGAAACTAGTCATGATAAGCACTGACGAAAGTAGGGGTGAAATTATATAGTCCAAATTTGGACCCAGAGCCCGTTATATAATTGTTTGATTTGGTACATCCTTCAGACGTAAACAAACTCAAAACAGTCTCACGGACTTTGGATCCAAGTTTGGAATATGGTAAAACTGTCTTATGTTTTCCCTTTCCGAGTAGCATATAATTTCGTCTCGTATTCATGACATAATCGATAGTAAAGTACTCCTCCACCCCCCCCCCTCCACACTCATCAACCCCAAAATATTTTTTTACCATCTGTCCACTGTGGTTACCAAGAAAATTGTGCCCCCAACTTTTTTGGAGATTCCAGAGATACATTTCACCGATATAGGTCCTCAAAGGAGTCCACTAGGGGTAACTTTTTACCAGGAATCTAATGGTGGGCGTTTAAAAAGTGACGGGATTGAAGGTCCCGCCCGGAGAGTGGGGCCGAGTGTGCCGCCCGTTGGGCGGGCTGGGTCGAAAAATGCGCGCCCCCATTTGTTTTTTTTTGGGGGGGGGGGGTACTTTTCATATGACCCCTACATTTTCCCGTGCAATGCCGGGTAACCCTGCTAGTAACTTATAATGCTGACTTGTTATTGGCTTTGTTTTAGGCATTATAGACACCGAAGAACACCACAAGATCAAAGGATATTCTGAAAATACCATCCCATCCTATTCCATCTAGACTTTCAGTCTCACTTCAGGTTGGCGAAAAGTGCATTTGAGATTCTTCTACCTGAGTTAGGAAATGAACTTACAAGCGATGTTCCACATGGAAGCGAACCAGACATGCTCCCCGATAAACAGTTGTTGCTCACTATTTGGACTCTGTCAAACACAGAATCTTTCCGGTCAGTTGCTGACCGTTTTGCAATTGGGAGAGGTACGGCCCACAAAATTTACATGAAGGTGTGTGGAAAAATCAACTCTCATCTGCTGCCAAAATATATTAAATGGACGGACAAACGGACTGGGGGGACACACCAGACTCATCTTTCGGCATTCCCGGTATGGTTGGAGCTCTTGACGGGTGTCACATTCGCATTCGAACGCCATCCATCGACCCAGAATGTTACATTAATCGTAAAAGGTTTCATTCAATTGTTCTGCAAGCTGTGTGCAACAGCAACCTTATATTCACTGATATTTTTGTAGGGTATCCCGGATCTGTACACGATGCTCGTGTCCTAAAGAACTCACCGTTATATTTTGCTGCCGAGAGAGGAGATATATTTCATGACAATACTTTTGTCGTTGAGGATTCAGCATACACCGTCAAGCCTTGATTGATGTGTCCTTATAAAGACACTGGACACTTGACAGGGAGACAGAAACAATTTAACACAGCTCTTTCCTCCGAACGAAGTGTCATTGAACGGGCGTTCGGGTTACTGAAGGTCGTTTTCGTCGACTGAAACATGTTGAAATGAAAAGAAACGATTTAATTCCGGAGATTGTCTCAGCCTCCTATATTCTTCACAACTTTTGTTTAAAGCTCAATGATGTTGACAGAGACGATTTGATGGAATATGTAAACGAAGGAACAGAGACCAGCCCATCGTCGCAGTCGCTCTACCGTGGACGACGGTGAAGCAGAAGTTCGGAGAACAAATCTCATGAATCACTTGATCTCTACACACTAAAAATTAAAGTGTTAAAACTAACACTTTCAAGGTGTTAAACCCATTCTAACTCTTAGGGTTTGATTTTAACACTCAAAGTGCAATGCTTTAAGCACTTGGACATTACAATCGTCAGACATCTGAAACTTGAATGGATGGCACTTCCCATGTGTCTAGCATTGGTGGTTCTTCCAGAATCGTCCATAATTTGATTTGCGCTTGGTGGGTGCATATTTAAAAGGACACAACGCAGATGACGCGGATCAGGCTCGAGAGTTCGAGCCTGATCCGCATCATCTGCGTTGTTTCCTTTTAAGTGTCGCGACATTACACTTGTCAAGTGGTATTATTGTAACACCTGTCAAGTCCTGGGATATCTACACTTGAACAAAGTGTTAGTTCAGCACTTAGTAAGTGTTAAATACAGCACTTCAAGTGTAGTTTTTAACACTTTAGTTTTTAGCGTGTACTTGAAGATAACTGTAATAAAAGATGACATGCCTGGGACGCACTGCAGGGGTACATTTAGGATGAAACCCAATCACTCTTCATAAAAAAAAATCTGTTCTTTTGGAGGTCGATAATAGACACTATTTCTTTTGCCTAAGAAACATTGCTTATCATCTCCCATTGGAACAAACTCGTCGAGATCGCTCCACCGAAAGTCTTGAGCTATGTTTTCGAGGCAAACAATGAATGAATTTTGAAGGGAATTTTGTGATTAACAATCGCCGGGAAGGCCGTTGCGTTGAAAGTTCCATTCGACCTCTCATATATTTTTGCGAACACAAATTGAGATGTAAAGTACTATTTAACTCTTCACCAAACATTAGTTGCAGGCGACAGTATCGATTATTTTCCAGAAAAAAATTGAAGCAAGCTGAGAGAAGACAGTTCTCCCCAACGTGTACCCGTCTACATGCTAAAAACTAAAGTGTTAAAAACTACACTTGAAGTGCTGCATTTAACACTTACTAAGTGCTGAACTAGCACTTTGTTCAAGTGTAGATATCTCAGAACTTGACAGGTGTTACAATAATACCACTTTACAAGTGTAATGTCGCGACACTTAAAAGGAAACAACGCAGATGATGCGGATCAGGCTCGAACTCTCGAGCCTAATCCGCGTCATCTGCGTTGTGTCATTTTAATTATGTACCCACCAAGCGCAAATCAAATTATGGACGATTCTGGAAGAACCGCCAATGCTAGTCACATGGGAAGTGCCATCCATTCAAGTTTCAGATATCTGACGATTGTAATGTCTAAGTGCTTAAAGCACTGCACTTTGAGTGTTAAAATCAAACCCAAAGCGTTAGAATGGGTTTAATATCTTGAAAGTGTCAGTTTTAACACTTTAGTTTTTAGTATGTACATCCTTGCAGCACATTCCTCATTGCGCACTGGCTTGTTGATTTCTGGTATTACAAACCTCCATTTCACATGTTATGTAAAGAAAATAATGATTTTCTTAATTAGTTCATCGACTTACCCACCCACCATCCCCTCGCCGAGAGGGGTTAATCAGGGGGAGATCAGATGGAGATAAACTGTTACATATGTACTGATTGGAATCGAATTTTAACTTTTAACAAGTGTTTGCAACAGTTCTTTATTATTTTATTTTTATTTTGGCAACGGATTATGTGAGACCCATGTGAGACCCACACAGGAGCTTTTAGTGTATGCATGGATCATGACACGCCTTCTATGTTGGATGTCCAAGATTATCCTGTGTCCCCTCGTCTATGTGCTTGTAAAATTAGAGGTACAAAGAAATTTCGGATGGTGAGGGGGCCATCGGGTGCGCTTCTCCGATCTGTCCATGATGGTGACTCTTGGTTATAGAAAATCAGTGTGTGAACTGGTGTGAATTACACTTTCTTCCAAATGACCAAGCATTTTGGTGCGCTGCACCGTTTTCGATAAGACCACTACACAGCGGAGACAACTTAATTGGATATTTCTTAATTGAATATCCTAGTTAACTGAATATATATTCCAAACACGAAACAAATTACCATGCAAGCAATACAAATTCGACCTGTTAATTGCATATAGGTTATAGTGTAAACTTCTGTTCATTGCAGTTCATTGAAGAAAAAAAAACATTTGCAATCTATTGAAGAATGACTCACGACCAGTGATTTTCCCACATTGATAGACATGTGTGGTCTCGCTACACCCAATTTCGGCATTTAATTTATTATATCTTGTGTTACAGAGCTCAGTGAGCTCTGTCAAACAACCTCGAATAGATTAAATACCCAATTTAAAAAAAAATATCACCAGAAATTAGGAGAATGACTCAATTTCTTTTAATTGTGAATTCCTGTTAACTGAAAACAATTCTTGAAAAGTGGTTATTGAGTTTAGAGGGTTCTATTGTTCTTAAAAACTTTCGCCGGTGACTTGAAAGAAGTTATTTCGACAGTTGGTTTATGTGCCTTTCCAACATTGTCCATTCCATTTGAATTGTGGGTATTTTCAATGCCCCTCCAGAAATATTAAACACAGATATTTTTATTAAGGTCACTATTTTGATGAATGAAGAGTATTCAAGGTAACTCAACAAAATTTTGGGAAATGATTTGCCGTCTACGTACTTTTTATGAATTTATTTTACAGCTTGAACAACTTTCAACAGCTGTCAGTTTAGTATATTTTAGCAGCTTCTGGAGGGGCATTAAAATACCTCTGGACAATGCAAGTAGAATGGACGATGCATGAAAAGTTTATGTACACTTCGTCAGAGCGACACAGGATTCGGGTCGCACTTCAAATATAAGCATCTTTTTCCAAGGCTATACAGCTGACGCCCCATCACTGGATCCTCTTTTCCAAAAGACAAAATATCTAGGAAACTGTTCAAACAACTCTTTGGAGAATCTTGTAGAATAACTGAAATGCTCTTGAGACCGTCTATTCCACGGGCCACCAGTTTCCTTCTTTGTCCATGTTTCAAGAGAATGTGATCTGTGCATTCAGCACCATACAGTTTGTTTTTCGTACAACCAAGAGGAGGTGGGGAGTTGGACAATGGCTACAGCTTTCTTAGGTGGGATTTTAAGACAATAAATGCACAATTTTCACACACAAATTAACTTTATGTTTTGTTTTTCAAATATTTGTGCTAACTAAACAGTTTTATTTAGAATTTTCTCGGTTACCCCCCCCCCCCCCCCCCACACACACACACACACCACCACCACCACCATAAATAACCGATTTCAAAACTCTCCAGAGTTCACCGAACGATTATTTGACACATTGAGAGAGAATTCCGATATTCGTATATTCGAAATCTTGTTTTCAGTCGTGTTTGTGAAAATAAATGAAATAATAAATAGAGGATATTCACGAAAATTTGATGAATACCGAAAATATCTCGTGAGTGGCTACAAAGAAATATGAGGATCTTCACGAGCGACGCAGTCGCGACTGAAGATCCTCATATTTCTTGTAGCCACGAACGAGATATTTTCGGTATTCATCAAATTTTCGTGAATTTTCTTTTTATTTAATGCTCTACGACTACAAACTCTCCAATTTGTGGCCTTTATTTGCCATTAAGGCGCAAAATTTATGTGCCGAACCGGCGTCCATACAAAAATTACAACAACCAAACTCCAACCATTGGAATGTGTGAATATCCGCACAAAAAGTAGTCCCGTCTTATTTCTCCCCTAACTTTACGATTTACCAAGGCTGGCGAATTGAAATAATCGCAATGTGTTTCGAAGAAATAGAACAATAACAAAAAACACCACTTTCTTATTTTCAATAACAAGACACGTCATTTTATTTTTTTTGAACTCAATGCACTGAAGACGTGTGAAGTTGAACTGAAGAAATTTGAAAGTGATTTCGGCTTTTCGCTGGAAGGTGAATGAGAAAGTCAAACTTTGAAACCGCTGATTTAATGAATTGATTTAGTCACTGTCACTATCAATTATTCGAATTCGTTTGTATTTGGGACTCTGGAATTCATTACTGATGTGCTGACTCGTTTAAAGTACATGTGATTCGTCATCCGAACCTACGATGAAATATCGATTTCTAAATATCATTTTGATATTTCGTTTTGCCGACCGACAGGGGAATATGACTTAATTTTTCAGCGTGAATTGATGCCTGAGCATTAAATAAATGAAAATGGTAAATGAAGACAAAGAGTCGATTCCCGACACAACAAAGAGGCTCGAGCTGCCACGGTTTCATTTTGAAGGCTAAATCCATGTGACACTAATCTTTTTAGGCAAACCTTCTTGGTGATGAAATTTGACGAATATTTATTTATTTATTTATTTATTTATTTATTTATTTATTTATTTATTTATTTATTTACTTATTTATTTATTTATTTATTTATTTATTGAGCTTTTACGACACTTTCAAGAGGCAGGGTCACATCAAATCGAGCAGATTTACGAGTGGAGGAAGCCGGAGTACCCAGAGAGAACCACTAATCAGCGGGGAGGATCAGTCAGACTCTTCAACTTACTATGCTAGAGGTAGCAGTGGTTGAAGACATGTGCACCATCGACGTGCTGTACACCTTAGTACACGGCGCCACAGTGCCCCCTAGAAGGCAATGGGGACAAAGTGCCTTCTCCAACCCAAGGACACAACGCGGTTGCCGCAAGTGGGATTCGAACCTATATGTCCTCTCGGTTTGCAACCGGCCTCCCCCGACCAATATCTAAACAACATAAGCATATTCAGCAGAAAAAATAAAGGCTGTGTGGTACAGAATACGAATAAATGCATCTCAACCAAATTGGTAGAAACGGGGTCCAGTGATTCCTGAAAGTATGAAACGGCATCTTGGTTGTAACTATATATGGAGATAAGTTATATAAAAACGATCTATATGGCTAAAGACACATTTGGTATCCAAGAACAGGACTAGGACATCAGACAAATTACATTTGCAACACCGTTCGTGTTTAAAGAAAGTATTCAATTTTTTCAAATCAAACAGTTTGACTATATTGTTCAATCATGAAGGTGTTTTGACCTTCATTTATCTGATGTCCTAGCCTTGTTCTTGGATATCTCCTGGATCTTTAGTCATAGACATAGCGTTTATATCACTTCTCTCCATAAACAGTTATCACCAAATTGCCGTTGTAGACTATCTTGTATCGCTGCTAGAACATGTTTCTATCAGTTTACCCCTGGGAACTCCGGGAAGTGAAGCAGTGCTTGTTTACTATAGTAAGCAAGTTCTGCTTTACTGGAAAATTAGGACCCGGTCACCAATGTCTGAGGTGGAAGTCGTCCAAAATCGGCAGCACAGGTGTAAACGATTGCCTAAAATTGACTTTACATCTTTGCTGTGGTCACAATTAGCCGCAGCTACAGAAAAGCGACCTTAAACAGCAATAAATAAATAAATGAATAAATAAATTATAACTTATTTTACTTTATTTCAGATTAGCACTTTGCCCAGAGTTGTACTTTTAAGAATTTTAAGATTACAACAGCTTACCCACAGACTGTCTAAGGCTGCTTCACACCCTTCAACAGCAAATCCACTCAACTAGCTACTACTAATAGAGTAGTAGTAGCACACAACCCCTTAACTGTGTTATTACCAAACTTAACCCGATATTCACCCAGTTACCCTCTCACCGCATAAATGTGCCCATTCTACCACATTCCCATTAGCTAAACCCAATAACTGAGCACCCCCACCCCAAGTCCCCACTTGAATTATTTCTATGTTTTACCAATCAACGCCTGTTCACACACCTAGACAACCCCATTACCACACAAGCATACGGTACACATCCACACCCTGCCTACACTGGTACCACAGCAATATACAGGTTTTACCCCCAGATATTCTGTTGATTTGTTAAGACCAGTCATGAAGTAGTAACCAACCCAATGCCTACAGAAATTACAACATGTACGCAACTCAACAGTACCGATAGAACGTCCATTAAACCCGCATTCTATATACTAACGGTATCCCAAACCCAAATGCAAACAGACACCATTGATATAAACAGTGATATCTCAGAAACTCCAACCTGGTCCTCCCCCACCTCACACAAAGACCACCGAAACCATCCCGACATCAACCACAGACCCGTTACACATTAAACAGTAACACTCATAATGAACTTAACCCTGTCACAACCCCGAAAACCAACCCCCATGCATACCCAGCTTAATCCAATACAACAGGCCGCCATCCGGGCTTGGCTTGAATCACTCAAGAAACCGAGATGACAAGCAAAAGATTTACCTCCCTTAGCCCATACAATGCATATTAGGCCAAGGGCCAGACATCGTCGTGTCAGAAATGGACGTGCAAACAATTCTATACACGGCACCATACTACTGATGTGAAACACTGTCTCGCCCGTGAACATCGGAAACGTTTTTCTATGTTAACCCATATTGCAAATAAAACCTAGTGCTATAAAACCAATTTATCAAACCATCAACTCACAGCAGCTCATGAGAAAATTGTTCTTGGTAAAGGGCTGAAATTTAAAAAGTCATCTCAAAGCCATCTCAATAATGACATTAAACTACTTTGTAACAGAATGCGACTAAAAGTCATACACTCTGACAAGGAACAGAAAATTCATTAACCCGTTCCATGACAAGCTACACATCACCAATAACATGCCATAATGGCAAAGCCGAAACCTATTTGACTAACACCCGATTAGAACTACTCAAGTTCCTTAACCCTAAATCATGTTATTATAACCCAGTTAAAAGCGACCACCCACCACCCCCCGCCCACCCCCGCTAACATTCTACCACTAACCAGAGTATTTCTATAAAACTCCGTTATCCACTTCATTGAAATATATGATACCTAACTACCATCAAAACACACCCACACGACAATATAGGGCTACCCAGCTCTCTTTCGTGATTTAACACAACTCTCTTTCGTGATTTAACACAAAACCTTCTATGGAAATAATAGATATAAATTTGTTCAACCGTGAATTCTTTCGACCCGTAGCCTGACTCCTCCCACAACCACTGAAAGCCCCACAATCTATTCATACGGTTAGGCAAATATTGGACACCACACCCACCATCCAGCCCAAACTGTGTTCATGTCCCTGTGATTATCTCAGGCCTAAGGGTGGTTATGCATGCCCTCACTATTATCATAACTACATTTATTCGTGTTAACCGACATACAACCTTCCGTGTTATGTATAATATATAGTACATCTGTCTTTCAGATATTAGACGAATTTCATCACCAAGAGGATGTGCCCAGATAAGATAAATATTATCTGCATATAACCTTAAATGTAATGTTCATCTGTAATCTGCAGCTTCATTTCCGTTTGTTTTGGACGAGCGCGTCGATTAACTTGTCCATTTTCTCCATTCTTTCCTTATGCATTTGTAGTAAGTCTCCTCGCAATGCCTCTATTGCATTTACTTGCACCTCTTGGCATTTTTCTATTTTTCCACAAAGCTCAGCCTGCCAAGTCGTTCTTCGCTTCTTCTTCGGTTGTATCTCTTATTAGAGGATTCGGCAACTTGCTTAGTGTTTTGTTGTACATCGTCATGTTCATTTGCCTCGGTGCTTTCCGCTGAGGCCTGGCTTGCTGATGCCTGACTTGCTGATGCCTGACTTGCTGGTGCCTGACTTTCCACCGATGACACGACTCTCATGGGTCGAACACTTGACTTGGCCCCATAAATTTCACCCAGTTCATCATAAAATGGGCAGCTCTTTGGACTAACACCAGTTCTCTTGTTATAATCTTCAGTTCTTCTATAAGCAGCCGTCAGGCTTTTCCATTTATTTTCACACTGCACTGGACTGATGTCTTTCTGTGGCATCTGATTTGCTATCAGTCTCCAGGCGTTTTTTTTCTAATTTTTCCGTTTGTGAATAAATCTCGGTTCACACTATACAGTTCTATTAAAGCTCTTGCCAGTTCAGGGGACCAAACCATCGGGGTCTCCTTTGTTGAGAAACTTTCTGGAGTGTACACGCGCGATGAGCTTGCACTATCACCCTCCACGGGCAAAGGTGATTCGCGCTGTGTTTCTGCTGACCCAGCTGAAGTAGAAGCGTGTGTGGTGGGTTGAAGATTCTGGCTACCACTTGTCGATGGAAGTCCGCACTGTGCGTGGAACTTGTATCTTCACAAATAATGTTATCAAAATCACAATGGTCGATTAAAACATTTAGAATCCAAGGATCCATTTCAGCCTGTGCCTCTTCACCTAGTTTATTCAACGTCCGTTTAACTTCCGAGTAAAGCTCACCAAATCCTGGGTGTATATGGATTGTTTCCGACACGCCAGTGGCTCTAAGATTCTCGCATTGTCTTTGGTTCAATGCCAAATAGCCATTTAACAGATCCGCATTAAAGTGTCAGAAAAAGTTTGGAGACATATATTCTTTCAATGGGCCCAGTGGTCCTTTTTCGGAATGCTGCTGGTCTTGCGTAAGAAGATAAAAGCACTGTCTGATACATGGAATTAGCAAAAGGCAAAGTTGGAAAGGCCGAAGAAATTAGATTTTTTCACATGTGGTAATAAAATAATACATAGTACTTTATTTTTGCGCGCAAAGAATTAAACGACTACGAAATTATGTTATGACTTGTTAGTTACGAGACATTTAACAAGGGGAATGCCCAAAATTCTGCGACTATCAGATCACGAACCAAAACAAAATGGGTATAGACCTATTGATAGTCACTACTAACTATATATATGTATTCACTAAGAGGATACCATACGGCTTTAGCGAATGAACCTTCATAGGCATATATACACGCCATGCATTTAAAATCATTCATTATACGTATTTTACATTATAATTGCAGACGGACGAACAAACGAACTACAAGGTATACTCCTCAGCCTGCTCATATTTCGGTCGCCGTCCCCAAATTTCTTTTAATGTTTTTTGTTACTCAAAACTGCTTTTTCTTTATTGTTATTATCATGCAATATAGAATTGCGAAAATAAAAAAGTCCCTGAGCCTGCTTGAGGTAATGTTATCTTGTTCCATTCATTTATTTACCTTTCTTTTTGTTTTACTTGGTGATATTGACCAAAATCTGACCACTGTCGCTGAGTAAAACTCTGTTTCTGACCTGCAATTTATCGAATTCGCATGTATACAGTGACGTATATTGGGATTTTGTTTTCGCTGGTGGGACACGGCCATAAAGACTTCCACCAAAACGTAGGAACGCAAAGCCCAATTAGACGAAAAAATCTACTAAAGTTTTGAGAAAAACATCCACATGATTAGCTTGCATATGTAATGTCCTTGAATTCACTGCCGTTGTGAGTCGGTGGTCATTTTTCGCCCCCAAAAGCGTGAATATAGGCCTACTTTTATTCATGAGAAGAAATGAATCAGAGAGAATCTGATTTTCCAACATAAATTAATTACGCCCCCACCACAACCCCCCCCCCCCCCCGATCCCTCCAATCCGATTGCATAATTATGTACGCTACACGTTTTTCTTTTATTCGTTTAATTAGGCCTGGTCACCTGAGGCTACTTGTTTCATGGCAGGCGATTATTATAAGTCATATATGCAAATCATTACACTGTGCGACACTGGAACAACTGAGTCAACTAGGCCTATTATATGCCCATTAAAGCAATACCCAGGTGTTAAAGTATCATATATTGTAATCGAAGAGACATAGTAATCGAACAGTTAATACACCAACTTTGATGGAAAGTAAATGTGAATGGAACTCCCTTGCAGTAACTGATACATTTGTCAATTTTAATTGGGAATGTCATTGAAACTGTGTTTCTAATGTATACTGGAGACAGCCTAAAGCCCTGTGTACATGCCCACATAAGACTGTAATACCAGGTAATACAAATCTTTTTACGCAAAACTTCTATGTGGTGAAATTCGAGTAACATATCTGAATAGCATGCCCATATTATACACGAATAAATGTATATCAGCAACAGCTGTGGACACTTCCACTATATGCCAAAAATGAACATGAGAATCCCCATAGTGTCTGGTACCCCAAGTGGCATCTCTGCGGTCCAAAAACTCAAGCACTGCCTTTATAAGTACCGGAGTGGCAGTGTATGACTGTTATGTTAATATTTTCCATTACGTTGTGAATTAGCCAACGTTGTGCCAGCATTGTGAGTTGACATGGTAGAAATGCCGGCAGGCGACGTTTTATTGGGCACGACGTAATCATGTTAGTTATGAGCGGTCAAGGGTGGTCGCTTCAGAGAGAAAAAAATGAATTCCAGGGTAAAACAAGAAGAATGTTACTAAGGTAACACATGCCCCCCCCCCCTGTGACCTTCACCTTGCAGATGCGGCGGAAATTATTATACGCGACGCACCTCCCGACTGTCCTTAACATTTGTAAAAAGTTTAACAATTGTACTATGATTCGTTTCTGAGTTATGGCTGTGACACGAATATTGACCGATTTTTAGTGTGACCTTGAAATGTGACCTTGACCTTGAAGCTACGAACCCGGCTATGGTGTATGACACATCCTCCCATGGCTCTTTATAATTGTGTGAAGTTTGATGCCTGTGGCCCTAACCGTGTTCAGTGTGACCTTGAAACGTGACCTTGACCTTGACCTTACGGACCTGGCTGTGGTGTGTGACACATCCACCTGTTGTCCTTTATAATTGAGTGATGTTAGATGATTGTAGCCCTAATAGTCTTGTTATGCTTCAGACACAATTTGTGACCCTGAACATATGAGAAGGTAAAAAATTGTGACCTCCACCTTGCAGATGCGGCGGAAACTAATATACGCGACACGCCTTCTGACTGTCCTTAACATTTATAAAAAGTTTAACAATTGTACTATGATGATTCGTTTCTGAGTTATGGCTGATACACGAAAATATTGGCCGATTTTTAGTGTGACCTTGAAATGTGACCTTGACCTTGAAGGTACGAACCCGGCTATGATGTGTGACACATCCTCCCATTGTCCTTTATAATTGTGTGAAGTTTGATGACTGTGATCCTAACCGTTTTCGAGTTATTGGCTCGGACACACACACACACACACACTGTCGGACACAGGAACGGACGGACACGCGCACACTTCAATCACTATATGCCACCCGACCTAAGTCGGGGGCATAAAAAACACCTTTTTCTCGGATCTGAGCGGATATTTTGAAGTTTTTCATGGAGACTTCACAATTTGAGTGTTGGTGATTGCGGGTGTGGAGGATAAATTAAATTTGTGTCTTCGCGTTTTCTACTGCCCAATCTGCCTCCATAGACCTCACATTTTTGTTGAACAAGTGTTCAAGTGGTTTGCTTAACAATCAATATTAAAATTAACAAAAGCTATTAGATAAAAGTAAGATCAAAGAGAAAATTGCTGAGAACAACTACTTTGATGATGTTTTGATTAGGATGAACCTGAACTGAAGACGCTCTACCTTTCCACCGCCCAAGATATTAGGACAAGCAATCTATAGCCTAACCCCCTTTACCTACCACCCTCCCTCCCCTACGATTTTTATGCCACGTTTGGACATATTTCGAGGACCTGCGACCAACTTTAAGGAAAACTTGGGGAACGTGCCCCCCCCCCCCCCCCCCCCCCCCCCACCCGTGACCATGCCACTTCGTACATCTTGTCTTAGAACATAACAATGAAATGCAACGTCCAGATCACATAATTGTAAAGAACGGTCTGATACAATGTTTTAACTTTTACGTCTGTTTAAGTACCAATTTTATACAATGTTGCTCTAACGTTAACAGTGTTACAATGTTACATCAAAATGTTCAAACAAAATGGTGTTCGTTCTAGTTAAGTTAATTGTAACGACGTTGTTATACAACACAGCCATTTGCTCACCTTACATTTTGACAAAACTGGGAAATTACGTCTTCAAAACTTTGTAATGTGACACAGCCTTCCCACAATACAAAGTTGCGGTTACGTTCTGTGCCAGCCTGAGCTTACTTAAATTTTATGGACATTTTTGTAATTGATTGTAATACAATTGTCACTGTTGATGTTGAAAACTTAACTGGCGAGTTATTTTTGGTTATAAAAAATTTGTTGATGTGTCTTTTCCTTGTTACAATTTATGGGAGAGTGCCTACAGACACCCCCATGAATTGTGAGAAGGCAAATTTCAACAAAGTAATTTCATTTTGTAGAGAATGTGAAGCACATCCAAACAATACTGCCGCACTTGTACTTCAGAACAATGGCGTAGCCACGGTGGGGGGGGGGGGGAGGCACGCCCTCCCCCCCATCTAGCTGTGCCACCCCAATGTTTTCCGCCAATAGTTGTTTCAAGTTTTGCTACCATGAAAAAGAAGACAATTTTCACCCCAAAACCCACCAGAATGCACCATTTGAGACTTAGATTTTGACCCCCCCCCCCTTTCGGCATCTGATCGCTATGCCACCCCCCCCCCTAGTTATCGCCCCCCCCCCCCCGAGAATTTTTTCCTGGATACGCGCATGCTTCAAAATAATTCAGCACGAATATGGCTCCCACTCCAGCATCCAATTTGTGTGCGGGTCAACGGGCCTATTATTTAATTGACTCCATAGTTCTTTCTCTTTATTTTCATCAATTATTTGTGAGTATGCAATGTTTTTTCATTTTGTTGAATTCCATGTACCTGACATATTTGTTATCTCGAATGCTCACACGTTTTTGCAGACTACAACTAACAGGGAAATATTTTCCACTATTTGTTGATAACTGCGCATGTCAGGAATAAAAGGTAAACCATCTAAACCTGCTCGCGAGGTGATTTACTCAGAATGATTCGGAATGATATTCCAGAATGACGGTTTGCAAAGAAAACAACCAGATTGATAATCCGAGTTGTCTGCGCATGCCCGGAATAAACCATGTATTCTGGAATGGACTACGGAAACATGAGCAATATCTTGGAATCAATGCGAGAAATATTTTTCACTCGAGATGAATAAAATATTTGATGTTATTATCATTGTGAATAAAGACTCAACACAGCTGAAGTTTCATGATCATGCTGCGTAGGTTCAATAATTGTGTTGATATCTTAACCCCTTGAACGCGTAAGCCCGATTGTTTGACCCAAAGCATAATTTCGTACCATTTTAGTTTTGTTATTATGGGAGGTCTATACACGGAGCACTGATGATAAAATAAGAACTGCAGTCTGCAGCCAGACTGACTGCAGTTATTGTTTTACCCCCCCCCCCCCCCCCATGTATATAGATACTGGACTGATCCATCTCACTTTAACCCTTTACCCAACGCAACGGCCAAAACCGGCCAGCGCTATTCTCAAAAATCGTCAATTAATTCTCATTATTTTTTTCATTTTTTGTCTCAAAAACATAGGTTATGACCCCCTCATTGGAACGAGCTCGTTGAGCTCGTTCCAATGAGGGGTCATAACCTATGTTTTTGAGAAAAAAAATGAAAAAAATTAGTTATTCGAGAATGTTTTTTGCATGTGTCGTCTGCTTTTCATGTTAGGTAAAGGGTTAAGTGTACACGAAGGAGATGGTTTCAGTGGGTTAATGATTACATTAGAGAACTAAATACATAGTGATTAGAATATCTATAACCGGAGAACAAAAATTATTGTAAATCTTTGCGAGTGTAGAGACATCACGTCGGGTCAATGTTCGTCTGCGCGCAAAGTCCACGAAAGATATTTAACTATTAACCCGCTGAGTATTTTCAAGATATTGTTTCATCAAATTTAGTGATAGCTGCTGTAAAGCAGTCATGACTAGAGTTGATGAAAACTTATTCTAAATATAACAAGAAATCATTGGTGAAAAAATCTATTCAATTTACAGGGGAAAATATGTTTAAATGTGCCCAAATTATGAGTGACAAGAGAAATCCTGTGCTGGATATACTGATATATTTATTTATTTATTGGTGTTTTAAGGTTACATATTTCAGCACAATGGTTTATCCTGACCACGACAATTTTACGGGTGGAGGAAGCCGGAGTACCCGGATAGAACCACCGAGCAACGGCGAGCAGGTGTCATATCCCAAACATACTAACTCCAAAGAAGCAGGGTTAGCATTGGTTGAAAACGAGTGCACCATCGACATAACGCAACCGTGTCGCCACGTGGGCAATTTGGTGTGAAGTGTCTTGCCCAACGACACAACGCGGTCGCCTATTAGCCTGATGACTTGAGAACTGGGATTTATTCATTAAATCTCAGAAGAAATGTGCTCTGCTGTATCAGTTAAAGGGTTAACGATCTATGATAACTTACCGAAAAGAATGCTTGTTATATGCATCCCTTCAACACATGCACCATTTATAAAGCGAATTATCACGAAAGAGATGAAGTCGGGAGCCCATGCTAAACCTACACCGCTAGCAAGATTCAACACAATAGTAAAATAGAGAGACTTTTTTCTTCCAAACCTAGAATTTTCTTTTTTTCAGTTGAAAGGAACTGTCATTTGTCGAATCCACTGTAATAACACAAATGAACAAACATTAATTCCACCCCTGATTTATCTCGTCATGAATATAAATATTCAATAACGTATTAGACGGGTGAGAGAGAGAGAGAGAGAGAGAGAGAGAGAGAGAGAGAGAGAGAGAGAGAGAGAGAGAGAGAGAGAGCAAAATTAAACTGTTGGTAACCAATTCGAAAGAGTTTTCTTGAGCACACAATAACATTACATATATACATAACATTCCAAATATATCTTGTCATGAAAATCGACTTTAGATGAAGTTATCTCACTTGAAAGACACTTGAGACTGGTGAGTAGGGCCCAAATAAGAAGCAAGTAATTGTTGAAAAACACCAATAACATAGGTAGGAAATAATGTCATGTTTTCTTTTGTAACTTTTAATAAACAAAGTCAACAGACAGCCTCGGAGCTGTCTGTTGTTTAGTAACTTTCCTGTAAAGATCTTCCAATGACGAAAATTGTCAGCCACGAGAAAGATTATTTGACTGACGAGGGGGTTTCAGCTAAGGAGAAAGCCAGTAGGAAATAAAGGCATATTTCCTTTTGTAACTTTTAATAAATGAAAGTAGGTTATAATTGCGGATTCGAGCCTCTCAAAATCGGGATTTTAAGTCAGGTGATTTTTCGTGATTCTCGCGCTTATTTCCTCGATAAATCGTCTATGTCCGAGCCCACTTCAGATTTTTCGCTAAATGGGTTCGTATACCACGAGACGACACTAGTTAGAAATCGGACGGGAAATCGAATCTCGAGAGAGGATCTACGAGGATCTGTCACCTCTTCTTCTCGATCGAATCTCTTAAATGGGCGATATAATAATCTTTGAAAATCTCTAGAATCGTCTGGTTCGGGCCCAGTCAAGAATTCATCGAATTCCCCCACAGGATGCTGGTGGAGATATGCGAAATCCGAGATGACAGATATTTACAAACATCGACTTTGGGGTCATAGAACAGATTCTTTTACTCTTTATTTTACACGAACCAGTAGAAATGAAGAATTCGTTTTCTTCCCTCATTCTGGTGAATAACTAACGCGTGTGTGTTTTGGCTAATATCTGATTCGTATGCAAGGTTTAAACAAAATCATGTATCGTCGAGTGGTGATTGGACTCCCCATGCTCATCCTTCTATGACTAGAGCTACCAACAACTGTCTCCCCAGTAATGTGCCGAACCGGTGCATCGGGTCTTTGCACTCACGGTTACCCACGTGTGTTGAGTTCAGTGTTATTAAGTTAAATGTGAATGATCTGCCATGCATATGCTCCCAAGTCTACATTCTCTTGATCTCTAGACAGCCATCACTGAGTATGTATTGACGCGATGGCTGGCTTGGCGCCAGGCTGCTTATCATCTTTCTGACCGACCAGAGGCGATATATGAGTCCATCTACTATTTTATACCACCTTACTGAGGAAAATTAAAATGACTCAGGGAGATGATTCACATAAGCTCCAAGCCTCCTGTCAAATCCCTCCTTCAGTTAACAATTTGTTTAATGTTAAATATATGTTATATAAATGCAGTGCCTTGTGCTGTTACTTTTTTGTTGTCGTTCAGTTTTGTAACATACAGCATTTTCTTTGAATAAATTTTGTTTAAACTAATATCTGATTGCAAATTTGTTTTGCCAGGCGCGAGAGCTGTTGTGAGCGTTCTCTCGACTGAATTATTTATTTATTTATTTATTTATTGGTGTTTAAGATAACATATTTATGTACAATGGCTAATCATGAACGTGACAGTTTTACGAGTGGAGGAAGCCGGTCTACCCGTAGAGAACGACCGAGCAACGACGAGCAGCTGCCAACTCCCCAACATCGTAACTCCGCACTGCAGCACAGGCAGGGTTAGATTGGTTGAAGACATGCGCACCATCGACGTGCAGTACGCCTTAGTACACGGCCTCATCGTGGCCCCATGTGGACAATCAGGGTTAAGTGCCTTGCCCAAGGACACAACGCGGGAGTCCGAATCGATCGCTCAGACGGTCACCCATCCTCGACTGAATTACTACCGAAAGAGACATATATTAGTTTAAACAATATTTATTGGAACATATTACATTTGCTATATACAGAATGGAATACTTGTACAAAACTTAGTATTATACAATATTACACAGAATAAGAATAGAGAAGATACATTTTAAAGGAGGGATTCGACAGAAAGCTTAGAACTTATTTGGGTCGTCTCCCTAACTCTTGGATAAACTGACACAAGAAGATAGTTAAGATAAATAGCTAGACTCAACTTGGAGGCAGATGAAATTTAGTAAGCAGCCCGCCTATCTAGATCGAATCCCCACTATCCCTCACTGGACCAAGGCACCGCGTCCACAACGCAAGCAGTCACCAGACACGAGGGCATGATGACTCATGGTAAGACGGTCGATGACATTTCCCCGACAGATTTGAGACAATAGGTTTTAACACTCACACACAAGTAATCACTAACGCAGAAGCGCACAATCCACATTGACTGGGAGAAGGGGCAGATGTCGGGGCAGGTATGGGGCTAAGGTTGGCTCTATCCGGGTATGAAAGCAGTTCAATGAGAGTCGAACCCCCATAGCTGACGATGCGTGAGATTGTTTAAACTTGCCATGTAGAAGAAGAGAGAAGAAATAAAGGAAATGATAAAAAGATATAGAAAAAATAAAAAATAAAGTCAGCAGGAACACAAAATGCAATATCCTAGAAATCAATACAAAAACACTGGCAGTTCACTGCTTGAGTGGTGTACACCTGCTGAAAGGAATGACATGTGGGGCCTTAGTTGAACGGGACCTCTGGCAGAAACATGACATGGTAATGCAAGAATCTATTGCAAACTGGGTAAATGTGATTCTTATATTTAGGTAAATGACAGGAGTGTTGCAATCACCGAAATCTCCTACTCAGTAGAATGAAATGCTGTACGACCTCGAAAATAAGATGATTTCCATCGTTCTTAAAATATTCAGAACCAAAAAGAAGTATGGATACGTATATTCTAAATGGAAGTATATCGATCGTAACACGACGAGCGTCTGTATAAATATGACAGTGCAGCAGAAAATGTTCAGGCGTCTCTTGTTCATTACACAATGGAGTCAGTGAAAGATGATTATTATATAAGAGTGCATTCAAGTTACTACAATGTAAACACATCCTGCAGTGATAAATTTGTGCTGCACGAGATTCGCTAATACCATAAAACGAAGGCGGCCGTTGGATACCTTCATTCAAGAAGGCCTTGAAGTTATCAATGAAGAATTCTCGCGGACTGACACAGGCAAATTATTCCACTGGTCAGACATATATTAGTCGATCGGACGGTGCGCGCTTGGTGTCTCGGGGCCGTTATGAAGTGTATGGTTGAGAACAATAGTCTTCGCCTAGCGAACTGAGATCTAACACCGTACATGTCCGACACGGTTCGTAATAGGCAAAAGGTAGACTTAAAGTTGGCAACGACTTTAAAGGCGCATTCTATTACGCTTCATCAGCGGCAAAAACAACAAAATTAAACAAAATCACTCTTCTGACTAATATAAAAGTTGTACATCAAAAGGGCAACAAATTAGGCTAGTCCATTCAGTTGATGTCTGGAAAAAGATATGCTGTGAAACGCACTCCCTGTCTATGCAGTATTTCTTCTTTAGTATTACATTAGATATTAGATTTAGATATTAGATATATCAGGCGAATGACGCTGTATCCATTTGCAAAAACTCTGAATTTGTTTCATTGTGTTTTACCCGTCGCGTTCAGAGCCATGTAGGTTGTCATGTCCAGCTCTCCCGAATGTCGTGGCGATAGTGGGATCTCTGTCTCAGTATGTTCACGAATCTCGCTTGCCGAAGTTATTGCTCTATCATCCGCACAGAACATATCCACATTGCGTTCAGAGTCCTGTTGGTCGTCATGTTCCACTCTCCCAAAATGTCGCGGTGATGCTAGTCGGATCTCTGTGACAGTACGTTCACGAATCTCTCTTGCCGAAAGTTATTGCTCTATCACCCACCCAAAACGTATCCACGTCGCGTTGAGAGTCCTGTTGGTCGTCATGTTCCGCTCTCCCAAAAAGTAGTGGTGGTAGTCGGATCTCTGTCTCAGTATGTTCACGAATCTCTTGCCTGAAAAGTTCTATTTCTCATCCACCCAGAAACGCATATCCGCATATTGGTTGCCATGTTCCGCTCTCCCGAAATGTCGTGGTGGTAGTAGTAGTCTCATATCTGCTCTGTCTCAGAATGTTCACGAATCTCTTGCACGAAAATTATCTCTATATTATCCGCCCAGAAACATATATCCATCGTGCGCAGAGGCAATCCTGTTGGTCGTCATATTCCAACCTCCTGAAATGTCGTGGAGGTTCTGGTAATCGAATCTTTGTTCTGCCACAGTTCATGCACGAATCTCTTGCCGAAAAAATACCTCTCTATCATCCGCCCAGAAACATATATCTATTGCGTTCAGAGTCCGTCCTGTTGGTTGTCATATTCCGCTCTCCCGAAATGTGGTGGTGGTGGTAGTAGTCGGATCTCTGCTCTGTCTCTGTACGTTCCCAAATCTCCTGCCCGAAAAGTATCTCTCGTTCTGTCTGTTGTTTTCGTTTATTAAAAGTAACAAAAATAAAAGACAATTATGCATTCCGAATATGAATATATGTAAAACGAGCCAAAAGACCCCACATATTTTACACATTATCAGAAACGTGTAATGTAGGTTCATTTCCGACACGAGGATGTTCATGGTCACAAATTCATGGTTCAGAGAAAGTCTATTTCATTTCCCAAGCTGTTATAGGTTTTATTAGTCCCCTACGGGAACCGTAAGGGGACTATAGGATTGCACTCCGTCCATCTGTCCGTCTGTCTGTCCGTCTGTCTGTCCGTCTGTCTGTTTGTTTTTATGTTACCACCTCCACTCCAACATGCTTTAAGCTACACCTTTCATATTTGATACATTCTTTGTTTCAAAATCCAAGATGGCGGAATGGCGGCCATTTTTATTGTGTTTTTTTAAGCTTTCTTCTCTATTTTCATGTTACCACCCTTCCCTCCAACAAGCTACACTTTGCATATTTGGCACATGGATAGAGGGTTGGGAAGGGGGGGGGGGGGGTGATGCACGTTCAATATTTTTTTTTCAAAATTCAAGTTGGCGGCTTGGCGGCCATCTTTGTTGTGTTTTTTTTTTTAGCTTTTCTCTCTATTTTATGTTACCACCCCTCACTCCAACATGGTTCAAGCTACACATTTCATATTTGGCACATGGATAGAGGATTGTGATGGAATGATGCACGTTCAATATTTTTTTTCAAAATTCAAGATGGCGCCATGGCAGCCATTTTTGTGTTTTTCAAGCTTTTTTCTCTATTATATGTTACCACCCCTCCCTCCAACATGGTTCAAGCTACACCTTTCATATATGGTACATGAATAAAGGGTTGTGAGGGGATTATGCACGATCAATATTTTTTTTTCAAAATCTAAGATCTGTCTGTCTGTCTGTCTATTCGTCTGTCTGTCTGTCTGTTTTTATGTTACCACCTCTCCCTCCAACATGCTTTAAGCTACACCTTTCATATTTAGTACGTGTTTAAATGGTTCCGAAGGGATGATGCACACTTAATATTTTTTTTTCACAATCCAAGATGGCGGAATGGCGGCCATTTTTGCTGTGTTTTTTAAGCTTTTATTCTATATTTTTATGTTACCACCCCTACCTCCAACATGGTTCAAGCTACACTTCTCTCAATTCTCAATTTTTAGATTCCATTCACATTTGAAATCCTGTCTGATAACCTGAATTTTACCAAAACCACCCCCAGGTCTGACACTCCTGTTGACTGTTGTCATGAAACCCAAATTGTCCCCAAGCCGAACCGTCCCCAGGCCGAACCGTCCCCAATTATTTTACCAAAACAGTCCCCCCCCCCCCCCCCCCAGGTTTGATACTCCTGCTGACTGTGGTCATGTCTTATGCCACAAAAACACCATATGTCACAAAAGCGCCGTAGGGGACTAATACCACCTCGGTGATCAAACACTTGTTGATAATGTTTTCAAAACCGATTTCCCAGATTTCTTCAACAAAGTGTGATCATCACGTTACTGAATAAGTAATCTCCTTCAATCAAGGCGTGTCAGGGTTTGAGAAGAAACCGGACGTTAAATTGTGTACTGTACACGGATTTGACGACCTCCATCCACCACCACACTCGGGTCTAAATTCGAATTGTTAGAAATTTGAGGGTCCAATAATTATACAATTAGAAAATCACTCAACCTGCACGGACATGCAGTTATGCTTAATGGCCCGGATCGAAATGTTCCAATTGATACACGACTTTTAATAAAGAATTTCCCATTCCGACTCACATCCAGTTATTTATTATTTATATATGAATTAAGGTTAACAACACTTTAACAGCCAAGGCCACATGGTGTCGGAGACAGTTTTACGAGTAAGCCGGAGTACCCGGAGATAACCACAGTGCACCAACGAGCAGCTGCCAGCTCCCCAGCATCGTAATTCCGCACTACAGCACAGGCAGGGTTAAAGTGGTTGAAGACATGCGCACCATCGACGTGCAGTACCCTTAGTACACGGCATAATCGTACCCCATGTGGACAATCGGGGTTAAGGGCCTTGCCCAAGGACACAACGCGGGAATCCGAATCGATCGCTCAGACGGTCACCCATCCAAGCACTAAACGGACTCGACGTTACTTAACTTCGTTGATCTGACGAGAACCGGTCACCGCGCCCCAACATCCAGTTAAAACCCGAATAGATTTCTTACTTTAATATGGGCTTGTGCAGTTATAAAATTTTACTGAAAAAGAGTTAAAAGTTCAATCATGTATCAAAAGTTGAACACGAGGCCCCAAGGGACTGTAATCGCTCATCTGAAAAAAGTGTTCAAAGAAGGATTGGAGGTGGGCACATTCAGCATCCATGGCGAATCTCTACTTTGTAGTTCACAGAGGAGGTGGCGAACTTCTGCATTCCAATTACAACTGAATTCGCACCATAGTTTAATATTAGTTTTGCTGGATTTGTAAGATTTTGTACAAAGAATGCCCCACTCTAATTTCCCAGGATGGAATTGGGGAGTATGTGTTGAGGTGGTGTACGGTAGAGGGATTTTCATTTCACCCAATGGGCCACTCCATCCTCACACTAAGGGGTTAACGGGTGTGTGAGGATTGTTTTGCATAAACTCACTGAAATCGTTCCAAACTCATTTTGAAATATAGCCACGGAAGTCATTTGGACATACCTGAATCGGATTCCATAAGGGTGCTGTATACCAGATAGGAAAAGATTCTGACTGGCTGAAGTTGAAGAAGGAGATTGTAAAGACTTCTTCTCATATTGCACCAAGTTAAAATTCGTGTTTATACGGACCAGATATAAACCCCGGGTCTTGATTTCAACAAACTTGAATCTGATCCCAACCTAAGAATGTTTTGTATTAGCTGTCAGAATATTCTAAATGAGGGTTTTGGAGAAGGAGTTTTTTGAAATATTTGGAGAGGGGTGGGGACTAATAGAGTGAGTCCCCGTGTGAAGCAACCCCCATGAGCGTTGCAGCTTCATTTGAACAAACGTGAATCGGTACGTGACAACGAACACGCGTATAAAATTTAGTTCCATTTGGTCTAGTAATTTTTGAGAAGTCGTAAATGTAACGTTTACGTCACGAGATATGACAACCAGAAAATAATCAGTGAAATTCCCGTTGAGCTAAGCTGAGGTGATCTAGAATGATAATCACCTCGTGCCTTTTCAAATTTAAGCAAACATTGTGTCATTCTCCACCTGCAAAACACCAACTCACAAACAGGCCTGGGTTAGTCGGCGAAAGAAACCTGTATGTGATTCCTTTGTCAGAATGTTTATCTTATGTTGTAAACTCATAGCGCAGCCGATGCACGCGTATGGCTTGTTCTATTTTCGGCATAATGAAAAACCACACGGGCGCCAGACTTTCGGACATATGCAAAGAGATCAGTAAAACATCTTCTAAATTATATAAAACTCAAATATCTCACACGTTATTAGAAGCTGCCTTTAACAAAATACAAATTAGGTAACAATACTACAATTAATAAATAAACATAGTACAACTATTTATAAACCATTCCTGGACATATTAAAAATAGTGTAGTGGAACGCTCGAAACGTTAATCAGAAAAACTCGCAAATGTAATAATCGCCCATAATGTAATACCAACCCATAATGTAATACAAAAATGCCCGTAATGTAATACATACCCCTAATGTAATAAAAACGACCCATAATGCAATAAATGTAATAACGTGTAATAAATGTTAGGCACCCATAATGTAATAAAATTAAAAAGAATTTAGATACAAATTACGCTCATCCAGGCCCGTAATGTAATAAAACTCTAAGCTTGATTTTTGTTTTTTTTCTTTACTCCAGCAGTGCGTTCGGCTACTTATGACACATCATACGCCTCCGCCTATACTGCCAATGGCCCCTGGGGCTAACCGTTTGACCGTGTGGTGTGCCCTTGACCATCAATCTTGACCATCGACCCTGAGCCTATAAATCGGCTCCTGCTGGCCCGATTTTCATGACACTTGGTGTGTGGTTCAGGTGCCCAACAATTTCGCCACACCCGATGCCCGTCATGTGTGACCTTGATATTCACACCGTTGACCTTGAACCTGTATCTCGGCTCATGCTGGGCCGATTTTCGTGAAACTTGGTATGTGGGAGTAGTTCGAGGCGCTCAATATGTCTAGCTGGGTGTACCCGTTTCACTGGTTAGTTTAATGAAGAACCGTGTGTGATCACCCCCACCTCACCCCAAACCCAACTTCCACCCATCCCACCCCACTACGAGGCATCACCCCCATTAGTGTACCCGTTTCACTGGGTAGTTTAGTGAAGAACCATGTGTGATAATAATCTCCATCACACCACTCCCCACCCCAGTTAGGAGACTGGTTGCGGGTAGGGAATCGGTCACACCAGGTTTAATGGTCGTTGGTCTCAAGGTACCCCGGAATATCACTCACCACCTCACCGCAACACATTGCGCCCCACCCCGGGGATATCAAAAGTCACTCCTTTGGGGTGGGGGATTGTTCATTCCAAGTTTGGTGCTGTTGGGTGTAACGTTGTAAGAGTAATTAGAAAGCAATCCGGGGGGATAACCCCATCCACACCCCATAGGAGGCGACCCCTGGGGACCAGAATCCCCTTAGAACATTCGCTGAGGATAGGTGATTGTTCATACAAAGTTTCATGTTGCTCGGTGTAACGATGCAGTAGTAGTGAGCGACCAGACACACTTCACTAAACTACCGAATGAACGGTTCTACACTAAACTAGCGAGTGAAACGGGTACTCTAATGGGGTGATGTTTGCGGGGTGCGGTTGGGTGGGCTTGGGGTGGGGTGATCACACACGGTTTTTCACTAAACTACCCAATGACCCTTATGAAAAAGTACCATGATACTACCATGGTATACCATGGAACTACCACGGTAATACCATGGTGCAGCCTGGTACTAACACGGTACAGACTGGTACTATCATGGTACAATTCATAAGTACAATAGTATCACCATGGTACTACCATGGTACAAAATGGAGGTACAACCACACAATGTTCACATATCAGAGTGCATTCCATGGTAGTAACATGGTACAGGTACCATGGTAAACGATGTGGGGTACCATGGTACTTGTACCATGGTAAAAGTACCCTGGTATTATAAGTACCGTGGTATTGGTATCATGGTAGTACCATGGTACAGGTACCATGGTAAAAGATGGGAGTACAAGTACCCTGGTATAAGTACCGCGGTATTACTATCATGGCAGAAGATGGTACAAGTATCCTGGTATAAGTAACATAGTACTTGTATCATGGTAGTACCATGATACATGTACCATGGTAGTAACATGGTACTCAGTGGTTAGAGTAATGTGTTCGCGACCACGTCGTCTCAGGTTCGATGCCCATGCGGGGATCGAAACTGCGACAGCAAGATCTCGAGTGCACCGAGTTGTGTCCTTGAGCAAGACACTTCATCCCCTCTGGTGGGAGCCGGAGTTCCCGGGCAGAACCAACGAGAAGCGGCAAGTCACTTCAAATTGTCCATTGTGACAATCCCACAGAAGCATGGTAAGCACTGGTTGAAATCATGTGTACCTTCAGCTTTTGTCACATATTAGAACA
Source organism: Pictodentalium vernedei (assembly GCA_031216915.1). Classification (NCBI taxonomy): domain Eukaryota; kingdom Metazoa; phylum Mollusca; class Scaphopoda; order Dentaliida; family Dentaliidae; genus Pictodentalium; species Pictodentalium vernedei. The sequence goes on along the minus strand of CM062296.1, from coordinate 734,876,750 downwards.
CGGCGCCACCATTCCTCCAGGCGAGCAGTGGAAATGAAAAGCTTTGTTCAGGACACATTTGACCGGCTATTGATGTCGGGACTATAGCATCTCGGAAACGACGTCCAAATAACTTAAATAACCGGCCCCCCGGTGGTACACCCCTTATAAAAATGTACCATGGTTTTACCATGGTATAATGTACCACGGTATTTTGACCCCAGGTACAACCATGGTACCTGTACCATGGTAGTACCATAGTATTACTATGGTAATACCAGAGTAGTACCAAGACCAAAATAACGTGGTACTTTTTACCATACTTGTACCATGGTGTTACCTGGAACAGACTACCATGGTAAAATCCGTGGTGCCATACATATGTGCCATGGTACTACCATGATACCAGTACCACGGTACTTATACCATGATACTTGTACCATGGTACAGGTACCATGGTACCCCACACCGTTTACCATGGTACCTGTACCATGTTACTAAATGATGAGGAGTACCATGATACAAGTACCCTGGTATAAGTAACATGGTACTGGTACCATGTTACTTATGCCAGGGTACTTGTATCATGGTACTCCTCATCATTTACCATGGTACATGTACCATGCTACTACCATGGTACCTGTTCCATGGCACTACCATGATACCAGTACCATGTTACTTATACCAAGATACTTGTAGCATCTTTTATAATGTAGTAGTTATTAAGTGTCATCCAGGGATCGGGCTCATTGGTTTCCAGGTGCGGTGCGTTCGACATAAGCTTATAGTAGTACAGTACAGGGAAATCAATAATTTGTTCAGGTAGTGAAAATTGGAGAGACAGATTATAGATCGTACGCTTAATTTGGAGCAAAGTAGCCTAATCCAAATCCCATTGAGCTATATGATACCCCCTATCCCAATACCAGTACACTCACCATATCGCCTCCCGATATTCCTCTGCGCCGCTTGACTCAACGTCTTGCTTCTGTTCTATCTTTTCCTTGTATCCCACACTACCCCCCCCCCCCCTCCACTATCCGGTCATTGTGCACCCTTTCCCCACCGCACCCCACTCCACCCTATGCCCCAGCAACTTTGGTCAGAGTTACTTGCATTTATTAACAGCAGGAACCTGCTACCCACATTGCTTTTGTGCAAGTGAACAGCCGGTCGAATATGATGATTGCAGTTATAAATGACCATCCTGGAATCGAAATTATTGAATGTCTGGTAAGGTAGACCTATATGGTTGTGGCAGGGCAGTAGAGGCTATCGAGGAAGTCGTTTGTGTGGGTGGTACAAATAGAAGAGGGATAATGCCTGTCACTCAGAGCAAAGTATACCCGCCCCAGGTCGCGGAATACATTCCATCGTAATCGAAACACACCCATACATGTTTGCTGTGTACTGCATATGGGCCATTGGCAGCATTGACGGAGGTGTAGGATGTGTCATAAGTTGCCGAATGCACTGCTGGAGTAAAGAGAAAAAACAAAAATCACGCTTAGAATTTTATTACATTACGGGCCTTGATGAGTGTAATTTGTATCTAATTTTTTGTGAATTTTATTACATTATGAGCGCCTAACATTTATTACATGTTATTACATTTATTACATTATGGGTCGTTTTTTGTTACATTATGGGTACGTATTACATTATGGACATTTTTTGTATTACATCATGGGTAGGTATTACATTATGGGCATTTATTACATTATGGGTCGTAACAATCGTCCCGTCCAAAAAGGTGGCGGTGTTGCTCTGCTAATAAGACAGGAAATTAAATACAAAACAATAACCTGCGACCACCTCAATGCTGAAGAGATCGCAGCTGAAATTGAACTTGACAACAAACACGTGGCCGTCATCTCATATTATAACAAACCAGAAGCAACAATAGACAATAAAGTATTCGAAATGTTTACCAAAAAATACAAGAACTGTATATTTTTGGATGTCTTCAGTTCCAAACACAAGGTATTTGGTTGTCACAAGACTGAGCCCAATGGTAATGCACTCTTCAACATCATTGAAGAACTTCATCTATTCGTGGCAAATAACGATCATGACGTAACACATGTAAGCAACAACTCACTCCATCAATCTGATGATCACCTACCGGTTCACACCACTTTGAAATGTACTGCAGGTCCCACAAGGTATCCTCCCATGTCCAGTAGGAGCCTATCAAAAATCGACTTGAACCTCTTAAGACACATTATTGAAATTAATATCATTGCAAATGTCCCCTTAAATGTTCATGAACCAGAAAAAGCCTGCGCCCACCTCAACGAGGTCATCAACAATACTCGAGATGAAATCCGTCCCAAGCAAACGATAAAGCCGCTGATAAACAGAATAACTCAAACAACACTTGAATCAGAGAATGATCAAGTTAAAAAAGTAGAACTTGTTACCGCATATAATTACCTTCGCGGAGAAGTAAAAAATGCCATAGTTACCGTGGGAAAAGGCGACAGAAAAAACCTCAATGGGTTGAGAGAACCTAAGAAGTTCTGGGATATTCTACTGGCCAGAAGAGCCAGAATGCCAATAATAATGCACTAAAAAATAGCGACGGAAGAACTAAGGCTCTGGACTACAAAGCAAAAGTCAACACTTTTACCGAACTTCTAAAGAAAGCTCGTCGTCCACAAGAAGGGAACAGATTTGACAACGATTTCAAAGTTAAGTAAATACATTTATCCAAGACAACAACTCAATTTTTAACGAACCCAACTTCGACCAAAGGCCTGACAATCGGGACGTTCATGAATTAACCGACGAACCAATAAGCACAGAAGAGGTCGTGGATATAATACGAAAATGTAAGTAATCTAAGTCTCCCGGAAAAGACGAAGTCTACAAAATACTGAAACAGTGTCCTAACATCTTCTACTATAGACTTACCCAACTCCTAAACTGCTGTCTTTCCTGTGGGTATTTCCCAAAATACTGGAAAGTAGCCACGAGAGTCATGATCCCTTAACCCAACAAAGACCTTGCCTACCCTTCTAACTACCGTCGAATTAGCTTGCTTAGCTGTGTTGGTGGAATATTCGAGCGAATCCTCACCATGAAACTTCGCATCTATCTGCAATCAATCAATTTTTTTACAAATGGCAAAGCGCGTACAGGAGTCAGAAATAGGGAATCGAACACTCATATAGACTGGTCGATTATACGAAAACAGCGTTTAGTCAAAAAGAAATAGGAACAGCGGTTTTCAAGCTTTACAAATCATTTATACGCCGGTACTAGAATATGGTGCTATAATAACAAGTATCCCGAGCAAAACCAACATTAATAAGCCACAGAGGGTTCATAATCATGCCTTGCGCGTACAGTGGCGCCATGCCAACGGTGCAAGGTCCCCCCACCCAAATATTTTCGGTGAAGCCTAGGAAGTGCCATTTCCGGCAATCTGGGAGGCATTTTTGCCAAAATGCTGGGACACGCTACGCGCCAATCGATGGTGGCGCTCCTCTTAGATAGTGTTACCGATCCCTCCACCCCCCCCCCCCCGATTTTTCCCCAGCATGACGCCCCTGTGCGCGTGGCACTATGCAAACCCATTTGGACACCAATAAAGGAACTTCATGAGCTTGCAAAAACAGAAACTATCGAAACACGATTAAAAGACCTACAAAACAAAACAATCAGCATACTCCAGTATAGTGAACTAATTGTTAAGCTGAACGAACACCGAACTCTTAATAGAAAAACATAAGTTTAAGAAAATTAAAATTGTTCAATAGAATTAGATTGCGTGCAGTCAGTGAGGATTGCCTCGCTACTCATTGAGAACTTTAGGATTGACTCTGTGAGGACTGCCTCGCAACTCTACAGATGCGCGATTGAAACGCGATTAAAAGACCTACATAACAATTAAACAAAACCCTCATCAGACTTCAAGATAGTGAATTAATGGTACAGCTGATCGAACACCGAACCCTTAACAGAAAAACAAAATAAGCCACAGAAAATTAGGATTATTCATTAGGCTTTTCCCTCTGGAAAAGACTATTGTTTTTCTACGGATTATTATTTTTTTTTTTTCTTTTTTTTTTTTTTTTTTTTTAGGCTTTTCCCTCTGGAAAAGACTATTGTTTTTCTACGGATTATTATTATTTTTTTTTTTTTTTAGGCTTTTCCCTCTGGAAAAGACTATTGTTTTTTCTACGGATTATTATTTTTTTTTTTTTTTTTTTTTTTTTTTTTTGGGGTTTTTTTTTTTGGGGTTTTTTTTTTTTTTTTTTCCACACATTTTGTCCGTACGATTCAGAAGCCATTTTCGAACCGATTTTCACGAAATTTTGCACACGCATAGAGGGGCACAAAATCTAAAAATGTACCGAAGCGGAATTTTCGATTTAACCCTTATTTCGTCAGATTTGGCAAAAAACTGCCAAAATTGGGGTTTATCGGCACTTTCTCGAAACATGTCTTGTAGATTTTTTTTATACATTCGTCATTGCTAGACCTGTCTGTGACACACCCTTTGGTACACATGACATATCAGGCGATGCATATGGTAACCCTCCACAGGCTGCCAAACATCGAAATTTTGATGAAATAGGCCGGTTTCAGGCTCCCACTGCACCCAAACAATACACGAGAGATAAACATAACTTCCTTTATTGGGAGTGGAATTCACCGTGGATCATTTTTGTCAGTAATAAGGGTGTTCAGAAAACCAAGCGTTAACCCATTTTGAGCTGGTTAAACAGCAATACCCCCATAATGCTCAGAAGTTCGTGTTTTCCATGGATTTCTCTAAACGAGTCTTGTAGATTTTCAAGAAAAATTGGTCACTCTCAGGTCTTGGTGTGACATTACAAGTTGCATGGATAAAATATTCCGGTCAGCATTAGTTAACCCTCCCCGAGCTGCTAAACGTAAAAATTGTGATAAAATGGGCTGTTTTTAGACGTCAACAGCACCCAAACGGTATACCAGAGAGAAAGGGGCCTTCATTTATCGGACGCAAAATTGATCGGAAAATATTTTTGAAAGTGGTAAGTGTATTCAAAATTTGACGTCTTAACCCATTTTGGGCTGGTTAAATAGAGATACCCATTAAAATCTTAAAATACCCGTTTTCTGTGGATTTCTCTATCAACATTTTGTAGGTTTTCAAGAAAAAATCGGCTATTTGCAGGTCTTGGTGTGACATTACAAGATGCATGAACAAAATATTTCGGTCAGCATTAGTTAACCCTCCCCGGGCTGTTGAAGGTCAAAATTGTGATAAAATGGGCTGTTTTTGGACACCAACAGCACCCAAAGGGTACACCACAAAGAAAAGTGCCTCCTCTTATCAAGCGCACAATTTATACGGAAACATTTTTGCAAGCAGTAAGGGTATTCAAAAGTCGACGTCTTAACCTATTTTGGGCAGGCTAAAGCGAGATATCCCTTGAAAGCTTTAAATTCCCATTTTCTTTGAATTTCCCTAATGGTAACTTGTAGGGTTTCAAGACAAATTGACTTTTCGTAGGTCTTTATGTGACATTACAAGCTGCATGGACAAAATACTCCGGTGAGCGTTTATTAACCATCTACAAGCTGCCAAGCATCGTAATTTTGTTAACATGGGGCTGTTTTCAGACACGCACAGCACCCAATGTATACATGAGAGATAAACATAATCTCCTTTGTTGGAAGTGGAATTCACAGAGGACCATTTTTGTAAGTAATAAGGGTATTAAAAAACCAAGTGTTAACCCCTGTTGGGGAGGTTAACACGGATACCCATCGATAGCTTAAAAAATCGTTTTCCCTGGATTTCTTTACAAACATTTTGTGGAGTTTCCAAGAGAAAATGGCCGTTGATAGGTCTTGGTGTCATATGACCAGTTGCATGGATAAATTATTCTGGTAGGCATTTGTTAACCCTCCATGGGCTGCTAAATGTAAAAAAATGAAGAAATAGTCTGTTTTTGGACACCAACAAATGGAAATGCCACAGAAAAACGTAACTTCTTTTACTGGACGCAAAACTGATAGGGAAACATTGATCTTGATATTAACCCATTCTACCATTAATGATGGGTTTTACCTAAACATTTTTATTTTATCAAACCCAAACCGAGTCATTTGAGACTACTATACTCACCTTTCTCATAACATCAATGAGGGAACTTCAGTGAGACAGTTAAAAACAATTCATCAGACACTGTGGGGTCATGAAAAATCATGGAATCTAATCGGGAAAAGCCATGATTCTCCAGAATCATAAAGTCTAGTTTTTTTTGGGGGTTTTTTTTTTGGGGTTTTTTTTTTTTTTTTTTTCCACACATTTTGTCCGTACGATTCAGAAGCCATTTTCGAACCGATTTTCACGAAATTTTGCACACGCATAGAGGGGCACAAAATCTAAAAATGTACCCAAGCGGAATTTTCGATTTAACCCTTTTTTCGTCGGAATTGGAAAAAAACTGCCAAAATTGGGGTTTATCGGCACTTTCTCGAAACACGTCTTGTAGATTTTTTTTAAACCTTCATCATTGATAGACCTGTCTGTGCCATGACCTTTGATACACATGACATATCAGGCGATGCATATGGTAACCCTCCACAGGCTGCCAAACATCGAAATTTTGATGAAATGGGCCAGTTTCAGGCCCCCAGAACATCCAAACGATACAGGAGAGATAAACATAACTTCCTTTATTGGAAGTGGAATTCAGCGGAGATCATTTTTGTAAGTAATAAGGGTGTTCAAAAAAGCAAGCGTTAACCCGTTTTGGGCTGGTTAAACAGCAATACCCCCATAAAGCTCAAAAATTCAGGTTTTCCGTGGATTTCTCTAAATGAGTCTTGTAGATTTTCAAGAAAAAAATGTCACTCCCAGGCCTTGATGTGACAATAGATGCTGCGTGGACAAAATACTGCGGTGAGCATTTGTTAACCCTCCACGGGCTGCTAAAAGTCAAAATTGTGATAAAATGGGCGGTTTTTGGACGCCAACAGCACCCAACGGGTACGCCACAAAGAAAAGTGCTTTCTTTTATCGAGCGCACAATCTATATGGAAACATTTTTGTAAGTAGTAAGGGTATTCAAAAGTCGAAGTCTTAACCCATTTTGGCAAAGCTAAAGAGAGAGACCCCTTAAAATCTTAAAATTCCCATTTTCTGTGGATTTAGCTAAAAATATCCTGTAGGTTTTCAAGAAAAAATGACTACTCGCAGGTCTTAGTGTGACATTACAAGCTGCATGGACAAAATATTCCGGTGAGCGTTTATTAACCCTCTGCAGGCTATCAAACATCGTAATTTTGTTGAAATGGGCTGTTTTCGGACACCCACAGCTCCCGACGTGTACCTGAGAAATAAACTTAATCTCCTTTGTCGGAAGTGGAATTCACCAAGGACCATTTTTGTAAGTAATAAGGGTATTCAAAAAACCAAGCGTTAACCCCTTTTGTTGTTGTTAATAGTGATACCCATCAAAGGCTTAAAAATTTATGTTTTCCCTGGATTTCTTTACAAACATCTGGTAGGGTTTTCAACAAAAAATGGCCATTGATAGGTCTTGGTGTCACATTACCACTTGAATGGATAAATTATTCTGGAAAGCATTGATTAACCCTTCATGAACTGCTAAAAGTCAAAATTCTGAAAAAATAGTCCATTTTTGGACACCAACAACATCAAATGAGAAGGCAACAGAGAAAAATAACTTCTTTTACCGGACGCAAAGCTGCCAGGGAAACATTTTTGTAAGTAGTAAGTGTATTCAAAAATCAAGGTCTTAACCCATTTTTGGCTAGTTAAGGAGATATACCCCTAAAAGCTTAAAATTCCAGTTTTCTGTAGATTTCTCAAAAAGATTTTCAACAAAAAGTTTGCATTCGCAGGTCTTGGAGTGACATTACAAGTTGCATGGACAAAATATTTCGGTAAGCATTTGCGAACCCTCCAGAGGCTGCCAAGCATAGACATTTTCAGAAAATGGGCTGTCAATTCCATGGTGTCCAACGCCATCGGTAGATTTATCCCAACAATATTACCGATCTTACCACCCCCCACCCCTTCCCCTCTCTCTTTCTCCAACCAAACACACATTGAAAGGTACGTCTCACTTCATATTCCACACTACAGTGCATGATAATATTTGCACAACGGCCAATCATGACCGTGACAGTTCTACGGATGGAGGAAGCCGGAGTACCCGGAGAGAACCACCAGTCAACGACGAGCAGCTGCCAGCTCCCCAACATCGTAACTCCGCACTGCAGCACAGGCAGGGTTATATTGGTTGAAGACATGCGTACCATCGACGTGCAGTACGCCTTTGTACACGGCGGCATCGTGCTCCCACTTGGATAATTGGCGTTAAGTAGCCCGGTTGCCGACATGGGGGCACGATGACGCCGTGTACTAAGGCATACTGAACGTCGATGGTACATATGTCTTCAACCTCTGTAACTCTGCTTGAGCGGAGCTTGAACAGAGTTAGAATGTTGAGGAGCTGACATTTGCTCGTCGATGCTTGGTGGTTCTCTCCGGGTACTCCGGCTTCCTCCACCAAAAAAACTGTCACGGTCACGATTAGCCATTGTGCATAAGTATGTGACCTTAAACACCAATAAATAAATAAATAAATAAATAAATAAATAAATAAATAAATAAATAAATAAATAAATAAATAAATAAATAAATAAGGGTATTCAAAAAATCAAGCCTTAACCCTGTTTATAGGATTAAAGACAGACAGCCCATGCCGTGTACGCTGCCTACATTACTTGTAAAATCGACACCCCCACTAAATCTTCTTCGAGGTGCGGTGTCGGATCGACCACCTGACGGTTCTGACCTCATTAGATAACACTTCTTCGTTGTATTTAGCAGCATGGATTTCCCTAAGAAGCAAAGACAAAAATACGTCTGCGGAAAATAATGGCAAATATTTTATTTAATCTGTATTTTGTCCGTATAGAAAATGTCTCGCCCACATATACCTAAACATGATTCAATGATACAATTGGACATATTTCTCTCGTAAAACCTGAAAAAAGACTTGATTTATTGCATTTTAGAATTGCGCGTGTATATTCTTAGAAGATTCTCTGTATGTTATTAATATACGGCGTCAGTCTTTGATCTCGTTTGGGACGATCAGTGATTAGCACCTTTTCGACAAGAGCCATCGAAGTTGAAAATAAAAAAAAATAATCAAATTTCACTAAAACCTTTTGCAGAATCGTGTTTTTCAGAAAACTCTTTCGCGATTGTGTGTGTAGTTTTCAAAATTCCGATCAATAATCACGAAATTATAAATATGTTGTTGTCAATAACAAAATTGAAAGCGTGTCCGTCAAACTTGCATGACGTCAGCACTCGACTCGGGTGAAATACTGCGGAGAGTAAGAAACGCTGATATCGCAGTAGGCTTTAAACTGTCCATGGAATGGTCCTAAAATCAGGTTTATATTTGCAGCTTTACTACAAATAGGTTTCCCGTTGTTTCTTGTTGAAATGTTGTTTCCGTCAAGGCCAAGTACCATAGAAAATTTGGAACCTGTGCAATAGGATTGGACACCTGCCCCCATGAACAACTGCCTGCTATTAAAATTAATTAGCGGGGGCATCTGCCCTCCTCCCCCCCCCCCCGCTGTTTATTTTACCTAGGACACCTGTCCCCTGCTGTTTCTTTTATCTAGGACACGTGCCCCCCCCCCTGCTGTTTTTACACCAAGTACACCTGCCCCTCCCCATTGACCTTTCTATCTTTAGAAGCACCCGGGCCGACGGGGAGAGGGCGTGGTTGTGAGCATGGCTAGATTTCGCTGTAAATTGGGGTTGAATGAAGGTACCCTCAAATCTCGGTAGAAAGTGGCGAAAATGACAAAAGGCTACTTCAACGTATGGTAACGCTATAAACTACAGGCGATCTGGGCGATGTACAGACGAAAGATCGTACCTTGGAGCCGGTTAGGCAATTTGGCACAAAAAAACTCCGGCTTTATACTTAATCGCTGCTCTACAGTAGTCTACAATAGTGCCCAATTCCTTTCCAAACTGATAGAGTCGGGACGAATAGTCCTCTCACTTTCCACGCGATGCATGGTGTTCTCCACGCGGTATCGACACTTGCAACAGATGCCAAAATGTCGGCCAGGGTGCGTAGAACAAGTTCTGAAAATCAGAAGTCGCTGCTTTCAGCGGTCTGGACACGGTTCGTGTTTGTGTGAAGTGCAATTTGAATGTCTAACTGGCAAATTTTCGTTAATCGTTTCCCGCCAAAAAACATACTCACCGTCGATTTCTTTTCACTTCATCTTCTGCGGATTATCTAAGGTTTAAAGATAGTGTCAGGATACCCCCCCCGCCACCCCCCGCCACTGCAGCCCCCCCCCTCCCCCGCACTTCCCCACCTTGGCGGCGTTCTGGGTCGAAAGTCTCGAAAACGGCAAGAGGCTACATTAAAGTATGGCAACGGTATAAACTACAAGTAGTAAGGACGATATTGAGACAAACAATCATACCTTGGAGTCGGTAAGGCAATGAGGCACCGAAACCTGGGACGTTATGCTCAATCGCAGCTCTACAGTCGCCTACAACACTGCCCATGTCCATTCTAAACTGACAGAGTCGGGACGAATAGTACTCTCACATTCCAAGCGATGCGTGGTGTTTTCCAGGCGGTCCGGACGCTCCAAACAGATCCCTCTTGTTTAGCCATTGTAATGGAACACTTCCGTAGGAGTTTGAGCAACATTTATCAGTGGAAATCTCTGCCCCTTCACTGTGAGCCTTACTTCTTCTTTTTTCTTCTTCTTCCCCCCTCTCTCTCTCTCTCTCTCTCTCTCTCTCTCTTGCCTATTTTTATTTGGCAGAAAATATAAGTGTAAATCTATTAGTAAAGTTTTGTACATTTTTTAATTGCTACCATTATTACAATAATTATATTATTAAATGTTATATGTAATGGAGAGGAGGGTTTGCTAAGTGTTGAGCACTTGTCCTCCAATCCTTTTGCTATGCTTTTGTTGGCAAATAAATATGTTTAAACTAACAGATCCCAAAATGTCGGCCAGGGTTCGTCGAACAAGTTCTGAAAATTTCAAGTCGCTGCCTCCAGCGGTCTGAACACGGTTCGTGTATGTCAGAAGTGCTATTTTAATGTCCAATACCAGAAACCCAATCACCGCCAATTTCTTTTCACTTTAAACTTCTGACGATTCTCTTTGGTTTAAAGGTTGTGTTTGGATCCCTGGGTGGCGGTCTTAAAGAAGCAACTTCCATTTACAGCCAACTCTCCACCAGTCACACACAATTGTAACATTTAAGTGGACTTACTCCAGAGAGGGGTGGGGGGGGGGGGGGGGTCACTAAAGGAGTCTGCGCCCATTCACGACATCTTTTTTCGAACTGGCTTGAAAAGGAAGGACCAAATTCAAACAGTTACCTCCTCTTTTCAAAACGCTATATCCCAGCCAATTCTAGGCAGATTTCCATGAAATTTTCACTCGTTGTTCATGGATAGTTGCGGCATCACTTTCCATGAAGGGCGATACGAGGGGGCGCGGTGGCTCAGTAGGTAGAGGTGCAGGCTGCAAGCCGAGAGGTCCTCGGTTCGAATCCCACCTGTGGCAACCGCGTTGTGTCCTTGGGCAAGACACTTCACTCCCATTGCCCACGTGGGGGCACGGTACTAAGGCGTACTGCACGTCGATGGTGCACCTGTCTTCAACCAATGCTAACCCTGCTTGTGTGGAGTTGGTATGTTGGGGAGCTGACAGTTGCTCGCCGTTGCTCGGTGGTTCTCTCCGGGTACTCCGGCTTCCTCCACCCGTAAAACTGTCACAGTCATGATTAACCATTGTGCAGAAATATGTGACCTTAAACACCAATAAATAAATAAATAATAAGAGCGATACGAATTTCGCATTTCGTCACGTCGAATTCGAAAAGAGCGTATGCGCATGGCTTTCTCTGAAAACATCTTGTAGATTTTTAGTAAAAATGGCCATTCGCACTTTTGGGTTTGGAATTGCAAGTTGCATGAATAAATATTCCTGTTAGCACATGTTAACCCTCTACAAACTGCCAGACATCAATATTTTGGATACATTTGAGATAAAATGGACCATTTTCAAATAGACAGAGCACTCAGTGCGTATGTGTCAAACAAACATAACTTCTTTTGTCGGCCATTAACTTGTGGGACGACGATATTAATATTAACCCACTCCACCGGTAATGATGGTTTTACCTAAACAATTTTTTTATCAAACTGAGTCATTTGAGATCACCTTTCTCATAACATCAATGAAGGAACTTCAGTGAGACAGTTAAGAACAATTCATCAGACACTGTGGGGGCATGAAAAATCAAGGAATCTCATCGGGAAAAGCCATGATTCTCCAGAATCATAAAGTCTAGTTTTTTTGGGGTTTTTTTTTTTTTTTTTTTTTTTTTTCCACACATTTTGTCCGTACGATTCAGAAGCCATTTTCGAACCGATCTTCACGAAATTTTGCACACGCATAGAGGGCCACAAAATCTAAAAATGTACCCAAGCGGAATTTTCGATTTAACCCTTATTTTCTCAGAATTGGCAAAAAACTGCCAAAATTGGGGTTTATCGGCACTTTCTCGAAACACGTCTTGTAGATTTTTTTTATACATTCGTCATTGCTAGACCTGTCTGTGACACGCCCTTTGATACACACGACATATCAGGCGATGCATATGGTAACCCTCCACAGGCTGCCAAACATCGAAATTTTGATGAAATAGGCCAGTTTCAGGCCCCCACCGCACCCAAACAATACACGAGAGATAAATATAACTTTCTTTGCTGGGAGTGGAATTCACCGAGGATCATTTTTGTCAGTAATAAGGGTGTTCAAAAAAGCAAGCGTTAACCCGTTTTGGGCTGGTTAAACAGCAATACCCCCATAAAGCTCAAAAATTTGTATTTTCCATGGATTTCTCTAAACGAGTCTTGTAGATTTTCAAGAAAAATCTGTCACTCCCAGGCCTTGGTGTGACAATAGAAGCTGCATGGACAAAATACTGCGGTGAGCATTTGTTAACCCTCCACGGGCTGCTAAAAGTCAAAATTGTGATAAAATGGGCTGTTTTTGGACGCCAACAGCACCCAATGGGTACGCCTCAAAGAAACGTGCTTTCTTTTATCGAGCGCACAATCTATACGCAAATATTTTTGTAAGTAGTAAGGGTATTCAAAAGTCGAAGTCTTAACCCATTTTGGACAGGCTAAAGAGAGAGACCCCTTAAAATCTTAAAATTCCCATTTTCTGTGGATTTCTCTAAAAACATTCTGTAGGTTTTCAAGAAAAATTGACTACTCGCAGGTCTTTGTGTGATATTTCAAGTTGCATGGACAAAATATTTCCGGTGAGCGTTTATTAACCCTCTAGAGGCTGCCAAGCATCGTAATTTTGTTGAAATGGGATGTTTTCAGGCACGCACATCACCCAACGTGTACCTGAGAAATAAACATAATCTCCTTTGTTGGAAGTGGAATTCACCAAAGACCATTTTTGTAAGTAATAAGGGTATTCAAAAAATCAATCGTTAACCCATTTTGTGGTTGTTAATAGTGATACCCATCAAAGGCTTAAAAATTTATGTTTTCCCTGGATTTCTTTACAAACATCTGGTAGGGTTTTCAAGAGAAAATGGCCATTGATAGGTCATGGTGTCACATTACCAATTGATTGGATAAATTATTCCGGTAAGCATTTGTTAACCCTCCATGGGCTGCTAAATGTCAAAATTTTGAAAAAATAGTCTGTTTTTGAACAACAACAACATCAAATGGGAATACAACAGAGAAACGTAACTTCTTTTACCGGGCGCAAAACTGACAGTGAAACATTTTTGTAAGTAGTAAATGTATTCAAAAATCGAGGTCTTAACCCATTTTTAACTGGTTAAGGAGATATACCCCTTAAAAGCTTAAAATTCCAGTTTTCTGTGGATTTCTCAAAAAAAAATTCAAGAGCAATTAACCATTCGCAGGTCTTCGAGTGACATTACAAGTTGCATGAACAAAATGTTCCGGTAACCATTTGTTAACCCCCCAGAGGCTGCCAAGCATTGACATTTGGAGAAAATGGGCTGTTCTTGGGCAACCATAACACCAAATGTGTACCTACGAGATAAACATAACCTCCTTCATTGGAAGTGGAATTCACCGTCGATCATTTTTGTAAGTAATGAAGATATTCACAAAACCAAGCATTAACCCTTTAGAGCTGGTTAAAGAGAGACACCCCTCAAAAGTTTAAAAATTCATGTTATTTGAGGATTTCTTTAAAAACATCCCGTAGATTTTCAGGAAAAAATGGCCATTCTCATATCTTAGTGTAACATTACAAGTTGCATGTACAGAATATTCCTGTAAACATTTGTTAACCCTATGCAGGTTCTCAAACATCAAAATGTTGATAAAATAGGCTGTGTTTGCGTACCCACAGCACCTGAAGTTGGGAGGAGAGATCAAAATAAGTGGAAGTAGAATTCACTGAGAATTATTTTTGGAAGTAATAAGAGTATTCCAAAAACAACACTTATCCCGTTTTGGGCTGGAAAAACAATGATACCCATCAAAAGCTTAAAATTCCTGTTCTCCCTGGATTTCTCTGAAGACATCTTGTAGATTTTAAAGAAAAAATAGCCATTCACAGTTCTTGGTGTGACATTACAAGTTGCATGAATAAATATTCCTGTTGGCACTTGTTAACCCTATACAAGCTGCCAGACATCAATATTTTGGATACATTTGAGATAAAATGGACCATTTTTAAATTGACACAGCACTCAGTGAGTATGTGTCAAACAAACATAACTCCTTTTGCCGGTCATTGACTTGTTGGACGACGATATTGACCTTAACTCACTCCACCGTTAATGATGGTTTTTACCTAAACAATTTTTTATCAAACTGTGTCATTTGAGACTACTATCTTCACTTTTCTCATAACATCAATGAAGGAACTTCAGTGAGGCAGTTAAAAACAATTCATCAGACACTGTGGGGTCATGAAAAATCATGGAATCTCATCGGGAAAAGCCATGATTCTCCAGAATCATAAAGTCTAGTTAGAATTAAATTGCGGGCAGTCAATGAGGATTGCCTCGCTACTCATTAAGAACTTTAGGAGTGAGTCTGTGAGGATTGTCTCGCACTCTGACTGTGGGGAGTGGGCTACAAAGAAACCCTAGCTCCACCCATAGCAACAATCACACAACAGTCATAATATACAATAGCAGATTCCTATCTCTCTCTACCTATAACGTTTCTAACTGAATACTCGCTATTTTTCTTGCAACACTCCTATCTAGAAGACGCATGGAACTGGCAGATGAAGCGTTTGAGGAAGTGGACCAACCTGCCTCAAGTTAACATACACACACACGAAACCACAAAACACCAAGCAAGGATTGAAACAAGCTTGCCTGGCCGGGAATAGTATATATTTTAATTAAACATTTGAATAAAGATATAACAGCCGTTTTGAGGGCTTTGGTGTGTGTCTGTGAGTATGTATGCGTTTGTCTTTTCAAAAATAGCCATCAAACTACGGTTTCAGTATTACAATAAAGATGCCCACCTCTCCAAGCAAACACCGAGGAGAACTGTATTTATGCAAAACTCCTTGCCATCTTCCAGTTCGAGGTTCGAGGCGATCTCAATCCACTACCAAACTGTTACTGCGCACACTCAAAGTAAACAATATTACTGGCTCTCGCTTCCACCACTCGTGGACTCACAAGCAAATAAAGCTATAAAGCAAATAAAGTTATTCGGGTCGCAGGGGATTTCAGTCCCACATCGTCCCTCTGCGCCTTCGGCGCGCGGAAACTTTTCATTTCAACATTTCAACATTTCATTCATATGTTTCATTTTGCAATCATATCCTCGACATAAGTGCACAGACCCAAACTGAGTTCATTGAGAACAAACATGGTGGCCAGAACCTTGTGTTTAACCCTTTACCCAACGCAGACGATTTCAAAATTTATTATTTTAAATATCATTTTTTAAATCTTTTCAAAATATTTCAACAAAACCATGTCATGTGACCCCTCTTTGGAACGAGCTCGTTCCAAAGAGGGGTCACATGATATGGTTTTGTTGAAATTTTTCGAAAAATAATATTTTTTCAGCTGCTGAATTTGCGGGCGGATGCGGGGGATTCGTTGGGTAAAGGGTTAACAAGTACTGTCACATGGTAAAAAATCGAAAACAAGAAAAAGAATATTGGAGATGTGTTGTAAGAACATGTCGGGCAACATTGCGTAAACATAATAAAATAATAGTTGGCTTCAACCATCAGCATAACCACAAAGTGAACAACACAGACATTAGTGTGCGAAAGACTCTAAATAATATTAAAAAATGATGTAGGGAAGAATCAACACCCGTGCCTCGAGTGTATAGGCAAAAACTTTCAAAGCTTCGTACAACTGACTGGAATGACGACGTTCAAAATTTGGTAAAAAAAAACGTACCCACGCCATAATCGTGTCATAGTACGCTATATCGCCAGCGGTCAAAGCTAATTCCCAAAATACCCCATACAGTGTCAGAAATGGACTGAAACATCAACAGGCGAACGGTTTCTGCTTGTGAATGCTACTGATGCCAAGATATTGATATTTGCGAAATAACATAATGGAATCATTTCAACTCCGAAGGCCCCAGGACAACAAACCATTCATAAGGCTGACATAGCAAAATGAAAAAGCAGATCCACACAGCCCATCGGCCTTATAGATAACCTAAAAGATATCCAATCAATCAATGAAGTTTCTCAAATGCAGAGTTTTCGCCAGATGGTCTACCTGCACCCCCACAAAAAACCGGAAATATAGAAATATTGATAGTAGGCAAAATATTCTCAAACAAAGACTGTTGAATGAATAGAGTTTTGAATATGCAGACAGTGGGTCAGAAATGTTACATTCAGAAGGTTAAATATTAATATTCAATATTACAGATAAAACTGTATTACTCAATGTATTTTGAAGTAAGATGTCTCAATATGTTTTTATTTTGTGAAATGATGTGAAACAAACTATAAATCCAAATGCTTCATTTTTATAATTAACACCTCCAGATTGTCCCACTTTTTAAAACTTTTTATTACCCTAACTGAGGTCAACAGTGAAGGTAACTGTTATCAGTTAACTTCAATCAGACAGCAATTGAATAAGAGGGCCTTGTGTTTGTATTACAACATTACATTTTATATATGTGAGACATAGTTATCAAAGATAGCATAGATAACTATAAACACATTTTAATGTGGACTTGATCTTTTTTGGAAAATACAACTCACAGCCAACATGCAGTTCGATGAAATTTTAAGTGAAATTGGTGGATTTGGTTTTTATCAGAAGCGTATTGTTGTCATTACTTTCATTTCATTCGTTGCCACTGGTGCTCAATTGTTAAGTACCGTTTTCATATCTTTTGACCAAAATTTTAGGTGAGTATGTTAATTTATACACTTTCTGTTTGTTGTTTGAAACAGGATTTATATTCTCCGAGTTTTTCAAAGTGACCGTTGTCTTTGCATAGTACTAAATGGACCCGGGTAATTATTTTTCATGGTAAAGTTCTGTGGTCACAAAAGTGGACAGAGAATTTCGAGCAGATAGTGACCTAGTCACGATTCGGTCGAAATTCTCTGTCTGCTTTCCTCCACAATACTGGAGGATCTCACCTGTCGAAAATAATAGATTTTGATATCGTGTACGTTGGGTAAAAGGTTAATGTTATTTCTTCATTATTTATTTGTATGACAAATTTTGTGAAAAATGTTTTTGGATCTCATGCTAGTACAGTATGACCGGAGGAACTGGTGGCGAAGATATTTCGTACCAGGAATCTAACTTCCGAAACTCCTGAAACTAAAAGTCTTTAAACCATTTAACAAATATATTAACTGGACAACAGCGTACATGTAATACAAAGTGTTGACGGGAGGGATTACCAAACTCTCCGCCCAACGTTCTTGCAACCGGTTATCCGAATTACCAAATTTACATATATTAACATGCTTTTTATATGCACAATTTCCAAGTAACATTTAAAAAACCCCAGTCAAACATTGGTAGCTGTGAAAATGTCATGTTATCTGTTGTATTTACCAAGTGGACACTGCAATGAATTTTATTTTACGCTAAACAATAGATTATCGTAAAAAATGCTGAAAGATAGAAATCGCATCCCCTACTGTGAAGACATAGAAATTTTCACGTCCAGGGAATTAATCAAAAAGGCGGCTTTCAAAGCATCACTTCAAGGTGAATGCGAGTCAAATTATCACTGGAAATGAACAATTTGTCCTAAAAACGCATAACGGAAAGAAACTCTTATATTTGTGAGTGGATACCGACCATTTTCAGCAATAATTTAACACGCATTCACCTTGAATTGATGCATGGAACCCGCCAGCTGAATCAGATCACAAGACGCTACGTGTTCCGAGTGTCGGTCAAATCACTTCCGAGTATCAATGTGCTGTTTACTTTTACGCATCGATTCAAGGTTGAAACGAGTGGAATTATCCAAAGGAATGATTTGATTATAAAAAAGCGTATAATAAAAAGAAAATCTTGTGTTTTTGAGCGGTCACTCATGAGATAATTTTCGGTAGCCACTCAAAAACACTAGATATCCTCTAGGTATGAATGAAAAACATCTTAATGTGTCAATCCATCTATTCATTAATTAATACATCCCTGATTGTCAAAGTATCGGAATTAACCCGTTGTCTCTCGACAACAGATTTTAACCTTGTCATAGAAGTACGACAAAAATGTGATGTTCTTTTCCATTGTTTTTTCTTTACTCGGTCTAGATACGCAGGATTGTTTTTAATATTGAGGAAATCTCAAGACATTTGTGTAACGACACCACAGAAGGAGCTAAATGTTGATGCTGTTCTTCAGTCCTCTGAACATGTCATCAACAATGTGAAGAGGTACAAAAAGCCATACTATATCTCTCAAAAATATCAAAAAGTACCACTCACGTTATCGAACGTTGAGTTCATTAAAACGATCACGTCTTTGATATGAGTCGGTTGGCAAATTTATTTATTGAGGTTTAACGTCCTTTTTGACAGCCAGTGCTACTTCGTGTTGGACAGTTTTATGGGTGGGGAAAGCCGGAGTACCCGAAAAGAACCACAGAGCAGCGCGAACAGCTGTTTGATTCCCCAGCGTACCAGCTCTGCACGAGCAGGGCTAACATTCGTTGAAGACAAGTGCGATATCGACGGGAATTACGCCTTAATACGCAGCGACACCGTGCCCTCACGTGGGCAATCGGGATTACGTGGCTTGCTTAACCCTTTACCTAACGTGAAAAGCAGACGACACTTGCAAAAATAATTCTTGAATAACTAATTTGTTTCATTTTTTGTCTCAACAACATAGGTTATGACCCCTCGTTGGAACGAGCTCGACGAGCTCGTTCCAACGAGGGGTCATAACCTATGTTTTTGAGACAAAAAATGAAAAAAATAATGAAACGTAATTGGCGATTTTTGAGAATAGTGCTGGCCGGTTTTGACCGTTACGTTAGGTAAAGGGTTAAGGACACTACGTAGTTGCCTCTGGTGTTGATCAATCCCTGGACATTTTGGTTTGAAGTACAATGCCGTAACCACTAAGGCATCGCGCTCCCTAGTTGATCTTAAATATTGGCTCAATTAAAAACCATATCATTACCTCTGTGCAAAGACAGTTTTCCTAGCGTTGCCGTTGTATTCGCCATTAACGTATTACAGCAGCATGTCGATCTATTAAACGTTGAGTTTGGTCATCGATTATGTGATGATCAAGCTTAGAGTTGATATCTGTGCACAGTCGAACCCAAATGATCTGTCCTGATACACTCACAGAACCTGCTTCCTGGGATGTTTAGAAGTGTTTGTTAAATGTGGTACACAAGCTCTTTTACATTTTATAGGACCCGATAACCAATGATTGGGGTGAAAGTCCTCTACGAAGAGCGACATGGGTAAAAACGACTGCCTAGACTTTATATCCATGTTACGGCTAACAGTAAATAAATAAATAAATAAATAAATAAATAAATAAATAAATAAATAAATAAATAAATAAATAAATAAATAAATACTCCCTGTACAGACTATCCTTTCTGATTGGAAGGGGCCACAGTGCTTCATAGACTTGACTGTTCGATCGTTAAGATCGTCATTTGCGTCGTGTCCTTTTGCACTGACCATCACAATCTGCGAAGATTAGTAATTTGTCGACGAACGAAGGAACGAACGAACGAACGAAGGAACGAACGACCGATCAGACGCCCGAACGGACGGACGCGGATGACAGAAAAGTGATCATTTTAATTCGTTCAGACAACGTTTTTGGACAAAATTCGGGGGTGGGGTAGGCATGGTTACATCCCTCAACGTAATGCTTCATTGAAACCAACGCTAACCCCAACCATGAACTGACCCTAAATCTTAATATAAACCCCGAAAAATCACAATTTGCCTCATAAGTCTCATATCTTAGTAATTGAGCTCATAATATATCAAATAAGCTCATAATATTTCGATAAGCTCATAATAATAATTAATAATAATTTATTTTCTAAAGCGTAAAACCACAAATAGTGCTCTAAAACGCTTGACAGAATATAAATACACTTTTCTGAAATAAAGAGTCACATCTGTTTTGGTTCCATCTTACAGAGGTTCAGGAGAATGCTTCAGTGAATAGGAATGTTTTAAGATTTCTTTTGAAGACATCGAGAGTTTATGAAATTCTGACACTGACAGGAAATTCCACAATTTGGTACCCACGATGGAGAATACACGATCATGAGCCTGATTAGTCCCTGCTAAAAGATACAACTAGCTGAATTTGGTTTTTAGATCTGAGACTGCGTGATGGTTTATAAACAGTGAGGAGCTCTTGCAGGTAAACTAGCATAAACAAATCAATTCTCTGTGTAACTGGAAGCCAATGTAGTTGTCTTAAAACGGGTGTTATGTGTTCAGAGCGTTTGGTACCAGTAATTATTCGAGCAGCAGTATTCTGAACTTTTTGAAGTTCTGAATCAGGCACCTGGACAGCCCCACTAACACTGAATTATAATAGTCTAGTTGTGAGGTGATGGAGGAGTGTACAAGTGTTTCAAGTGCTGACTGGTTAAGATACGGTCGCAGTCTTCCAACATTACGAAGCTGCCAGCAGCATTTTTAACATATTTTATTGATATGGATGTCTAGTTTTAAATTTGAGTCCGTCCATAATCAGTCCAATATTCCTGGCCGATTCACTTTTCATAGTGATGTTGTTTCCAACCAGAATTGATGTAACAGGGGTGTAGACATGCGAACCCCGGATATCACTAGGAATTCAGTTTTAGAATCATTCCCGCACAAGATTTATGTTACTGACTGCGGTGAATGAGTCACTTGGAACAGATGTGTTGAATGTGATGTACAGTTGGGTGTCGACTGCGTACAGATGATATGATATGCCATGCTTTTTAAGAAGGCGACCCAGAGAAGAAGTGTACAGAGTAAACAAGAGTGGTAAAAGAACTGAGGCCTGAGGAACACCACACTTTAACGTCCTGCTTTCTGAACCGATCTTATTGATATATATTTGTTGACTGCGACCTTCTAGATATGATGTAAACCACGATAAGAGAGTTCCACATATGCCATGCTGTGTCAATGTCTGCATGAGGATTCCATGGTCGTCTGTGTCGAATGCTGCTGACAAATCCAAAAGAACAAGCAGTAAAGCCTTACGCTCAGACACTGATTTAACAATGTCATTGTTGACACGCAGTAAGGCTGTTTCTGTACTATGGTTGGCTGGAAGGGCTCTAAAACATCATTTTTATGCAGATGGACAACCCTTTCCAACAATTTAGACAGGAAAGAGAGGTTCGTTACTGGTCGATAATTCTTCAGGTTGTCGGGATCAAGAGATGGTTTCTTGATGAGTGGTGTAACAAGTGCTTTTTTCAATGGGTTTGGAACAAACCCCTCATGTAGGGATGCAGATATAATAGATGTTATGGCTGGCAGAAGATAATCAATTGTCTCTTTTAAAAGGAATGTTGGAATTTGATCTAGATCACAGTAGATCATTGGGTGTATTGGATGATGATAAAATCATTTTTCGAATATCTTCTTCTGAAACAGAGTGAAAATTAGAAAAAAAAACAAACACTTTTTATCTCAAAATGATCAAACTCTGGTGGTTCACATGATGGCATACAATCCAGAATTACTTTAATTTTCGTTATGAAATAATCGCTGAATTTTTCCAGAAATTTTTCTTCAGTATTTAGATGATCTGGGAGAATGACTTTTTGTTCTTTACCAAGGCGACTATTGGTTAGCGAGAACAGCACCTTTGTATTAGATGACTCCTCTATAAGCGAATTGTAGTACTCCCTTTTCGCCTTTATGATGATCATATTAGTTGTATTTCTTTGGTGGCAGAACATTCTGCCGGTGAACCTCAAGCTTCGTTTTATTGTAAAGACGCTGAAGTCTGCGACGCTCTTGTTTAGCAGCTCTAACATCTTCTGTAAACCACTCCACCTTTTCCCTTTGAGTTATAATGTTTGACTTGGGTGGTGCATGTTCAGCCATGATGCCCTTAAGAGTTTCGTCAAATAAAGATAGGAATTGCTCAGATGATTCATGACTACCACAAAAATAGTTCGAACACAGAATTGATGAACTGATATACATTTTCAAGGCATCAATATTTATGGATTTATATTTTCTTGGGAGAAATTTTTGAAGTTGCTAGTGTCAATTTGGCTTAGACTGCATAATGATCAGACAATGCTGGATCTGTGACATGGACATTTTGTACTGACGTGCTGTTACTTTGACGAACAGGAATTGGATCCAAGGTGTGTCCTCTCTTGTGGGTAGGTTTTGAGGCCAGTTATGAATAGCCAAATTATTCAAACAAATTTGTGAATTGCTTGGCAAAACTGTCATTTAAATGCCTGTCAGGACAAAAAAAACCTTCGTAACTCACGTATTATAGCGCGGACGGCCGGACGGACGGAGAACCGCTAAAAAGTAGTTTCTTCGGAAATTTTTTAGGGGGAATAGACATGGTTAGATCTCCTAAGATAAACCTGAAGAGGGAGCAACGCTAATCCCAACCGTTAATTGACCATAAACCTCAACATAAACCCCGAAAAATGGCTACAAATCGATTTTTGCCCCATAAGTCTCATATTTTAGACATTAACCTCAAAATATTTTCAGGTAAGCTCATAATCTGAGAGTAAGCTCATAATGCCTGTCAGGGCAAAAAAACTTCATTAGTCCCGTATTATTGCCCGGACGGACGGACAGACGGACGGGTGTGTACGGACGTCGGCGAACGAATGAACGAACGAACGACGGACGGGTGTGGACGGACGTGGGCGAACGAACGAACGAACGAATTGATATGGACAAGCAAGCAAACAAACTGATCGGCTATGTGAACAAAATCCCCGCGAGGCGGCATTCTGCTGAATCGCGAACCGCTATTGCCGGCGTTCCAATTTGTAATATCCCAGTGTCACATTGTAGACATCAAATTGTCGCATGCATCCTTTGTACAAGTTCCAAATTTTAAAGACAGTCTGCAATTTGAAAACGAAGGAATATACCACAATTCTCCAAAACTTTAACTTGGAACGTCCAGGTACGTCGAAATAACGATCCCAGTTGGTGCACAGCTGGGTTATGGAATGTACATGCTCCAAATGCCCATTTACTGTATTTGTTTTGATTAACATTGGAGAAGCATTCCATTTACATTCATACGCCTATTTTCGTCTGTGCATTTTTTCAATTAGCATTGTGTATGCGGTCGTGTGATCCTACCCCTCCTCCCCCACTTCCCCACAAAATTAGAAGAAAATATCATTCTTTGATATATTGCAATATTTACCAGTCGGGACTTAAGTCACCGCAGTCAGGACAAACCAAATGTACACTCTCCACATGCCCCACCCTATTGTTATCAAATTGCGATCAATATATTACTCAAAAATCTGTTTTCATGTCTCTAACCCCACCCATAGGTTTGGGTCAGTGAGTGCATGGTCAATTTGTCTCTTTTAGTCATCTCTATTCAATAGCTTCAGACACAATTTATTTGTATATTTCAAGACTTTCAACCCATTAACATTAATTTTCTTGTCTTCTTTCATTATTCTCGTCCTCTCTGTCCCCAATCCAATTTGTTGATTCAAATCAATACAATATAAAAACTTAGCTAACATTGGGTCTGGGTTTTCTATACGTTTCATCGTTCCACACAGGTATGGCCCCATCAACTACCAATTATACAACCCCAACTGCAAAGCGTCTTTTTCAAGTTGACTTTCCCCAATACTAAATCGTTTTCTACTAGATTTGTGTTTTTGCTTTAGAAAAGTCTGTAATTATCAGAGGGTCTAAATCCTTGATATTCTCATCTACACCCACCTTCCCTTTTTTCTGAACGGCCTTCTGAATACCCTTAACCTAATTTATCGACTACCCACGTGGGAACACGGTTGCGCTGTGTACTAAAGCGTAATGGATGTCGATGGTGCACCTTTCTTCAACCATTGCCAATCCTACTTGTGTGGAGTTAGTGCGTTGTGGAGTCTGAAAGTTGCTCGCCGTTGCTCGGTAGTTCTCACCGGTTACTCCGGTTTCCTCCATCCGTAAAACTGACCAACATGAGGTGACCCTGTCTGTCGTTAAACGCCAATAAATAAATAAATAAATCTGGACTACACGTGTCTCTTGATTCGGTCAAATCGTGTATCCTCTCTCTTTTGCATCCATTTTCCCCACCCACCCTGCCTTATGCGAAAAAGGTACCACCAACCTCCCAACATCTCCTTACCCCTTGGAATTTGATGAAGATCGCCCCTACAATAAAAATCCTACTCACTCGAAAAGTACCCAAATTGTCGACAAAAGTTATCTCTAGACTCCTGTCTTACAGTACAGGCGTCGTGGAATGGTCGTAATGCATGCGTGGGCAGAAAAGACCACGCATACAGTTACCAGGTAATATTAATCATCATTAGCAAAATTTTAATTAAATTCTTGATAATTATTCCTATAATTAAGGTTTGAAATCTAATATTATTGCGTCTGTGGACATATTATCCATCCGTAGAAAGTGACCAGTACACGGCGGTCATACTGCACTCCTCTAATTTTTCATAAAGCCACATGGTTTTAGAATTTCGCACACTCCCTCCACTCATCACTGGAGCCCGACACAACAATGGCATTCCTACTGCATAACATACCCTTTTTCCCCAGGCGAACTGACATCCTTTCCCCGACATTGTAAGTACCGACCTGCATCGTCACTGGATCTGTTCTTGACAAATAACAGTACCACCCACCCAAATCCTCAAATAAGTCACCTCGGGAATCACGGATTAGTTCGGTTAAAATTATCCAGACCACAGGTCACATTATCCCGTGAACCCGCCACCACCACGACCAGTTTTCTCCTTGGAACTTCTAGCTTTGTCTACCACTCTTCTCCTATTGGACCAACTTTTGTTCCCATCCCCCGACACCCCTATACTTGAGATACCGCCCTTTCTATTGGGAGTTTTACGGATGCAGAAAGCCTGTGTACCTAGAGAGAACAACCCAGCAGCGGCCTGCAACTGTCAGTCTCTCCAACGTACTAAATGCATCCAAAGGGTTGACATTCATTTTATACCAAGGACGACACATGCGTGTGAATGGGTTAGTGCCATGTCGATTAACCTATTCACACGCGTGTGTCATTCTGTGTTTATTACACGCATTCATGTCTATAAAAGAAACAATTATTAGAAGGACACTCAACAATTCCTTTGACAACTATCAACAAAAAGAACACATTTTATCGCCAACCCAATTTGCGAGGGAAACCTGTGTTACTCTTTCATCCCCTGAGTTCCAATGTGTTCTATGTGCCTACTGGCACATAGAACACATTTGTACTCAATGGAGAAAGCAATAGTAGTAAGTGATGTTTTACATGGAATGAAAATGAAAGGAAAACAAGATTTGCGGATACCTCTAGAAGCTATAGTAATGTAGTGTACGGAAGTCGTTTGCAAGGACGTAAATCATTCAGTGAGGACTTAGCCAAGGCCTGGAAATAACCAGAGAACGGTCGTTTAGGTTAATTGGGAGTTACTTCGAGAGGAACATACGGGAACACACTACGGGCTGTGTCGTTTAGGTTAACTGGGAGTTACTTTGAGCGTACAGGTTACGACAAAATAATACAACATAAATTAAATTTCCAAACCTGCATGTTTTGCAAGTCAGACTTGACAATCTTTCAGACCTAACTCAACACAGATGTTGTACATTGCATCCACATTTGAATAGAGGGGCATACTGTAGACATCCTAACAGAAAACCACCAAAATAAATAGCAACAACTAACGCGCGATATCGCCAAAGCCAGATCGAGCTTTAGTTGCTGCTATTTATTTTGGAAGAAATTCTGTTAAAACACAAACAGCATGGTTGGCGTTGTAAAAACAAAGAAGAAGAAGGCATCACAACTTTGTTCCTATAGGTTACCAACAGATTATGTAGCGTGACCAGTTAGCGGGTTACGATGTAACCCTTCCTTCTTCAAGAATTCATCAGGCAAAGTACTATTGTCCATTATTCAGATTGTTCAAAGACATCACCAAAGGCATAAAACTATTGGAGACGGTTGCTAGAAAGTTAGTCGCACCAGCCCCAAAGATTATCTTCGTCAACCGGTAATGTCGTGGCTGAAGCTTTGGAAGTCTATGATGGCTTTCTTCACAACATTGCTGATTTGCATGGTTAATTTTGGTTGTTATAGGCTCCTTATTTCAATCTCTGAAGAAAACCTCGTCCCTGGTCATACGATTTGGTTTGAGCACACTCATTGGTTATCGATTACTAATAATATTTGCCATGTTTAATAACAGTTAGTTTTTTTATTCATTACTCATTGTAAGATTTTCTAAAAGTTGTTGGATCCATTGCAGTCGATGTCTTGATCGATGCTACTTCATTCTTTGGATTGACGTGAGTGGTATATAATGTCAGTAGATATAAATTGGGCATTTCAAGCTCATAATGGGAATTCCCAAAGAAACATTTTCGAGCTCAGTTAAAATCATACAGAGTCAATTTTCACCTCAGCTCGTATTTCGGTTAAGGTTAATTCACTAAGGGAAAATAAAAAAGAGAAAACTCGAAGTGATCTTGAAGAAAACGATCCTTTTTCTGTGTAAATTTCAATAAGAAGTTGCAAAAGTGTCAAGATCGCTGGCCTAGGATATTTGCGAAAACGACCCCATCTCCACATCGCTCAGTGCAATTTTCTCATAGGGATTTGTAATGTGCTCCCTTCTTTCTCAATTCTGCAGTTGAGCTCGAACCGACGAAGCCGAAAAAGATCTTTCCAGTAGAAAATGTCAATTGAAATTTGTAATGCGCGACTTTTTGGACACCGCCAGAATGAAGAGTTTGCACACACTTTGGTTTTGCTTCATGTTATTCCCAATGGGAATTTTGTTATATACTATTAAAAAAGTAGGGAATATTTGATAAAAGTGGGATATATGAAGAAATATATTGAAATTTTCATCACAAAGACACCCGAGGCATTACATCTGGTAAATGATTTCAGCGATAGTTGGGTGCCTGACAAGCACACAATCCATGCACTGAGCTGTAAAGGACATCGACGGTCAGTCAGAGAATTTACCACCTTCAGTCGAAGACCTCAATACCTTGTAAATACTCCTCGGTTCGCGAGACAAGCGAGGGTCCGACGTGGCATACTCCCCACCAAACGTCCAATATCAGCTTGATGTTATTCCATTCTTTCGGCAATGCAGCTTTGAGTTTCTGGTCATTGGTAGGTGCTGTTGGCGTTGTCATACGCGCCTGCCAAGCTTCTTGATTGGTAAAAGGTCTGGACTTAGTGCTCGCCAAGGTAGTGTCGTGATGTTCTGCTTATAGACGAACTCTGTAGCGACACAGGCCCCGTGTGCTCTTGCATTGTCATCATGGAAAATGAATCGACGGTCGTGCCATCGCGAAAATGGGGCCATATGAGCTGTTGACATGTTGTCACGGCAGTACTGCCCTGGGACATGTCCCTGAATGACACGCAATGCTGTTCTGCTTGTCATGGTTATGCCTCCCCACACCATAACTGACACACCACCAAAACGATTGTTCTGCCTAACGGTTCCGTCATGGTATCGTTCGTTCCGCCGTCGCCACATTCTATTTCGTCTGTCGTGGAAGTCGAGAGTGAACATCGATTCATCGCAAAACATGACGCTGCTCCACCGACGATTGTACCAGTGCTCTCGTGCCCCACATCAATTACGCGTTGCTGCGATGTGACGTTCATTCAAACGTAGAATTATTCGAGGTCGTTGAGCGTACAAATTCCAGCTATGTAGGCGATTTCGGATAGTCTGACCACTGACTCGCACATCTGTCGCTCGGTGCAGCGGTTACGTAATGCTGTGGATCAGATGAAACGATCCTGGTTAGCAGTTGTCGCCCTTGGCCGGCGTCCGTCATCAACATTGCCTGTTTGACGGCTGTGTGACCACAACCAGCTAATCATCGATTGTGTAACGTTGAGAATTTGAGCCACTGCAGTCTGTCAGTTGCCAGCTTCCAACATGCCAACTGCACGTAAACGTTCGCCACTTGACAGTCTTCGCATACCTCAAAACTTACGTTTCGACCAGTTGATGAGCCCTCAGAAAAAGCCCGTCCAGAACAAATAAAAATTTCAAAACGTACCCCACAGACATTAACGCGAAAAAGCTGCACGAAGTTTTCGTGGGCCGGTGGCATTAATGATCCGCACTAAACTTGGCAACATCCTTATGTGTCCAGTCACGCGTATCCAATACCATTTTCCGATAATATCATCAGTTTGGGTATCCCTTACCCTTTTTTAAGAGTATATTTGCTATTGATGTTTCATCGCCGAGTCGAAATTTACTGATAGGAACTCGACCTTTAAGGGCGCTTTCATTATTTTCTCTGTACATTGGTATACATATAAAATGTGCTTTTTGAGTGATATCACTCTCCTTTAAAGTCAAAAAATCTGAGTTTTAGAAAGGCAGTCATGTCAAATATCATTTTAAAGGTCTTGAAAGAGCGTATCGTCCGAATATTTGATATTTGCCCCTCCCCCATGGAGTGGAGCTGAGGGGAATAAAAAATTTAAGTTTTAGAAATGTTGTCATATCATTTTAAAGGTATTGAGGCGTATAGTCCTAAGAAAAGTTGGTACTTGCCCCTTCTCGAGGGTGTGGGGGCTGAGGTGCTTAGAGGCATACAAATTAAAGTTTTAGAAAGGTAGTCTTGATTTAAATATTTCGAATATGAAGGAACCGACCCTCCCTAAGGGGGTTGGGCTGAAGGGTAAGCCATCAAAAATTTTAAGTTTTAGAAAGTTACCGTGTCATATATCATTTTAAAAGGCTTGACTTGAGTATTTCGAATATGAGGTAATTACACATCCGGGGAAGGGGGGGGGGGGGGGCTTAGAGGTAAGACATTAAAAATTTAAGTTTTAGAAAATTAGGCGTGTCATATATCATTTTAAGGGTCTTTACTTGAACATTTCGGATATGGAGTATCCGGAAGTCGGGGTAAGGTCGTCAAAACCTTAGACACACACTTCAACACGTGACAATGTGTGAAAACGTAATTTTTTTCAGCTATTTTTAAAAAGTGTTTCATCAATGGATTTCAATAATTTGGCGGTGATGTCTCGTATGTGAAACAGTCCAAATTATCACAAACTGCAAAAAACCCATCTATTTTTCCGTCGGTGTTTTCCAGTGTTTCTTCGTCGGATGCGATTGATTCAGATAACAGACATTTGCAACCGCATGATAACTTCGGTTTATTCCAATCAGTCTGTGGAGTCGAATACAGCTTTATGCAATGTGCCTGTTCGACGGATGTGGTTGAATCGACAGAATTGAAGGAAATCTATCGAATAAGAGAGGAGATTGTCAGCTGCGTGGCATGTTGCAGTGTAGCTTGATACCACGCTCAAAGAGAATGAATCTAAATGAGATGAGTGAAAGTATTATGATACATTAAACTGCCGTATGAATCCTCTAGGGAATGATACCCGAAACACTTACGCGACATCTTCGCTAAAACATTTTGAGGACGATACAAATCCCCTATAAACAATCGAACGCAACTATTTTTACTCGTTGACCATAAGCTCGACACTACTCGTTGCGGGGGTGGGGGGGGGGGGGGGGCGCTAGTCTATATGTGCTTGCTTTTTTTCTTGGTCATGCGTATCTGCGAAATGTTTCTAACTCAGGGAGTTGTCATTATCACTCACGATTATACTACCAACTGAGCATTGGAAATTAGCCGGAATGGCTTTCCGTCCATTTTAAGTATAAGAAATGATATTTAAAAACGCATTACGTCAATGGGGTTTCGGAAAATCGTGTATTTATATATTAGAACGTGTGTACGAATGTGTCCTTCACCATATTCTCCGTTCCACTTTCAAACGTTCTCACAAAGAAATCGATAATCACGTTCTCAGATGACACAGTGATCTTTGAACCCACCTGAAAAGTGAATTAAATTAGAAAGATTCTGATTTTATAGAATTCAGTCAGCTGCTCAAATCTTTAGAAAAACAATAAATGTGTGTAGAGTTCATTATGAAGTCCGTTGAAGACATGTAAACTTAAAATTTGTCATAACTTGCATTCACGTCCAATTAAAATGTGGTGAGCTAATTTCGGCCGAGGTAATAAAACTTTCGTTCACCGATAGTTATTTCAGGGGAGGCGGAACGATTTCAAAGTGGGAGAGGGGGGGGGGGGGGCGCCGTTAAAAAATGTCGCTAAAGTATAAATGTGAGGTCTATTTATCAGTTGTGGTCGTAACGACCAAAGCTGATAAATAGACCTCACCTGTATGCTTTACCAGACGTTTTCAGCAATTATACTGCCTGTGGATTATCTTGTCTGGGGTGGATTCGGTACTTGTATGTCTGTAAGATTACAATCTATTTTAGTTGACCGATTTATTAACAGACTGTATACATTTTTGCGTTTGCTGCCACTTACTGCAAAAATGATCCGAAATCCATCGAAACTGAACCAGTACGAGAGAAACATAGCTGGTGACAATATTGGGGAGGCTCTGGATCCGCCGCTTATTTCACCAGTCATTGGTTGTGTTAAAATATATGCATCCAAAAAACATGGCCGGCAAAAAAGAGGAGGGGCTGAAGCCCCCCCCCCCTCCCCCGTTCCGCCGACCCTGTATTTAATTTGTAGTTTGTCTGTAGTTATAATGAGATATTCCATCACACTAGGTCACTTCTAATGTTACTATACAAAATACTAAGTTCACCTCCTAAATTATTAAAACTAGCTTAAATTGTCAAACAACCATCATCTCTTCAGTTTCATTATCAGAGATAGGTATGTAAGGTGGATTACTAATTTTCTTTAACTGTCTATGTGCTGGAGTTTAAGCTAGTAAATTTTACTATGTAATATATTTTAAAAGGTTCATTTTCGGATGCAGTGTACTATTATATTTTCTGAAACCGTGTTGGTGTTGATATTGGATATCAAAATGTGTTCAGAAAGTATAAAAGTCTTCTTGACATGAGTTTTTCTATAATTTTAGAGAAAACATGGCAAAATGCTGATCGGGCTATAATTTGAAAAATTGTTTTCATTACCTGATTTAAAGGTTGGAATTACCTTAGAGATTTTCATCCTATCGGGAACTTTTCCCTGACAGAAAGAGTTATTTATGATATGTACGAGTGGATCGGCAACTACGTTTATTGAGTGTTTAAGGATGTTGGAAGTAATATTCTCGCAATGTTGACTTAATTTGGGTTTCATAGAATTCACATTCATTGTAATTTCATAGGGCGATGTTGGTGTGATAAACAAATTATCCGGATATGTACCATTCAGGTACTCAACAAAGATCTTCCGAGGTTTGGATATTTGTTTTGAGGTTTGATTCCCTATATTTGAAAAGAAAGAGTTGAATTCATGTGCAATCTCATTTGGTGCATATATTGTCCTGTCGCTAGGAGTAAAGAATGAGAGCAATTTATTTTCGTTTTTGTTGATATTAAACGCATTACTTGGGATTTGCCATGTTTTCCGCATGATATTTTTTTTTCTAAGATCTTTTTTTCAAAATACATAGCTTTGCTTTGTTTTTTCATTTTGGTAAATAGTCTACAATAATTTTTGTAATTTCTTGTGTTCAGTTCGGTTGGAGATCTTAATTCTTTGTGGAGAAATTTGTTCTTATTGTTAGCTGAAATTATAGGTCCTTTTGTCATCCATGGCATTTGTTTTATACATGTCTTGTTAGTTTGTGTATTTTCATGGGGAATGTCGTTTCAAAAGCAATTGAATGCATTTTTATGAAAGTTCCGTAAGTTACATTGGGACAATCGGATTCCGTAACTGGAGAAAAATCACATTGGGACAGCAACGACTTAAAATGTTCTATAGATATGGAATTCATTTTCCTGGTAAGAATCAGTTTTGAGCTGTCCGGTTTGGTGTTTGTCAGTTTGACATAGAAGGTAACAAAATGGTCAGATACATCCGTAATGATTATTTCAGATTTAAAAGAATGAGCCACCTTATTAGTAAAACAGTGATCTATGACTGTAGAAGAATGATTTATTAATCTAGTTGGTTTGGTCATAACGGATATGAATCCTTCGCTAAACATCAAATCGATAAATAGACTTGTTTTGCTGTGGGAAGCTACCTTTAATAGGTCAATATTGAGGTCGCCCATAATTAGGGATGATTTATTTTCTTTGTTAAGCAGATCAGTTAAATAACTGATTTTTGATTGAAACAGATCTAAGCCCACTTTTGGTGCTGTGCTACGTCCATATATTGTGCCAACTATTCTCGATGAGTTCTTGTACTTTAATTCGACAAATAACGATTCAAAGACATCTGGTATGAATATGGTGAGGTCATGTCAGATACAAAAAATTATTTCAGACTTGATAAAGAGCCCAGAACCCCCGCGAACATCATCATCAGCAGGTCTCGTATTTTTTAAGAAAGGGTGATATCCTTCCTGAGCATAAGTTAAATTGTCAGGAATTTGAAATATTTCTGTGAGATCTATTACGTCAAATGTGTTCTGTTGGTTGTTCAGCTAGGAAAGCAAACGGTGCAGGGAGTCCCGATGTGCATGGAGACTCTGTCAGTTCATATGGAAAGCAGAGGTGGACCAGTGTACACCTTCAAGCTCTGAATGCACTTCACTGGGAAGAAAATATTTAAAACCTACAGAGTTGTATAAAGACTTTCAGAAGTTTTTATCAATTCCAAATACCAAATGATGCATTAGTCCAGCTAGCTTTTTAGTTTAAATATGGATATTTTATCAGTATATCGCATAAACTGCAGATGGCGTGGAAATGGAAGGTTATCGGCGGACTTTATGGTCCATCACTTAACCGATATTAAAATTCGTACCCTAGATTTACTAGTTGTTTGTTTGTGTTTTTATTAGGGTTTAGAAACACTTCAAACACCGGGTCACGTGTAGGAAGAATTTACAAATAACTATACTCTATATGAAGCGCAGACGTTTGTTCTCGTCATTTTCTTCCCATCTTCTACCTTCTCTTTAACCACTTCGCCCCATGTCTACACGATAACAGGAACACAGGCATTTCTCCTGTCCGCCGCGGTTTTAGGTAATATTGCTAGACAGTCACTTGTCAAATATGAACCGGGGTCATTTGGGGCCACATAGTGTCTTTCAAAGAAATTCCGAAAAGCTGATCTTCAAACCGCACGTCCATTCCTGATAATTATATACAAATTTCAGCACCCAAAAAGTGAGTAGAGCTAAATAGTTTTAAAGTTGGTCACGCTTACATTTCAAGCTTGGTTAGTACCAACATCAAAATGAATTGAAACTAATTATGATTTTTTTCCAAAATAGTTGTCAAGTTAATTGGGGGTAACCCAGTTGTTATTACGCAGTGGTGGATCCAGGAGAGAGGGGGTGATGGGTGGGGGAAGGGGGGGTCAGGCGCCTCCTCTTTATTTTCCAAATCTCAAAAATAGCAATGGGTTATTTTTTACCATGAGGTCGGAGACAGGATAAATAAATGTTTTATTGAGAAATTTGCACAATATTTTTGGCCGTGGTAGACTTATTTTGGTTAATTTTCTGACTGTTTTGGCTGCTGTTTTAGGTAATTGATTAAACGAGATGCCACT
The DNA here is from genome assembly GCA_031216915.1 of Pictodentalium vernedei. Lineage (NCBI taxonomy): Eukaryota > Metazoa > Mollusca > Scaphopoda > Dentaliida > Dentaliidae > Pictodentalium > Pictodentalium vernedei. Next base: position 734,842,428 of record CM062296.1, on the reverse strand, counting down.
TGGAAAACCTATAGATGTGGAATATTCACATAATTCTATAAGGGGAGCTCGACGACTGCTGATATTGTGATAGATGAAATAAAGTGATAATTGGATTACAGGTTACATTTTTGGCGAATTCGAAGAACGTTATTATACTTTGATTTATAAATTGATTAAATACAACTACATGTATACACTTGGAAATCCCCAAACTCTGTAAAACCCCTACGTGCCGCGTTACACAGCTTCGGAACGTGATTCCACAGCACAAGTAGCGTATCGATTAGATGTTTAACAGAGACTAGGAATGTCTACTTGCGTGAATATTTAAAAAACTGAACTACTGTAATATAATATCAGTAACCGTTAAAATTAGATAGAACACATATATCAATTTGAAAAAGGGGAGGGGGGGGGGGGGCAAACCTTTTGAAAGTTGACCTAGTCAGAATTTAGAGAGCTTGTAAACACATCGTACTACAAATTTCAGAAATATTGTCAGTCACATGTGAGACCCCTTAATGCATTCTAAAGTTCATGTAATGGATTCAAACACTCAAAGAGTGGCGGGACCTAAACATGTGAATGGTCAGGACCAGAATTATTAAGGAAATACACAATTAAACAGTCGTATATCTGCGATGATGTGACACACTGATGTGGGACCAATGTAGTGGTGTTAAATATGTGAGTATTCACCAGTGAAGAGTTTCGCACTTCTGCAATTCATTGCTGTATTTTTTAAATTTTAACGCAACTCTTCAAATACATTACACCAAAATGTATCTTCGATTTCTTAAAAATATATATTTCTGATTCCTGTGAATGTGTCCAGAAAAGTTATTTCTGATTTCTTTAACAATTATTTACAATTCGAGGCGAGTGATTACAGGCTCTTGAGAGCCTCCTGTTCTAACTTCTCAACTCACTATAATGCTTTATCAACAAGTAGCTAGATTTCTAGCCTCGAACGAGCTTATTTTATGATTTTGATATTTTATGTGCTCGTTCTCAGCTAGAAATTTAAAGGCGATTTTTCAATCGGACGTTCGTAACGGTTTTTTCGGTACGAACGGTTTGGGTGTATAAAAATGCCTGAATTACCTTCTTTCACAAGCTTATTCCAGTTTGCAGTTCAAGTTGGTCACCTCTTAAACAATTCTGCACCAAAAATATTGCCCAGTTCGATGTTTGTTATTCCAAAAATGTTCGATATTCGACATAGCCCTAGCAAAAATCAACAAGATTTCCTTATATTCACATTGGGATTTACCATCACACCGTGACGTCACAGTCAAATCCTAAACTCGGGAGCCACAAAGCGGGCCAATTTAAGAACGACATTTGAATTGGGAGGGAACTAAAAGGCAACGTAATACAAACAATATTTTTTTTTTTATTTGGCACTCCCGACATCGGTTGAGGTGTCAGAGCAAGTGACCTCAATGAAACTCAGAAGAAAACAATGAATAATGAACTCGCAAAAGAGTGAAAGCACAGTGGCACGTTACAAACTATTTTTTTAATTCCAAATTAATTATTTATTAGAAAATCATACTCGTTACCCACATGATAATAGTATAATATGCCGCTATTTAAAATATACTATGATCATTGGGGTGACCAGTATGATTTTTCGTAATAAATATTATTTGAGACATAAAAATCGTGTGTAACGTGACCCTGTGTGCGAGGTATATGAACAAATTGAAAGTTGTGGGTACTCTCTTGTTCCACTCATTCTTCTTTTTTTTTGGGGGGGGGGCTGATTTCCTCCCCAATTACAAGGTCGGAAAGGCAACGGTGTATCTGTGTGTGTGTGTGAAGGGGGGGGGGGGGGGGATTTTGCTCAAAAATGATTCCGCGTGCTTTATCGAGGCTCGTAACACCAAGGTGGGTGTGTGAAAATTGGCAGCCCCTCTCCCCCCTTCTTACTGCCTGCATGTGGCCTGGGGATCTCTGCAGAGAAATTTGAAAAATATGATGGCCTGAGATCGAATTTAGAGCCCCCGCCCACACACACAACGCTGCCTTTCCCACCTTGTAATTGGGGAGGAAATCAGTCACATTTGGGGGACAACCATTTTTTAGCAAGTCCCCCCCCCCCCCTCCAACCCCACACACAAGATTCGATAAAAAGCCATTTTAGGGGCTCGTCTCCAATTCCTTCCTGGTAGACAAGGGTATAAAGTTGCAAATATGTTTTTGAGCTACCCCCCCCCCCCCCCCCCACCCCCCGCCACCGCATTCGCCTAACTGATCAAAATATGTAAATATCTTTGTAACTGAATGCTGGACACATCACCATATATACACAACACACCACAAGGCCAATAACGCGTGCATGGGTCAATAACGCATGCATGGGTGTACAAAACTCCATAAATTACCAGAAAGGACATTTTCCCATGTGTGGACGAACAAAACCTTATATTGTATCGTGACATACGTTAACAACACTTGGAATTTTTTTTTTATTATTTTTTATTTTCATATATCAAATGTTTGTACACAACTGCATCGTATGAAATATTTTCAACAAAAACATTTGAATGCCGGACATGAGCCCCCCCCCCACCCTTACCGGAAACTGCCAAGGCTGGCGAAAGAATATCTGAAAGAATAAGAGAGACCCAAAGTCCGTAATATAATTTTCTGGGTACGTCCTATTAAATAGTAATTTTTTAGAATAATAAAATGATGACAGGCAGGGTGGGGGGGGGGGGGGAGTCAGTTATCAAGGCCGTCGAGGTGGGGGGGGGGGGGGTGGGAGGTAACCGATGTAGTAACACCGGAGCCCGCCGTTAATGGGGGCCCGGTAGCATAGGCGTATGGGTTAATGTTTTGTTTGTTTTTTTTTTTGGGGGGGGGGGGGGGCTGGGATATTTGCCCGAAAAATGATTTCGCCGCAACTCCAATTGGCCCGAAAAAAATCTGAAATTGCCCGAAAAATTCAATTTTTAATATGAAATTGCCCGATAAATCCAATTTTTTTCACATTCATACGCCTATGCCCGGTAGCTTCCCTAAACCATGCTTTGTGGTGGATATTTCAATATTACGCGCCGCTCCGCAAGAATTCATGGTCATGTGCCATCCATTAACGGCGGGCTCCGGTGATACTAGATGGGTTACCCACCCCCCTCGACGGCCCTGACAACTGACCACCCCCCTGCCTGTCATTATTTTATTATTGTGTCCGACACGCAACATTTTATTGTATACCGTTGTTCAAGTGCTTTTCGCAGTAAGCAGTAATAAAATGATGACAGACAGGGGAGGGGGCAGTTGTCCGGGAATGGGAGGGGCGGGGGCTCATGTCCATATTTGCTATAACGAGGGGGCTCATGTCCGGGGGGCTCATGTCCGGGGGCAAATGTCAAGGGGGGGATACTCGTCTGGGGGTGGGGGGGGGGGGTGGGGGGGCACATGTCCGGCATTCGCAGATAATATTTCACTCTATGCAATGCGCGAAATCTCAAGATTGTGCGGTTTCTCGTGAGTCGTTAGAAATCACATATTCTCCCATTTTCAAACTTTGCGATGAATCCACACCAGCATGAATATGCTGATCGGAATATAGTGTGGTCATGTGTAAAAAGCCCCCGATGGGCCACACTGAACTTCCACAAGTGCCATTTTTTTCCGTTTGAAGCTTCAGAATCCCGACAACGAGAATGGTAGACCCCTTTTCGTTTTAGTCATCACCTCGCCTCTATACGCGCGTGGGACAATGCGCGCTCGTGTGTGTGTGTGTGGGGGGGGGGGGGGGGGTAGATAGTAGTGTGCTATACCCATACTTAAACGACCGATTGATAACTCGAAGCAAAAATTGAATACAAGTATTACCAAACATATTTAATGTTATCTTTTATAAATGAATGTCGGTCATTCCCCACCACCAGGAGACCTGTCCAACCGGAAGTTATCACCTGAATATTTACCACCCGGACAGGAGCTGAACTAAGGGCCTTAGTTCCTGGTGGCGAATGTCCGGGTGGCACATCATATATAGACGGGCAAATCTTGGGGGGGGGGGGTGAAGCTGGATTGCTGTATTTTCCTGGTGAGGGGGGCTAGGCCTATATATCAGTGACCCGGCACTACCAGTGGTGCAGGCCGTCGACAGGAGGTAGGAGGGGTGGGGATGTAGTAACAAGAGGCAGACGTTAATGGGCCCCACTCGCGTCACTGCTGGAGTACAACCTCAAGCACTCCTATGCAGTTGAAACCATGTTTTCTGGTGGATATTTCAATATTACGCGAATTCCGCGTTCCCCGACTCCCTCACGCAAGAATTCACGGTCATGTGTCAAAATTAAGGAAACCTCATCTTTTGACATCCATAAAAACGATTTTGTTTTTTCCCTTCCCCCACCTACGAGAAAGGGACGCCCCTTTCGTACTCGCCTCCACTCGTCGCCATACGACTGGGTATGATGCGCACCGCCTCGCAGCTAGACATTAACACGGGCCTAGTCCAAACTTGGACCCAAAGTCCTTTATATATTATTTTGGTGTTATAAGTCCTTTGGGGCATATCACACCAAAAAATTATATTACGGACTTCAGGTCCAAGTTTGGACTACACGAGCCCCTTTTTTTCTCTCGATCGGGGCCTGGATATTCCTCGACGGCCCTGCACTGATGAGATCGATCATTCGTTATTATCAATATAATTTCCGTTTTATTTGAGAATAAGAGCAGAATGCTCGTAGGCGATTTTATTTTAAACACAGTTTTTATTTTGTTTTAGAACGTGTTCCGGGAAAACTGTTAAATGTTTTGATATTAAGACGCTCGTATCAGCTTGTATCGGCGTTTTTGTTGAAGAATCTTCTTTAAAACTTGTTACTTGACTTCGTTTCGGCTGAGTGTCCATTGCCAATTTTCAATTACCCAAAAAGTATTCCCCCGAAACATGCACTGATTGTCGCATGAAAGGGAAGAAAAACATTTTTCTAATGCGGTAGGTGTTATCCATGTCAATAAATATCCGATTCTTTTTCAGTGTTGTTTAGCACATGCAATGTTTTGTTTGGACCGAACGACCAGCATGTATTTAACAAGGACCAATTATCTAAACTTGTTTCTCGTTTCGTGGTATATAATGAATACAAGGTCCAGATGTGGAGCCCAGTGTGCGACAAATAAATATCCGATTATAAAAATCAGAGCACCTGGGCTCCAAATTGGAGCTAATCAACAAGGTATGTTTTCAAAAAGCTTGTTACAATAGATTGGAAACTCGTTATAACGATTTTGCAACCGCGATAACATCAGCTCCACTCGTTAAAAGGATTCCAGAACTCCTCGTAATGACACCACAACTCTTTATAACAACATCACAATTCCTCTTTGTAACTTGGCTACTCGTTTTAATAAGATTTCACCTTATCATCAATTTACACTTCGTTATAATGACTTCTAACCTGTTATAAAGACTTATTAACTCGTTATTATTTTATTGTTATTTTATTGTACAACTTCTTGTAATGACCTTTCAATTTTTTGGTTGTGCGCTCATTTTGTCTCACTTGACAAATCAGTGTAATGCTTTATCAACAAGGTTTGTCTTCACAACTTGTTATAACGGATTTGCAGCTCATTATAACGATTTTTAATCATTTTTGTGTGTCCACAACACGCCATAACATCAGCCGTACTCGTTAAATCGATTCCACAACTTTTCGTAATGACACCACAACTCGTTAGAACGATATCCGAGACTCACTCTACTGATTTGTAAGCGCGGATTAACAACCTTTCCACTCACCATAGCGGCTCCCAACCCCGCTATAGCAACATGTCAAATCGTTATAAAGGCTTACAGTCCGTCAAAATGAGCTCCCCTTTCGCAACGACATCACATTCTCGTCATAATTTCTTCAGAACAAGCTATAACGATGTTTAGAGCTCAGTCGTGAATTGTCACCTCCTCATGATGACTCCGACTCCACAACTCATTATATTGATGGATAAACTAGCTAGTGAACTCATTATAATGACTTGCCAACTCCCTGTAACGAACTTCCAATCCCTTAGAACGACTTGTTAACTCCTTATAACAAATTGAAAGTCATGTAACTTCGCAACTCATAACGAACTTGTTATAACTTCAAAACTTGGCAGCTCATAATGACATCGTAACACGTTATAGCGACTGATCAGTTTGTTGTAACTATGAAACCCTTTATAATTTCTCAACTCGTTATAACGACGTGGTAAATATCTATAACAAATTTAAAATAACACTCATTAAAATGACTTACCAACTCGTTATAACGACTACACCACTCGTTCTGTTTATTTCACGTCTCATTATAAAGACATGTCAACTCGTTGTAACAACATCCAAACTTCATATCACGACTACATGCATCATTATAATGGTTTGTTAACTCTCTATAATGAACATGACGGCTTGTTAGAATATTCAACTCATTGAAATTATTTCCCTATTTGTTGTGAATCTCCAATTCGTCAATTGAATGACTTTCGGAACTGCTTATAACGTTTTGTTGATAATGCTTCAGAACCTGTTTGTGTGACTTGAAAATTAAACTAAATTCATTATAACGATTTGCCATCTCAGAATAACGATTCTCAACTTGTATAATGACTTTAAGCCTCTTAACCCTTTACCTAACGTAACGGCCAAAACCGGCCAGCTCTATTCTCAAAAATCGCCAATTAATTTTCATTATTTTTTTCATTTTTTGTCTCAAAAACATAGGTTATGACCCCTCGTTGGAACGAGCTCGTCGAGCTCGTTCCAACGAGGGGTCATAACCTATGTTTTTGAGACAAAAAATGAAAAAAATTAGTTATTCAAGAATTATTTTTGCAAGTGTCGTCTGCTTTTCAGGTTAGGTAAAGGGTTAAAATGTCAGGTCAGCTCATTATAATGGCTTGACAACTCATAATTATTTGTCAATTCGTTATAATAAAACGACTTGTCAACTCATTTTAATGACCTCACAACTCGTTGAAACGATCTATAAACGCGTTGTAAGGACCAAACAACTCATTACAATGAAATTGCAATTCATCATCAATATACAATTTGAAATAATAACTTCTAACTTGTTATAATGACTTATTAACTCGTTATACCAATTATTCAACACATTATAATGATTCCTCAACTCGTTACAACATCTTGTCAAGCTATGTCAAATCATCATAATAACATCACAACTCACTATAATGAATTCACTACTCTTTATAAGAACTTATAAACTTGTTATAATCACTTCACACTTCTTTATAACATCACATCTTTATAAAGCCATCACAATTCATTATAACGACTTCACAACTCGTTATGAAATGGTGTTGACGCGTTAATTCTTGACTAATTATAATAACTTGTCAGTTTGTTATGTCGTATACTAAGTATACTAAATTGACATTTCACTGTAATGCTTTATCAACAAGGTTTGTTTACACAACTTGTTATAACGACTTTTCCAATCATAATAGTGCTTTCGGAACTCCTCATAACGTTAGATATTCTCACTAAAAGGACTCCACAAATCATTATAATGGCACCACACCTCGTTTTAAGAACTCCACAGTTCCTCTTAAAAATTTGGCAACTCATTATAACGTTGTCTGGTCATTTTAACGACTTTTTTCACTCATTATAATGCCTGCCCAACTCGTTATAGCTGCATGTCAAATCTTTATAAAATGGCAGCCAACGTGTTGTAATGACATCACAACTCTCGTCATAATAACATGCGAACTAGTTATAACAAACTTTGGGACTCACAATGATTTGCCAACTCCTTATAATGGCGCCACAACTTATTACAACGATTTGTACGCTAACAGGCGAACTCAGTAAAAAAATATCTTCTGCTCCTTATAACGAATTCCGAACTCATTATAACGAATTGGCAATCCACTAGTTATATTATTTCATCTGATTATAATGATATGACAACTCATTATAACTACTTTGAAAACTGGTTATAACGACAAAGCAACCTCTTATAATGATTTCACAATTACTTAAAATGTTTGATCAACTCACTATAACTACTTGTATACTTGTAAACTCGTAAAACGACTTTAGATTTGTTAGAACTTCTCAATTCGTTATAGTTACTTGTCAGCTCGTTATAACTACTTGTCCATTTGGTATAACGACTTTGGATTTTAAAACTCATTATAACACTCTGTCAAGTCGGTATAACTGTTCATCCACTAGTTATAGGGTCTTCCAAACTCGTTATAATAACGTCAGTACTTGGCGACTTGTCATAATGACAGCGCAACACGATTTGACAACTAATCAACTCACATTATTATGACTACTTAATTTGTTATTAGTGTTAGAACTCATCCACTAGTTATAGGGTGACTTATCAACTATCTGTAACAATTTCACATCTCATTATAATGACTCTTCAACTTCAACTCGTTACAATGGCTTAGAAACTTATAATTATTTCAAATTATATAATAACGGCTTGTGAACTAGTTGTAACAACATATCAGCTCATTATAATGGCATCACAACTCGTGATAACGACTTTTAGCTCGTCATAATGATTTCACGATTGATTATGATAACTTGTCAACTCAACATAATGATCTTTTGATTGGCAAATTTCCCGAAGCAGTGACTATTTTAAAGATACCACTCTAAGTCATTGATATCAAAGTTAATGTGCTAATGTATTATATTATAACTGAATGGGAGCCCAAGAACTCTAGACCCCAAACGCATTTGACACAAATAATCCAAACAATCAAGAGCTCTGTCTTAAAATCAAAAAGGTCAAAAACACCCTTGTTCAAAAAAATTGTAAACAATTACAAGATTAGCCCAAACATTTGTCTAATAAATTCACCCTTCGTGAAGGTTAGGTGAGTCTAGAAAGACAAAATAAGGTTATAACCCTATTTCATACGACTGACAGTTACCGATGCAGACTTTGAAGTGATTCGCGCCTTTCGCGGTAATGGGTTGTTGTCCATTGCAATCGTACTGACACCAAAAATCCCCAAAAACAAAAACAAAAGATCGCAACAATCTGGATTTGTATTTTCTGGACGTTTTGACAATGTGTAACTCTTTTTTGTCTGACAACAGCTTTTTATATTTTGTGTGTCCAAATCGTCCGAAAAGTAGAAATTTGGTATTCTTAATAAAATACACTTATGGAATTTCAAATGCTTTACTTGTGTGATTTCAAATTGAATATATGTAAGATATTAAAAATGATCTGGTTTGATACTGAAAACGATCGGTTAGAGGGCCCCCGCTGAGAGGCTTAACTAGGATTACTTTGCCACAATTTTGAATAAAGTATTAAGTTTACTACGAGTCGATTAAAGAGGAATAAGTTTTGACGAGAGAGATTCCCGAAGGTATTGTGACAGAGTAGAGATCTGACAACTTCTACACTTCAGTGGAGTGGAATATGACAAACATTCGGCAAGTGATTCGTGAACGTGCTGAGATGGAGTGATCTGACTGCTATTACTACAACATTTAGGGAAAGTGAAACTTGCCAAACTTTTGAGCCAGTGAGATTGATGAACATACTGAGAGAGAGAGAGAGAGAGAGAGAGATCCAACTGCTATCATCTCGACATTATGGAAGAATGAAACATGACAATACTTTCGAGCAAGTGATTCGTGAACATACTGTGACAGAGAGAGGTTTGACTGCTGTTACTACAACAATTTCAGGAGAGTGAAACAAAACAATACTTTCGAACACGTGAGATTCGTGAACATATTGTAATAGAGAGATCCAACTCTGCTATTACCACAACATTTCAGGAGTGTGAAACATGCCAAACTTTCGAGCAAGTGATTCGTGAACATACTGAGATAGAGGGATACGTCTGCTATTTTTACAACATTCCAGGAAGGTAATAATAATAATAACACTTTGGCCAGCCGCTGATTTGTCGCGGTTCTCGGACGAGAAGACCTTGGTTACCCCTGTACTCCCATCTGCCTCCCTATTCCCATGCTTCTCCTTTCATCCCAATACTCGTAGACGAACTTTTTTACCCTTGCCCCATTCTTCCCAATCTCTCCGATTAGCATATTAACCCTCTCCCATGAGTCTCCCCTAACCACATGCCCTTCATTCTCCCACCCCACTTCCCCATCATACTCCCCTCTTCGCTTTCTGACACTAGCACCATATCGTCTGCAAAAAATAGCCCTGGGATCTTCAAGTCCCCAACTGCTACTCCCTCCTCTCTATGCAGGAGTTCATCTCCTAAATCTTTGATATACAATGCAAACAGGATTGGCGAAAGGATACACCCCTGCTTTAGGCCTATCTCCATAGGCACACGTTTTGTTGTAATGTTTCCCAGGCTAAGTTCACTCTGTACGTCTTTATATTATATAACGCTTTCATAATTCCAACAAACTCGCCTCCTAAGCCCAGAGTCTCCAGCTTGCACCACATACCCGCCCTCCATACTCTATCGTATGCCTTTTTGACATCCAAAAAGGCCATAAACATCTTTTTCTTTTTTACTTTCGAGGATTCTATCATTTGGGATAGCGTGAAAAGATGGTCAGTAACTCGCCTTCCCTTCCTGAAGCCATTCTGGATTTCTCCCAAAAAACCCTTCTCTTCAATCACCTCCTCTAGTCTCCCATACAGGACTTTACAGAAAACTTTTCCAATGTTGCTACTGACAGAAATCCCTCAATAGTTATCCAAAACGTCTTTTTCCCCCTTTTTGTGAATAGATGTCACTTTGCTTTCTCTCCACTCCTTCGGGACCTCTTGGTTTTCTATGGCTAGATTGAATAGGGCAGTTAGGCTTTCCACGAGTCCCTCTCCCCCTTTTTTGATAAACTCGTTTGGAATTTCATCCACTCCTCCCGCTTTTCCATCCCTTAATTTTGAGATCACATTTCGCACCTCCACCGTTTTAATTTCGCTACACACGAAGTTCGATAGGTTTTCCTCGATCTGATTCGGACACTCTGGTGGGCTCCCCATGCCCCATCGCTTATCGTTTACCTTTTCCCAGTGCTTGACTAGTTCTGATGCGACTTGATCTTGCTCGTGTGTAACTCTGCCATCTACTTTAATACTCTGTGGGTTACTTCCTTAAAAAATAATATTATTCATTTGGAAGGGAGCAGCAAACTTCTCAGTGTGGGAGAGACAGGTGATTACGAGTATTTGGGGGTAAATATAAACATTACAGGAAGAGGCATCTACCGGAACCACACAAATAAATTGATTCTGAAGGGGAAGCGAATCCTTAACCAAATGAAACTTATAAGGAGAAACAGTTTCAATAAGGTTTTCGTGGGGAAAACCATTTGGGAAATGGTGGGGCTGCCAAGTATAACATACGGTACGGAAGTGGTACCCTTAAACCAGACGGCCGTAAAGAGCTTGGAAATCCTGCAGAACGATGCAGGCCGATGGATAACGGGGTCGAGTAATGCCGCAGCGCTAGAAGCAATCAGGGGTGAGCTTGGGTGGATGAGAATCAAGGACAGGATAGACCTGTTGAAGCTCGGTTATCTTAATTATTTGGTAAATCTCCCCGACAGCCGATGGTGTAAAGTAATGTTCCTGAGAATTTTCAACTCAAATATCAAAACGGGGTGGATGGTCCAAGTGAGGGAGCTAGTAGAGAACTACTCATTGGAGATCTCGGACCTGGACGTTGGGGCAAACCAGGGTAAACAAAATCGTCAGAGAAAGGGTCATGGAGGATTGTAACCGTAATTGGCGAGAGGGGGTCAAATCAAAGAGGTCTTTGGGTGGCCTGCGTGATAAAGAGAAGCCAGGTTTTGAAGAGTACCTTGATGGCACCTTTGGGGGGTCACTGTTGTTCAAGCTGAGGTCGCGATCCCTGGAGCTGAGGGGAAAAATTGGGAAAGACGGTGAAAGGGAGTGCCAGATGTGTAACTTGGACATGGTGGAGACCCTGGGACACTTTCTTCTAGAATGCCCAAAGTATCAGTCTAAAAGAATGAGATTCACTGGGAGTATAATGGGGAAGTGGGATGGGAGAATGAAGGACATGTGGTTAGGGAGAGACTCAAAGGAGAGGGTTAATATGCTAATCAGAGAGATTGGGAAGAATGGGACAAGGGATATCATCAAGCAGTTCGTCTCCGAGCGTTGGGAGGAGAGGAGAAGCGTAGGAATAGGGAGGCAGTTGGGAGTACAGGGGTAACCATGGCCTTCTCGTCCGAGAACCGCGACAAATCAGCGGCTGGCCAAAGTGTTATTATTATATATTATTATATTATCCCCTTTGCTAGGCATTTAGTTGAGAAGAATCACAAAGTCCACGAGACAGTAAAACAAAAAACAATTTTCGAATGAATATAAACCAAACATACATGCAGTAGTTCTTCAGTTTAATGAAATCGAAGAAAATAAATAATTTTTCTTTTTTGGAAAATGCTCCACTGGTCTGCATAAAATAGATGCTTTTGGGTGATACCATTCTTTTTTAATGGCAAAAAATCCGAGAAATGATTAGTTTAAAATATTTTCTTTGTTTTATTCTAATTATTTGTCCTTCCAATATTATTATTTTGTTAGATACTCTGAAAAGATTCTTAGATATTAATAAGGTAGTTACCATCAAATGCAAGTCTTCGAAGTGTTTAGATAAAATGGGCTTTTTTACTCTTCTCGGGGGTTGGTCTGAGGGGCATCCAAAACTCATACTCATGTTTTAGAAAGGTTGTCATGTAATACACCATTTTAAAGGTCTCGACGCGTGTAGACCGAATATTTGGTATTTGCCCCTCCTCGAGAGGGTAGGTTTGAGGGTAAGACATCACAAACTCTTGTCTTAGAAAGGTTGTCATGTGATACAGCATTTTAAAGGTATTGACACGTGCAGTCCGAATATTTTGTATTTGTCCAGAAAAAGTCGTTTTCGCAAATATCCTAGGCCAGCGATCTTACACTTTGCAATTTTCTATGGAAATTCACATGGAAAAAGATCGAGCTCACTTCGAGTTTATTTTTTAATTTTCCCCATTGAATTAACCTTGACCGAATTACGAGCTCAAATTAAAATTGACTAAGTCCGATTGTAGCTGAGTTCAAAAATGTTTCAATGGGAATTCCCATTGTGAGCTCGAAATGCATTTTTCCGGAGCCCGAATGCCCAATTATATCTACGCGTGTCATTTTTGATGGAATCTGATGTGAACCTCGACATGATGTAATAACACTCGACATCACGAGTATGGTCATGACAACCAGCTTGACCAACCACGTTGTGATATCCTCTTCACTGTAATGTGCTGTGTTTGCCGATGGATAACAGGCTCGAGTAATGCCGCAGCACTAGAAGCAATCAGGGGCGAGCTTGTGTGGATGAGGATCAAGGACAGGATAGACCTATTGAAACTCGGTTATCTTAATTATTTGGTAAATCTCCTCGATAGCCGATGGTGTAACGTAATGTTCCTGAGACCTTTCAACTCAAATATCAAGACGGGGTGGATGGTCCAAGTGAGGGAGCTAGTAGAAAACTACTCAATGGAGATCTCGGACCTAGACGTTGGGGCAAACCAGGGCAAAAAGATCGTCAGAGAAAGGGTCACAGAGGATTGTAACCGTAATTGGCGAGAGGGGGTCAAATCAAAGAGATCTTTGGGTGGCCTGCGTGATAAAGAGAAGCCTGGTTTTGAAGAGTACCTTGATGGCACCTTTGGGGGGGGGGGCACTGTTATTCAAGCTGAGGTCGCGGTCCCTGGAGCTGAGGGGAAAAATTGGGAAACACGGTGAAAAGGAGTGCCAGATGTGTAACGTGGACTTGGTAGAGACCCTGGAACATTTTCTTATAGAATGCCCAAAATACCAGTCTAAAAGAGCAAGATTCACGGGGAGTATAATGGAGAAGTGGGATGGGAGAATGAAGGACATGTGGTTAGGAGGCGACTCAAAGGAGAGGGTTAATATACTAATCGGAGAGATTGGGAAGAATGGGGCAAGGGATGTCATCAAGCAGTTCGTCTCCGAGTGTTGGGAGGAGAGAAGAAGCGCGGGAATAGGGGGAGGCAGTTGGTAGAACATGGGTAACAAAGCCTTCTCATACGAGAACCGTGACAAATCAGCGGCCGGCCGAAGTGTTATTATTATATTATTATTACGTCGTTTGGATTCATTGACCCTTCGTCAGTACATTACATTGCGTTCTTTGTCTATAGAATCACCCATGTTCAGTGTTTTATACATTACGAGACTCAGATAATTGTAGGTACGGGATTGTTTGTACGAAGGGTTCCCACTTTGATCTATACTTATCACATTGACCTCCTGTGAGTTTATTCACAACAGGAAGATTTAAATGGTATCACCCAATGTACAAAGTTCTCTTGAAATTTCTCAAGATCGTGATCTGACAACTTCCTGTGTTCATTAATTCAAGTGAACGCAGAAATTTCACAGTTACACTCAGTTAACTTTCTGTTGAAGAGAAGAGTTCATACTTTATGGGACTGGAGATTCTTGCATGTTTGTTACGCTTGGATAGTTTACTGTGAGTGTCTTTGCAGTTGTTACTAGGGAAATTTTGTCTGCCTAGAAACCTGTCAAGGTTCCAGAAATAAAAAAAAAACTGCTAGTTTACCCGATAAGTGCATGTTGATACACCTGTTCTGTTGCAGTAAAAAGTGACCACAGACCCTCACAGACGTAATTTGATCAAGTGATCAAATTAGGTGCCTTAGGGTTAAATAAGTCGACATTTGTTTTTTTCTTTTTCTCCAGTTATATTGGCTCGGATAGGAGGTAAGTGCTAACGAAAATAAAAAAAAAATGTCCATGCTATTTCCTAGTATCCGTGATTTGTGGGGCCCGGAAACGTAGAGTTATGCCGGCTAAAGCGGATGACAAATATGTCTTTTTCGGTATTTTCGATGACTATCTTCTGTTTTTTACTCATTTCTATGAATTTCTTACCTTTTCGGGCACACCCGCCATTCTGGTGACATATATTTTCGGTGACATCTATCTCATCTGGGACTGGTGTATATCCTCTCTGAAGCATGTTCGAAGCCCCTTATACATGTGGTGTTAAGCATGTTAAAATATCCTTGAATTGAGCCACATGAGGGTCATATTATTAATATACTACATATTTTATTTTGTTCTAGAGTGTACTAACATAATGCAAATTCCCTGTCCAATTCCACCCTGTTTCGGACCTACTTTTACAGTATTGCCTGATTCGACAGTACTACATAACTGCAGGGAAAGATTAACTTCGAACGAATTTACTCTTCTTGCCTTATCTGACTGTACTGGCGGCTACCTCTGTCATTTTACGTGTAATCATAAAGTATCACGGAACTAAATATTTTCCCATAGGCAACCATTATAACATTCCGGCAAATCAATATGATCGCATCACTTTAATTTTGGCATTCAAATATCTTTGTCAAGTATAGCCCTTCACACAACGTTTTCTGACCCCAAAACAGGGGGGGGGGGGGGGTCATGCAACAAATAAGATCGAAAAACTGACAGCAAGGGAGGTACCGGTCACGTGCAAATATTTTTCAAGGAATTCCCTACAAAAACATACAAAATGTAAATTGTATTTTTTAGGTCCAAAAGTCATCAAATAACCCCCTTTTTATCTGGAATATTCATCAATAATGCAAGATGTCAATAGAATGCTTCAAACGTTTATTCAAACAATTTATTTTCCCAAGGCTGTTATTTTTAGAGATTGCATCACTTCCGAGTGCAATTTTTCAAGGCGGATATTTCTAATTCAAATATTTAGTTCAGTGATACCTGTAATCATCCCCAACCCTAACAAAGAGACATTTTACCACTTCATGAGATAAAAGAATAATTTCTTCATTAGAATCCAACTTTTGGCTTCTACCGAGGCAAAAACATGGAAAAATTACTCTTTTAAGAAAAAGTGTCCAAACTGTGTCAAATGATCTTAAAAACTGGGATTGCCTCCAAAACATTTTTTCTATCCCGTTACCTAATAAATTAGCTGAGAGGGATGAGAGTTTAGAGCTTTCTTTAAAAACTACCCTGATCCCAAAATAAAACTGAAATCTTCATCAGCACACAATAGAGGACACACTATTTTTGGAAAAACTCTCTCTACCACCATACCGCAAGGAAAACAGTGCTCCACCCCCCACGAAATAATATGAATGTCAATTTTGTTTCAGAAAATGGGACTGCAGCTATATATATATATCACCAATATAAAGGACTCTGCCATTTATCCTAAGAGCTGATGTAACATTTTCCTCTACCTACTCATGTGGTAAAATATAGCACTGAATAGGACCCCCCCCCCCCCCCGGTATGTCCATTTTCATCAAAATATGTGACATAATTCAGAAATTAATTGACATGAGTAGGTGTAAAGTGCCGATTCTAGACCACTTTTCCAAAAAATTGTACACGTACATGTACGTGTACCGCCATAGGGTTTCAGTGTTAAATCGTGTACAGAGTGTAAAAAATGTTGTTTTTACATGGTGGTCCAGAATCGGCAATTGTTTTTGAGGCTCTCGGATAGCACTTTTGACCGTTCCAACAGCCGTTGGCGAACGAGTGAATTCGACACATCGCTCGGAAGTGAAAAAAATGTATAAAATTTGAAGAAAATGTAAATTTAAAAATTTTTGTCGACGTTCTCATCGCGGATCAGACCTTCGATCTATCGTTGGTGAACGCAAGCAAAAAACGTTTTGCCGATTCTAGACAGCATCAAAAATGTGGTTTGCCGGTTCTGGACCACCGACGTTCGCCAACGGCTGTTTGAACGGTCAAGGGTGCGATCCGATTGGTGAAACCAATTGCCGATTATAGACCAGGAAAAATCGACCTCAAAACCTTTTCTCGACGTTCACCAATGGTGAAAAGTAACTGTAAAGTGTAGTTACTCATCGAGGATTTTTTTTTAAACCGATTTCGGCTTCCGGTACATCGAAAAAATGCGGTTTGCCGGTTCTGGACCACCACGTTCGCCATCGCGTTCCGGACGGTCGAGGGTGCGATCCGATCGGCGAAAACGATTTGCCGATTCACCTCGCGAGTTTTAAGGTAAATCGTAATAGATCAGTTTTGTGGAGTTTTCAGTATTGCACTCAGTGTAAATAAATAGTTTTTCATTCAAATAAAATTCATCTATAAAGCGTTCCACTCAGATGGGTTTTAAGAGGTAAAAATTGTGTTTAAATGACACTATGAAATCTTCGCAAATCGTTTAATTTTTGTTCTGGTGTAAATGAAAGGTTTTTCGTTTTATAAATGGACAATAAAATCGCGTTCCACTCAGTTAGGTTTTTAAAAGGTAAATTGAGTTTTAGTTACTCGTGATAATGTTTCGCAGATATGAATGAACCCTTTTGACGGCTACAATTCTTTTCAAATGCATTAAATCAGAAAGAATTACTTGATCATTTTTTTGAAAACCGGTTTTTCATTTTTCGTTCCTAAAGTGGTTTTAAAACAAAATTTTTCACTTCATCTAAAATGCTGTTTGAGGATTACGATAAAACGTTTCTGTTCTTATGCGCTAAACTCTCACACCTTTCAAAGTCGTTCTGTTCATCACGGTGTGAATAATCGGTGATGTGATCTTTAACACATTCGAGGCCAAAACGCATTTATCGAGGTTTCATTTTGTAAAATGTTTTTACCTCAACTGGTTTTAGTTATTATATATTAAAGACAGAAGATTTTATTTACTTAAAACATAAAACATAAAAATAATTATACATTTAATTTTTGAGAATAATAAAATAACTCACGTTACCATACTGTAAAGGAAATATTAATAATTTTAAAAACGACAAAATGTTTTTACACATCACAGATTCCAAGTGGAGAGATCAACTTCTCAACGAATACGAATGACTCAATAAAAGCATTCAATCCTCTGACAGAAGCAGGCGACTGGGAGAGATGGAATTAAAACGTGAAACCACAAAATTATTTAAACCCGTGACGGAGGTTCAGGAACAAAGGAAGAAGGAGATCGTTGACGAATTGAAGCCCATAAAAGAAAGTTCTTTGAGAACGGGTTCGTTGCCATGTAGTTTTTCAAGAGGGTTTTCATTTCAAAGATCATCGCCAGATTACGTTCCCATGAGAATCGAAACCGACGTGAGCGAAAGCGATGATGTGGCTTCGACTATCACCACTGATAGCGTCGCGTCGTCCTAGTATGGTTGTAAGAGAGATCTGTTGTATGGAATTTATAAGGATTCTGACGGTAGAACTTTCGTAGGCGACACCGAAGTGCGAGAGGATGATGATAATTTAATCGTCGGTTGGAATAGGTATGAATTAACTCCTGGACTGCGCAAATTACTCCTTTTCGCCAAGCCTGGAGTTTACACGGATCGGGATTTCAACAATTACGGTGACATTCTGGTTCAGACCCACGCCATGAATAGAAATAACGATGCCAGAGAAACGAGACCCAAAGCCAATAGAGGTCACAAGTGGACGAAGGTGGTGAAACCCATATGGGATATGAATAAGAAATTCGTTCAATCGGTGACTGGGAAAGGGGTGGGAACCACTTTTCTTCTGAGCGATTCTGACGCTCTGTCTCAGAAATTGAGATTGTTGATGGCTAGTCGACGTGCTGGTAATACTGGATTAGATAATGAGATAGTGAGCATATGCGATGAATTGTTGAGGCAGAAGGTTTTGAATAAACGTGATTATAAAAGGCTGATGAACGAATTGAAGGATTGATATATATATATAATAAGTAGAGAGAACAAACAAACAAAAAAATAGATAAAATAAAAACAGTAAATTTTACACTAGAAAATAATAAAAAGTATTTAAACAACAAACGATTTACCAGTGAAAAAAACAAAATATATATTATAAAATAAAAATATGTTGGTGATAAAGAACAGCGGATACGTTAGAACTTACGTTCAAGGCGGTTCTGACATCGTTGATTCTATAATGCGAGCGTTCACGAGCAATGCAGGTAGAAAACTCGCATCAACCGCGTTTGAGGTCGGTAAGAAGACGGCTTTGGATGCTGGTAAAAAAGCCGCTTTCGAAGCTAGTGGTAGGATAGCTTCTGTGGCTGGAAAAAGAGCAGCCGACGTGTTGATCGATAAGTTGATCAGTCCGTGGCGAAGCAAGCTACGTTAGAGTGATCGCCGAAAAGTTGGAAAGATTTTAAGGATGCTGTGGTACCCATACAAGATTTAGCCAAAATGACGAATGGATCTGGATTGAAGAGAACTCGCGACGGTGTAATATAAATAAATAATAATATTTATAAAAACTGAGTTTGAAAAAACATACAAATTGTGTTTGAAAATCTAAAAAATAACAAAAAAAAATAAAAAAGATGAACATTAAAGATATATCTTGGAACGACGCCGCGACCAAGAGGTCGAATAATGAGTTCTTTCCCAAAAGCATAAGAGGCTTGATAGTGGGAAAATCGAATTGTGGAAAGGCCAATCTGTTGATGAATCTGTTGTCGCAACCCGGCTGGTTGGATTACGACAGATTATTCATGTTTGGCAAGAGTTTGTTTCAACCCGAATACAGATTGCTTCGAGAGTGCATGGATCGTAGATTGCCCAAGGACGTTATAGCCAGAATCTTTGACAGTAGGGAGGAATTCGACAAAAGTGAAGCTTCTCTTTCGACCATTTTGGACGGTGCGGAGATGGAATTGATGAAGAGAAATGCGTCTTCGAACGTCGAGTGTCGATTTTATGAGAACGCCAGCGACATTCCGGATCCTAGAGAATTGAAATTGGAAGATAAGAATCTCATGATTTTCGACGATCTGCTTTTGGGGAGACAGAACCGATGCGAATCGTATTACGTTAGGGGTCGTCACAGCAACGTGGACTGTTTCTACCTGTCGCAGAATTATTTTCGACTGCCCAGACAAACGATAAGGGAGAACGCTAATTTACTGTGTCTCTTTCGCCAGGATCTCAGGAATCTCAATCACATCTACGGTGATCACGTCGCAAACGACATGAGCGTGGCGGCATTCAGGAGATTCTGCAAGAAGGTATGGGATGGAGGACTTTACAATTTTGTCGTAATCGATTTGACTAGCGAATTTAATCGGAGCAGATTCGACAAGTTTTATGTTTCTGATGATAATAAGATAGAGAGCGAAAACAAAAATTAGAAAATAATAAATCATCAATAATTTAGTTTTGAAAAAATAAAATAAAAATTAAAAATATAATGTTCGAACAAGGAGAATTGTTAGAACGGATAGCTGAGAATATGGCTGCAAAACAATCCATTCAAATCGTGGTGAGTGGCGATTCGACTCGATTCGCGACGAAATTCGAACCTTCCATCGGATTAAATAGAGACAAAAGATACGAGATGGCATTGGTGAATCTGGAGACTTATTATTTCTTTCCTATCGTAACTGAAAAGAATAACTCATTCAAGTATTCCGACGGAGTGAATTGGTTGGAGATTTGAATTCCCAAAGGAAGTTACGACATAGACGATCTGAACAATTACATTCAGACGAGAATGAAGACAGATGGAAAGGGAAGCAACAAGATCAGACTCACTCCCCACCCTAATACCTTACAAATGATGTTCGATTTGGAAGATAATTTTCGAGTGGATTTCAACACGAACGATTCTATAGGCAAGATGCTGGGATTCGATCAAAAGATGTATCAAGGCCATGCGGCATCTGAAAATACGGTTGACATTCTCACAGTCAATAGCATTCTGGTGAACGTGGACGTGATTTCTGGAAGCTACATGAATGGTAGCACTCAACCAACGATCTATTCCTTCTTTCCAAACGTCTCACCGGGTTATAAAATCGTGCAATGACCTCGAAATTTAGTTTATCTACCAGTGATTTTAGACATTTTGTATAGTCTCAAAACCACGTTGACGGATCAAAATGGTGAACTGCTAGATCTTCGTGGAGAGAGAGTGATGATACGATTTCACATAAGAGAAATATAAAAAAGCAAAAAAAAAAAAATATTGCGTATATATATAAATAAGAAAATAAAATAAACGCAATATTAATTTTACAAAAATTATTTAATATATAATTATCATTAAAACAAAGAAACAATTGAACAAAATATATTTAAAAAAAAGAAATATGACTGAATACGTGGTTAATAACATGAACATTTCCAAAAGACAGAGGGAGAAACTTGAGAGAGTGTTCAATCGAGACGAGCTGGTGAGATTCAAATTCACTTACAAAGATCTGACGAATGACGGTAATGATCGAATCGCCTGGAACAGAACTCAAATCAAAAGGATGGAGAAAGCGATTCGTGATGGAAGAGGGTTGACGGTGAGATTGAGTCCCGCTCAATTGAGATACAATTTGAGAATGAAAGGCGGTTTCCTACCACTATTGGCAGGAATTGCCGCAAAAGCATTGCCCTTTGCCGCAAAAGCATTACCCTTTCTTGGGAAGGCTCTCGGCGTGGGAGCTCTCTCGGGACTCGCGAGTTCGGCAGTTGAGAAATTAATGGGTGGCAGCGGACTGTTTTTGAAGAAGGGAGGAGCTGTGTTTCGCGTCCACGTAGACAACAGCGGTAAAGGATTGTATCTAGAACCCGTTAGAGGTGGCAGCTCTTTGAGTGGAAACGATCTCTATCTGAAGAGTGGACGGAACATTGTACGACTCGGCAAGGGTTTGTGGTTTGGTGAGAATTCGCTGTTTAAGAATATACCGATTTTGAGTATGTTATTATAATGTAAAAATTATATAATTATATAAAATATAAATCATAGAAAGTATAAAATAATATAAAATGGATAAAAAGGTGGAAAAACAATTAAACGATAATGATGAATATCACGGGATAGAGTGCGAAAAAGATGTGGAAAAACGATTAGATGCTAATGATGAATATTGCAGGATAGTGTGGGGAAAAGATGTGGAAAAACAACTAGACGCTAATTATGGATATCTTAGGAACGAACTGAAAAAAGAGTTAAAAAAAGATTGGGATAGATGGTTGAAATTTAAATGAATGAGACGTTTTCCACCGCCACCACTACCTTCTGAAGAGAATGGTAATGATGTGAGTGTTACCAAGAGATGCACCACATTCGTTCATAATTATGATGCAGATAAACAAATGTGTTCTTATAAAAAACGTAATATATCACAAAAAAAAGAAAAGAAGAATCGATGTCGAAATTTGAGAAAAAAGGAAATTTTATTATAATATATATGGGCGATAGTGAAGAAGAAGAAGAAGAAGAAGAAGAAGAAATAAGAAGAAGAAGGAAAACAAAAAAAAAAACAGTAATGAGATTTAGAGATGTTCAACCTCTCTAGATCTCATTACTTTTTTTCCTTCTTCTTCGCTAAAAATCAGTCTCTCTATTGTTTTATATTTTTAAGTCTATTATTAGCATGTTGACGGTCATGTCTTCTCCTTTTTCGAAAATGTGTTGAATGTTTATCTTTACTTTTGCAAGTTTTTTTACATCGGTGAATGCGCTCTCACCACCCGATTTGTTCACGAGTTCGAGAGAGATTTTTTGATATATGTAACTTCCATAGGGCAACGACAAATCATCCTTGTTGAATTCTCTGTCTTCGGCAAAGACGATGTTCTGTAGATCGCTTTGGTACTCGTAAAACAAATCGAGCGTGGCTTTGTCCAATTTCAAAGGCATGCTGTATTTGTTGTATTTGTGCTCTAAGCCCTTCATCTCGACCTCATTCAATTCGATGGCGTCGTGTCGTTGTAATCTATAGAGTTTACAACCGAATTTCCTACACTCATTTCAATTTCAATTCGCATTTTTTAGATGTTGTTGTCATGATCGATTATTTGTTTTTTGTTTTATGAATTGTTGGAAATAATATATATTTTTGAGTTTTGTGTTTAAATAATAATTTGTTAAAAAAGTTTTTTTTTTTTTACTCTCTATATATATATAAAAAAGTTTTTTAATTTTCTTTAATGTGAAAATTTTTTTTTTGTTTTTTGAATTTTATGTTTAAATAATAATTTATTAAAAAAAGTTTGTTTTTTTTTCTCTTTATATATATATACAAAAAAGTTTTTAATTTTTAATTTTCTTTAATGTAAAAAAAAAAATTTTTTGTAAAAGTGTTTTTTCTCTTTATATAAATAAAAAGTTTAAATTTAATGTCCTTTTTTTCTCGTATTAATTCAATTTTTCTCACGTTAGGAACATAAAAAAATTGATTAATTTCATCCAAAAAATTTTTTTTGACGGAATTAAAAAATATATATAAAAACTATTTTAAAACTTTTCAACAAATTATTATTTAAATACAAAATTAAAAAAAATATATATATTCTTACAAACGAAGCAAACAAATAAAAAAAGGAAAATTTAAATGAGAAAACCGTACCTCAGTTAAACGGGATGTGTAGAGAATTAAACATTCCACATTTCAGAAATCATAACGAAATCAAAACAAAAATTGAATTATACGGAAGTATCATTTGCGAAACAATGAAAAGAAAAAAATCAAAAGTGGACAAACTCAAACAGACTCAAATTGTGAAAAAAATAAGCCAATGACAGTAATGCCTGATGATAGAAAACGAAATGTGGAGAGTGATGAAATTAGAAAGATCATACATGAGGAGTTCTGTAGTTTGCTCGATGAAAAGGCAAATAAAATGTTGATAGCAACGACATCAAAAAATGCTTTGGTTGTGAAAAATGAGAAGAAAAAGATAGTAAAAGGAATCAAAATGCTGACGTCGAAAAAAAACGTTTCAGTTGCAAAAAATAAGAAGACGACTAAACGAAAAGCCGTCGAAGAACTTCAAGTTTCAAAAGAAAAAAAAACTAAATTGAAAACGAGTGATGCAGTTCAGAATCTAGACAAACGAGATATATCAAACGAAATTTGATGAGCAATCGATGAAGGGAAAGGAGAAGAATATGTAGCACAAGTCATCATGGAAGCATTCCAATCAAATCCCATAGAACGGGAGAGTGTGATCAAAGGTGTTTTTAAAACTTTTGACGTGGTTCCCTCATTCAAGAAAGTCGATCCAAAATTGTTCATAGAACAGGTGAAGAAAAAGGTATTGGATTTGTTTCATGAACACATGAACGTTGGGACAAAAAATTAAGATGATACTCCATTGCATGATGAATAAAATCAATGTGAATTCCGGCGAGAGCATTGTGAAAAATGCCTATTTCAGATCTAATGTCGAACCCATATTTCGAGGTTAGGATTTATCAGACGTTTTCGAAATGATGAAAGACAAGATGTTGACATCCCTCATGAATTATCAACATGAAGGTAGTAATTGGACGTTTGATGAGGTGTTGAAACTCGAAATTCATATAACTAAAAACAATTCGTTGAAAGCGTCTTCCTACGTGGAATTACCGTATTTCTTAGCTAAAAAAAAAGCTGTGATCAATGTGAGAAATAAAGATGATCAGTATTTTAAATGGGCAGTCACCTCTGCTTTATACCCCATCAAAATGCACTCCGATAGAGTTTCTCGTTACGAGGAGACTTCTAAAAATCTCGATTGGACTGGAGTGACTTTTCCAACGCAGTTAAAACATATCAAACGTTTCGAGGTTCAAAATCCCGACGTAGCGGTGAACGTCTTGGGATACGACAATGAAAAATGAACAATCTATCCTCTCAGACAGACTTCGTATCTCGAAAGAGAAAAGACGATTATTTTATTATTGATTTCAAATGGTGACAATCGTCATTATTGTTGGGTTAAAGATTTTGGCCGATTACTGTTGAGACAAAATAATAAACATGAACATAAGACATGTTTATGTTGCAACTGCATGAACTTGTTTCACAGCGAAAAATCGTTAGCGAAACATCAGGAATATTGCAATGAAAATCAAGGTGTCGCCATAGAAATGCCTCAACCCAAAACCATCGTGAACTTTCAACATCACAATAGAAGGTTAAAAATACCATTCGTCGTTTAGTGCGAAGATGATGACGTGGCTCAAAGGTTCGTGGAAGAGTTAGAATCTAAAATTCAAATTTTATACAACAAATTCCAAACTCCGGTAAAAATGATCATCACGTGAGAGCAGCAGGACGAAAATAACAGAGCCACCGAATGTCACATATGCAGACAATCGTTCGACGAGAATTCGGAGGAAAATAAGAAGGTCAGAGACCATGATCATTACACGGGTCTGTATCGCAGTCCGGCTCACAGCAAGTGTAATTTAAAATATCGAGACGGCATTTTCTATCTGGTGATATTTCACAATCTCTTGGGTTATGACAGTCATCTGTTTGTGAAAAATCTCAGCACCACCGATGAAGAATTAAACTGCATTGCAAACAATGAAGAAAGATACAGTTCCTTCATGAAATGGAAGCTCGTGGAGAAGAAAAGAGTAATCGACGGAGAGACGTAGGAAGAAAAAACGAAATCCATTCATAGAGCCATACGTTTCATTGACAGTTTGAAATTCATGTTGACTGCTCTGGAAAAATTAGTGGATAACATGAGCAAGGATAAATTTAAAATCATGAGCGAACACTTTGGAGAATGAGTAGACATCATGTTGAGTTAAGGAATCTATCCTTACAATTACATGAACGATCTAAAGAGATTCGATGATACCGCGCTACCTTCAAAAGAAGATTTTTATTCGAAATTATATGAATCCGACATTTCCGACGAGAATTACGAACACGCCAAAAACGTGTGGAAATCATTCGATATGAAAACCATGAGAGATTATCACGATCTCTATCTAAAGACCGACGTTCTGCTCCTTGCAGATGTGTTCGCAAATTTTTGAGACATCTGTCGTCGAAATTACGATCTGGATCTGGCTTGGTATTTCACCGCACCCAGTCTGGTGTGGGACGCTCTGTTTAAGACCACCGAAATCCAATTGGAGTTATTATCCGATGTGGACATGTTGCTCATGTTCTAAAAGACTGCGAGAGGATTCGACGAAAATCTAGTGGCCATTCACATGCAAAAGACGCACCTGACGTTCGAGAAACCCTATTATCTCGGACCGATCATCTTTGATATCAGCAAGCGATTGATGTATGAGTTTCACTATGATTACGTCAAATGGAAATTTGGTGAGAAAGCCAAACTACTGTTCACTGACATGGACAGTTTAGTTTATGAGACTGAGATGAGAGACGTCTACCAAGATATATCTCTGGACGTGACCGCGTGGTTCGACACAAACAATTATCACAAATTTAAGGATGAGAGCGGCGGTAAACAAATCGTCGAATTCGTGGGTTTGAGACCCAAACTGTATGCTTATTGTCTAGAAGGTGAAGAGATCAAGAAGTGCAAAGAGGTTAAAGCGTGCGTGGTGAAGAAAAATATCTCTTTTCAAGAGTATAAAAATTGTCTGTTCGGAAGTGGTCCAGTGTATAAGACTATGAAATCGGATCGAAGCAACAATCGCGACGTGTACCGAAATAGTCAACAAGATTTTGCTGACAGCTGACGACGATAAGAGATTCATGTTAGATGATAAAATAAGCACTTTGGCACTCAGACATTGGACTTTGGATATGATTATGGATGATAGGATTCCAGATAGGATTCCAGATATGATTAAGGATGATATGATTCCAGATAGGATTCCAGATATGATTAAGGACGATAGGATTCCAGAAAATCAAGAGGAATTAGACGGATTCAAGATTATGGAAGTCAATAGAAACATCGAGAGAGTTAGTTTAAAAAAGAAAAAGAAAAAAAATATAAAAAAAATAAAGTCATTTTGGTGAATTATAATAAAATAAATATATTAAAAAAAATATACACATTTATGAATAAGAAAATAGAGATATCCGTAGAAGGTGTCATCTTACCTAATGAACCCCTATCCAACATCGATCTGTCGAATGTGGCAAAGGATTTGAAAATCAAAGATTTTCTAGGTGTGTTTTCCAAAGATGCCTTGCCGAAGAGAAGACCTTGATAATCGGAATGCAAAATTTTAAATCTAGATGATTTATCGGGTGAAGGCACTCACTGGGTGGCGTGGTTCAAGAACGGGAAGAAGAAGAATTATTATTTCGACAGCTATGGAATCTCGTCGCCGAAAGAAATAAAGAACTATTTCAACGAATCGATGGTTCGTTACAACACGGAATGAGTGCAATCTCCAGATCAAGTGTTTTGCAGTCACCTGTGTCTCTACGTACTCAAGAGATGGTCGGAAGGAGATAGGTTTCAAGACATTCTCAATGATTTACATTAGAGAGAGATTTTTTTATAGTATATATAAAGGTAAAAAATTATTTAAAAATTTAATCGAATAAAAACAAAAAATAAAAAATAAGTGAAATAATTCATTTTTAATAAACTGTGTTTGAAATATATTTTTTTAAAACAAAAAACCCCTCAAAACAACATGTCAGTTGATAAATTTGGTAGAAGTAACGATGAAAATCAACCCAAAAAGAAGAGGAAGACGCTCGAAGTTGGCGATGGTTATGACGTTGTCAACTTGGACGAACATTACATTCGGAGATACAAACCTCCAGAGGAACCTTTGAACATGAATGATAAGAAGCTCTACAATCTTCCCGAGCCGATAGATCTCGCAGATGCGGCGACTAAAAAATACGTCGACAGGGGGAACGTGGATTTCGAACGAATCATGCTAGATAATTACGTGGATAAAGCCATGACCGACGATCTCGATCTGAAATCCAAACATTTGGTGAACGTCGCAAATCCCATAGATTCTACCGATGCTGCAACCAAGAAATACACAGACGACTCTCACGCATGATTCAGCGAACATCTGAGAAGTAGATACGTTCAGAAAACGATGCAATCGGAAATGAACGCCAATTCTAACAAGATAACGAATGTGGCCACTCCCACGAATCCCAAGGACGTGGCGACCAAAAACTACATAGATCTGGAACAGAGAAAGTCTGACAGACGAGAAATGAAATCGGATCTGAATGCTGGATTCAACAAGATATTGAATCTGTCGAAGGTCGACGACACAGATGCAGACTCCACTGCGGTCAACAAGGGCTACGTGGATTCTGCCGTGATACGATCTCAAGAATACGTAGAATTGCAAGTGGATGATCTCTACCTGAACACACAATCTGGCGGAACCATGGAGGGTGGCATCAACATGAATGGTCAGAATTTATTCGGTCTCGATCACGATCCTGAATTCGATTCCAGCGTGGTCAGCAGGAAGTACGTGGATGACAACTCAGTCTGGAGAAAGGGCGACATCATGGAAGGTAAACTAGACATGAGCGGACTCGCGCTCACGAATCTGCCGGATCCCATACACATGACAGACTTCTGCACCCTGATTTCGGAGGTGGCGAAAGTCAAATACGCCAGGCAATTGATCACCGTATGTGCTGAGGAGACCGGCACGTTAGAGGAGGGAAAAGCCGAGTGGTCGCGGATCGCAACATGGTCACGTGGGATATCCCATGCCATTGGGAGGTGAAGAAACATGGATTTGAAGAACAGAGCGGTCGTCAATCTCATGGTGAACGGAGTAGAGAGCAATAAGAGATACAGCGTGGAAAAGACTGAGAATCAACACTCGAATGTTAGCATGTTCAGCATGCCTCTCAAAGTGAACGCCGGAGACAGGATTAATTTCGTTACGAAAACCAATAATCTCAAAGCCGCCACTTCCGTGGTGAGCCTACTGATCGAACTAGATCCTCTGAACAAACAGTGAACGCATGGAAAATAATTAATTAAAAATAATGAGTGATTATTAAAAACAACAAAAAAAAGTAATGAGATTTAGAAAGATGTTCAATCTCTCTAGATCTCATTACTTTTTATTTTTTGTTTGTTTTGTTTTAATACGTTATTTCTCATAATGTTTCATCTCGTGAAATTGGAGCACCTATCTCAAAACACGCGTCGACATCTATTTTAGCATTTCGAAGAGCTTTTATAAATTCTCGAAAAGCAGTCGGTCCTCTATACGTCAACGTGTCTAAAAGTTTGCTAGTCTTATCTTCTATCAAGATTTTACTTTCAATTTCACGTCTCATATAATCGGTCAATATCTTAAGGTTCTGTTTCGACTAAAGTGTCTAGAATTATTGCTAGTGAATCTTGCGAAATATTTTTAATCAAAACACGTCTGTTTCTTCTCAAGTATTCTCTTTCTTTATCATTCATTTTTATAATTATTTTTTTAATTTTTATTTATATATTTTTTTCATTTTTTCTTTTTTTTTCTTCACACACACATCTCTCATCGAATGATCGACATCTTATTTCCATCCGATTCGAATTGTAATTCTCTATTCGACAGGACCAGGGTGAAGGCTTCGGTTTTTTCTCGGCACGTTCCTATCGAATTGCAACTTGATCTGAATGTCTAAGACGCTACTCTTGAGTCGTTCACTCTATTTACAAAACATCGAATACGAACATGGGATACATCGACTTGTATTCGCCTGGATATATATTAGGGTTGCTCATCAATTCGTCTAGACTGTGATACTTTTTATCTAAAATCCGCGATGCCACCGTACAGTCTGCAGAAATCGTTCTTGTCGAACGATGCGTTGTAATCGATTGCTGGATATCTCGTGGCGTTCAGAAACACTTGCATGTTTCTCAAATTGCAGTGATCGAATAGCGACGCATTCTTTTTCTGAGACCGATTGCCGATTCTAGACCAGGAAAAATAGACCTCAAAACCTTTTCTCGACATTCACCAACGGTGAAAAGTGACTGTAAAGTGCAGTTACTCATCGAAGTCATCGGGTCCCTATCGGTCTGAAACGCGACCACGATGAAACGCGGTGGAATGCTGGCCATGTCGCACTGTCTCATTCATGAAATCCAACCAGGAGAGACAACAATCTGATGCCGGCCACGTGTAAACCCATGGAAATCGTGGTGAGTGTCGTGTTGACCGCGTTGACGAATTTCACGAGTCGTGAATACTTCTTCTTGAGAGAACGACGAGAATCTCTCTCTCGAGTCAGATACAATTGGATTCTTCTGATTTGATCGATGCGATACCTCTCTCCTCTTTCTTTTTTTTCTGGCGATGATGCCGTTGGCAAAACGCCGTTCGGCTTCTCATCCTCGTCGTCATCAAACGTCGGATACAATTTATTTCTGGTTCTCATTTTTTTATGTTTTTTTTCTTTCTAATATTAGATAAAAATTTATGTGTGTATTTATTTTTTTTATTTTCTATTCTCCTTATTTATATCAACGAGAAAACTTAGACGTATGCTTCCTCCAGCAATAATTTCAAGACGCATCCCTTGTCTTCTAAAGTCAGACTTCTACGGCGCCAATTTCATTTCCTTCCGAAGTGGTGGCCTTATCTCGCCCGCTGCAGAAGACTAATCTCCCCCAAAACTTGATCACGCCGTCGATTCGAACGCATTCGAACGCCGATTCGAAATATTTGAGGACCATATCTTCCCTTTCCATCGTCAGACACGAATGATCCTCGTGATCGAAGTCTAGATGATCCCGACACCCGACGCATCGTTCTAACAAGAGGCGACCTAGTTGATCGTTCACGCAGAATGCGTAGGCTCTCATCAGCATTTTTAAAAGAAACCTTGCTCTCATAATCTGGGTATCGTTCATGATTTACGTATATTTTATTATCTATTTCGATTCTATATTTATTTTTTTTAAAATAACTATTTATTTATATATATTTTTTATTCTCCTATATATCAATCACTTTTTTATTTCCTCTCAACAAAACAGCGAGTTGAATCCGCAAATCGGTTTCGCCGATCGGATCGCACCCTCGACCGCACGGAACGCGATCGCAAACGTGGTGGTCCAGAACCGACAAACCGCATTTTTTTGATGTACCGGAAGCCGAAATCGGTTTAAAAAAAAAAAAAAATCTTCGATGAGTAACTACACTTTACAGTCACTTTTCCCCGTTGGTGAACGTCGAGAAAAGGTTTTGAGGTCGATATTTTGCTGTTTTAGAATCGGCAATCGGTTTCACCGATCGGATCGCACCCTTGACCGTTCAAACAGCCGTTGGAGAACCTCGGTGGTCCAGAACTGGCAAACCACATTTTTGATGCTGGTCTAGAATCGGCAAAACGTTTTTTGCTTGCGTTCACCAACGATAAATCGAAGGTCTGATCCGCGATGGGAACGTCGACAAAAATTTTTAAATTTACATTTTCTTCAAATTTCATACATCTTTTCACTTCCGAGCGATGTGTCGAATTCACTCGTTCGCCAACGGCTGTTGGAACGGTCAAAAGTGCTATCCGAGAGCCTCAAAAACAATTGCCGATTCTGGACCACCATGTAAAAACAACATTTTTTACACTCTGTACACGATTTAACACTGAAACCCTATGGCGGTACACGTACATGTACGTGTAAGTGTACAATTTTTTGGAAACGTGGTCTAGAAACGGCACTTTACACTTACTGATATGGACCCAAAATAAACACCCGAAGATAATAAATTCCCATTTTTCATAGATTTTAAATCTCATTCTGGCTTCTGAAGGCTGTTTATTTTTAGAGATTGGATCATTTCAAGACCGGTATTTCTAATTCAAATATTTAGTTCAGTGATACCATAACCACTCTCTCACTTTCATCATCATTACTATTTCCGTCACCACATGTCATGGCTGGCGATTTTAGAAGAAAAAAGTTAGCTCCCTTAATTTTTTAAAGTTGTCAGTACAATTAACACAAAGGGTATCGGAATTGCATACAAAACTTGAAATTTCGAGATGATAGGGAAGTTGTGTCATCGATGTGCGCATCATTTCATAAACTTGAGGCATTTTGCCATAGAGTAGTATAAAAATACAGAATCTGGATTTTTATAATTTTTTCTCAATCGGTTTGAACTTTTGATTATTATTCCCTTTTTAAACCCATTCAAAAATAGAAAAAACGTCGTTTTCACCATTTTTTGTTGTTTTGAAACCCATTTT
This sequence comes from Pictodentalium vernedei, assembly GCA_031216915.1. Classification (NCBI taxonomy): domain Eukaryota; kingdom Metazoa; phylum Mollusca; class Scaphopoda; order Dentaliida; family Dentaliidae; genus Pictodentalium; species Pictodentalium vernedei. The sequence goes on along the minus strand of CM062296.1, from coordinate 734,810,520 downwards.
CTGCTCATTATATCAACAGTGTGCGCATCGTAACATATAATACAGACACTGTCCTTTCCATTAATCTAAAAGTCTGGGAGGTAAGATTTCCTAATTTTATTCCTGTGAAGAATAAACATTTACAAATTACTGTAAAACCACATTCGCTAAACAAAGAGACAAAGAGGACAGTTACTTAATTGCTTCTCATCAGCTCGCCACAAAAGCCAGATTTTCTTTGTAACCTGTATTGAATGTAGCAACAAACAGTTTCCTTTATTAAACGTAAAGAAAACTTCGCTTTTTTTCACTGATGTCAAAGGTGTTTATAAATACAATATTTTATGACGAGATAAGGCCTTTACAAAAATGTCCATTCTCGACTACTAGAAAATAAGGACAGAACAGACGCGTGCGTCGGCTGTATCAATGGAGGTAGTTTCCCTCCGGTTATCTGCGATTTTCTTTAAATTTCGTGACTATTTCGCCTTAAGCTCCGCAATCACTTCAACTGATGATGTCACTATCGTTTCCACCATCCCCGAAATTTGGACACATGCAATTCAAAATACTAATGCTCACGTCGGGATCCCAACGTGAGAACTGGCAATTAAAACTGCAGCTGGCTAAAATCTTACCAAGAGGAACCCCAATTGTTCGTTCTATTATATAGTTAAATCTAATTGACAATTATGACCAGCCTGCCGATCGGGTTTACAGTACAGCCGCCGTGGAGTGGTCGTAATCCACGCGTGTACAGTGTTGTCCACGCATGGGGTTACAAGGTGACGAAAATCATCATCAGCACAATTTTAATCTACGACGCACCGGATTGTTCCCGGTGCCTCGTTGATAATGATTAAATTTTTGGTGATTATTCATATAATTAGTGCCCGGAAACTAATATTATTGCGTCCGTGGAAATACTACCCACCCGTGGAAAGTGACCAGTCCATGGCGGCCGCACTGTATCATTGATATTTATGAAAGTGAGAATATCTCTGCTCGAAAATCTCCTGTTTAAAAAATTCCCGTTCCTGGTTCCATGAAAACCAGTGAATACATGTATATTAACCCACAAGTCTTCCGATTAATTTTACCTTAATAACTACTGTACGTGTACACGGTGTCAGATGCATTAACAGAGTTTCTACACTATTGTTGGCTGCCTATACAGGCAGACAACAATGATGTAGGAACACTGTTAAGATAAAGGCATCCTACAAGTAGAGTTCTCAAGGAAGAATACACTTGGGACGATTTTTTCAGAGCAGTAAAGAAGGGTCAGTTTGTGGCTGTATGGCGACTTGAGGGTTAAACCGAAGTACGAATTTTCGTTTTGTTTCTATCACTGGTGTTACGACTGACTTCAGTCATTACTGCTTCGAGCTTTTATTCCTACCACTTTTGGGTTGTACAGCTGATGCCTTCATCACTACACGCGCTGTGTCATTGGGCAAGGCACTTTATCCCGGTTGCCTACATGGGGACACGATGACGCCGTGTACTTAGGCGTACAGCACGATGATGGTACACATGTCTTCAGCCGAGTTGGAACGTTGAGGAGCTAACAGTTGCTCGTCGTTGCTCGGTTGTTCTCTCCAGGTACTCCGGCTTCCTCCACCCGTAAAACGGTCACGATCACGATGAACTTTTGTGTATAAACATGTGACCTTAAACACCAATAAATAAATAAATAAATACTCAACCTGCTACATATTCGCGCCTGCCGAATAATGCGAAGCAGCATTTTTTGCAAAAATTCGTCTCTTAATTTATTAGCCCTTCACTAACGATTACGTACTTCAGGCTCTCGTAGTATGGCTATCGTGGACTGGTCACTTTTCTCGGGTGGACATTTTTCCACGGACATAAAATATTAGATTTTAAACACTAATTTTAGGAATAATCTGCAAAGTTTTCATTAATGAATCAACGGGTTGTACCCGGTTCTTCATTTAATGTAAATGTTGCTGACGATGATTTTTAATACTTGGTAAATTCATGCGTTGACTTCACTGTCCATGCGTGGATTGCGACGAGTCCACGTCGGCTGTACTGTAACCGTGAAGCTATTATAAGTTATGGGCTTTAAGTGGGCGGATATGGTGTGATATAAGGCGAATAGAGATCAATATTAGGTAAGGCCGAAGGACGAGCCTAATATTGATCTTGCTGAGCCTTATATCACACCATATCCACCCACTGAAAGCCCCATAACGTTTTTATTATGCCCGTCTTTTGAAAGAGACACAACCATAAGTACCCAGATTCCTAGCGCAAATGTTCTGTTATCACTATCAGGGAATTTCCCGGTTTTACGTCATGTGAAGGTCACGCTAGTAGCAGGCCCTGAAACAACCGAGTTTTCTTCTCAATAAACAGGAATTTATATTAACAAATCACATCTTTAATTCAGTGTTAAGTACTGGAACAATAAAACAACTGGAGCAAATGGATTAACAATTCTTTCAAGAAGGTAAGTGGGAACAGTTTCATTCATTATTTGTTGTTAATGGTGATATTAATGTTCCTATACATGTCGCTTTAATGGTTTATTTATTGTATTTATTTACATTTGTTTATTAAAATTTCTCAAAGACTGGAAGAAACGTATTATAGTTGTACGTTGCTCAACAGACACACACGCAAACTTATTTGTTGTTTGTTGAACGTGCGAAATTAGGAAAAACATCGAAGCGAGCGTTGGATGTCAAAAACAAAATGTCAGAACTCACCATATATAAGCTCTATATACGGTCAGCTCGATGATACACAGTCTCATATACGGTCACTAGATATTGAAGCTGATTGGTCAGTAACAATTACTGGCATAATAAATCGCCATGTAGGGTATCCGGTCCTTGACTGCTGGAAATGTCGTTCACCAGAAGTAAACAAACTCCCCATCTAATACCATTGTTATCACCATTATATAACTATTGCTTTATAATTATCTAAATACACGGCATGAATATTCCTGTTGTCTCGCAGTTCCGGTGACTTGAATCTGAATCCCCGTTCCTCAAATGGCAGCCATGACAGGCATCCCATGAATATACGACGGTGGACACTATTTTTCTTCCATCTTTTACCACGACCATTTTTCTTCCTCGTGTTATTAAATAAATGGGAAGCGCCTTATACATGAAACTCCTTCCTTTATTCCTTTTAGCAATGAAAAACATCGGCTTAATCTTGAGTCATAATTTACAATAGGCTTATCAAGCATTGTCACGACAAATGGCCGGCAGCTGAGTTAAACAATCTCATTTTAGAAAACAACGACTGTTCGACAGGTCTTTAGACAAACACGGTCGGTCTTCCCGGCTGGAACTCTTGAATCAACTAAATATCTTGATCTATTCAAACTTTCCGGGATTATTATAAACCTTACTCATTTCTACGTGGCAGACTATCAAACCAGCAAGCTTTCTAATATATACGAAATTCACGCTTGGCGTCTATTGCTATGTAGTGGAGTGCTATAGTGTTCCATTAAGACAGAACGCTACGAGCGAGGGTTGAGTATGGGGGCACGGGTGGAATGATATCAACATACCTAGGTGGATTTTTTCCTGTATGTCAGGATCGCCGAATGTTCGCGTGGCAAACAGAAAAAAACACCTCCAAGGGCCGTTGACTCCTGTCCTCCGTACCCTACACGAGTTGTGTTCTGTATTCATACCACAAATAAACTTGAATTTAGTGAATGAAGCTGATATTGTTAAAGAAAAGTACACCTTCGGCGGTGCGACACTTTCCTTGCTTGACACCGTTTTGTGTCGAAAAATTTCAGCACGTCATAACATCATTCTGACGTGTAATGTCCAATCAGATGTGTTCTTTCTTGACATTTTTATGCGTAATCCAGATTCCACGCGTTGTGTACCTAGAACATTCCCCAATGTTTGTATTGCAAAACTCTTTAACAAACTGTGACGTTGATATGCCAATCACACACATGCTTCGATCCTGATTACTATAATACAAAACTCTTCTTAAAGGCCACCAGGGAGGTATACAAAAGCCACGATGGAGCACATAAATACCCCAAGTAAGCATTCCTAAATAAAATTAGCAAATGAGAATGCGTGTCCATGACTTCTGCACAAAATCAATTTAGATGTCGACGGATTCGAGAAACCATGATTGACTATGTCGTGCAGAGATGTGCGTAGTTTCGAACTATTCCGGCCTTCTTTGACAGTCGTCACGCCACTGTGTTCAAGTTTCTTTTTATTTAAAGGTGTGCGATTCCTGGTTATGCAAATGACACATATCTGATTCAAAGTGTACAGCACAGTCTTCTAATAAACGCCTCGATACCATACAGCAACGAGGATGGTATTCTATATGATCAGTGTAATATGTATATTCCTAACAATACATCTAACTTCAATGAAGAAGGAATTCCAACCAATGGTTCAAAGAGAGCATGTAACAGTTGGGTTTATGACAAATCAGTTTTTGAGTCTACAACCACATCACAGGTAATTTGTTCAACGAATTATTTCATCTATTATTTCTAAAATACTTATTGTCTAATTGTTTTTGGGGTATAGGAATTTCTGTCCTCTGTTTATATAGGAATATTAAATAATATTTTGAGGAATTTTATGTCAAGCACACGAGTTGTTTACCTGTACTCCACACGACATTGTGTGATTCGATGTGGATTATGTGACAGAACTTGGATGCGTTTTTGCTTCCACTTATGAAATAATTTTACAGTATTATTTTGGTTACATTTGGAACAAAATGTCGATATTGTCGCTTTCTCTCTGTTAAGTCGTCCACAAAATACATGTATCGTTCCAACTTATTAACCCTTTATTAAATATTTACATAACAATTTTTTTATTATTTTTATTCAGTGAGCTCTCTCCAATGAGGGGTCACATGTTATAGTTTTGTTTAATCTTTTGCAAAAGAAAACAACTAATTATCCAACACATAAGTAATCAAAATTTATTATTTTAATTATTTTTTTTTTAATTTCCTCCCCCCAAAATCAATAAAATCGTATCATGTGGTCCCGTACTGTAACCAGATCGATTAGCTCGTTCTAACAAGGGGTCACATGCTATGGTTTTATTGAAACTTTTTGGAAAAATATATTTTTTCAACTCCTTAATTTGAAAATATACCCGGTTGGATGGTTCCGATTCTTTAGGTAAAGGGTTAAAAGATTGATTTTAGTTGCCAGCACCATAACGACTCTCCCACTGAAACAGGCCCATTTACCTCGTTAACACGACTTCAACATGAAAAAAACAAGGCTACAAGGTACAGTCCGGCCGCTGTGGACTAGTCACTTTCCATGGGTGGGCAATATTGCCATGGATACAATAATATCAGATTTCAAACACTAATTAAAGGAACAATCTGCACAGTTTTAATTAATGAATCACCGGGTTGTACCCTTTACTTCATCAATTCAAATTGTGCTGATGATGATTGTTATTACCTGGTAAATCCACGTGACATCACTGTCCACGCGTGGATTACCACCAGTCCACGATGGCTGTACAGCACGGCGCTTCAGTGATTGAAGTTTTCAATAATCTCTAATGTAACGAATGACGTTCACGATTTGTCTGAAATATTTGTTTATTGTTTTTTTTTTTTTGGGGGGGGGGGGGGGGGGTAACGAAACTTGCAACAACGAGGGTCACATTGCGTCGGACAGTTTTGCGGGTGGAGGAAGCCGGAGTACATGGAGAGAACTACAGAGCTGCACCAAGCAACTGTCAGACTTTCCAACATATCAAAGCTACAAAGTTAGAGAGAGTTAACAGCGGTTGAAGGCAAGTGCACCATCGACATGCAGTACTCCTTAATTTACAACACTACCGTGCCCTTCGTGGGCAATTGGGAGTAAGTATCGTGCCCATGAACACAACGCAGTTACCAGGTGACAGGATCGAACCGTAGATCTTTCGGTTTGAAGTAAAATATTCTAACCACTCCCCTTGGCTGTATAACGACAAAAGGCCGTGCACTTTGCTTCCGCTCCACAGTTTTCTAGGCATTTCCAAAAATGACATGCCATGCCTTTCTTCTAGAGTGTCCAGAATTCCAATCTAAAAGAATTCACTGGGAGTATAATGGGGAAGTGGGATGGGAGAATGAAGGACATGTGGTTAGTGAGAGACTCAAAGGAGCGGGTTAATATGCTAATCGGAGAGATTGGGAAGAATGGGGCAAGGGATGCCATCAAACAGTTCGTCTCCAAGTGTTGGGAGGAGAGAAGAAGGGTGGGAATTTGGAGACAGTTGGGAGAACAGGGTAACCAGGGCCTTCTCATACGAGAATCGCGACTAATTAGCGACCGGCCAAAGTGTTATTATTAGTATTATACAGTCACCTCAAATGCGACTATTCTTTAACTTAGTTATGTAACACAAAACAGATATTATATTTTCCAAATCCACTAAAAACATATAACACTATCTGACAAAGTAGAAATAAAACAACCTGAATGTGGGTGAAATAATTTATTGCCAAATGCAGGCTTCAACCTACAAAATTGCATAAGAAAATGCCGATACCAGTCATTTTTAGCCACCCAGCAGTCTCAAAAGCAAAACTTTCTCACAACCTTCACTTTCTCGACCCCGGAGCATTTTACCCCCTGTTTCTAAAATGCGGAAACAAATTACAAATTATATGTTTCAGTAGTCTCATTTTTATGTTACATGCCTGGTAATTTTTAAAAATAGTCAAATTTTCGAAGCCATTGTTTCTCATAATTTCTCTGGTAATTTACCCCTATACATCATGCTCAACCCTGTGACCAAAACTTCAAATTATCTTGTCCAACAATAAACACAATGTAATCATATCTCTGATACTAAGAATATATCTCCAACTTGTTCATGACATTAGTTTCAACATATGCCCTATGTTTAGAATTTTAGCCCTGTGCAATAGCGCGAAACAGTAGAGCGGAACCTTTACTCTCGTAAATATTGGTCTTCATTGTAATTTGTTTTTCTTGTAACATCGAGAGGCGTTCTAGGATGCTAACGCCAGCCAGGTAAGTAACGGTATTCAGGCTCCGAATATGCCATCGTTTGCTAATTATTTAACAACAACCTACATTATAGCCGCCGTGAGCTTGTCAGTTTCCATACTTGGGAAATATTCACACGGACGCTGTAATATTGGATTCCAAACACTAATTATAGGAATAATCATCAACATTTTAATTAATTAATGACTGTGTGACAACGTTTGCGTGTGTTGCTTAACGCAGTACAGAGAGAAGAAAAAAAATCATCAGCAGCAAAAATTTAATTAATGAAGCACCGGGGTGTACCCGGTGCTTCATTAATTAATTTTTTGCTGCTGATGATTTTTATCACCTCGTAAACGCATGCATGGACATTACTGTCCACTCGTGGATTATGACCAGTCCATGGCGACAGTACTGTATAACTTCAAAATATGCCTTCCAATGCCCTGTGTTTTCTCTCTGTATTGCGTTAATCAACACACGCAAACGTTGTCGCCCAGTCAATAAACTGGGAATACTTTTAGTGCCAATAAAATAGTATATATATTTTATTAATTATGTTAAATTGAGATAATACAGGTACCCTTGATAGGCTAATCTATTGCAAAGTACGAAATTATGTCTGGCCGCTAAACTGATCTATCAAATTCGAAACGTACTTTATTTCGGAAAAGCAATATGAGAGAGAATAGTTAATACTATTTATTCATTTATTTATTTTCTGGTATTTAAGGTCACATATTTCTGCACAAGGGCTAATTGTGACAACATGGAGATAAAATTAGTAATAAGTTAATGTGATTGTTTCACATAGTCCCCATATTCACATTATTACCATACCCTTATAATTCCATATCGATACCTCACATATTTACCAATCGCACACTGATATCGAAATATCACAATTTCAAAATGCAAATTTTTCCCATAATGTAAGGAGTAATTTAACCAACCAACTCAATCTTGTTTGGAAGAGCTCAATAAACTGAAATTGCGGTATTCTGACGTCAGTGTGCGGAGAGTTAAACCCGTTGACACTGAGTGATAAGATACAAACATTCTATTCTATACTGCAAGCCTCAGGCCTCGAATGTGAACACTGCGCCTGGCGACAACACTGTAGTAAATTAACATGTTTAGAAGACTACCCCACATTGCGACACGCGTTGATACTGGCTGCCGAATGTACCATTAATCCCAAATAAATAAATAAATAAATAAATAACAACACCAAAACACTATTGAGCTGACAATTTTCGTCATTGGAAGAGATTTACAGGAAAGTTAATTCCCCTTAATGTTCTAAAGTTGTCTGTAAATTTAACTCCAAGGGTATGGGAATTTGAGATAAAAAGCAAATTTGTATCACCGATGTGCACATCACTGACTAAACTTCAGGCATTTTCCCACAGAGTAAGTGATTAAATAAGGAAGCTGGCCTTTTACAATTTTTCCCCCAATCAGTTGGGATGTTTGACTATTATTCTCTGATTAAACCCATTTAAAAATCAGAAAACGGCGCTTTCACCATCTTTTGGTGTTCTTTAACCCCCTCTTCTATTCATTATATGAAAAATGTGCCCATCGTGACATATATCACCGACACTGTCCGTTCCATTAATACAAAATTCGAGTAGGTAAGCTTTGCAAATTTGTTCCTAGGAAGGAATAAAATTGCAGATTACAGTAAAAACACCCCATCTAAACGAAGAGTCAACGCAACGAAGACAGTTACTTAATTGCTTCTAAACAGCTTGCTTTTTCCTCGTCAGACTAATAATTTCAGGGGAGATAATTGTATCGAAAGTCGTTTTTTATGTGTGAGTTCAAAACTGACATATTCCGGATTAAAAATAATTGCTTCATCCTATTTTGTGGAAATACTGCCTCGAAAATTATTTTGGTCAACTTTCCTAAATTTGCGATGTATTAAACGTAAAATTTACGTGTTTTATTCGTTTTCATCAAATTGTGTCGTGGTGTCTCGCTTCATCTGTTATAATTTTAATATCCAGTTTTGTTATAGTTATTTCCTTGGCACAGATATATGGCAAGTTTTGATACTCTTTCATTTTTTGAATGAAGAATTTTATTCCCATGTATATCTCAATATTTAACCCTTGAATTATAAAAAACCTTATCTGTAATAATTCAGATATGTACTCCTCCCTCGGAAATGGTACTCCACTAGCAATGTCGGATGGCTTTAGTACTATGTCCAGTGGCACTTGGATAAAAGGCACGACAGAGGAGGTCACATTTTGGTAAAAGAAAAAAATGTTCAAATGTATGAGAGGATTGATAACAAATTATTGTATAATGTTTGACAATACTTTTATTTAGTTCAGTTATTTCACTCAGGTACATATAAAAATAACCTATGAACAACACCTTTAACAATAAATAGAGACATTGTAATCTTGTGTATTTAGACTCTTGCGTACCGATTTTAAAAATACTGAAATTTTATATACCAACATTTTTCATAATACATCTGGATAATTTAACCCCGAACTATGTCAAACAAGACTAAGATGGTTAAATTCTCTGTTGCATTATGGGAAAATTTTACATGTTAAAACTTTGTTATTTCGACATTCCTGTGCAGGAGGTGGGTGTGGGGGTGGGTGTTGGGGGAGTACAGTTACCTTGAAGAGGTCTAAAAATAAAACAACAGATACAACCATTTCTAGTGAACAATGTTGTACACCGAGAAGCATATCAAATTAGACGCGTGAGCCGTTGTTTTGTTGTGGTTCTCAAAAGAGAATGAATTCATTATCTATGTGCCCATCTACCTGTTCCTCTACCCCAGCATTCAGAAACTAACAGTTTAAAGATATCTCATATGTCTTCCCTCCTGATTTCGTCGACAAGATACTGACATTCTTTAACCCCCTTACATTACTATCATGCCCTTCACTCTCCATCCAATTTCTTCATTACACTTTTATGTTCCACGAGAAAATGTTTTCTGATCTCCATTACTCCCAGGACACACATTTGACAATTCTTATCCATGTCTTCCCAATTCCTCCTAAAACGCAAGTGACCTTTACCTCACTTTGGACAGCAGTGACACCAAAAGTGCCATCTAGATGCTCCTTGAACGTTGGCTTTCCTTTATTCCACAACTCGCACAACGATCTTTCAACCCTGTCCACTGCCCTCCAAGACTTTCCCTCGTTGTTTCGTACAGCGAGCAATACTTGGTGCACCCACTCTACTCGTAGTAATTTTCTTCACAGACACCTTATTAAAGCTGTTCTTTCCTGAAAGTTTCAGTTCATTGAATTTTTTACCTTCATATCAATTAACATTCTATTCTATTTGATTCTATTCTATCAGTTTGCCTGCAAGACACCTGTACACACCCCCCATCTCTCCGAAAAATTTCCCTCTTTAGTTAAACAATATGTATTCAATAAGTATGCTATTTGTTACAATATTGAACACCAAGAAAAGTAACAGTATATATAGTGAACATCAAGAATATAACATATACCAACAAAAGACCATATTAGTTTGTAATGGGGGATCTGACAGAAAGCAAGGAGCTTATGTTAGTCATCTCCCAGGGTCATTCATAAATGTACACAAAAAGGTGGTATAATATAGTAGATGGACTCATTATCGCCGCCTGGAACCCATGGCCTGTGGGCGATCGCCAGCTTGATCACCAGCCACGTGCCGAGCCGGAGCACCGCATCCATGCACAGAATGAGAGCTGCCTATAGGCCCTAAGAATGTAGACCTGGGGGAAATACCCGAGAGATCATTCAGATTTGATTTATTAGCATCGTTGTCGACACTAGTAGATAACCTCGAGTGCAAGGACAAAACCGGTGGGAAAGTTGGTGGCAATTCTAGTCGAAGAAACGAAGAAAGGTAAGCTCGGGAAGTCAAACTACCAGGCGGCGACACATGATATTGTTTAAACCTTGCTTATGAATGAAGGAAAAGGTTAAAAGAAAGTACAAAGAAAATTAGCAATAGAAAACAGTGGATGCCAACTCGAAAGCACAATACACTGCCTTCGCATTCAAGACGCTCGCAAGTAAGCAACAGAAGCACCGTTAGTTAGAAGTGGGACAGGAGCAGCTTTGATGGTGATCCATGCGAAGAAAACGGAAAGGAAAGTAGGATTATAGGAATGGAGGTAACGTCGTCATATAGTAGTAGTCGTACGTGGTAGTTTGATCCTCAGCAGTCATAGAAACGCCCACTTGACAAAATGGAATCATGCACCACTTCCGAAACAAGATGTTGTTCCTGACTATTTAATAAATTCAGATCCAAAAAGAAGTGTCGATATGTTTACAGTAAATGGCAGAAGGTTGACAGTACTATTAAGGACATTTGAGTACATTGAACAATTTAGGAAAAAATGCTATCGTGTCTCGCACACCCCGCACTGACAGAATGGGGTAGGTGACAGACGATTGTCGTATAAATAAGAATTAAGGTTCCTACAATGCAATCGCAACCTGTAGTGATATATTAGGGCTGCGCTAAAACACAGGAGGTCGCCGATTTCCAGCATTTAGGAAAGTCTTGAAATTGATTAGCGATGAGTTCTTGCGGACTGATAAAGGCAGTTTGTTCCATTGATCAGTGACACTTGGGATAAAAGACGACCGACACAGCTGAGCCCGACAAAAAGGAAATCTGTGGTTATGACATGGCCGGGGGTTAAGCTATAGATTTGACGATGAGACGATTGGGGGAACTTTATTGGCAATATATAAGGGAGACATGCGGTGATACATTTTGAAGTACTGCAACAGCTTGTGTTTGCGACGTCTGCCTTGAAGAGAGTCCCAGCGTGTTTCGGAATAAAGCAGAGACTTGCTGCAACTGACAGTTGCTCCGGTAACGATCCTACGGCTGCGATCTGTATCTTCTCTAGCTCGACGACTTGAGCGGCTGAACAATTATCCCAGACAGCATCAGCGTATTTGAGTAGAGGCCTAACGAAGGCAAAGTATATTTTTTCAAGGACGATGCGATCGAGATTGAATTTCTGTTTCATTAGTTGGTCGAAGCGAGACCAGGCGTTAGAGCAGATATGTTCAATGTGGACGTTCCATGAACATGTGCTATTTAACCCTTTACCTAACATGAAAAGCAGACGACACATGCAAAAAAAATTCTTGAATAACTATTTTTTTTTCATTTTTTGTCTCAAAAACATAGGTTATGACCCCTCATTGGAACGAGCTCGTTCTAATGAGGGGTCATAACCTATGTTTTTGAGACAAAAAATGAAAAAAATAATGAAAAGTAATTGGCGATTTTTGAGAATAGCACTGGCCGGTTTTGGCCGTTACGTTAGGTAAAGGGTTAATATAACTCCTAAATGTTTATGATTATTGACTTCGGATATCCGAGAATCACCTAAGAATAGAGATGGATGGGCAGTAGGGTTGCATTTACGTGATATGAACATACTCTCTGTTTTACTGGGAATAAACTCAACCAACCACGTCTTAGCCCAACGTTCTATTGTGCCAAGTTCATGGTTGATTAATCTCGAAGCTTGCTCTGGATTCTCTACAATTAGTTATAGGGAAGTATCATCTGCAAATAGGCGTATGCTACAGAGTAAGTTTTCGATAAAATCATTAATTTATATAAGGAACAATAAAGGTCCAAGTATCGAACCTTGTGGAACGCCAGCATTAATGGTTCTCCGTGCAGATGCGTCCGACCCTAGCACAACTCGTTGCGACCTTTCCGAGAGGTACGATTTTAACTACAACAAAATTTCACCGAGACACCAATTTTCATCAGGTTATGGATAAGACCAACATTCCATACCATGTCGAAAGCCTTACTGATATCACAGAAGACCACCCTAACTTCAGTGCCTTCATGAAGAGCTCGACATAATTCATCGTATACGTCAGTCAACTGGAGGACAGTTGAATCACTAGGTGTAACACCTGATTGGAGTTTAGTAAGGACATTGTTGTCAATTAGAAATTGCCACAAGCGTTTGAAAGCACATTTTTCAAATATTTTACCTACACAACTAATCAATGATATCTGGTGATAATTAGTAACTGAATTTGAGAGCTGTTTTTTTAAATTGGGGAGACATTTGCTTGTTCCACAGTGAGGGAAAAGTAAGAGTTGTTCAAGAACACATTAAATAAGATTAGAAGAGGCTCACACAGGGAGGATTTACATTCCTTGAGAAGGCGTGGACTTACAAGGTCGGGACCAGACGCTTTAGGCATCTTTATCGACTTCATTGCTTCATATACTTCACTACATTGGTGAGTGATACTATCAATAACTCGCGAAGCCTGGGGTACTGAATCAGGAAGGAAGGCTTCCGAATTATCAACTGTTGGGATAAAACAGAAGTATTCATTGAACACCTCTGCTTTCTCAACATTTGAGGAATATACTTTATTTAAATGGATAATAGTTGGAATACCCACCACTTTACTACTACTGATGAGTGTTTTTAGAGTCTTCTACCACAAGTAAGAGGGAATTTTGTTGCTATTTAGTGTGATCTGACCTTTAGATAGATACGACGCTTTGACCTCCCTCAGTGCCGTAACAACTTCGTTCCGTTTACGTTTATATTTTACCCAAGCGTTCGGAAGACCGGTGTGTTTGGCTATGCGATACAGACGCTTCCTCCGTCTCATTAGTAGTCTAATTTCATTGTGCACCCATTTCGGCTGACCCGATCGCAAAGTAATAATTTTGTTCGGAATATATTTAGATGCTGTATCGAGTAATTTGTCGGTGAAATTGGAGACAATAGTATCAAGACATAGGTTATAAAAAAAGAAAATTCCGATCAACGTTAGAGAGGGCCTCATTGAGTGCTTCATTATTCCACTGTGAATAGAACCATACCATTCTCTTAAAGAAGAGAGGAGATAGTTTTGAAAATTCGACATCAATTGAAACTGGACAATGATAGCTAGTCATGTCCGGGATAATCGGTTCTAGGACCTCGCAGGAATTCACGTTAACTGTGTCAATCACAGCAAAAAGATCTAGCAGAGTGGCCAGTAAAACAGGTTGGTTCACCAACAAGCTGCCTTAGATTAAAAAGATTGCATATTGCAGTAAAACCGACCCTCGATGGAACCAGCTAGTTGTCATTAAAATCTCCCGTAACAATTAAATCGGCAAATGACGTGTCTCTGGCTTTTTCAACGGATGCCGATATGGAATCCCATATATCATGGGAACTGTTAGTTGGACGGCAAAAAGCCTCTAGCAATAGGGACTAACTGTGTTTCGTAAATACTTCAGCCCATACGCACTCCGTATTCAGCACCTCAAGGTCGGGTCGATGTCGAAAAGAGATATTATCTTTAATGTAGATGACAACCCCATCCCTCTTTGTTTTGTACAGTGGAGTCACGCTCGTACTATGAGTAATACATGGTACACCCTCTCTTCCCAAAGTAATGTTTTTCACAGGCACATTATTAAAGCTATTCTTTCCTGGAATTTTCAGTTGATTTAATTTTTTTCCTTCATAACAGTTTTCCTGCAAGACATGTGTACACACCCCAACCTATGACTCTTCCACTGTTCGCACTGTCTACTATATTTTCAAGACATGATTTAAGTCCTTCTGCAAACTGCAACTGTTTTATGTGTGACTGGGTGACTGTTTTAGTAAGATATTCGATGGAACTGACAATGTGTGACAAGATTATTGGATAAGGGACCGTTCTGTACATTAACTCACCAAGGAACGAGTTCTTTCGACAACATAAGAGCATTTTCTATCCTGTGTGGTTTACGTCTTTACAGATGAACCTAGTGTGCGACAACAGATTGAAGACTTCACATGCACAAATGGTGTTTATGGGTGGGCTGCTAGTAGGAAGTTTTATTTGTGGTAATTTATCAGATCTGTGAGTATAAAAGACCTACATGTATTTAACAGCAGAAGCCAATTACGTAACATTAATAAGAATGCCATGATGTTCGTGGATTTATCATCATTGTTGATGAAGACATTTTAAATTTCGGCATAGCATGTTTTGGCACCCACCATAGCATTTTAAACTGCATTTCTTGATTTAACCCTTTACCCAAAGTACCGACAACAGCCGACTAGACCAATACACAATAATCGCCATTCAAATATTATTATTTTTTTAGTTTTCGCCCCAAAACACAGCTTATGCCTCCTCGGTGGAACGAGCTCATTGAACAGGTTCCAACGAACGGTTATAAGCTGTGTTTTCTTAGCAAAAATGATGTTTTTGCGCGATGTTTTTGCCGCAAGTGCGGTCCCCTATTCATGCCACTTAAAGTATTAATATCAACAAATGTACAACAAAAATGCAAAACGTTCAAGTTCTGCGGAAGAATTGAAATTTGAAAACCGAATTCCCTCGCCATCAAAAGTGTCGAGAATCGAACTTTCTTGGAAAAGGTCATGGAAAGGCCTTGGAAAATATATTTCGGTTATTACTTGGTACAGTCTGATCAAACCATATATAAACACGCTATGGTAGCTAAACGTACAAGCTGTGAAAATTGTGTGGTATTACTGGATAAATTACATTTTTTATAGTCTGAAAGAAACCTGCAACTGATCATTGGGAATTTTAAAAATGCTTCTCTACGTTGGGTAACCAACTCCAATCAGTATTGTCCCCACCCGCTACGTTCGACACACTAGATAACCCAAAGCGAAAAGTTATTGGATTATGTTTATCTAAAATTAGACTTACAAAATTTCAGCAGCCATAAAGTCAGAAAGTAAAGATTGCAATATGTTCTAATATGAGTAAAATCCCCTACTGTTGGATGATAGCTGGCGTAGTATACTTTATGTTTACGGCTCTAGTAGCAAATGCTACCGTCTGACGCGAAAATTTTGAAATGACGTTGCTCCTTTCGTAATTGTTTCATCAACGGAGTGACTAGCAAGCTGATTTATTTTTTCTGGATTTTTTAGACGTGCAGCAGACGGTGTTCCGAAAAAAGCGCTGCTTAAATTACGAACCGATTTACGATTTGAACTAAGATGGACTGAATTTATCTGGTTTATTGAATATTTATCCATTGCCCTCGTGGGTACACCAGAGGATTATTTACTAAACCTGTGATCATTTCACAATGTAGGTTTTGGGCAATGATGGAGCCTTATTGGAACATATACGTTATTTTGATGATTTGACAGTAACATGATCTGGGGTGTGCGAGTCAGAGCGTATGTTTAACCCCGACGCTTAGCGTCCCAGTTAAACATAAGCTCCGAGCAGCATGCCTCAGAGCATGTTACAGTCAATTCATCACAATAATTTATTATGTATAACACATGCACTATCGAAATTGCTAGTGTTTGTTTTGAAATGTTTTGTATGTTTACATAGAATTATTGTTACATGTTGCAAACTGAACAACAAAGTTTCAAAAGAGAACGTTTAACCCTGTCATACTTCTTTACGTCTTTTGACGTAAAAAATCAAACAGCGCGTTGATACTTTGTGGTCATTTGTTTTATTGTTATTTTTTTGATTTTTTAAAGTTTTAACCCCAATCCCCATTTTCTCCAGAATAATGCTCAGTGACAACCGGTGAGACAAATATTATCGCAGCTTAAGATACTAATATAATACCGCTGCCAAGACTGCTTAACTGGTTGAGTGCTAGAAGCCACTATCAAGGCTTTCAAAAATGAGGATACCAGAGCCCAAACTTTCCTTGCTTATGTTTCATATTCTGTCAAACACAAATAATATTTTGTTTATATAAATTTGATTTCTTACAATGTATTACAAATTATTGGAGAGTGTCCACAGGCACTCTCCAATAATTTGTAATAAAACAAGTTTTCAATAACAAATGCAGACCACCAGAAATAATCTAAAAATAATCAACCATTTAATCACTAATGTGAACAATAGCATGTTATTTGTACTTTCTGACGTTTGACATCGCACTTTACAAAAACGTTGAAGAAATTGAATTTGTAGTGACGTTTGAACGCCAGGATAATTAAAGTCTCAAAGAGTTAAGAGCTAACAGTCTATTTAGATGATGCAGTGGTTGAATGATATTATTATAAAGAAGTCCATCTCTAGAAACGAATTCCCATTCAAGCTCGGAAAAGCAGTGAAACAAGATTTAGACCTCAAAACCTCCGTGCAAGAATGGCAATTTAAGAAATTTTGTTCAGGTTTCAGTTTCAGTTGAAATATTATTGCAGGCCCACATCCACCTTTTTCCTTTGAGGTAAACTGGTTTCTGAAATTTACATTCTGGGCATAGAATGCGGAGAATGGATTTTTATTTCAACGCCAGTCATGTGACGTTACCAAAACTGCATCAGGTCATGTTTGTGGAAAGGTTTTTGAACCTCATCTAAAGCTTCAGATAATAGACTGAAACGTTGCATTTTTAAAACTAAGGCACTCACTTCATTGAGGTGTCAATTAATAACCGAGTTTTAATACACCGGAAGTACCATAATAGATAAACTTGACCTCAACAAAAAGACCCCCCAACAACAAAAAAAAAACAAACAAACCAGTGATAGTTCTGCTTCACTATCATACCACAATTAGGCCTATGTATATTTGTACTCTATGTGGCTGGAATTTGGCCTCACAATGATCCAGTATGCAATTGGTAACCAGGCTCTGCCAAGTTTGGACACCAGCTCATTGAGAAATATGCTGATTGGCCAGTCGATCGCCAGCTAACTGTCAAATGACTATCTCTTTAGCCGCAACGTAACCATATCAACAGGTTATGAAGACAAGTTTGTGTGGAGTGCTAGTTAGCACCCGATTAGTAGTTGATACTGAAAGACAGAACATAATGAGGGTTGAGTACGGGAGATTTGAATCCATGGCCAGAGTTGCAGTTTTTCCTGTATTTCATGAGCGCTGAAGGCGTGCAGGAAAGACATGAACAACTACTCTAACAATGGTCATTGAGT
Source organism: Pictodentalium vernedei (assembly GCA_031216915.1). NCBI lineage: Eukaryota > Metazoa > Mollusca > Scaphopoda > Dentaliida > Dentaliidae > Pictodentalium > Pictodentalium vernedei. The sequence goes on along the minus strand of CM062296.1, from coordinate 734,792,578 downwards.
CCTTGCATCCCTCCGTGCTATACCCGAGTTTTACTCTGAATTTATACTCCGATTTTACTTGAATTAAGCGAACAAGGCTGATATTGTAACATAAAAATATCACCTGCGATGGTCTGTTTACATTCTATCTTGACACCGTTTGGTGTCGAATCATTTCGTTCACCTCATAACATCACTTAGATGCGTAACGACCAATCAGATGCGTTCTTATATGATGTCTGTACACGTAGGCCAGATTCCACGAATGGTGTACCTTGCTCATGTCCTAATGTCTGTATTATTTGGGGGGGGGGGGGGGGGGGGTCAGTGGTTCAGTAGGCAGAGATGCAGGCTGCATGCCCAGAGGCCCTAAGATCGACTGCGGTTTCCTCCACCTGTAAAACTGTCCGACTCTGGCTGTTGAAAATGTCACTGAACCACAATAAATAAATAAATAAATAAATGAATAAATAAATAAATAAATAAATAAATAAATAAATAAATAAATAAATAAATAAATAAATAAATAAATAAATATCGAGGGACGTTGAATACATACAACAATCGTGATATGATATGGAGAACAAATCGGTAAGAGTGAGAGTGTTGTATTTACTTTATTCTGAGGCTAGGTTTTTGTGTAATAATCTCTTTACAACAATACTCGGACGTCGGCCAACACTTCAGATGCGAAAATGTGACGACTTTCCGTTCAAAGTTAAAATCTTCTCCCACAAACCAGGACGACGCAAGGATTCGTGGGTTTGGCATTATTAACATTCTCCCGTTTTAACACACGGGCCGTTAAAAATGCAAGGATTTACCTTCTTTCGGGTCGGAAAATAAAATAATAATATAGTGAGCTCCATTTAGTGAATTTTCAGGTTACTTTTTTTCGGCAAAGTCTACAATGATTATTTCTGACAGTGTTTGAAGGGTAATATTTTTATTGCCAAATTTCTTATCTGAAATAGACGGATAGAGGAACATTTCAAAGCCTGGTAAACAACTAGTATGTGTATTTTTTGCAGAATTGGCCGAAAGACAACATTAATTGGATCTTACATTGTTCTGATACTAGATGGGGTAGGAGTCTCATGGATACCAACGTTTATAGGGTTTCTCTGCCTTCGTTTCACTGAAGGCGCAGCTTTGATAGGAATACTGCTTTCGCCATATGTTCTATGTAAGTACGACACTATTTTCTACTACGTTCCTATTCGTACGTGCGTCGAGTCATGTGAACACGTCTGCTCACGCATTACTAAAGTCTCCAGTTCAATACCATTGCTCCCACTATCAAAACACCCGAGTGGAATATCTCAGATAGCTCGCGATACTCATTTATTTCATGTGATAAATCAAGAAACAAAAGCACAAAGAGAACATAAGATTTATAGTTCCATATCTTATTTCATGTATCCCTGATTTTAAAGCCTTGCCACACTCAGGAAGTGAAAGAAAACACCGAGCAAGATATTAATCCCGAAATCTAAAAACTGCAATCCCACAACATATAAACTGTGTTGTGCTATCGTGTTGAATGACTGGATCAGATAACAAACGGACGACACATTGTCCTTGAAAATTACACCTCACTCACGGACAGTGTGATCAACAACATTCAAGCAAGGAGAAAATATGCTAGAGTAAAAAGTTTTTTTCTGTGGTGAATTTCAAATGTGTTATGGATAATTATTTCATTGGTTGGAATTTGATGTTATTTCTTCATTACTGATTAAATTTGACGAGTTTTGTTGTTTCAACACAGACGACATTTGCATGGATACCGTTCAAAAGTGGGTACCCTACGCCATTTCCTGAACAAAATCAATAGCAGGTGTTCCCACCCTGGCGGGCTTCAGTCGCTGCTCTAACTCTCCTTATCATTGATCCCATCAAGATGTTTCCGGTCCTTTCTGGGATGTTATTCCACTCCCGAAGAAGGGCGTGTGTGAGCTGAGCTACGCTGACGCGCTTCCAGACCCTCCTGTCCCACAGATGCCTGATCGGGGACAAATCGTGACTGTAAGCTGACCAATCGAGAACTTGGACATTGTTTTGGTTGCGGAAGTCACAACAAACCCTATCAACGCGCGGCCTCACATTATCCTGCTGCAACGTAAGGTTCGCGCATGGATAAGTGGAAACACGTCAGGCGTGAGGGCCTGATCCTGATATCGTACGGCTGTAAGATTGCCCTGGATGACCACGAGAGGTGTTTTCGTGCCATAAGAACCCCCCAAACCATAACAGACCCTCCCCCAAATTTGTCGTTTTACTCAAAGCGCGAGTCAGAATATCACTCACCTCGACGTCGATAGAAACGTTGTCGTCGTCTGACCTGTAAAGCGTGAACCTGACTCTCGTCAGTGAATAACAGACGTCCCCAGTGGACCAAGTGAAATGGATTTGGTGAATCTGCCCGCAGCCATTGTAATCGACGTTGGCGTCCCCTGGACGTAAGTTGCGGACCAACGTAGGGACATCGTGGCCTTAGATTGGACTCCCGCAACCCATTCATAACTGTTCTTGGAAACACTCGGCGACCATGAGTGCCTACAATCTGACTCGCCGTCTGAAATCGGTTTCGGTGAAGAGAGAGAGAGAGAGATAGGTATGTCTCTATCTTGACATGGCGACGCAACACGCGGACATACGAGGATGGTCAGCTAATCTTCCTGTGGCTCTGAGGCACTCAACTAAATGAACTATCGTTGACTCATGGACCCCAAACTGCTGTGCAACGAGACGTTGCGATTGGTCCTCCACAATTGGACCAATATAGCTACCCCCGTCAACTTCCGAAATTCGCGGCATTTTGTTATTCAGTCGAGTTGAAATGAAATGGTGTGCAATTGATGCGTATTTTTCAAAACTTCGATTTGATATGGTTTGCAAGCCCATAGCATGTGGGAGTGCCCCGGATGCACGATTTGTTGAAAACTCTGTTAAAAACATGCAACGTCGCACGTGGTCATGGTTGACTGAATTTTAACCAAAGACTCATTAGACAGTACCCCGAGATAACTTTGTTTTAAATATCACGACATTTGGTCAACGGATAAAAAAATTATATTACCAAAACTGAACCTGCGTTTCTTTTTTTCCGTCAGTGTCTTTCCAGTATAATTCCCCGCGGTCAACCGACGAGAAATATATTTCTCCGTTTAATACCATTGGTCGCTCTATCATAAATAGCAAAACAGCTGAGTGGAATATCACACGATAGCTCGCAATACTGAAGGAACAAAGAACGGAGGACAGGCGAAAATCAAATTTGTAAAAGAAAAATAATGGAAAAAATGCCAGCATTTGTACATAAAACGCCGCACACATCCATTAGAATCCTGACATTTGAGAAATTGACAAGTGTTGTTCTAAATTGTCTTTAATGTAACCATTTTATGCTGTTTCTGATTTCCACTGCCCCAAGCGCTTGAAAAGCCTGTTTGCAATGTCTCGGTTGTTTGCCGCTAACGATGCATCACCTGTACGTAAAGTGTGCAAGCTAAACTTGCTGATATCGTCCACGTTAGGCCGCAAACATTCTATGAAAATTTCACAAAATATGCTGTATGCGATAATTTTAATTGTCTTACGCAAACAATAAAAAACATTTTTAGAGACAACATTTCGGAAATTCAATTCATTTGAATTATCTGGAATACTCGCTCATTCCAAATACCATTTCAAATTGGCACAGTTTAGAACTAATTTTAGCTATTAGAAACCTTGACCTTTCTCAAAAATATCCGTTTTGCTACTGGCTATTTGAATAGAAAATAATGTTCTGAACACACACAGTCTGAACACTTGATGCTCAGCAACTCATTGCTTCAACAGAATCCCGCAAACGCCACAAGCAACAGGGAATCATAAAATTTCTCTATAATATCAATAGTCAGTGGCACCTTCTTGTTAACTGGTTTACATAAAATGCGTTTGGTGCCTTCCAGAATGTTTTAACTAATACACTGTCAGTCGTATGAGTCTTGCCGACAACCACACGAGCCCATACAAGGCTATAAAACGCACATGTTACATGTGAAGGTGAATTACTATGCTGCATTATGCTTACCAGATACAAAGCTACATGAAAAGGAGATACGGGCAAAATCATCTCGAAAGGCAGCCTCATCCTGATGACCCAATTTTTGTACAGTCTAAAATCACTACAATACGTCTGAACCATATCGTCCGCACGTCAAACCGACAGAACATCCGGAACTCTGTCTAAAACCTCTAACAAACCGTCTGGCAACTGTTCCATTTCGGCACCATAAGGGTGAAGGAACAAATGAAAAAGCTTCAATAGTAAATAATAAGAAACATTCATCAAATAAGATGAGTAAATTTTGTCAACATTATAAATACAAGAAAACACGTAACCATGTCATTTAGCCTTAACACTTTTCACTGATCTTAGCCCATAACACCGTTGCCACACTGCCGTGGTGTATTATCATGGCTTTTCAGCCCTCGTATTATACAGAAAGTAATCACTTGACTGGACTGGCTACGTGAAATAATTCATGAGAGATGAGGGATGTTGTACAAACACGAGTGCGCGAATGAATTATTTCACGTAACCAGTCCAGTCAAGCGATTACTCTGGTTATTACTTTTCGTTATAACCATAATTATATTATTTAACTCTTTATCTAACGTAACGGCTAAAACCGGCCAGCGCTATTCTCAAAAATCGCCAATTAATTTTCATTATTTTTTCATTTTTTGTCTCGAAATCATAGGTTATGACCCCTCATCGGAACGAGAAAATGACTTTTCAACAGGGTATTATCAATGCTCCCCAGCCTTGTATTATCATGTCTCTTCAGGCCTGGGATATAAAGATTATAAGTATGTATGATTATTATTAAGTTTTACCGACAGTTTTAAAAGCAGTCATATCAAATAACAAATCTTTCGTACCAAAGAAAACATTGGAGCATCTGCTCGCCGTATATAACTGTTTTTTCTCGTAATAGGATAGTCCAATCTATAATTGTAGGGGCAAAATTTGACCCTTCAAAGTAATGGCCAAAGATTTATCGCCTTCGCAAATGTACATTTAGAATTCCAGAAGCTTTACTTCAATTCATATCGGTGATACCCGCGAAACCAAACAAATTGCTGGCACCAACCAAACTTACCACTTCGGTTTTCAGTGAAAGCATCGCTACCACTGCATGGTTCATTCCAGTGTCTCCGGAAGAACACCGGCAACTTTACATTGTACTGTGACATAAACCAGTCTATTTCACACTATTTCACTCTGCCCCTTTGTATCATTCAAATCATCAAACACAACTGAAGATATGCCCCAGTCATCACTATCTGCCACTGTGCTCAGATGATCAGCTTTCTCATTAAGGCTTCCAGAATCCATTCCATTTCAATACTGATTAATACCTTAAGACACAAACGAAAGATATCCACGAACATTAACTGTTAATGAGACTCCATGCTACCTTTCTCTACAATATAACCATATATTTTTCAACTGAAATGACAGTGATCGTAAAACATTCAATACTACAATAAGCTCCTTCCACGTTGAGCTCTGACTCACCTCATCAACCTGTCAAATACCGTGGGCAGTTCCACTGGAACACTGAACAATATAACCACCATACCCAATGTTCCAATAAGGATAAAATCCTCGCCCTCTGATTGGATGAGAGCTGACATAGATTCTTTTATGTTTACGGCCCCAGTAGCAAATGTTATGTCGGACGCCACAATGCAAAATATTTGAAATCACGTCGCCCGTTTTTTAATTGCTTCATCAGGGTAGTGACTAGCAAGCCGCTTCATTTTTCTGGACTTTTCGCATGTGGTGTTCCGGACAAAGTATTGCTTAAATTACAAACCGCTTTACGATTTGAACTAAAATGGAATGAGTTTATGTGGTTTATTGATTATTTATCTAGTGCAGTTGTGGAGACGCGAGGGATTAATTTACTAAACCTGTGATCGTTAAAAGACGCCTTGCGGAAGGCAACTATTAACGATCACAAGTATAGAAAATGAGCCTCTCGTGTTTCACAGTGTAGGTTTTGGGCTATTAATTGTGTCTTGTTGGAACATACACATTATTATGGCGTACCGTTTGGGTCAAAAGTCTAAATACACGTCCGACGTATATTTTTTATCGTGGCACCTGGATTTTTCAGTTGTAACGCTATTTCTCAATATAGGTGCACCTATAAAATTTAGCGGTGCACCTATAATTTATAAGTCCAACGTATATTGAATTACACGTCCATCGTATATTTTATACGTCCGACGTATAAAAACACGTTGGACGTGTGTTTTTAGAGAAAAATAGCGATGCACCTACATTTTTTCCAGGTGCACCGACATTTCAAAATACCGTTGCAACTGTAAATTCCGGGTGCATCGATCAAATTTACACATCCAACGTATATTTCTGACAAAATACACGTCCATCGTATATTTTTTCGTTCAAAATACAAGTCCAACGTATATTTCCCCTGAAAAACACGTCCGACGTATAATTATTTATCGTTGCAACTGGATTTTACAGTTGCAACGCTATTTCTGTGTACATGTGCACCTGTAAAATTTAGTTGTGCACCTATACATTATACGTCCATCATATATTAAAATGCAAGTCCAACGTATATTTATACGTCCGACGTCCGAAAAATCAAGCTCTAAAGTATGTTGCTGTCAGAATACCGGCTTTTACTTCCATTTCGCCAAATTTACCAACATGAAACCTAAAACAAACCCCCCCCCCCCCCCCCCCACCTCCACCACCTGAAGTCCACTCCGGCACTGTCCTGCCCTTGAACTGCGTAGAGTATAATTAAGTCAAGCGAATCGCATTGAAATCAAGTTTGGGGAAATGGGCTAACCATCTTTGGTTTATCGCATATATGTGTCTTGCAAGGAAACAGATTCAAGACAGTATGGGGTTGAGATAGCTGGCGGCAGATCCTCGATCTGGCATCACTGACTGTGTACACGATACTCACAAAAATGCACTCCACCTCTCCAAGTGACATATAGACACACGTTCCAATTTTTCTCTGCCAGTGAATTTATAGCACATACTCTTTGAAGTCTGGGCAGAGCATATAACTTGAACTAAATTTTAAAAGATTAACATGGCTATTCAGGACGTGTCATGCTTCGACCCCCCTCCCCTCCCCCACCCGTCCGAACCAGTTCAATAACATTGAACTTGGACTTCGCCAAAGTAATTCGCGTTCGTTTTTTACATATGTTTTGGGTCGTCGGCCTTTAATACCATTGTTAGAAAAAAAAATTGTAACATACTTCGCGAGGGTAGGTTAATTTTAGGCTTGTAAAACTTACCGTAAGTAGTTTTCAGTGTGCGTGGATTATCTCTCTTCCACATTACTAAGAGGAAAAGTTACAACGTCTCAGTTATAGCTGAAAGTTTTAACTTTACAAACAAAATCTGCAAATATGAAGAAAAAAAGAATATATAAATCGAATGCAAAGTCACAGAGCGGAGGCAGGGGGTGAGATATTCCGTCATGGCCTTTCGTGTATCTTTTCATCTTCCACCAATCTTGGGAGCCAGAAATAAGCTTTTAAAAAAGCAAATGTTTTTTTTATATTTAGAGAGGGGAAACACACGAGATTTTATCCTATCGGGTGGGGTGAAATGTAGGGAGAAAGTTAAACGGCTACACCAGAACTAACACATATCATTAATTAACGGGAGTTCATTTGAATTTGTTCCAAGAACCATGCGCGCATGAGACGGGGGGGGGGGGGGGCGGTTGCCAACCCTCTTGGTCACAGGGAATTCAGCTATAATCATTGTTACATGTATGTCGTAAAAACGTCACGTTTCTCGATGACGTGCGCGTTCGTTGTCGCGGGAGTGGGGCTCCCCCCCCCCCCCCAAAAAAAAATAAAATCAACGTCTCGAAATTTCGAATTTCGAATCACTATTTGACTAACAGCTGGAACCTTCACATACTATGGTAGAAATCGTGAAATACCTCTTGAAATGCAACGCAAACAGACAAAATTACATCCTGTGCAGGAGATGGGAAGTAAATTCAAGAGGGGCAAAATTTGGATCGGAGGTAGGGGTTGTCTAAAACAACTGGGTTTTTTTTCAGCCTAGTATCTATATTTTTTTATTTTCAACCCCACCTCCTTCTCTAGTCTAAGTTGAGTTTTAAAAGTTATTTCAAATTGAGCACCAGTCTTTCTCAAATTTGTTCAATCTGCGCCAAATCATCCACTATGCCTGAAACGAGCAGATGAGGAGGCAAATATTCTAATCTATTTTACTAGTATACCATCAACTCACAGTGGATAAGTCGTCATAAGTGGAAAGTACAGAAACCGAAAGTTGGAACTCGCGAGGCGGAGAATATTTTGCTCCACCCAATGGGAGTGGTCTGTTTGAGTGGGTTCGGGGGCGGCCAGAGGCGCCCCCCCTCCCCCCCCCCCCCCAAAAAAAAAAATAGGTGAAACGGTAAAACAATTGAGAGAAGAAAAGGAAGTATGCCAAAAAAAGAAGGCGGACTGTTTTTATATGGGCTTACGAGCCTCATCGTTCGGACGCCGAACACCGACATTTTCTGTCCGATGCCGATTGGATTCGCGGCAGCAAATTCAGTTTCGTACGCAACCGCACACATGTGCCGATGTCAATGAGTTCCTAAATCAGTTTTCTCTCTGACAAACGCTTTCGGTAAATATAACACATCGGACCCCAGATCTATTGCCGCAACTGCAAACATGTGCGCTTAGCTTCACTTACATGCCACACGGAACGCGCTGCGTGACGCAGACCAATATGCCCAGGTTTTGAATTTGAATTCGAGAGTGAAACAAAGTTACAGGTATCACGGAACAAAATATTTTCCGACATGCGACAATATTAACGTTCAGGCGAAAAAATATGATCGCACCACTTCAATTTTGCCATTAAAATATCTTTGTCAAGTATAGCCCTTCAGACAGTTTTTTCTCACCCGAGAACAGGGGTCATGCAGCAAATAAGAGAGAAAAACTGACACGAAAGGAAGTACAGGTCAGGTGCATTTTTCAGGCAATTCCCTACAAAAACACACAAAAAGTAACTTGTATTTTTTAGGTCTGAGAGTCATCAAATCACCCTCTTTTTATCAGGCATATTCAACAATAATGCAAGATGTCAATAGAATGTTTCAAACCTTTATTGAAACAATATATTTTCCAAAGGCTGTTTATTTTTAGCGATTGTGTTGCGAAGTTGGCCCACAGAAGTTAAGCAAGCTCGAAAGAAGAGCTATAGTTCTTCCATGGAAATTATAGAAATAACAGGACAGTTTTCTATTAGTTTGAATGGGACTCATATTATTGCTGTTAATTTTCTTCAGAGCCGATATTCGTAGAATTGGATAAACTAATAAGAAATACTCCCGACTAACACTCGACCGACTGACCTACACTCAGTGGAAGAGCTGATCAGAGATAACGCCGGTAGTCGAGTTTTAGTTGATAAGTATCACGGGCGGAAATCTCCGAATTGGTACTATTTGAACTGTCATAGCTGTCATCAACCCATAAATCACACTCCCAGAACAAACGGGCATCACATAATGCTAAAGTTGCAGAACTGTAAATTCTATCACACAATTCCCCCGGTCAACAGAACCCCGACGGAATGTGTTTGTGGAACAACCACTCGATGGATTGCATGCAGATTGCCGACAGTCTGCATGGCAGTACAAGCGTCTAACAATGGTGACTGCCACGTCACGGGAACTTTCCCTAACTATTCCGCTGACTGGTAGTCGAGTGATCAGGTTTGGCATCAAAAATCTAGTGGATATAAGCACTGATTCCTGGATGTTTGGGAAGTTGTCTCTGGGCTCCCGACGAGCAAGTACCTACCTACAAGAAGTAAGATGGATGCCGCCACTGTTGCTATAAGGTATGAACTTTGACTGAACATTGTGAATTTTACTTTATACCAGAGAAAACGATTGGCAGTTGAGTTTTATTTGTTAATAAAAATCGTAGATAACTGGTAAACTGGTCTTCGTTGTGCTGAACACGACTAGCTCGTGAGGTAACCAACCTGAACCCAGAATCTGGAGCCTGTGTCTGGTATCGTCTGGTAAGATATCACAAAACGCCACGGGCTGATGGGACTTCGCGCTTGGTGGGGCTCCGTAGTTCTCTCAGTAATCACAACGCTTGGAGTCAGAATTTACGTTCGCAGATCGATAGACTTTTTGCTAAATTCCGCAACAATTGCATCATTTCCGAGTGCAACCTTTCAAGGCGGGTAACTCTAATTCAAGGTGGGTAACTCTAATTCAAATTTTTAGTTCCCTGATACCTGTTGAGAGTATCTATATTTAATAATAGAGGTTCCTCATTCTTATAAAAACCGATGCCAGATCCACTGTGTGCCGCGACAGATTAGGCGGCCGCGCGATGACAGCTATTGAGTCATCGGGAATTAAATGACTTGACGTGGGCACTGTAGACTGAAGATTTTGCAGCGCTAAAGGCAAGGAAGATATCACACAAAAAGTCAATCATCAATGACTGATCATGTCCAGTCTTTTCGCCAGCCATCAAATCTGTCGTAATTTTTACGATACACATCACAATAATTTTGATGATACAATCAGCGTGATGGTATTACAACGTAAAACTCTACTCACAGTTGCGACAATTGGTTCTGTTGTATAGGCCAATATATGTTTAACAAGTATCATATGATAATAGAATTAATAGTGAAGTGTCATTTGGCATTTAGTTTGGGTTTCGGGATTTTTTGCATCACTGATGTTTCATGCTATGACAGTGAATGCATGTCTGATGGGATCGTATCCAGAAAATTTACCATATTATCATTGTGCGCGCTTAAGCTTCAGGCGCCCCGTGGGAAAAAAATTATCAAATTTATAATTAAGTGTTGGGAACGTGGGGGACTGTCGTTCCACGTGTAATAAAAGTGATTGATATCTTGGGTGTTCGGTCACTTCGTCTTTATCAACAATTATAAAAAATATAAACTTCATCACGCAGGACGCTAATGTTAACTGTATTTCTAAAAGTCTACCTTTATGTAACAGCACCAGTACTAGATGTAGTGATCGTGCCACATGGGGGGGGGGGGGGGGGGGTAAGGGGGCTTAATGGGAAACCTAGGAAGGACGTCATATTCACGTGACCCAGTTACGTCAAGTTTGGTTGATGTGCTAGCCCGCGTGAGCGGTCATCTTGTGGCGTCATTTCATAGTGATACGTGGTCTTAGTGCGCATGCGCAACTCGTGTTGTTAGGGTGATACGCTGTTCCGTCGGGCATTTTGTATACTGGCTTTCCTCAAATACCTAAATGAGTCGAAGAAAGTATATTCGAGTCACTCGAACGAGCAATTGTTCTGTAGCTCATTTGCTCGCTGGGATTCGAGTCGCTTGAGCAATGACTTTTCAGTAACTCTTCGATGGATTCGTGGCTATAAGAATCATATAGGCTTTCGTTATACACACTGAAGATAACTCTGCATACATATTATGGGAAACCAAGCACTGGTGATTATAAGACTTGGACGAGGGAACGAACTAGAGCTAGTTTGGGCTAGACATACTGCTAGTGTTAGAGTAGTATCTGTAATAGGTACAAAAATAGGTTTCTTGGAAAATCTGGACCAGTACTTTAGTGTAACAGAACATACTCTCGATCCTATAGCACTACGTGCTACTACTAAAAACCCTAGCTGGGGAGTACAAGTCCGTTACGGTTGTTTTGGGCGCATTTTGGTGATTTGGAGGGATTGTCGGCTTGTTTGTGGTAATTCTACAAAGAACAACTACTCTTATACAAAGGAACGTACCTGTTATTGAAAAAAGAAGGATTCGTGAGGAATCCATATCAAATAGTCGTTTTGGGTGGTTTGGATGGATTGATGGGTCTTTCTGGGTAATCAGATTTACCCCTATTCAAACGAACAAACCCTCCGCACATACCCCCGTCTTGGTGAAGGCCATTCAGGCTCATAGCAACCACGTGCTACCTTAGAAACCAAGATGGCGGCCTCCATCAGACAAAAATGTCCGACAGAAGTACTATCACCCTAACAACACGCGCTGCGCATGCGCACTAAGACCACGTGTCACTATGGAGTTGACGTCACAAGACGGCCGCTTCCGCGGGCTACCATGACAATCTAACATGAGTTAAATTGGGTCACATTACTGTGCCATCACTTCTTAGGTCCCCTCACTAGGTCCCCACAATGTGGCAAATAAGGCCAAGTGGCCGAAAGCTCCAGTTACTGATTGATTTTATTATATAAAATGTCACACTATCTACCTACCCACTGAAAAATGTTGCAGGCTGAATGGGAACATAGTTTATTTAGTGGCCAAAAAGCCCTCGGGGATTGAAATCTCTTTTCCAATTTTCCCGGGGATACTCCCCGCTGCCATCTATAAATCTATTAGCATCCCACCTTAGGTCTTGGGCATATATGACGCCCCTTGCTAAAGTATATCCAGAGGGGAGACACCTTTAAGCCGCCACTGGACCCAGTGGAAGTAACACAGGTATGTAGATTCATAGCTTAGGGTTTTTAAAAATTTCGTTATAATTAACTGCAGTAATGGTAGAAGTTTGTTGGGATTTATCCAAACGGTGTATCGAACTCAGAAATAGAGACAACCAAAGGTAAAAAAAAACAGTTAGAGAAAGAGTAATGGGGATTGTAACCAAAATTGGCGAGAGTAGGTCAAAAGAAAGAGGTCTTTGTGTGGCCTGCGTGACAAAGAGAAGACAGGTTTTGAAGAGTACCTTGACAATGGCACCATTGTAAGGGGAGGGGTGGTCACTGTTGTTCAAGCTGAGGTCGCGATCACTGGAGATTAGGGGGGAATTGGGAAAGGCGGTGGAAAAGGAGAGCCAAATGTGTAAACTTGGGCGTAGTGGTGACCTTGGAATACGTTTTATTAGGAAGTTCAAAATCTCAATCTTCTAGATCAAAATTTACTGGGAGTAGTATAATGAGGACGTGGGATGGGAGAATAAAGGACGTGGTTAGTGGTTGACACAAATGCGATGGTTAGTATGCTTATTGGAGGGATTGTGAAGAATAGGGGTACAGAGTGTCTTCAAGCAGTTCGTCTCAGTATTGGGAGGAAAGATGCGTGGGAATCGGGAGGCAGTTGGAAGCACAAGAGTAACCAAAACCTTCTCAACTGAGAACCACGGCAAATCAGCGGCCAGCCAAACTGTTATATATCGACCCACGTGAATAGTGTTAAAGTCTCATCCATCTGTAGGGTTCGATCCTCTAATGCTATGGGCACACAGGCCTTACATTACACGTATTTACTCCAGCTGAATCCCGAGAAGCATATAATGTTTTATTGCGGTTGACTGATACCAGACGAGACCGCTCGAACACATTCAGTCAGGCACCTCTACAAAAGCGATCGTCTTTTCTTCCAATTACAAGATTCGAAAGGTAGTCTGGGTTCTCTAGAAACCCTCAAGCGGATCAGATTTTTAAAAATGTTCCCGGGGAGGGTTCCCTTAATCCCACCAGTAGGAGAAGACACGCTCACGAACATCCACACCACGGCTACGCACGTAGTTACTTTTCGGGCAAAATCTTCCAGCCCCCCCCCCCCCCACCCCCGCAGCCATGGAAAAAAAGTTGGCCCGTTGGTCTATATACGCCTGTGCTGGGTATAATCAGTGGAGTTGAAATATGATTAATATTATATAAATTCTCTGATCAACTTTGCCTAGTGATTTCTCCCTCAGAAGATTTATCAGGTGCTTGCTGAGAAATGACGGGGGGGGGGGGGGGGGCAGCGTGATCACGAAGTGGCGTACGTGACGCCCCCCCCTACAATTTTCCAATAAGTTTTCTAGTGATTATACGTATTCGTAAGGGTTGTATTCGATGATGCCAATTCTCTCATGATGTTAGTTATATACTTTCTTAAAAGAAAATTGGTTAGGCCTACTTGGACTTGTGTCGGGTTATAGCGAAAGCGGCACCGTGTGAAAACGGCACCTGGAGTAAACGGCACCGAGTGAGCGAAAACGGCACCAATTGATTGTGGCGAGAACGGCACCAGTTTCGATGGCGAAATTAATTCATTTAAATTCTGCCTTTTTTTCTGTGTTTCGTTTTGAAACCGAGTATTTAGCCTATGGTTCTCTAATAAATTTGTGGAAAAACTGAGCAGTTAAAAATGAGAGGATACATCTCCCCTCCCAAACTATCTCATGGTTTTCTTGTTGTTTAGCAGTGACTTCTAAACATTGAAAGCAATAACACCCTTCCCCCAACCCCGCCCTTTCCTCGGCCCTGGAATCTATCCAACCTGGATTCACGATACACCTCCTTCTTTATTATTTGACGCAGAAATCAGAATCTTGTGTATGTGTGTGTGTGTGGGGGGGGGGGGGGGGGGGGCGAATTCAAAGGACGTGCCAAGGTAAAAAATTAAAACAAGGTCTTTTAGGCCATATTTGGATGGGGGCAGTCCAAACCCAAGAAATCCGGACTCCTGCGCCAAACGAAAGTAACGGGCCCCGGATTTCACACGGTGCACTGTTTTCGCCTGTACCCGTGTCACTGTCACACAAACAATCAAAGCCTAATGGAGGTTTGTAGCAACATACTGAGGGCAGTTGTCGGCAAGACATGACAAATTTGGAAAACTGGTGCGGCACGTATTAATAAAATAATTTACGTCACGACTACAATACATGCATATTTTATTTATTCACTAATTCACTAACGCGTTTGGAACAAGACTTGAGTTTTATTTTGAACCATCATCACGACGAACTGATATTCCAACTTCGTCAAGGTTCCGCTCCACAGTTTCGCACTATTGCACACTATTTGCCTTTGACAATAAATAATTCCACCCACATTCAGGTTGTTTATTTCTACTTAGTCAGATAGTGTTATATGTTTTTTGTGGATTTGGGAAATGTAATACATGTAATGGGTTTGATAACTAAGTTACAGGATAATTGCATTTGAAGAGAGTGTATGGCATGTCACATTTGGAAATGCCTGGAAATCTGTGGAGCGAACCTTAAAGAGCATTCTGCCGACGGTGTCTATTCTTTGTTCATTCAACTCAGGATAGACTCCAGATTATTTTGCCTGAGTGAAATCCAGGGGGAGATCACTCTTGTTTTACCTTTAAGGTTCCGCTCCACAGTTTCGCACTATTGCACAGGGGTGAAATTCTAACAAAGGGCGTATGTTGAAACTAAGGCCATGTAAAATAGAGAAATATTTTTAGTATCAGATATATGATTACATTAGGCTTTTTGTGGACAAGAGAATTTGAAGTTTTGGTCCCAAAGTTGGAGTCTGATACATAGGGGTAAATTACCAGATGAATTATGGGAAACAGTGGCTTCGAAAAATTGGCTATTTTTTTTAAATGTAATTTTTACACGGGTTTGTTACCAGACAGGTAACTAAAAAATGAGACGGAAACATAATTTTTTTTTTTGCATTTTAGAAACAAGGGATGCTCTGCTCCAGGGGTGGGTAGGCGGGGTTGGTGGGAAAATTCTGCTTTTGAGGCTGCTAGGTGGCTGAAAATGACTGGTTTCGGTATTTTTTCAGGCAATTTTTCAGGTTGAGGTCTTGCCTTTGACAATAAATAATTCCACCCACATTCAGATTGTTTATTTCTACTTAGTCAGATAGTGTTATATGTTTTTTGTGGATTTGGGAAATGTAATACATGTAATGGGTTGATAACTAAGTTACAGGATAATTGCATTTGAAGAGAGTGTATGGCATGTCACATTTGGAAATGCCTGGAAAACTGTGGAGCGGAACCTTAAAGAGCATTCTGCCGACGGTGTCAATTCTTGAACCAGGAAGTTCCTTATTTGTGTTTGATTTATAAATACACCATTTTTCAAAAACTTTTCATTATTTTTGGTTTGTGTGCTATTGTTAGTAGTAGTTAACATTCATCAAGTGATATCTCAGCACAACTGGAAGGAAATAAGTGGAATTTTGAGAAATTTATTGATGTAGCCTAATTTCGCACTTGTTTTGAATTTTCGTCAAGATTTCAAAAATATTAAGGTAGAGCACTGCCTTTCCTAAACACCTAGCCTTGTATTTATGACAAATTTATGCAGTTATGGACAGCCTGGTTGTTACTTTTGACCAGAGATTTGCAGTCATGGTGTCTACTTTTTCATTTTGGTCATTGGTGTCATGTCTGTGTGTCATCCGTCCGTCAAGCTGTTCACGCTTTCATATCTAGATAGCAACACCCCACCCCCCCCCCCCCCCCACCCAAAGCTATGGTTATTAGTGCTTATTGCTTTACATTTTGATTGTATTTAACAGTGCTATTGGCAGGACCTGGGTAGTCAATGTGGCTGGTGGTAATAACAAAAATACTATCTGAAGTGGCTCAGAGAAATCGGGGGGGGGGGGGGGATGGTATGGTGTGGTTGTGAAAATCGGGTAAAAACTGGCTGAAAAAGCTATTCGGCAATCAGGAAGGCCATGCTGTATCTTTTTACTGGCTGGAAATAGAGACTTGTGTTTTTGTTCATTCAACTCAGGATAGACTCCAGATTATTTTGCCTGAGTGAAATCCAGGGGGAGATCACTCTTGTTTTACCTTTAAGGTTCCGCTCCACAGTTTCGCACTATTGCACAGGGGTGAAATTCTAAACAAAGGGCGTATGTTGAAACTAAGGCCATGTAAAATAGAGAAATATTTTTAGTATCAGATATATGATTACATTAGGCTTTTTGTTGGACAAGAGAATTTGAAGTTTTGGTCCCAAAGTTGGAGTCTGATACATAGGGGTAAATTACCAGATGAATTATGGGAAACAGTGGCTTCGAAAATTGGCTATTTTTTTAAATGTAATTTTTACACGGGTTTGTTACCAGACAGGTAACTAAAAAATGAGACGGAAACATATAATTTTTTTTTTGCATTTTAGAAACAAGGGATGCTCTGCTCCAGGGGTGGGTAGGCGGGGTTGGTGGGAAAATTCTGCTTTTGAGGCTGCTAGGTGGCTGAAAATGACTGGTTTCGGTATTTTTTCAGGCAATTTTTCAGGTTGAGGTCTTGCCTTTGACAATAAATAATTCCACCCACATTCAGATTGTTTATTTCTACTTAGTCAGATAGTGTTATATGTTTTTTGTGGATTTGGGAAATGTAATACATGTAATGGGTTTGATAACTAAGTTACAGGATAATTGCATTTGAAGAGAGTGTATGGCATGTCACATTTGGAAATGCCTGGAAAACTGTGGAGCGGAACCTTAAAGAGCATTCTGCCGACGGTGTCAATTCTTGAACCAGGAAGTTCCTTATTTGTGTTTGATTTATAAATACACCATTTTTCAAAAAACTTTTCATTATTTTTGGTTTGTGTGCTATTGTTAGTAGTAGTTAACATTCATCAAGTGATATCTCAGCACAACTGGAAGGAAATAAGTGGAATTTTGAGAAATTTATTGATGTAGCCTAATTTCGCACTTGTTTTGAATTTTCGTCAAGATTTCAAAAATATTAAGGTAGAGCACTGCCTTTCCTAAACACCTAGCCTTGTATTTATGACAAATTTATGCAGTTATGGACAGCCTGGTTGTTACTTTTGACCAGAGATTTGCAGTCATGGTGTCTACTTTTTCATTTTGGTCATTGGTGTCATGTCTGTGTGTCATCCGTCCGTCAAGCTGTTCACGCTTTCATATCTAGATAGCAACACCCCCCCCCCACCCAAAGCTATGGTTATTAGTGCTTATTGCTTTACATTTTGATTGTATTTAACAGTGCTATTGGCAGGACCTGGGTAGTCAATGTGGCTGGTGGTAATAACAAAAATACTATCTGAAGTGGCTCAGAGAAATCGGGGGGGGGGGGGATGGTATGGCGTGGTTGTGAAAATCGGGTAAAATCTGGCTGAAAAAGCTATTCGGCAATCAGGAAGGCCATGCTGTATCTTTTACTGGCTGGAAATAGAGACTTGTGGTTTTTGTTCATTCAACTCAGGATAGACTCCAGATTATTTTGCCTGAGTGAAATCCAGGGGGAGATCACTCTTGTTTTACCTTTAAGGTTCCGCTCCACAGTTTCGCACTATTGCACAGGGGTGAAATTCTAAACAAAGGGCGTATGTTGAAACTAAGGCCATGTAAAATAGAGAAATATTTTTAGTATCAGATATATGATTACATTAGGCTTTTTGTTGGACAAGAGAATTTGAAGTTTTGGTCCCAAAGTTGGAGTCTGATACATAGGGGTAAATTACCAGATGAATTATGGGAAACAGTGGCTTCGAAAAATTGGCTATTTTTTTAAATGTAATTTTTACACGGGTTTGTTACCAGACAGGTAACTAAAAAATGAGACGGAAACATATAATTTTTTTTTTGCATTTAGAAACAAGGGATGCTCTGCTCCAGGAGTGGGTAGGCGGGGTTGGTGGGAAAATTCTGCTTTTGAGGCTGCTAGGTGGCTGAAAATGACTGGTTTCGGTATTTTTTCAGGCAATTTTTCAGGTTGAGGTCTTGCCTTTGACAATAAATAATTCCACCCACATTCAGATTGTTTATTTCTACTTAGTCAGATAGTGTTATATGTTTTTTGTGGATTTGGGAAATGTAATACATGTAATGGGTTTGATAACTAAGTTACAGGATAATTGCATTTGAAGAGAGTGTATGGCATGTCACATTTGGAAATGCCTGGAAAACTGTGGAGCGGAACCTTAAAGAGCATTCTGCCGACGGTGTCAATTCTTGAACCAGGAAGTTCCTTATTTGTGTTTGATTTATAAATACACCATTTTTCAAAAAACTTTTCATTATTTTTGGTTTGTGTGCTATTGTTAGTAGTAGTTAACATTCATCAAGTGATATCTCAGCACAACTGAAGGAAATAAGTGGAATTTTGAGAAATTTATTGATGTAGCCTAATTTCGCACTTGTTTTGAATTTTCGTCAAGATTTCAAAAATATTAAGGTAGAGCACTGCCTTTCCTAAACACCTAGCCTTGTATTTATGACAAATTTATGCAGTTATGGACAGCCTGGTTGTTACTTTTGACCAGAGATTTGCAGTCATGGTGTCTACTTTTTCATTTTGGTCATTGGTGTCATGTCTGTGTGTCATCCGTCCGTCAAGCTGTTCACGCTTTCATATCTAGATAGCAACACCTCCCCCCCCACCCAAAGCTATGGTTATTAGTGCTTATTGCTTTACATTTTGATTGTATTTAACAGTGCTATTGGCAGGACCTGGGTAGTCAATGTGGCTGGTGGTAATAACAAAAATACTATCTGAAGTGGCTCAGAGAAATCGGGGGGGGGGGGGGGGGATGGTATGGTGTGGTTGTGAAAATCGGGTAAAATCTGGCTGAAAAAGCTATTCGGCAATCAGGAAGGCCATGCTGTATCTTTTTACTGGCTGGAAATAGAGACTTGTGTTTTTTGTTCATTCAACTCAGGATAGACTCCAGATTATTTTGCCTGAGTGAAATCCAGGGGGAGATCACTCTTGTTTTACCTTTAAGGTTCCGCTCCACAGTTTCGCACTATTGCACAGGGGTGAAATTCTAAACAAAGGGCGTATGTTGAAACTAAGGCCATGTAAAATAGAGAAATATTTTTAGTATCAGATATATGATTACATTAGGCTTTTTGTTGGACAAGAGAATTTGAAGTTTTGGTCCCAAAGTTGGAGTCTGATACATAGGGGTAAATTACCAGATGAATTATGGGAAACAGTGGCTTCGAAAAATTGGCTATTTTTTTAAATGTAATTTTTACACGGGTTTGTTACCAGACAGGTAACTAAAAAATGAGACGGAAACATATATTTTTTTTTTGCATTTAGAAACAAGGATGCTCTGCTCCAGGGGTGGGTAGGCGGGGTTGGTGGGAAAATTCTGCTTTTGAGGCTGCTAGGTGGCTGAAAATGACTGGTTTCGGTATTTTTTCAGGCAATTTTTCAGGTTGAGGTCTTGCCTTTGACAATAAATAATTCCATCCACATTCAGATTGTTTATTTCTACTTAGTCAGATAGTGTTATATGTTTTTTTGTGGATTTGGGAAATGTAATACATGTAATGGGTTTGATAACTAAGTTACAGGATAATTGCATTTGAAGAGAGTGTATGGCATGTCACATTTGGAAATGCCTGGAAAACTGTGGAGCGGAACCTTAAAGAGCATTCTGCCGACGGTGTCAATTCTTGAACCAGGAAGTTCCTTATTTGTGTTTGATTTATAAATACACCATTTTTCAAAAAACTTTTCATTATTTTTGGTTTGTGTGCTATTGTTAGTAGTAGTTAACATTCATCAAGTGATATCTCAGCACAACTGGAAGGAAATAAGTGGAATTTTGAGAAATTTATTGATGTAGCCTAATTTCGCACTTGTTTTGAATTTTCGTCAAGATTTCAAAAATATTAAGGTAGAGCACTGCCTTTCCTAAACACCTAGACTTGTATTTATGACAAATTTATGCAGTTATGGACAGCCTGGTTGTTACTTTTGACCAGAGATTTGCAGTCATGGTGTCTACTTTTTCATTTTGGTCATTGGTGTCATGTCTGTGTGTCATCCGTCCGTCAAGCTGTTCACGCTTTCATATCTAGATAGCAACACCCCCCCCCCCCACACCCAAAGCTATGGTTATTAGTGCTTATTGCTTTACATTTTGATTGTATTTAACAGTGCTATTGGCAGGACCTGGGTAGTCAATGTGGCTGGTGGTAATAACAAAAATACTATCTGAAGTGGCTCAGAGAAATCGGGGGGGGGGGGGGATGGTATGGCGTGGTTGTGAAAATCGGGTAAAATCTGGCTGAAAAAGCTATTCGGCAATCAGGAAGGCCATGCTGTATCTTTTTACTGGCTGGAAATAGAGACTTGTGGTTTTTGTTCATTCAACTCAGGATAGACTCCAGATTATTTTGCCTGAGTGAAATCCAGGGGGAGATCACTCTTGTTTTACCTTTAAGGTTCCGCTCCACAGTTTCGCACTATTGCACAGGGGTGAAATTCTAAACAAAGGGCGTATGTTGAAACTAAGGCCATGTAAAATAGAGAAATATTTTTAGTATCAGATATATGATTACATTAGGCTTTTTGTTGGACAAGAGAATTTGAAGTTTTGGTCCCAAAGTTGGAGTCTGATACATAGGGGTAAATTACCAGATGAATTATGGGAAACAGTGGCTTCGAAAAATTGGCTATTTTTTTAAATGTAATTTTTACACGGGTTTGTTACCAGACAGGTAACTAAAAATGAGACGGAAACATATAATTTTTTTTTTTGCATTTTAGAAACAAGGGATGCTCTGCTCCAGGAGTGGGTAGGCGGGGTTGGTGGGAAAATTCTGCTTTTGAGGCTGCTAGGTGGCTGAAAATGACTGGTTTCGGTATTTTTTCAGGCAATTTTTCAGGTTGAGGTCTTGCCTTTGACAATAAATAATTCCACCCACATTCAGATTGTTTATTTCTACTTAGTCAGATAGTGTTATATGTTTTTTGTGGATTTGGGAAATGTAATACATGTAATGGGTTTGATAACTAAGTTACAGGATAATTGCATTTGAAGAGAGTGTATGGCATGTCACATTTGGAAATGCCTGGAAAACTGTGGAGC